>JAESUZ010003196.1:980112-1580112 GCA_017311185.1 Proteles cristata cristata
AGAGAGAGAGAGAGAGAAAGTGTGAGTAGGGGAGGGTCAGAGAGAAAGGGAGATACAAAATCTGAAACCGGCTCCAGGCTCTGAGCTGGCTGTTAGCACAGAGCCCAACACGGAGGCTCGAACCCACAAACTTTGAGATCATGACCTGAGCCGAAGTCAGACGCTTAACCGATTGAGCCACCCAGGAGCCCCAAGAGTTCCTTTCAATTGAATTTGCTAGTGTGTTTGTTTTCTGAAAGTGCATTTCCATTGCTATTTTGTAGTAAGACTACAGTAAATAGTCTATGAGTATGTATTTTATCTAGAAATTACAATGGTAAGTGCCTGGTCAAAATACATATTAAAAGCTTATAGGTCTAAATATAGTTTTCAAATGTAAAAAGAATTGGATTAATTTGCTGTGACCACAGCTACATAAACAAGAAGGATAAAAGAAAAACACATTATTATCACATTAATCACACATATGAAAAATCTGTAATACACAATAACTATAGCTCTCCAAAAATATAATACATAAGGAACTAGAATTCCTGCAGCCAAAGTGTTATTTTTCTTGAAAGTAGTCCTGATGTAATTGTCAAAGCTTTAAATGTGCATCTTAATCTCCATATTTTTATAAACTTAAAAGAGCAGCAGGATCACAAGATGCCATTCCAAGGACAATTTCCCCTTTTTAATTTTTTAAATAATTATGAGCTATTTAGTGAGAGAAGCATCTTTGGAATATAATTAGTAGAGCAGCATTGACAAGGAGGATGTGGTGAAAACACAAACGGATTCACACATGCCAAAATGTGTAAGAGAGTGTGGTTTTTCTTAATGAAGCAATTTAATACAGCAATGGAATTCTATAACAAAAGGAATTTTAATTGCATGCACTATCATAATTCTGCACATTTATTAGAAAAATCAAAATATTAAAGCTCTGTTTAACAAATAAAATTAATATTTTCCTTCATCCTTCAGTGTGTTTTAAGAATCTGAGAGAGTAGTTGTTAAAATTTTTAAAGCCAATGTACATGATAAAAGTGTTTGAAGAAATGGAGGTATTACCTTCTGATATCCATAAGTATTCAGCACTAGACATGCTATTCTAAGAAGAGTACAGCCTTAACTTTGAACTTCTGGGAGGCAACAGATTGTAATTGAACATGAGGAGCTTTGGAATTGAACATAACTTGGTTTGAGCTGTGAGCCTTTGGCCAATTATGAAACCTGCTCGAGTCTCCATTTCTTCACTTACAACATGGGGAAACTAATATCTAATTCTTAGTGATAAAATGTTCCATGTAATATCAAGTATAGAGTGTTTTGACTGAGGGTGCTCAATAAATATTTTGTTCCAGTTCTTTCTCCTGTAAACAAAGCAAAAACATAATTGAGTGGTAGCATTACTACTGTCTTCAATACTACTATTGGCAATAATTTCTGTTTATTGAACATCTGTTATATTATCTGTATTGGGACAGTGGCTTTGCATACAGTTCATTGAGTATCTGCTATGTACTGAGTATTGAGCTGCCTACTTTATAGTATATCATCCACATAAAATTGTAAAAATCAACTTTGTAAGGAAGAAACTTGAAATATAACTTAGAAACTTAGAAAATTTCTAAGTCGAAATACTAAAAGTGTTCTAGAACTTTAGAAGCTTTATCATTTTCACTATCTCATTTGAAATCCTATCTCTGTGTAGTAACTAGTAGAGATTTCAGGAGCCCCAAGTAACAGCTGAAGACAACAAAGGTTTAATTAAGTTGTGACTTCCATTTTCTCTTAGTTACTTTTGGAGCTGTGACTTAAATTCAGCTTTTTAAGCTTAATTCTGGCTTTCTTTTCCATATGTCATTCCTTCTCAGTGTGTTTATGATAACTTAGTTACATTAATTAGTGTAGGAATACAGTTTAAGGGTAACGTTAAATGGTTTATCTCTGGTTCTCTGGAGGTCAGGATAAGAGGGTATGCTTATAAAATAGTACAGAAGGATTTTAGAGTTTGGGATAAAAATGTTGCTTTTTACCAGCTGTGAAATGCAATAATGGAAGAACTGAAGGTGATTTTCTGAAGATTTGAAAGTATGGAAAAGATATAACTATATTTGGAAGAAGATGTGATGAGAATGGGCTAAGTGATTTATCCGAGCTATTTTCCCAGCTTAAGATGATGAGATTTTTCACCATATGTATTTGCACTCTCCTATAAACTTCTCTCCATACTCATGAAAACAGACTTTATTTGCCCCCCCTCCCCATGTGAACACCACCCAGACTCAAGCAGCTGCACACTACACCACACACACACACACACACACACACACACACACACACACACACACACAGCTTTGTTTTAGTGGATAATGGAAAGCCATAACAGCTCCTTGACTTTTGGTCCTAGGTTAGTGCTGTTTGCCCATTACCCAGAACTGTGTTCTCTGATGGAAAAATAACAGAACAGATGGGCAAGGTGGGCAGAAACAAATTGGACTCCTCAGGTACTTAGAGAATGAATTTAATAAGCCTAATACTTTTGCTGTGATTCTGCAGGCTATACTAGAGGCAGAATCAGGAGTTTCCCAGTTTGCTTTTCTCTTCAATACAATGAATAAGGTAGAGATTTTAACTTCTTGGCAAACACATACTAGGTAATTGAACCCCTTGAGATTGTCACAGGTGAAATGGAATGGAAGCATCCATCGATGTCATCTTTAAGTTGTCTTTTTCTCTGCATCTTGTGGACTGAAGCCAATAATTTTCTAAAAGAGTTGTGAATATAGTTACTCTTCTCTTAATAAGTTGTCTTAACTCGGGAGTCAGTTACTAACTTACATGCCTTAAGCAGGTGATTGTTAAATATTTCTATGCTGATTAGTTTATTTAGAAGATAACTGTTTGGGAGTTTGGAAAAGGCTGTGCGCATTTTTTTGTAAGTAAGCTCTATGCCTGATATAGGGTTTAAACTCACAACTCTAAGATCAAGGGTTACATACTCTATCAACGGAGCCTCCCAGGTGCCCCCAGGGCTGTGGGCATTTTAAAGGTGTTGATTACCTGGAAAAAATTTCCATGTATTGCCATAAAAACATATTTATAATAATAAATGACAACTATAAAATATGAAGAGGGGTGAATTATTTGGCAATGTTATATGATAAATGCTATTTTCTGTTCGGACGGCCATTGGTGCTAATCTGGGGTTATGGTATTCCCAGTGCCTATAGGATCTGCTGAGTAGAAACCTATGGCATTTAACTATTATAATCCAGAAAAGAGATTCTGCAAAAATAAAAACTGAACATCTTGTGTTTCATAGATGTGTCTGTCCCTGAGCTGCGACTTTTCACAGGAGGGATTGTTCACATTACCTTTAGTTAGTTATCTCTGTCTTTGAAATTTACTTAGAATTCAGGGCATAATGCCTGGCAGTGATTATGCCCAGAGTTTCCTGGAGCTTAATATGATTTAAAAAAAATGTTCCCTCCTACTCTTAATCTGAAGTATTTAATTGATTACTCATCCCTCCTTGTCAGATCTTATACAAGACCTATCTGATAGAGAGCAATCTGAATAATAATGATCTCAATAGGCATTGAAGAATACAAATATCTTTCTGGTTATTTTTTCCCTGGTAATATCTGCACTGTTCATTATAACCTCAATAATACAATTAGGTTTTTTTTACTATTACATTTTGTTGAGCTAAATGTATACATATGCCCTTTCCATGTTCTTTTAGCCTTTGTTTTCTGTTGCTTTTTGTTTATTGAACATTTAATGCAATGCAGATCAACATTAGTTTGCTTTCTGAAATTTTGAGACTGATGAGATCTGTACTTATATAAGGGAACACAATCTATAAAAAGGTTGGAGAGACTCTAACTTACTCAGAGAAGGCCTTAGATGTTAACCACGAGGTTCTCAGCTACCATAAATGACTTCAACTCAAGTCAACTTTAATTCACTCACTTAATTCCCTTAATTTAACTCAAGACATAGTTCAATTCTATCGGTTCCCATAGAAGGAGTCTATAATATCTTACTTTTTAAGAAGGAATAACTGTCTTTAGCTTAGATACCATTTTTAATGAATTACAGTACATTTCCCAAGAGCTCCGTCATTCAGAAAGTATTCCCCCTGTGGTGTCTTACCAAAATCTTATATCTGTGTCATATAGGTAACTTGGGATTAAAATGACAGCACTGCAGTTACCACTGTGTATATGTATGCAGAGTGAACATACCAGGAAATATGCACTCTAAGTGATGTTCTCAAATGCAGAACTAAGAAATTGTCCTGTAAGTCTGTTAGTGGTGGTCAGGATGGAGTCTCATTTTTCTTTTTTAATGTCTTTATTTCTGAGAGAGAGAGAGAGACAGCATTAGCAGAGGAGGGTCAGAGAGAGAGAGCGAGACACAGAATCTGAAACAGGCTCCAGGCTCTGAGCTAACAGTCAGCACAGAGCCCGACACAGGGCTTGAACCCATGAACCATGAGATCATGACCTGAGCCAAAGTTGGCCGCCTAACCGACTGAGCCACCCGGCGCCCCTGGAGTCTCATTTTTCTAATTTATAATGCTGGTCTACAGCTTACATTGGAGTTGACAGTATATATTTAAGAGAGTAAAACTTAAAACAGTAAGCTCTTTCTCTTTACGCAGACAATGTTACCCTGACTTTTTAGGTGGTATTAAGTACTGAAAAGTCAACATTCTGAGCAGGAGCAGGACAAAGGTACAAATAGTCAAACTGTGAAGAATCTGGGAGTCTTAGGCTGCCATAGTTTCATGGGTGCTCACAGAAGACACAAGAATCTTCGCCAGAGATGAAGGACTTCATTACTCACAGTAATAGCAGTAGTCAGTGTCCGCATTTTTTTGTGCCAGTTTGCTGAGACCCAGTTTGCACCAGGAAATATGAAGAGGGCTGGGTGACACCTGTACAGGTAGTGTGTTGTACTGTAGGAAGAGATAAACCTCAAACTTAGGGAACCCAAATATACTGGCCAAAAGCATGCCTCTTGCTGTGGAAAGAGGTATTTCTATTTTCCAAGACTGATATACACACATCCTTGAAAAAAGGTCTGAAACATAGGGCAGTCAGTGCCTCTGCATTGAAGGCATGTAAAGGGGTACTTCAGTGACTGAGTCAGTTAGGTGTCCGACTCTTACTTTCGGCTTGGTTAACATCATGTGGTTCATGAGGTTGAGCCCTGCTGGGAGCTGCACCGGCCTCGCTGGATGACAGTCACAGTGAGGAAATGGCAGCGTTTGCACAGCTCCTGCCATGAGAAACGGAAACTGGTATCTCCTTCTGCTACTACTGGCTCATGTTGGAAGTGAGGCTGCTGGTATTGACCAGGCCTCACAATATTCCAGATCAGACCAATATTCCCCACACAGATTGCTCATAAGGAAAAGCATATTGCTGCCTTTTCAAAAGAGATTTCAGATGAAAGCATTGTGGGTGATTGTCACAAGGCTCTTCCTATGGGCCTTGCAAATCCAAGACTTAGATAATAAAGGGGGCTAATAACACAGGAGTTACAATTGAGTCTGGCCCTGAGACACAGAGCCTAATTTAGAGTTAAGCACAGATGCCCATCCCCACCCAATTGTTTCTGCTTGGAGCACTGACCTCCAAGGCATCTTGTAATCAGTATTTGGAGTGACTTATTTTGTCTTAAATATACTGATTGCACCCTGTGAAGGAACCTATTGAGGAACTTCTTCTTTTGTGATTATGGGAGCAAACATCCTGTTTCCTGAAACACCTGTTTTTCTTAATACTTCTCCTTAAAAAACAAGCTATTGACCCTTGCTCACAAAGAACTAACTTCACCCTTTTTGTGCTAAAAACATTGTCTTGTATGCTTTCCCATAGGATAAGCATCTAAATCCTCTACCTCAGTCACTATTGATAAAGGCTATGCATGAGCCTTCTACAAATCTATGTTCTGGGAAATTCTTACATATCAAAGAAATTTGTCATCAGAAATTATTGTCTAAGGCAAATGCCACTTCTGTGCTGTGCCCCAAACACTTAATTATAAAATAAAATTGAGCCCCAGTCAAAGTGGAGATGCCTGCCTGGTGACCAGAAAGAATCTCATGGCCTCTCTCACCCCTCCCTCGCCGATCCCATCCATCCTGCAGGGACCCCTGGACCCGGCCGGAGCTGGCCTCTGGCAGAGCCCCACATTTGACCCTGGGCTGACAGCTCAGAGCCTGCTTGGAATTCTCTCTCTCCCTCTCTCTATGCTCCTTCCCCCTCAAAATAAATAAATAAACATAAAAAAAAAAGACATGTAGAAATGCTGGAGCGCCTGTCTGGCTCACTCAATAGAGCATGTGACTCTTGATTTTGGGGTTGTGAGTTCAAGCCCCATCTTGAGCATAGAGAATACTTAAAAATAAACTCTTAAAAAAAACACATATAGAAATGCAAGAGACTTAGGGTGCCTGGGTGGCCCAGTCAGTTAAATGCCTGGGTCTTGATTTCAGCTAAGGTCATGATCTCAGGGTTTCATGAGTTTGAGCCCCCCATCAGGCTCTGTGCTGACAGTGTCTAGCCTATTTAAGATTCTCTTTCTCCCTCTCCCTATGCCCCCCCATCATGCTCTCTCTCTCTCTCCCTAAAAATAAATAAATAAACTTTAAAAAAAAGGAAATGCAAGAGACCCATGACACCTACAATGATAAGATCATGAGTTCTTGTCCACAAGAGTATCCAATTCTTGCCTCGGTTTGTTTCTCAGTTCCAGTATATTTTCTGAGAAATATATTTTTTCTTCTAAATACCCTTTGGTAAACAAAGCTGCTCTCATTTCCCCCTCTCCAGCTTACTCCTTAACCTGTTTCTGTCAGGAACTAATTTCACTTAAACTGATAAGTACCTCTTTGAGGATAAACATACCCAGTCTCATCTTTCTTGGTTTCTCAGTACCAACTGATAATAAAAATTACTTCTTTCTTTTTAAAATGAAATCTTTTCTTGGCTTTTGTGAAACTATACCTACCCCTTCACTGCCACCACTCAGTTGCCTCTGTTGTGGTTTCTTCCCTTAAACAATTGATACTCTTGGAAGTTCTATTCTTTTGTGCGTACAATCTCCTTATGTGACATCACAAACTCGATAGTATTGCTCGATCTCACATTTATGTCTCAAACCTAGACCAAACCTAGAGCTCTTTCTGAGCTCTAGACCCACATTACTGTTATACCCAGATCGCAGTATCCTCACTGACCAGAGACCACCAGAGAGACCAAGTCACGCATGCAAAGGCAAGGGGCTTTATTAAGGGCTCGAGCTCCGGCTCACAGACTTCATCAGCGCGTGGATCCGTGCTGAGAGCCCTGAACAAGGGCAGAGTAGGGTCTTTATGGGGTTTGAGATGGGGGAGTTACAGAAGTTGTGACATGGGAACAGTGATCCAGTCATAATTATTCAACATCATTGACAGCGGGTTTGACCATACACATTGTCTAGAGTATTCGTTACTTTTGGCGGGATCAATTACAACGTTTAGAGTAACTTTAAATTTAACCAATCACAGAGCGAGTCTAAGTCTTGTTCAGCGACTAAAGGGTTAACTTTAACATTAGGTAACAGGGTCCTATCTGTAGTTTCTATCTCCAGGCCTCTCCCTTAACAATGTGGAGGGTGGTCGCTGGCCTTTCTTGATTGGGTGTTGCAAGGGTGGTTTCTCCTGCCTTAGGCAAGGTGTAACTACCTGATAGTTTCTGGGAAGCCGAAACTCAGGCCTTCTAGTTCAGAGGGGAAACTTAAAGCCTGTCATGGAGTCAGTTTGATTTAGACGTTTAGACTTGTGGCCTTACATTACCAGCTGCTTTTTGGATATCTCTATTTTGATGTCTTAGTGAAATCTTCTTTCACTGAGTTTAAAACACAATTCACCATTTTTCTTGGTCCCCTAAAACTGTATCTTCTCCTGTACTACTACTGTCTCATCAGTTGGTAACACCATTTTCCCAGTTTTCCTATCCTGGTGGGGCTGCTTTTGACTCTGCTTCTTCTGTATCTAATGTGTGCATATTTGTTTATGTCTTACTGATCTTGCCACACAGTTACTTCTCCATATACTTTTATCATCCTCACTCTAACTATGGTAGTTGAAGCCACTCTCATTTACTGATACTAAATGAATATTTCAAGATTCCTCACACCTGATATTTTTGACTCCAGAGTCACTTTCTTTAAATGTAGTATCCAACCAGAAGGATATAATGCCAAGCTCATTAGAACACTTTCTTGAGTCCATTAGCGCTTGAGAGAAAAGTGGAACCCCACGTCATGGGATAAAAGAACTTCAGATTGGGCCTCCTGATCGGGTCTGCCTTGTGTCTGGCCATGTTTTAGTCTAGCCATATCTACATTTTTCTCTCTGTCCCTAGAAGCCACTTTCTCTTTTTGACCTTGAGATTTTTACAATGCTGGTCCCTTTGCTAGAAACCATCCCACTTGCCTGTTCAATGAGGTATCAAGTCCATGGGGAAGTATTTTCAAATTCATCTTTATTTTGACCCCGCTGCTCCACAGCACCCTCTACTTCCTCATTCCTAGCGCTCATCCCCATGAATAGCAGTTGCTGGTTTAATACTGACTGTCCCTTTGCACTCTTAGCTCTATGAAAGCAAGGGATTTTTTTTTCATCTTATATATTGTATTCTCTAGGACTTCATGCTACTCTGTGCTGATCAAAGGTTTTCAATAACTATTTTTGAATATATGAACAAATGAAAGTAAGATCTAGGTCTCTTTGTGGTGAATTATATCTGTATCTTACAGGCACAGTTATCTCTATTTTTAATATAATGAAATAATGTTACCACTTATATAACAGGAATAACACATAGATAGTAATCGATGGTTTTTTTTTTTTTTTTACAGAGTTTTATATGTTTGTATGTGTAAGAGTTTTAGTCAGAGCTTAACAGGAAGAGTAATATATTCTGGCATTTTGGCACATGGAAGTTTCTCAATAAATTTAGTTTTTAATGAATGAATGAAAGAAAATGGGAACTAGATCTTAGCACAGTGAATTTTGTCTTTTTTTAAATGACAAAGCCAAGGGACGCCTAGATGGCTGAGTCGGTTAAGTGTCTGACTTTGGCTCAGGTCATAATCTTGTGGTTTGTGAGTACAAAGCCAATTGTATCTATTTAGTATGTAATGCCATATTGATAACATTTCTAGAATAGGAATTTCATACATGTAACAATGGGGGTAATTTTCTCACAGGATTTTGTGTATGTGCCTATGCTTTTCTCAGAGCTGTACAGGCTAGTGATAGAATTAGGAATCATATAGATGGATAAGTGCATATTATCCATTGTATACCATGTTGAAAGCCTGTGACATTTTCTCTTTGAAGATATTCTTATACATTCTTCATGGAGATTTATTTCTTCAGAATAGAGTCTGCTTAGTGTAGGTGCGTTCCTAAGTAGAAGCCACATCTTCCACTTTGGATACTTCTCAGTTCCTCACTTCAGTTTCTGACTGAATGAAGTGTCAGTCAGAGGCATTAGGAATCTAATGCTGCCAGTGCCGTCTCTCTGTGAGGACCCTGTTGCTCTTACAGCCTCCTTATGAGTAGGGTAGAGATGTAGCAAGCTTTCATCAAAACTAACACCTTTTTCTCTTCTCATTGGTAAAGAGCAGCTGTAGCTGGATAGTACCATGCAGGGGTGGCAGTCAGACAGCAAAGCCTGTGCGAGTGGGGACTGAGGTGTTCTCCTGAGAGGTCACTTTCAAGCTCATAAGAAATTGCCCTACAGCAAATGAAATATTGATATAACAGGTTATTACTGTGTCCGAGGAACACTGGAGAGGAAGTCCTTTGACATTATAGCAATTAAGTGAGCCTTTTACTAGTGCCAGTGATTGGAATATATATGGTCTCTTTGTCGTATTGTCTCGTGTATGTTGTATGTTTTCCCCTATATGTTGAGCACTGTGTATTTCTCGGGAAGCGTACCTTGCACTTTCAGCGAATTTGTTTGTTTGTTTGGGGCTGTTCCATAGCACATGCTGTGCTTCCCCTTCTAGAGACAGTGGCAGAGATTACTACATTTGATGATTATTGCTTTGTAGATGTGCCTGGTTCAAGCTCTAAAAAATATATGTGCTATTATTGCCTCCCAACTTTATTTTTAGCTTCTTAACAATGAGCTTGCATGTTGCCTAAAGCTGCCTTTCAGTGCACAGGCTTACATAATGTTAAAAGGCAAATAAAGCCAAAAAGCTCCTCATAATGTTCTGAGAAGAATATTCCTGCTATTAAAAGAACATAACTGCTATTAAAAGAGTGAAGTCCCTTTTGATAATGTGCATACAAGGAAACCTATTGATTACCTGAGGGGGCTATCACAAATAAGGTTTCTATTATCATTAAGCAAATTTGTAGAGATTACATAAATAAAATTACTTTCCTTGATCCCTGGAACAGTTCTTGCTCTTGTTATAATTGTACTTTACCAAAAAATTTACTTAGTAAATTTTGCTTTTAATTTTTTTACATTTTATTTTTTGTACCTTTTTTGTACCTGTCCCTGTAGATTAGACTTTTTATTTTTTAATGTTTTATTTACTTCTGAGAGAGAGAGAGAGAGTGAGCATGAGCAGGGGAGGGTCAGAGAGAGAGGGAGACACAGAATCTGAAACAGGCTCCAGGTTCTGAGCTGGCTATCAGCACAGACGCAGATGAGGGGCTCAAACCCACAAACAGCGAGATCATGACCTGAGCCGAAGTCAGACGCTCCAGTGACTGAGCCACCCAGGTGCCCCAGATTAGACTTTTTCTATTTTGGTTTTAGAACCTGGATTAGACTAGTACAAAGGACTGATTTTATCTGTCCATAGCTCCTGTATGGAATCACTTCTGCAGATTGCTTTTCTCGGAAGATATTGACTTAAAATTTTAATTTATTTTTAAGGTATCAGAGAGTACCTGTGTTGATTAAGAAGTGGGTTCTTTCTCATTTTATTTTTCTCTGCATTTTATTGAATTTGTTATTCATGAGGAGCTTGCCTTTTGAGCTCTGGTTTATAATTATACGTATTCAGCATGGTATCCTCCAGAGTGGTGGAGAGGAGTCAGGCACTGCTGATGACAAGTGAGGAGAAGACTGAGGAAGCAGCAGACGAATGGGAATACTCATAATAGCAATGCTTATGCACGCAGTATCCCTGGCTTACGTATATTATCTCAAGCTTAGAAAAACAGGTATTATCTCCACTTCATAGACAAAGATACTGAGGTGCAATGAAGTTAAGTAATATTCGTAAGTGCACAGAGCTACTGAGTGGACTGATGAAGGACAGTGAGGAGACCAGTTAGAGCATCATACTCCTTGCTAAAGCATGAGAGCTTGTCCAGAGTCGAATGATGGTCTAGATATTTTTCTAAGAAACAGAAATTACATGCTGTTTATTTATTTACTTTAGAAAAAGAGAGTGTGTGACTGGGGAAGAGGGGCTGAGGGAGAGAGAGAGAATTTTAAGCAGGCCCCAATGCGGGGCTCAGTCCCGTGACCCTGAGAGCATGACCTGAGCTGAAATCAAGAGTCAGATGCTCTACCGATTGAGCCACCCAGGTGCCCTCTCATACCATTTATTTTTTTTTAAAGAATACATAACTGCAAAACTTTTAGTTGTTAGGTTAATAGAAATAAATATGACCAGTAGTAACAAGTACAAAATTGAGCAAAATATCTTTGAATGACAGTGACACAACTAAAACATGAAGGAATCTTTTTGAGGGCAATTATTTAAATAGTACAGAAGTTCAAAACTTTATATGTGACATGCTGGCTTACCTAAACAGCGCTCAAAGCATCTTTCTGTTTGCCTTAAACACTCAAATATGTTAATGTGTTGAACCCTCATGTGTGTTTTTCAGTCTGGACCATTCTCCATTCATTACTAGCCTCAATTCATCCTTAACCTTCACCGCTTTCTTGTCTTTATTTCTCCTTCATTTACTTTGGTAGCAAGAGGCCCAGTTTAAAAGACATAGCCTGACATCCCAGAACTTGCATGAAGCTTTTTCCTTTATGCGTTAATGGAAGAACTTTGATACTGGGGAAATAAAGGACACAATAACAAAGCCAGTTTCGTACCTTTGTACTTATTTCTTATAATGATACTTGTCTTATGAATTGGAAGACATCTTTACTAATAAAATGAAAGGAACTACATAAATTGTAACTCTTGAAAATTTTAGCTTTTTAAATAACTGGAAAAAGAAGGTATTAGGAAAGAAACTTGTTACAATGGAGAACTAATGTATTAGCTACAAGAGTAACTTGGCTAGTCAATTTTTGATAATAACCAATTAGAGTAGCAATATTGCATTAAAAAACAACATAAACACTTGCATTAAACCAAACAAATAGACTAATTTTGGGGAGACATTTAGATCTAGCTATAGAAAGAAAGATAAAAAAGTACCTCATCATATCATACCCTACATAATATTTAGTCATATGTACACTTATCTCCCTAAGTGAATCATAGCCTTCTTGAAGAGAGGAATTACATTTCAGGGTGTGTCAGGTAGAGGTCCTTCATACAATATTATTCCAATACAGATACACTGAATAAATGAATTCATGAATGTAGTCAGAAAATCTTCAACTTCAAAGCTGTGTAATGATAGAATTAACCCTAAAAAATTCTGTTGAAAAAGATTTCTCAAGTGCCTAATAAACACCAGACATAACATTAGGTACCGGCAGGATTTTCTATTTATTATCTCCTTTGAATCTCATAATAATTGTACAATGAAAGCACTATTATCATCATTTTATATATTGGAGTACTGAGACTCAGAGAGGTTAAACAATCTGCCTAGGGCCAACAGTTGAAAATGAAAAAGCTGACATTTTTCCAAAGGCCTTTGACTCCACAGCTTTCTCCTTTGAGTTAGTGAGTGAAAAGAAAGTACCCCTAACAATATAGAATGCTTCAATCCTCTGGAGGCATTCTGTGTGTGTGTGTGTGTGTGTGTGTGTGTGTGTGTGTGTGTGTGTGTGTGTATGCACGTGTGCGCATGCGTGTATGTGTTTCTTATAAATGCTGATGACAAATTCACTTTGGCAGGTCAACAAAATCTAATTTAGTGGAGTCAATCAAGTATTATTCTCACTTGCTAATTAGCAATTCCTTTGCTTTTTAGACAGCAGAGCCAAAGCAGTGACTAGAAAGTTATTGGTGTAGAATAGACCTGGGCATGGTTGTCAACAGCCTCCACTTTGAACATAAAGGACAATTATGGTGAATTTTTCCCTGTCTAATTAACAAAGTTTTAAAGACTGCATCCCCCTCAGTATTGCAGCATCAACAAATACTTCACAAAAGAATGAAAGCATTTCAAGCACATTTAAAAAATTCTGAGTAGGTAAACATGTTTTATTTTTAACTTTCTGCCTTAGGTATTCATTTACTGCTAGAGATTCATTCACTCATTGATTTATTCAGGAAATATTATTGTGTGCTTACTAAATATGTATTTAATCTGCTACTTATTTCTTCAGATAGTTGATTAGATAGAAAAGGAAAACAAAGTATAATAGTGAGGCAGATATAGTAATAATTGCTTTTGTAGATAGGACTAGAATACTTTGATGAGGATTTCTAACTACACAACAGACTTTGAGGAAACTGAAGAGTCATCAACCTTTTCTTGATTTTAAATTGTTCTATATGAGTTCATCCCTTTTTATATATGAGCTCTATGTGAGTTCTTCCCAATGCATGCAGACACGTGCACGTGCGCGCGCACACACACACACACACACACATTATCAAAATCTGATTCAGGCTATTTTTTATGTGATTTTTCTTTTCTTCTTTTCCCCTCTCATTTTTTTAAAATTTCTTCTGTGTCTCCTTTTCACTCTCCCCTCACATTACTCTATTCATTTAGTGCTGCTATTTCTAGGCACTGTGGTAAGTATTGGGGTCATACAAATGAGTAATAATGCCCCTTCCCATTGGAAAGCCCATTGGAAAAGACTGGTAGGTGAGCAGATAATTACAATGTAAAGTAGAAAGTGAGTAACAGTGATATAAAAAGATATGAATAGTTTTCTTTGGGAGAACAGAGAAGACACTGTCTACTTTGGGGAGATGGAAGCCAGAGAAGTGATGCTTATGGTGACTCTTGAAGCTGAGTGACAATTCCTTAGGAAAAGAAAGATGATAATGTCCATCTGCACTAAGAAATATGTGCCATCAGAAAAACATGTCGATCATTATAAGCTTATTTTGTCATTATCATTAGTAATTGCAGTGATTCCTTAAGAGGAGTTTGAAAATTCTGTTTTTGGGTCAATTCATTCCCATTGTGCTTCACAAATAAAGGGTGATAACAAGCAACGACACCTCATCCAACTGTAGACATTTTTTTTCACAGATCAGATTAAAATGAGTTTTCCAATTTTCATAGGTAATAGCATGCTTATGGAAGCTGTTGATAATAACGTGATTGTGAAAGCTTAGAACATAGTATTCTAACTGACATATGTATTTATGAGTGAATAGATGCATTAACTGAGGTCTTAACAGCATAACAATTCTAAGTATAAGAAGTAGCATCCGATCCAGTCTGGATTTCAGATTAAAGCAAGGTTAGTCTGGGCACCTGGGTGGCTCCGTTGGTTAGACATCTGACTTCAGTTCAGGTCATGATCTCATGGTTCCTGAGTTTGAGCCCTGCGTTGGGCTCTGCACTAACAGCTCAGAGCCTGGGCCCTACTTTAGATTCTGCGTCTCCTTCTCTCTCTGCCCCTCTTGTGTCTCTTCTTTCTCTCTCTCTCTCTCTCAAAAAAATAAATAAACATTAAAAAAAAAACAGGATTGTGGGAGGAATCCTAAATGCAGAGTCTCTAAACATTTTACTAAGGCCCCCTGAAAATTGACAAAGTTAACAAAAACTTAAAAATCAGATTTTGTTAAAATTTGCAACATGACCCACTACAATAGCTTCCTGTTTGCCATTGTTGAAAGGTTTACAGACTAGATGCCAGAGACTATAAATATAGAGAGAGCAACAAATCCAATATCATCATCATCAATACCACACAGAGTGAAACAGGCAAACAAAAAATCAATCCATGATCTATGCACAATTTGTTCTGTGAAGTGAAGTGGTGCATCCATCCAGTCAGGAAGTTGGTAGAAGATGCTGCAACTTTCTGCCTTCTTTCCTTATCTTGTCTGAACCAAGCAGAAGACAACAATACCAATAGCTCTCGGTTAAGGCTGATACTAACTTTTGCCTCATGACAGTCTCTTGTGTGCTTGCTTTTAATCATAGCACTTTTCATTACTCTCCACCCTCCCCACCGTCACCTTATGACTGTCTCTTGAATGAAGTGAGGGACACTTCTTTCATTCCCCAGACAAAAACATAGGTACGCTCTGGGAATAGAATGATGAGCAAAATAGACATCCTGATTGCTATCCTTATAGAGCTAAGAGCAGAGTATGAGAGACAGAATAAGCAAGTGGACATGTTAAGAAATATGTAATTACTGAGGTGCCTGGGTGGCTCATTCGGTTAAGCATCTGACTTCAGTTCAGGTCATGATCTCGTGGTTTGTGGGTTTGAGCTCCGTGTCCGGCTTTGTTATTACAGCTCAAATCCTGGAGCCTGCTTCAGAGTGTGCGCCTCCCTCGCTTTCTGCTCCCCCCTGGCTCATGCTCTCTTTCTCTCTCTCAAAAATAAGTAAACATTAAAAAAAAGAAGTATGTAATTACTAACAGTGGTAAATGCTCTGAAGTCAAAACATTTGGTGAAAGGAAATGGGAATGGTTGTATTTATGGTGGTAAGGAGTTGACCTGTAGTAGCCCTGAAATAACTATATAATTGATAAAAATTACACAGGCCATCTTTTGTTACCAGAATGTAATAAAAATAGAGAGAAATGAAAGTCAAATTAGCAATACCTAAATTATAAGTTATAAAATAATTGTTCTTAAAGCATATGATGAAATATGCAAGAAACATTAATATGAAATCAAAGCATTTCATAGCCAAAACAGTTCTTAAACGTAAATTATTTATTATAAAAGACTTGTTTTTTAGAATGGCAAAAAACTTACAAATTTTACTTTCAAAGTAAGGATTTAGGGAAAAAAACTAGAGAGGGCTCAAAGAGAAAGTGAAGGATAAAACTGTAAAATGAGAGCTGAAATGAATGAATTAGAAAATAGAAAAAAAACCTAAATAGGTTGAATAAATACATATCAGACCAGGTCCTCTGGAGGATGAATAAAATGAAGACATACTAATCATACAAAAATTTTTTAAATTTCTTACCCGCGGTAACAAAATAGATTTCAGTTTTATAAAATGAGATACCATGTTCACTGAGTCCATCAGCAAAATAAAAACAGAGATGTGTAAAGTTGATGCTTTGGTAGATGGTGTTGGGGAGGAGAAGTTATCCTTTGTTCTTCAAGATTCTTCAAACAAGTTTTTGTATATTTTTTAAATCTCCCTGAGGCAAGAAGATTAAGTTGGCAGGATAAACTTCAGTGATAGTCTGTTGGCAATAAAATTTATGGTGGTAGCAGCAACATTGGTTAATGAAAGATGGGCATTGTTTAATTTCAGTCAGTTCTCTGAACCATTTTGCTATACAGGCTCATAATTATATTTTTACTCTATGCTAGCAACATGAATATAGATGCATTCTTTTCCTGGTAAGGTGTGTGCGCATGAGATAGAAAAAAATACGGTTTTGTGCTTATCTGTTTTGTTATTGATACTAATAAGGAATAACACTAAGATTCAGTATTTAATCTGTGACTAATCATTTCATAGATTGGAGGGCTTCAAATTGCTGTTTATTGCTGTCTAATCATATGGCAACAGCAACCACAAATATTGCCATTTCAAACCAATAATGGTCTGATCGTTTCCTTTTCTTTTGATGTTTCTGCATTATTATTATTTTTTTTTAATTTCAGAGAGAGAGCACAAGTGGGGGACAAGGGCAGAAGGAGAGAGAGTGAGAAATCTTAAGCAGGTTCTATGCTCAGTGTGGAGTCCAACACTGGGCTCGATCCCACGACCCTGGGATCATGAACCAAGCCAAAATCAAGAGTTGGATACTCAACCAACTGAGCCATCCAGGCATCCCTAGATGTTTTTTTAAGACGTTTTCCTTTTAAAAGAGATTTCCTAAAATATCTACAACCCAGTGTGTATTCATCATAGATCTTAAATACTTATTTTGCAAAGTACAGAAATAGTAATTCTATAACTTCTATAAATGTCATTCCTTCTCTTTCATCTTTTGGAAATTCATGGTTTTAATATTTTGGAAATCATATTGCATATTGTTTAGAATCACAAACTCTAGAGCTCAATTTCCTGAGTCTTAATTCAGATGCTACCAATACCTGACTGTGGAACTTGAATAAGTCACTTGAACCACAGCCCTTCAGTTCCCTCATCTGTATAAAGGCAATTTAATTATTTGTATTACAGAATTTTTGTAAGGATTACATGAATTAAGCTATGAAGAATATCTGGAAACCTGATCTATATTAATGTTAACTATTATTATTATAGTTATTATTATTATTATCCAGTAAAATAAAATTGTGGTGTGGCTGAGCTAATTTTTAAATTTATATCATCTCAACTTTGATGACTTTTTCTAAATAATATATATTCTCTGCTTTCCTGACAAGTGTGTTTGACATTCATGTGCTCTTTCTATTCTACTTATACCTGTGACATTGGCAGAAATCTTGAGAGTCAGATGGATTTGAATATTCATTCATAAGCGCTTTGGCCTTACTTTGAATTAAAGTAGCTTCTCTGTATTGATCTACTGACTTGGCTGTCCCCGACCAAACTACATCTTTCCCAGTGGATCTACTTATCTGTGTGCACTCCATCCAGTTGTCAATCCACTAAACTTTTGTGTGATGCATGTAAACCCTGTCTCCTGGGAAGTACCTACTCATGTGGGACCACATGCTTCTGGAACCATATCATTAGCACTAGTAATAATGCTTCAGTTAACAAATAACTCAAAATGCCAATTTCCTGGAATTGGAGTAGAGATTGAAGAGAGAGAGAGGAAGTCATACAAAACTCTTAGGTCATAAATCCTGATCCTTTATTAAATAACGGCACACGTGTTAGAAAACTCTTCATTGAGCTGTTAAATAAAAAGGAAGCTTTTGTTTATTTACTGTAATTTGGGGGTTTGCAACAATAGTGATATTACTCTAAATTATGACTCACAACATTTAGAGCCACGGAGTTGGATATAAACATGTACAGAATGAGTGTAGGTACAGAAGAGAAGAGGTCTAAGGACTGAGTCCAAGGAACTCTAGCTTTAGGAAATAGGGAAAAGGAAGACAGTTCAATAGAGGAGGCCAAGAAGGAGCTTCCAGCACCTGAAAATAAGTGTCTTAGGTGTCGGGAAAGTCAAATGAAGGAAGTGCTTTAAGGATGAATCACCTGTATCCAACTCTGCTGAGCAGACGAGAAAGAAGACAGAGACATGTCCATTAGGTTTGACAAATTGGTGGTGAGTGGTGACATGGATGAAAGAAGTGATGGAGATTAAAACTTTCACTGGAGTGGACTCGAGAAAACAAGAAATACGGAAGTAGAAGAAAAGCGAAGAGAAAAATGAAGTCATCACTGGTGGGATGTGAGAGCAAGGGAAGCTGTTTTGTATACATGGTATACAATTTGTCATGTTAGGATGCTAATGGAAATAGTATGTTAAAGAGAAAAAAGTGGGTACAGAGAAAATTTTTCTTATTTGCTAGAGGCTACACCCTTGTGGAGTCATATGGTTTTTTTTTTTGATAGGGAAAGTATTGGGTAGCATTGATAATAATCCTAACTCAGCTTAACTAAAGGAAAACATATCCATGTATGGTACTATGTTTTTAAATTTTGTCAACTGCTCTGTCTAATTGAAAGCAAAAGCACAGAGAGGAAAAAAGTTTAAGTGTATCTGAGTTCTCCAGACACTAAATATTGTTTATCAAAGATAACTGCTGTTGACAATGTATTGTGTGTTCTTCCTTTTTTTTCCTATGCATGTATGTAAACATATATTTTATTTATATACTAATGCACACACACATAAACACACACACCTCATGTAATTAAAAATGTAACTTCCCAAGGGTCTCCGGGTAGCTCAGTTGGTTGAGCATCTGACTTGATTTTGGCTCAGGTGATGATCTCAGCGTTTGTAAGATTGAGCCCTGTGTCGGGCTCTGTGCTGACAGCATGGAGTAAGCTTTGGATTCTCTCTCTCTCTGTCTCTGCCCCTGCCCCCCACTTCCACAGGAAAAAATATATAACTACAATGTTACACATTGTGTTCGACAGATTGCTATTCACTTACATTGTGAGCATCTTACCACATTAATACATATAGATGTGACATATTTTTTGTTCATAAACTAATATTCGTATTATGTATATTCTGTGTTAATTTATGCATTGACCTACTGATGGATTATTCATACTTTTGAACCAGTGCTTTCTATTGATTTAAACATATTTTTACATTGTTAATTTTCTTCATAACACATTTTTTTCTCAACTCCAAAACCAAGGTAAATGTGAGCTGTATTATTTTAGTAATTTTGAATTTTGAAAGTTTTCTCCCCTCGTCTTCCATTAAAAATTATTGAATGCTTCGATAGTGTGGTTAACCCTCTAGCTTATTATTTTACAAGAAACAAGAGACTTCATTTTACTCACCATCTTTGCTCAACATATCTCTTTAATGGGTTGCTTTTCTACTGTTACATCTTTATGAACCTCAGATTGAATTTCCCAACACATGCGCATGAAATACAGTAAACAGAGACCCTCCTGCTGGAAGAAGGTTCTACAGGAAAATTGGAATAAAGCCGTATATTCAGAAAGATGAAAAAATGCAGGTGAAGAAACAGCAAGGACTCTGGAATCTTAGCAGCTGCTGTGCCTTCTCAACTGGGAATGTGTTTTCCTGGGCATCCTCAAGGGTAGAGGCACCAGAAATACTAGGATGATAAATGCTTTGAGGTGCCAATATCACTTGCCTTTATTTGATTACCACCAAAGATGGGAGTTGAAGTTATTCACATTAAATCATGGAAAGATGGAATTTTCCAGTCCCAGGGCCTGATGCATGTTGCCCAGAGACTAGCAGTGCACAGCATGAATAAACATGTTATCAGGGCTGTACATTACTGTTCATAATGAAAGTTTCTGCTGGTAAACAGCTCTAAGACATGGGTCTGAAATTAGACTCAATTAGGGTCTTTAGGAACTCAGAGCTAGACATTTATTTCTTGTAATACATAGGGGTTAGTGATTCACTCACTTGCTTTCTTTATCATTTTACTAATTTCCATAATTCTGAGGAACGCACCTGAGATAAATGAGGGCCTTATGTCTAGGAGATACGGCTGCCTTCGGCTCAGCTCTCACTGATGCCGCTAACGTGGGCCATGTCTCTGAAGAGTTACAAAGATGGTGAACAGGACTGAGAGGGGCTTCTCATGCCTCTCAACAGTCTCCATCAGTTAATCAATGAATGCTTACTGAGCACCTTTCACATGCAAGGGGTAGTTTCCATCAGGCAAACCAAAGATGTGCAAGATGCCATGTGGCCCTACTCTCAGGGCTTGTAGGAGCGTAGGGCACAAACATGGGGGAACTAGAGCATGCATTCTACAAGCAAAAATGAAATTGTTCATATGAGTTTATAGATATGTGCTTAGGGCTTCTAGACATGGCAGGGTTCCTGACAATTGAGAAGAATGTGGACAGTTTTCATAGAAAGTAGAATGGGTATTGGCTTGAAGCGTGGGTCAGTTTCTGTAGATGGAGACTGTGTTTTCTGGAACAACATTTACTTAAACTTTCTTTTTGGTATCTATATATTTTAAAACTTCCAAAGGTTTTAAAAAATTAAACGCACATTTAAAAATTAAATAACGCAGGAGTATATGTGATAAAATGGGGAAACTGCATTCACCCCACACTTTCCTAAGGAAACAATTTGCAGTTGAAAGTGTAGTCTTCTAAAAATTTCTGTATGTATATAGAAGAAGATGAAGTCTTTTCCCTCAGCCTCCTCTATTTCTCTCCCCTTCCTTCCCCATCACACCCACAATATCATGCTTTTTAGAAATAACATGCTTGAGCTTAAGAGGTGAATTTTTAATTTCATCTGCTCTCTAGTTCTCTTAGATCTGAGAACTCAAGGAGACAAATTGGCATAGGTTTTCTCCAGGTTCTCTGCTGCTTCTCAAAACCAACTTTTCTAGAGCCTTCGAATTTTCACCCAAATTAACTTTACCCAAGTAGTGTGGACCACCTTCTTGCTCTGGAGATATTCTGCAGAATCTGCTTGGGCAGAAAACCATTACAGTAAAACCTGGCTAAGCTTGAGCCAGGCACATAGAATAGAGTTTCTCAGTTAACAACTGACCCCATTAGCTGGTGATGAGGTAAACCAGAGCCTCTCTCCCGTCTCACCAGACGGTCACATCATTTCTAAAGAAGCATAGCAAGGAAAGAAGGGAGACAGTGGAGGAAGTTTTTACTTCCATATAGTTCCCTCGAGAGTGGAAAGAAGTTTCTCATCTTCTGTATGGATATAGGAAGAGAATAGAGAATGAAGGTTTCACCATAACCCTGCGTGGGGAGGACAAGTGAAGGCAGCTGGCCTGTGAACCACTCCCTCCCTTCTCTTGGGGATGTGGTCGAACCCACTTGTCAACTGAACCTCCAGGTTAATAGACTGATGATATTTACCAGGAGGAATAGGCTTTATCTGGAGAGGGCTTCCGCTGAGGTATCTCTACGTGAAGGATTTCTTATAGTTAATAAATCCAGAATGTTTGGGTTTATGAGACATTGTTCTCTGGAGAATATCATCTAAACTATGAAACTCTCTTGAGTGTAAAGTACAGATGTTTCAAAATTTAAATGCTCTCAACAGAGAGATAATAACCTACAGATTGCATCTTAGAAGACTCATTATTCTGGTCCAGAGAGCATATGTTCAGTGTGGTAAAGAAGGACATAAGGGGTCATGAGATATGTCCCAGACTTCACTATCTTTTTTTCACTTGTATATTTTTCAAGTTAACAGGAAAGCTTGACACTAGGAAATATTTTTGATTCCTGTGGGTCTGATTTGCCAATTTTATCCTGAATACCTCACCTGGACATATACTTCTGCAGCTTTTATCCTTCACGGAACAGTGCTGTTACTTCCATGTGTAGACCTGTATCATGAGTCCTGATGGAGAACTTCTTAGATGTGCAGATCTCAGAGCTCCAGCAGCAGAAGCTGAGCTCCAGCAGGAGTCACAGGTGATTTGTATGCACACGAGCGGAAGCAGCTCTGGCACAGTGAATCTCACCCTCCAGATATTGTGCGGTTTTTTGGTGGCAAAACTACTTGACAGTGTTACTTATACTGTCGGTATCTGACCACTTTCTTATCTTCCATTTTCCCTCCAGCACACTACAACCTGGATGTGGTTTCTTCTTGTAAAAGTCGTCTAGCTCACATTTTTAGCATAATTTGGCCCAATTAAGTGCCCTTTTAATGCGAAATCACTTTCTTCTGTTGTTTTAGTGTGTGTGTGTGTGTGTGTGCATGCGTGTGCGCGTGTGCCTTTTCATTTGTCTGCCTCCTCCTACTTTTTTTTTTTTTTTTTATTTGGTCTTCTTTCTCTCACCTTTTTATCTGCAAGGTACACAGATATTGTGATGTCTCTAGGATTAGGCCTGGATCCTCGTCTCTATTTTCCCTCTATATCTCTGGGTGATCTCATTTTGCTGTATAGCTTTTTAAACCACTTAAATATTGATTTTTTCCAAATCCATATCTCTAGCCTAAACTTTTCCTCTGAACTCCAGATAATTTCTTCAACTGTCAAATTTGACATATCCTCTTGGATTTCTAAGTGGCTCCTCAGTCTTGCACACCCCAAATGAATCTCATCACCCCCACAACATGCTTCTAGCCCAATGTCCCTTCTCCCCGTTTCTTGGCAACAATAGCCATCCAGTTAGTTGCTCATTGTATCACTGCAAACCCCTCTACCTGACATCCTACATTTATTCCACTCACATGTTTAGTCAATTACACTTCCAAAATATATCTCATATCTGTCTACTTTTCTCCAGCCCAGCCACCATATCTCTCACAAGAGCAACCACAAGAAGCTTCCTAAGCGGCTTCCCAGAACAATAGTTAAATTACCTGCCCACTTGTCATGGTAATATTTTTAAAATGTAAATTGGATGTGTCACTCTCCTGCTAATAATTCATCAGAGACTTCACTTTGAACAAAATCCAGACTCCTTTCATGCCTTACAAGATTCTACATGACTGGCCTCTCGTTGCCTCTCAGACGCCATGTTCTACTCATTTACCTGGATCAGTAACCTCCAACTTCCCAGGGCGGGCTCTGTTCTCCAGGAACACCAAGTTTTCTCCTATCCCAAGGCCTTGGAGTTTCTTCTTTCTTCTAGCAGGGAATGGTTCCTGCTCTATCTACCAACACACACACACACACACACACACACACACACACACACACACACACACACACACAATCATGGATACACATACCTATTTATATAAACATATCTGTGTATATATATATATGTACATGTACACAGTCACAGCAATACTGACATACATATACACACAAACTCATATACACACTCAAGCATACACACCTCCCGACCCCCCTTAGTCAGCTTCTTACTCTTCAGGTCTCATTTCCAATGTCAAATCCCTAGAGATGTTATTTTGACAGCCTAGTTCTAACAATTTATCAGTTGATTTGCTTGGCTTTTCTAGGGAGAAGTGATTCAAGAACAAATAAGGACAATATAATCTTTCTTCCAATGTTCATATGGCATTTCATTTTTAAAAATCTAAATCCCCTAGCTGAGCTCTCCAAAAAAATATTGAATAATGATAGTGATAATATATCTCTGTTCCTGATTTTAAAGAAAATGTCTCTACCATTTTTGCAAAATATGGTATTTTGATCTTGCTTTCAGACAGATACATTTTCTCAAAGTCTAGAAAGCTTTCTTTTAATGCTGTCTTACTAAGAGTTTTATTTGGAGTAAAAATTAAATTTTATTAAACACTTTCTTGACAGCTATACAGGTTATTATAAAGTTTCCACCTTTTTAAATCTGAGATTTCTAATTTCAGAGCATTTTTTACATTCTGGAAGTATATTCTAGCTTCTGTTGGCAATATTTTCTTTAGAGTTTTTCATCTATAATTATTAGTGAGATTAAATTTCATTACTACTACCATCTCTATTGCTACTGCTACTACCGTTGCTATCTTCTCATAACTGAGATCTGACGATTTTGTAGTGTTAGAGGGGAATCTTTCCTACTTCACCATATGCTAAAGCAGATTAATTCCTATATTCCTTGAGATGTTTTGGAACCCATCTGGAATTTTTTTGTAGGGGTTTTTTAACTATCTTTTTAATTTCTTCTTTTGTTATCAATATAGTAAAATCTTTCATTTCTTTGTGTCAATACTGATCACTTTTCCTGAAGATTATCCACTATCTCTGTATTTCCTCATTTACTGAAATAAAATTGTACAGAGAATTTTTCTAAAATGTCTTATACTTCTTTGTACCTATGATTATTTTCCCATTTTCTTCCTTACTGTTTATTCTATTGTATTTTCCCACTAATTTTCTTTATCATACTTTCCAGAGTGTTACAGTTTTATTGGTCTTTTTAGAGAACTTGCTTTTGGTTTTATTGAGTCACTTGGGTTACTTGTTCTTTATTTTATTAATTTCTAATTTTATCTTGATTCCTTCATGTTTATTCTACTGTTCTTTAACTGTTATGGGTTGAATTTGCAATTTATTTATATTCATTTATGTGTTCTGACAAACAAAAGGCTATAACATATACACTGAGCATTCTTTTGGCTGAATCCTATAAGATTTAGTTTTTATTATTCTTTTTGAATGGTCTACACTTTCAGTTTTTGGTAGGGAGACAATTTGTTGCTGCTACATCATCAAATTTATTAAGTGGTTTACCTATTCTCCAAATTAACATTTTTCAATTTACCTAAATCCCCAGTTTATATTCCACTTCTTAAATAGAAAACTTCTTGACTGGTGTCTGGGGGGAGGACGTAGCTCCCCATCACTGGGCAAGAATAGCTTCTGCAGGACATCTTTCACAAGATACTGATAACTTGACTCTTCCTTGTGTTCTCAAATCCTGCTGAATCTGATTCTCTACCCTCCATTGTCTTTTAGGGAAATTACTTCTCATTTCATCACCCATATTGGGTAGTGGAATCCTCAGATATTTATTCTACTATCTGCTTTAGATTTTTTAGGACTTTGAAAATATTTCTATTTTATTTACTTATGCTTCCCAATTTACAATAATTATTCTCTCTTCCTCTCCCATTCTCTATTTCTCGCTGTCTTCTTTCTCTCTTTTAGTGAAAGGACTTCTCCTTTTGCATGTTTTTTCTTGAATATAAGTTTTACTTGAAAATATTGAAAACTGTGAATAGTGAAAATTACCTATGAAAAAGAAATGAAACTACCCATTCTACATCTCCAAGCCAACTTTCCGAAAGTGATCACTACTAATATATTGGTGAGAATCTTTTCCAATTTTTTCCCTGTATGGTATTGCCGCATATATGAATGTATATGTATGTACATAGAAATATGAATAGCTTTATGCGGGAATTTTTTTTCCAAAATGCACACCTGGTAGTTTGCTCTTTTTACTTAATCATTAATGCTGTGCTTTTACTTCTAACTTTATCTTTCTTTTGTCGTATGTATTATGTGCAGCAGGCAGAAATAACAGCCATGAGCTCACTCACTACAAGAAACTCTCCTCACTTCCCTCAAGGCTATTTTTGTCTTTTATTAAATTAAAATATTTTCCAAGACTTCCAGGAGTTGGTAAATACAGTCACACAAAATCTACAAAAAAAAAAAACCCACCCCAAAACAATTTTCAATCTGAAAATGAAACACAGCTTGTATGTAATTAGGAGTAAAGAGCTACAGGCAAAGGGCTTTTTATCATCCCTCAAATCTAAAGAAGAATGATTGCATTACACATGCCTGAGAATTCTTTAGAGTGAAATTTCAGAAAATGACAAATACTCTGATGATTTTATCTTGTGTTGAATCTTTCCTTAGAAATATCTGTCAAACTTTCTATGTGAAAAATTAATTTAAGAGTTTTTCATCTAATTATATAAATGTGATTGACTTACCATTTTGTTTCCAAAGTTTTGTCTTGTGCTTGTCTTAACTGGGAATCAGGATTTAAATGATCCATTAAATGAAATAGGTTTTTATTTTTCCAGTTTCTAGAATACTTTATGAAGTTTATGCATTCCTTTTTGCTTTAGGGGTTGTTAAAAGTAAACGATAAAGCCATCTGGCCTTAGCTCTTTTGCGGGGGTGGGGGCTTTTCGAGTTGGATGTCCACTTATTAAATGATACTTACCTGAGTTTGCCTTGTATATTCATTGTTCTTTTTATTTACATTTTCAAATTTTACTATAAAGTTATTTTATTTTACTTTATTTATTTTTTTACTATAAAATATTTTAAAGCACCGAAGAATTTTTAAAAATTTTTACTATGTCTGTACTCTGTGCTTTTTCATTGCTAATATTGTTTATCCTTGACTTTCCTGTTAATCAATCTTGCCTAAACCTTATTATGTTTTATTAATTTTTGCAGAGAAAAAATTATTTCCTCATTAATCTTTTAAAATATTTATGTATTTAATCTCTTGCTTTTTTTTTAGGGTTCAAATAAAATCATTGGATATATTCTTTTAAATATTAAAAATCTTATTTGGGCTATAAATTTTACTCCTTACCTTAGCCATAGTCCATCTTTTTTTTTTTCTTTTTAATGTTTATTTATTCTTGAGAGAGAGAGAAAGAGAGCATGAGTTGGGGAGGGACAGAGATAGAAGGGAGACACAGAATCTGAACGAAGCAGGCTCCAGGCTCTGAGCTGTCAGCACAGAGCCCGATGCAAGGCTCAAACACAGGAGCTATGAGGTCATGACCGGGTTGAAGTCAGATGCTTAAATGACTGAGCCACCCAGGAGCCCCATAGTCCATCTTTTAATACATAGTATTATCCTTGTAATTATTGATCAGACCTGTATTTTTAATTTTTACTTCTAAATTCGTGAGTATCTTTTAGCTATAATTTTTTACTTTTAATTGTATTGCATTGTAATCATAGAATGTGGAATTTGTTGAGACTAACTTTGTGGCCTAATTAACGCATGGGCCATTTTTTTAAATGTCTTCATATTCAAAAGAACACGTATTCTCTTTACTGATTACATTTTACTAGCTATTAGATTGACCTTTTTTCCCCCTTCTTTTTTATTGAAATAAAATTGGCATAACATTGAATTGGTTTTAGGTGTACAACATAATGATTTAACATGTGTATATAGTGTCATATTATTAAAAATTCAATCTTTAATATTGTTACTTAATGTTTACTTTTATGATCTATAAATTTCAAATCCTCCCACAATAATAAATTTCTTTCTATATTTATGTTTTAGCATTCTATATGCAATACAGTGTTATGATTTAAGTGTTTATTAGGCACAAAAAGAGTTATAAAATTTCATTTCTAAATTACTATATAAGGCTTTTGAAAGAATTTGAGACTCTGTCTTAGGAATTTTGAGCCTCGTCATCCACTTCTAAGATCTAAGAGGATTGAGAAAGAGGAGAAGAGGGGATTTTATGAGTGGATGCCTTTGGAAAAAGCTCAGAGTCTTCTCTTACATCTGATGTTGCCGTTCGGTTGGGGTGAGGAGTTTCTTGTCCTCTTATGTCAGAGCTGGTGAGGGCTTCCTGTGGCCCCACTTGGTAATTTTGAATCGTGTTTTCAGCTGGTGAGTGATAGTCAAGACAGATGCCCAAGGAAGCTCAAGCAAACTGTAGTACTGAGGTCTGTCCCCTGTCCAGAATATGTAGAGGGCGAGAGACTGATTTCTAGCTGCCCTGTTGGGAGCACGACCAGGAGAGTGACATCATGTATAGGATTGGCCAGTTCTCCCAAAGGATGCAGGAGAGGTTATTGAGGATCAATGTGGCAAGATGAAAAAGATGCTGAGTTAGGGAGCAGGATATTCATCAGGTCCAGTAAACTGAATGGAAGTGATATCTAGGGACTGGAAGAATTTAAAGCAGCCAAGTGAGAACTTTTCTATACCTTTAGCTCACTTCTTTCCCTAGACCTCCAGAGCCTTTTGTTAGAAGCAACAGTAGCCACTAGAAAAAGAGGAAAAATTGAACAAAATCAGGATGTGTGGCAGCAAACAGAACAGATTAGACAATGTTAAAATAATTATTTGCAAAGTCATATAGTAGAAAGAGGAGTAAGAATCTGGAGAAATTTCAGAGGTAAGAAGAGGAAGATCGGAAGAAAGAGGAGGAAAAAGAGCTAATATTTATTAAAACCCAAGTTCATTACACATACCAAATATTGTTGTACCCATATTCCTTCACTTAATTGTCAGTTTTGCTACCCTTATTATTATAGATAGCAAATTGAGGCTTTTATAGACTTTGGAAACCATAGGAAGTTGTCCAGGGCTAATGATAGCAATTTTTTATGAACATCCCAAGGATGTATATGGTTAGAAAAGAAAAAAAAAATCACAAGAACTTGAGTAAGGGAATTTATAAATATACTTTAAGTAAGTTTCAAAAGTGGACTGGAAAGGAGCTATTCTATTTTTGTTTTTATTTTTATTTTATCGAAAGTATAGAATTGGGTTAACTGTGTTCCTCAGTCATGATACCCTAGGATCTCTTCTCTCATTTCTCCATGTGTAATCTATTTTATGTTTGGTCTTTGGCCTTCATGCCCACCTTCCTTCACACCTCCCTTCCCATAGACAGCACTGTTATGCTTTCAGTTTGTCTTTCCAGTTCCCCTTTCACACAACCATTTGCATTGTTGTCTAGGTGTGTGGATTTTATAGCGTTAAGTGTGTTTTAAAAATACGTTAATGACATCATGCTATAAATCTCATTCTGTTTCTTGCAGTTTTTAATCAAGCCTAATTTTAGAGCTCTATCCACATTGTTCTAGAAATACCTCACTCAGTCCTGCTGACTGGTAGTTTAAACCTCCAACAGATTTTTTGTCTCCATTTGACAAGTGATGGATATCTAGGCTGCTTTACTTTCTGAACCCATTCTTTGATGGACCTTGAATATGTTTTCTCATGTATCTGTGAATCTATATGTAATACGAGAATTGATGATTGGTTATAGGTCACACTGTATACACATACTAGAATTTGACAAAATACTTTCAATTCTCTGTATAGTGGTTCTTATAGTTTATCATCTCACTCCTAGATCATGAGGGGTCCACTCTCCCTACATCCTCACCTGCTCTTGCTGCTACCTGAATTTCTAATGTTTTCAATCTGATGAAAATAGTGTGTTTTGTTTTTGATGACATTCCTTAATTACTAGTAAGATTGAACATTTGTTGTTATATTGTCATTTTCTTTTATGATATCTGCCTAATTATATTTTTTATTGCTTTTCCTATTAAGTTGCTTGTCTTTTTCTTATTAATTCCTTCTGGTTTCAGATATTTATCAGAGGATATACAATTTATGATGAGCTTTCAAATGTCTCCCCAGATAACTTCAAAATGATATGAACCACTGCCTAATTTATTTTTTTCGAATATAATATTATTAAACATTTCATTTTTCCATATATTCTCTTAAGTTTCCCTTTGGTTCATGATACTCGATGATGGAGTTTACATTGTCTTGGTTAACTTTTCCTAGATATTCCATGGAATGTATTTTTGGGAGATTATACTCTAAACTTAGCAGTGAAAATCCATCCTCTGGGTGTCCATATTTTTGAAATTGTCCTTTCTGGGGTCATTAACACAAAAAGAAAATAGAAAAATTAGGATCCACTCTGCCCCAACTTTTTGTCTAAATTACTTTCCCTAATATCCTCTTAAAACAAAGTCATCTTAGTCCTACCATGCAAATTCTACTCTATTCTACCTTTTGCTGATTAATGCACTTTAACTAGAGTCTCCCAAAGCTGTTTTTAGTTGATTTTCCTAAGCATACTAGGTTCTACCTCTATCTAGCATTGCTGTCACCTGTGAAGTATATAGTCTCTTCACTCCCTGTTGGTAACCAGAAGCCACTGTATTTTCAATCTGGCTGCTTTGAAGGCATGTATTTTGTAGCCAGTGTTCTAGAAAACATATCTGGGGGACTTGACATGTGTGGTTTGCCCTCTTCTTCCACAGATGATTTAGAAAAAACAGTATGGAGATTCTAGTTCTTGTGATGATTCAGCAGAATGAACAATTAAGCTCACAATTTCAGTTATTCAGAATTTACTTCTGGTAAGTTTAAAGATATGATCTTTTCATGATATAGCTTACTTTGTTTGGGTTTTATATCCTATACTCTACATCCTACTGCCCCCTAAAATGTCTATAATGCATTAGATTTCTTGGGGTTCTTGGGTGGCTCAGTTGGTTAAGTGTTCGACTTTGGCTCAGGTCATGATCTCACTGCTCATGAGTTAAAGCCCCACATCTGGCTCTGTGCTGACTGCTCAGAACCTGGAGCCTGCTTCTGATTATGTCTCCCTCCTTTTCTTTCCCTCCCCAGCTTGTGCTCTCTCTCCCTCTCTCTCTCAAAAATTAATAAACACTAAAAACTTTTATAATGTATTAAAATTCATGACAATAGAAATTATCTTTTAATGACTCATATTTGTGTAAGCCATATGAAATATCTCTCATCTATTGTATCACCTTATATATCAAATGAACAATATGAAATTAATGCTTTGGGGTCAAACATGTTCAGATATAAGCAATTCCATTCCATACTGGTTCATCTAATATGTAATATTAAACCGTTATATATTAGTATATATTTGAGTGGGCTAGAGGACTTGAATGGCTTACTTAATTGTGTCCAGTTAGTAAATAGCGAAAAAGCACTTACTTTTTACCACATTTCTGATTCGAGTGTGGAACAGGAGCACCTCAGCACAATTGTAGTTAGAATTAATTAGTATAATTAAAGACAACCTAAACTTCATTTATAACTACAAGCATGGGAAGTTGAGGTGCTTAGCTAGTCATATTATTAATTTATGCTATTTTAAGATAAATAATATATGATATATTGAAAGAGACAAACTTTCTGCTGTTATTGCATGGGAGAAAATACAACTCATTCTTTAATTTAGAATTTATACTTAAATTATACTCTTCTTTTGAAGAACCTTTTCCAATAAAGATAACTGAGTTTTAATTACTATTTGTAAAAAGTCCATATCAGTGTCTGGTATTCTAGATATAAGACGGCACAATTGGAGGATTAATTCTAAGTTAATGAGCTCATTTTCTTCTCCTAACTTGCAGAAAAGAGCAATAAATAACAGCTCTATAATGGAAATTGGGAGATTCTATTGCCCATTGAATTTGAGAATTGCAAGAGAGCCTCAAAGACTGTCCACATCATTTTTAACCACTGCTTTCACTATGTCCCAAATATTTTGGACATTTTCATTTTGTTTTCATTTTCATTTGTCACCATATATTTCTTTTTATTTTTTCTTTGATTTCTTCATTGACCCATTGGTGGTTTAGTAGCTAGTTGTTTAGCCTCCACACATTTCTGTTTTTCCTAGTTTTTTTTTTTTTTTTCTTGTGATTGATTTCTAGTTTTACATCATTGTGGTTGGAAAAGGTGCAGGTATGATTTCAATCCTTTTAAATTTATAAGACTTGCTTTGTGGGTATAACATCTGATATATTTGACATACTTGAAAATAGTGTGTATTCTGTTGCTTTTGGATGGAATGTTCTGTATATATCTGTTACATCCATCTGGTCTATGTGTCATTCAAAGATTGTTTCCTTATTGATTTTCTGCCTGGACAATCAATCCATTGATGTAAGTAGGGTGTTAAAGTGCCCTAGTATTCTTGAATTACCATCAGTTTCTCCCTTCACATTTATTAATATTAGCTTTATATATTTAGGTGTATATTAGTTGGGTGCATAGATATTTGCAATTGTTACATTTTCTTGTGGATTGATCCCTTTATCATTATGTAATGCCCTTCTATGTTTCTTGTTACAGTCTTTGTTTTAATTCCATTTTGTCTGAAATTAGTATTGCTACCCCAGCTTTTTTTTTTTTTTCACTTCCATTTACATAATAAATGTTCTTCTGTATCTTCACTTTTAGTCTGGATGTGTCTTTAGGTTTTAGGGGAGTCTCTTGTAGGAAGTCAATAAATGGGTCTTGTTTTATTTTTTAAATCCATTCTGTCACCTTAATGTCTTTTGACTGGAGCATTTTGTCCATTTACATTAAAGTATTAAGTTTGTGCTTATTTCTGTTTTGTTTTCATAGTTCTTCTCTGTTCCACTCCTCTCTTGTGCTCTTTGGGATTGGTGACTTTCTATAGTGTTTGACTTTTTGTTAATTTATTGTGTATCTAATATAGGTTTCAATTTTGTGGTCACCATTAGGTTCATATATAACATCCTAAGGATATAGCAATTGATTTTAAGCTGATAGCCATTTAAGTTCAAACACATTCTAAAAAAGCTTTTTCTAAGTCTCTGGCCTACATTTTATGTATATGCTATCATATTTTGCATCTTTTTATTCATAATTATTTTATGTTAATTGTGGCCTTTTTTTTCTACTTAATGACGTCCCATTTTTGGTGTGTACCTTGGAAGAGTTGAGTTCAGGGTCTTCCTGTGTTGGGCTTTGGACCGTAATGCCCTGTACTTTCAACAGTATGTTATCTCCTCATTTCTTAAATGTGTAGATTTATGCTAATATACTTTTTATATTTTTGCCTTGTCTGTAAAAATAAGAGAATATTTTGTCTTTGTCATATTGCAAATCAACTATGTTAATAAAATTTTAATTACAAGAGTGGAATGATTTTAGAGCTCATTACAATTTTGTCTGGAGAATTGTGGGTTGGAGACCCAGCTTAACAAGTGATTGTCAGTGAAATGTGGTTTTAAGGCACTTCCCTTGGAGTCACTGGTGCTGGGCCCTTAGTGTCATAAGGAATGTAAAGAAGGCAGAGAACTGACTTGCATGCATTTATTTGTACATTTATCATATATCATAAATATATAAAATCACATGATATGTGTCAATTACTAGTTACTTGAAGCCTGAACTCAAATAAGGAACAACAATTAACAGTTAAGCAAATGAGTTCATATTGAGATATCAGAAATGATGGGAGAAATAAGTACAACGGCATCATTCAGGGCTTTTAAGGGCATAGTTTAGAGAACATTTTTATTCGGTTTCGATGGAAAGCCATTGGAGGATTTTAGTCAGAGGACTAATGAGTTGTGATTTATTTTTTTAAAACATAAATTTATCTGCTTTGAGGAGAATGATTTCATTGTGCCTAAGAATAGAGTATGTAAGACTACTAATGCTGAGCTGGCGAGAAAATGAGGGTCTGGTCTAGGGTGGTGGCAATGGAGATACGGAGATAAAGAAAAGAAAAAGGTTTGAGATTTATTTTAAAGTAGAACTTTTATTATTTTTTGGACATTTATTCATTTTTGAGAGACAGAGGGAACCAGAGGGAGGGGCAGAAAGAGAGGGAGACACAGAATCTGAAGCAGGCTCCAGGCTCTGAGCTATCAGCACAGAGCCTGATGCAGGGCTCAAACTCAGACTGCGAGATCATGACCTGAGCTGAAGTCGGCTGCTTAACTAACTCAGACACCCAGGTGCCCCTAAAGTAGAACTTTGACAGACTTTGGTAATGGATTAGGTAATTAGGATTGATATAAAGGTACAAATTAACTATGAGTTTGTTGTTTGTTTGTTTCACTTGAAAGATAATGATGACATTGCTGAAATGAGAAAACCCTGAATAGGAGAAATATTAAGACTTTTGTGAGAGTGAAGCAGGTAATGCCTTGTACCAAGTGTGACTCAAGTTAGCAAACTTTCAAAATATTTTATAAAGTAAACAATCATGACAGCTTTTCCAGTTTCCACTCAGTTGAACCTACTCTCCATATACTGTATAAAACATCCAGAGTGGTGGCTTTTGATGATTCTCTCTCTCCCATTTACTTCATTGTCTTTTTAGATATTAAGTGTACTCTGCAACAATTCAGTTGCAATATTTGGCCATCTCACAATTTGTGTATTCTCTCACTTACCATAGTTTAAGTTCAACATTGTGCCTTGCTGATTCCAAGTTGTCTAATTTATGCATGAGATAAGTGAAATTGGATTCCTGTTACAAGCGAAGAAAACTATTGATAGGGAAATAGGAAATACATTCTAAAGCAATTAGCTAGGTACCAAGAAGAGCCATTATGTAAAAAATCCAAGATTTTAACTTTGAAGTGTAGCAAATTCTTCATACCAAATATTAGCACATAGAAATATTTAAAACTCATGTCCCTCACTAAGTATAGATATTTGTAGTGTAACACATTTGTAAATACACTTACAGCTATTTATTTATTTGTTGTCATTCAGTGCAATACTGTCCTGATATTTGGATATTATATAAGAATCTACATATACCACAAAATATTAAATTACTGCTTGTTGTAAAGTATTGTGGTTATGATAAAGGCACTATGATATGTTAATGATGATATTGCTGTGGCTGATTCAACAAAAAGTTCAATTTCTCTGATCATATTTTACCTACTCAAGCTTTAGCACTCTTTGAGAACCCCGTTTGGTGACAATAACATTGATGTTGGAAACAGAGAGGACATGGAAAGTAAATGAGAAAGATAATTAGAAAAAAAGAAGAAAGAGAAAATGGGCTACAAGAGATTAAGTTGATATGTTTTCAAAACTAGCATGTGGTGTGATAGATTAGGATCTTCCAAGAGAGCATTGGGTTGTCCTTCCATTTTATAACTTTATTCTTATCTCTTTAGAAGATTATGTTTTCCATATCTCTCTTGGATCTTTAAGGCATTCAAATTTATTTATGCAAGACATCACAAAGGAGACATAAAGTTGAAAACTGTTTGTAGAATGTAGACTTTTTTTAGTATTGACCACTAGCCTTACTACTTTGATTTGAGTCTGACCGTGAGTACAATTTAAGTAGAAATCTCTGCTTTTGCTCTGTCCTATCAATCTAGTACACTCTTATTGTCTATTAATTATTTTGGTTTATATTAGTCAAATAGCATGTTAATGGTTTCCTTGGAAAGATTCCTGCAACTATTTTCTCCATGCATTTCTAAGTGTTTAATCTAAAATGAGACAAAATTTTGCTTAGCAAATCTTGAATTCTACTTTATTTGAATACTGGAGCAGGATAGATGCAGATAAATTAAGTCACCATTAGCCAGTTTTCCAATGTTTCTTCCTTTTACTAAACTCACCACAACTTGTTATTCACTTGGCTACAACTTATTTACTTATTTATTTATTTCATATGTATTTTAGGAAGATTTTAAAAACTCAGACATAAAGTTAACATGTTGAATTAGAAATATACTTTTGTGGGTTGCCTAGGTGGCTCAGTCGGTTATGTGTACAACTTAGTCTCAGGTGATGACCTCATGGTTCGTGGGCTCAAGCCCTGTGTCGGGCTCTGTGCAGACAGCTCTGAGAATGGAACCTGCTTTGGATTCTGTGTCTCCCTCTCTCTCTCTGTCTTACACCATTCATGTTCTGTCTCTCTCTCTCTCAAAAACAAGCGAACATTAAAAAAAATTAAAGAAAAGAATTATACTTTTGATTTTCAACTTAATTTAAGTACAGGGAAATAACCTTAATTCTATAAATTGTGGCATTTTAACTTCCTAAATTCCTTCTCTAAAATATGAAGGAAAAGTATACTTTAAAAATACACAGTGTATTGGGGTGCCTAAGTGGCTCAGTCAGTAAATTATCACACTTCAGCCCAGGTCATGATCTCACAGTTTGTGAGTTCAAGTCCCGCTTCAGGCTCTCTGCCCTCAGCTAGGAACCTAGAGCCTGCTTCAGATTCTGTGCCTCCCTTTCTCTCTCTTTCCCCATTTACACTCTGTCTCTCAAAAATGAATAAATGTTACAAAATATTTAAAAGATAAACAACCTATTTAGTGAGGACAGTCCCATTTAGCTCTTTTATCTTTCTCCCCTGTTATCTGGTATCCTCCATCCTATTCTTCCTCCACTTTTTCTCAGGCAGCTTACCCTGAGGTTAGGTTGTTTCTTAGTATAAGGAGTCAGGACTGAAACCAAAAAACAATCCAGATTCCATTGCTCTTGCATTAGATTTTGTACAGATTTTCTCTGCCCTAAAGGTACACCATCCACTTGTGACTCACTCTTAGTAATGCACCTTTTAGCGATGTCCTCATCAAATGAAGCAGATAAAATTTTGGTGGTGACTGCCAGAATGCTCTGGAGAGGGTAAAAATAGACCATGCTCTTCTCCAAAAGAAAGTAGTTGTATAATTATAGAATCATGTTCCTATTTGTGAAATATAATTCTAAATATTGTTCAAATATATATTAAAATAGGATGTTTCATTTAATACTATGTTTATATATATTCTGTTTTTCATTTCCATTTTGATATACATCAAAATGAAAAGAAATGCATTATGTGTTTGAAGATCTCTACTTTTATGCAATGTTATTATTTTAATTTCATGAAGACCTGTGGTCTCTGTATAGAATTTAAAGGAAGTGATCTATTTTGCAGAAGAAGATCAACAGCTGACTTCAAATATGTCCCAAATCAGCCAAATAATGCAGTATTTTTGCAGAAAGAGATGGAACAATAAAATGCTACTTCCTTTAAAAAAATCTTCCAAATATTAACTGTATCTCTGCTTAATAAACAGGAAAGAAGAATTTTTAAAACCATTTGGCTCTACAACTTGGAGATACTATTGGAACACATTTTAAAGCCTCATTTTTTTTTATAGTTTATAATTTTGGCATTTGAATACCATTGACTTCCCTTGCTCTTCACTCCTGTACTAGCCAAAGGTTTCTGGAAGGTTCAACTTGATGTGTAATGATTTTTAACCAAACACAGAAGGGGTCAAGCAATTGACTTAGCTCAGTAACTACCTAGTGAGGCTTACTATTAAAGGAATATAAATTATTTAATTAATTAATTAATTTAAGTTTTTGGAATGTTTATTCCTTTTTGAAGGAGAGAGAGACAGAGAGTGAGCAGGGGAGGAGCAGAGAGAAAGGGAGATACAGAATCCAAAATAGGCTCCAGTCTCTGAGCTGTCAGCACAGAGCCTGATGCAGGGCTCAGACTCACAAACCATGAGATCATGACCTAAGCTGAAGTTAGATGCTTAACCAACTGAGCCACCCAGGTGCCTCTACGTTATTTTTAATTGAAGAGGAAACGTCAAGACAGATTGAAGCAACAGAGAAATGAGTTTATACAAAAGATAGAAGGCTCCTAGCAGCATAGACTATTATTCAGGAGATGTTAGTGAATAAAGGAAAGATTGTTCAGCTCTACTCAGCCTCAGCTAACCCTAAAAAGCCACGGGCTTAATGTGAGCCCTGGATGTCTAGAAGAGACTAGATGACATACAGATTTAGGGGTTTTGTTTTCAACCTGGTCGATGCCAGTTGTTCTGATAGCCTGAAGACCAACAGTCAGTGCACATTTATTCTAGTATTGCCTCCATTTCCTCCTACTTCTTACCACACTGGATAATTATAAGATGATGAAAGAAGTTGGACTTAAATAAACTAAGGTAAAATTGAGCACCAGGAATAGACAAATAAAAAAGACCCAAATTCTTTAGTACTTAAATACAGAACTGAGATCCAGAAGGGTACTTGTCAGCTGACTCTTTTATCTTCTAAGCCTTCTGTTATGAAGCTTGACCAATTAGTATATGAAAAGAAGGTTCCATTTAATGTTTTGGGTGGATAAGTCTTGCTCTGATAGAGGATGCCACTGTGTTGATTGCAGGGAAAATGGATGTGACATAATAGATTTAGGGTTATATCCAAGAGTAGATAGATTTGAAGTCATTATATGCACATGACGCTCATCTCTCATAAGCCTTTCATGGTTACTTTAGAAGTGGTAGAGTTTGGATCATTGTATGAGGCCCAGAACCGATGGAAAATTAGCCTCACTCTTGGGCTCAATTTGAAGCTTAAAATCTCATGAGAAATTCATATTATTCTAAGAAGTGCTTTCTGATCCTACCGAGAAATCTTAAATACTATTATATTTAAAATTATGACAATAATGATTATTTTACATTTACACATAAAATGTGTAAAATACCTCTTTTTTAAAATCATTTCCTAAACTCTGTGCTACATAAAGATGGATGTTTCTTCATGATTTCTCTGTTAGCTTTTATAAAGCTGTGAAGAAAAATAAGCATTATTTTTCTGACAGAGAAAAGAAGGCATAGAAAAATAAAAATTGACTTGCCTCTGGATACACAGACCATTAAGTCATAGACTCTGGGTGCTATTCTGATTTCATGACCCTACCTACCTCTCTAAGACATCCAGGGTAGGCAGTTGTCATTTTATTCTTCATTATTTGGTAATCTTCTGACTAATGCATTGACTTGTATCATTCAAATGCTGGGAGAAGATAGTTTCCATTCTTCATTCTTTCCTTGCTAAGGAATCTTTTCCACCCAGGGCTTTGTACTCTTGACAGAATCCTTAGCTTCTTTAAAGAATTGGTGTCTCTGTTGTTTGGAATGGTGCCGGGGTGTGGGGGGGTGGGGGAGACCAATTACTGAGCAATGTCTAGAAATTAGAATCCTAGTGTGAACATGGTGACAGAGATTAATGACAGATGAGGATGTCATCAGTATAACAAAGCAAAATAAACAAAAAGACCAAACTCTTTCCTTCATTCAAAGTCTTTTAATTGTCATAAAATGAAGTAGGAATCACCTCGCTTTAAATCTATAAGTATAAATTAAAAGATTTCTTAATTATGGACAAGGACTGTTATATTCGTATTTCTTACATGAGGTTGGCTACCTGCTCTGTTTTGATTTTCCATAAAGATCATTCTTTAAACTGTTTGCTAGGAGAGACTTCATTAACAGCTACTGGACAAACCAGTTTTCAGTTTATTTGGTACCCAGAGCATTAAAATACGACAGCTGGAAGTTTTGATGTTGGATGCTACTGGAAGCTTTGGCCTTTTCTTTTTCAATTCAATTTTCTGTTATGTTTGGCAGTAGTTTGTGTTCATTTCTAGATTTAAGATTGATTGAGGTTCAGTGGAGAGTAGATTTTCAGGCCTGTCATTGATTTCTCATACAATTCATGTTCTAATGCTGGGTAAATGAAGTATTATTGTGCTTTAAGAAATGATTCATGTGTCTCATACTTAATTAGAAATCGCCCTATTAATCAATCTCCAACAAAACTATCATCTACCTCAAAATTGGAAACTTTAGGTTGTCAACTTTATTTGGAGCTAACAAATTTGGAAAGTTGTTCTGTTTTTTTAAATTTAATTACAAATTACAGATTTATTTTAGTGTTTAAAAATAATTATTTTAGTCTTTTCTTTTGAAAGATAATAAAGCTCAGAGGGATTAAACATCTCCTCAAAATTAAATAAGTTAAATAAGTAATTGGTAGCAGAGCTAGGGCTTAGCATATCCATTATACAAGAATTGCTTTCTCAGATACATTGTATGTAGGGTGATAACTTTTCAAACACGCATAAGGGATGGTCTGAATGTCCTCAAGACAAGGACTGTGTCTTACTGAATTCTGTATATTTAATGCACAGACTTGTGCTGCCATAGAACAGATGATGACTTAACATTTGTTGAATGAATGAATGAATACATGTTGGATATATATTTGTGCCCTCCTTACACCCTTGAATTCTATTAATTAATATGTATGTTTTTTAGATTGGCAGTTTCTTATAAAGTTTCATATATATCTGCCATATAATTTCAGCAGTTCTTCCCTTAGATATTTATCAAACAGAAATGAGAAAAAGAGAGTTCACAGAAAAACTTGTACTATGTGAATGTGCAACATAGCTTTAATCATAATAGCCCCACACTAAAAACAACCCAAATGTTTCTCAACAGATGAATGGATAAACAAGTTGTACATTCATATATTCCAGATCTCCATTGAGCCATTGTTCGTGTTATACACATTTGTTAAAACTCATTGAACTGTACCTTTAAAAAATGATGTATTGTTGTACGTGTACTGAATCTAAAAAAAGTTGAATTAAAAATTAAAAATGTAATTTTCTGTATCTGTTTTTAACAGCTGCAAAATTACAGGGAGTATTTGACATATATATCTATTAATATCTTCTGTTTATATCTTCATCTGGAGTTAATTGTGTGAAATCTGTTAGCCCAAACCAGTGAAGATGAGATCTTTTGGAAGTATTCTTTCCTAGAGCTTAGTTACATCTAATAAGCATATCAGCTAATACATATAAATGAGATATCAGTTATATTACTCATTGAATCATATGCATGGCATTCCTTCTAGTGTGTTCTTGCTTTGATGATATGCTTTGTTGCTAAAATCAGGTAAAGGTGGTTACTCTTTCCTTATCTGGGTGATTATTATCTGAGAACTTCAAAGCTTCCTATGCTTATCTTTTTCAATGCAGGACCATTATCTATGCCATGGGTAGTGCAGCAAATTTCCCTACGTACTAAACACAACATTTCACTTAGCTAATGATAAGTTTTCAGGTTTGAAAGGCAATGAACAAACTAATGATACATTTTTTTTTTCCTAAACTGTGTGAGAGATTGCCAGTTACTAAAACAAAATCCTAAATATATTTATCTGCTATATTTAACAGAGCACATAAGCAAGGGATGACAACCTGAGTGAGAACCAGTGACTCTCTTAGAGAAGCCTTGTGTTGACAAGTGTTCAAGGGAGAAGCCATGAGAGGATGCAGTTTTTTTTAATAATGTGAATTTCAAAGGCTAACTGCATCTAGTTTGTCTTAGTAAAAATTTAATATTTTATTAATCACAAATATAAGCAACCTTTTACAGATAAAATCCATCCTTATTTCTTATTTGCTATCAACATGTCTGTGGACAGTGAACTTTAAAATTTGATCACCGGTTTTGTAAACTCATGCTTTATTTTAATTGAGTTAAAAAAAAATGGACCTATTTTGGATTTAAAGTCTACCCTTTTCCAAAAAAAAAAATACTTTAAATTATTGCGAAACATTCTGTTCTAAAAGAGTAATGAAGTTTTAATATGAATATTATATTTATAAAAGAAGAAAAAAGAGGAAGGGGATAGGAAGGAAAAGGAAAAGAGGAAGGGGAAGACGTAGAAGACAGCTCTGAATTGCTCTGGAACTCACCAGGTTGGTGGGGCCTGAGAGCAATTTCAGACATTGTAATATATAGAGCAGATTAAGCAACTTTCCTCAATAATGCCTGGGTTTACCTCCTGTGTATAAATGGGTTTATTCTTGAAGCAAGGCCAATTGAAATCTTAAAACCAGCAGAACTCATCTTTTTCTCTACTTTAGTTTCTTCCACTTCTGAGTGCATGTAGTATGCCCAGAACTGCAAGAGGCCTCTGGATACAACAGTGAACAAGACATGATTTCTAACCTCAGGCCTCTAAAGAGCTCATAACCTGTGTTAGAAAAAGCATATATATACAATCATCAATGTGAAAAATATGATACGAACATAAACAGAGTTAGTTATGAGTGCGAGGAGGAAATTCTCATTTGAAGGAGACATCATTAAGCCTTGAAAAGATGAGAAGGTACTCACCTACGTGGTTCAGTGGATTCACTTAATCCTTCAACAAGTAATGCTAAACTCCTGCTCTCTGATGACTCCTGTATATGGTACTCGGATTGCCATGGTGATCAAAGACCAGCATCATCCCTTCCCCCCAGGATTTGCAATCACATAAATAACTGTATAATTGTACACCATGGCAGATGCTACGTGTAAAAGGTTCAGGATGTAATGAGAATATATGGGGGCTCTGACTCTTTTGGGGGAACCTAGGGGAAGCAGGTCAGAGAAGACTTTCTGAAGAAGTGACTCTGGTGCTGAGATCCAAAGGTAAGTTAGAGTGAATTTAGGCAATGACAAGGAATGGGGAAGAGTGTACCAGGCACAGGGAGCAGCCTATACAAAGGCTGTGGCAGGAGGGTGTGTGGTGTATTTGTGTAGCAGAAGCAGTGTGGTGTGGCTGGAGAACAGAATGCAATGGAGAAGAAGGTGAGAGGCCCAACATGGCTGCAGTGAGCAGATTACCCAGAGCCTTATAAGCCAAATTAGAGATGTCGAGCCTTTGTTCAAGAGATTTAAGCAGAGAAAATACCTGGGTAGAATGTGTCTTAAAAATGCTTTTGCTTCAGTTTAAAGAATAAGTTTCAGGAAGCCCTAATCAGGAAGCTGTAGCAACACGTCCACATGACAGACCATGATAATTCATTAGGATTGGGTATAAAGATAGACATGAGGAATGGAAAGATTTAAATTTATAAAGGAAAAGTCAACAAAATTTAGTGATGTATTGGCTAAGGAGAAGAAAAGAGAGAGCCAAGGATGGCTGGCAGGATTCTTGAAGAACTGGATGCAAGAGCACGCTGTTCAGTCGCAAACAAGGGAAAGGGAAGAGACTAGGGAGCACTCAAGCATTTGGCTTTGAACTGGCTGCTCTGGGTGTCTTTGGAATATGCAAGTGAAAAACCATGTGAATTGGGTATATCAACCTGAAGCTGAAAAGCCTGCTAGACATTTATATGTAAGAGTCACAAAAAAATATGGCTGGTAACTGAAGACCAGAGGATGAATGTATGTACAAGAAAGATACAGAATGAAAAGAGACAAAAGCTGAAGAATATGCCTTGAAGGACATTTGTCATTTAAGGATTGTGTTAAGAAAACTGAGTTGGCAAAGAAGAAAGAGAAGGAGCAGCCAGAAAAATAGAGGACATCTCAGGGGCATGTGATATCATAGAAGTAAGGGAGGAGAGCGTGTTGAAACAAAAGAGGAGTGCTCAGATGTGTTTGGTATTGATGAAACTCAAGTAAGATAAGGGCTCAAGATGACCACTCTTTTTTTTTTTTTTTTTTTTTTTTACTGTTTTATTTTTAGGAGAGAGAGAGAAATACAGCGTGAGCAGGGGAGGGTCAGAGAGAGAGAGAGGGAGTCACAGGCTGAAACAGGCTCCAGGCTCTGAGCTGGCAGTCAGCACAGAGCCCGACGCGGGGCTCGAACCCGCGAACCGCGAGATCATGACCTAAGCAAAGTCGGACGCTTAACCGACTAAGCCACCCAGGCGCCCCATCAAGATGCCCACTCTTAAATTACTTAGGAATGTCACAGGTGACTGGAAGAAGAGTTGTCACAGTAGGGTCATGGTGTTGCAAGCTAAATAGGAGTGGGTTGAGTAGTGAACGGAGCTTGAAGAAATTGGTAAAGTAAGTGTTAAGTAATCTCTGAAAGGATTTGGGCAAGGAAGGATTAGTGTAAATAGGAAGCAAAGAGGAACTTCCATAAATTGCAATAATGATTTTGGGGCCATGCTGTGCAATTTAATTCACCCATAGTACCTAATAATAAATACATTTTGTGATATTTTAAATTTTTTAAATAGACTCACATGTTCTTCTATTCCTCTAATCTGTTCAATTTCAACCTCCTTCTGGTATTTTGGTACCTTCTTTCTATTCCTCCTCAATTCATGCTTTTACTGTTATACCATTGCTGTTGTGTTTGTTTAGATTTTGTTCTTCCTTCCAACTTAACTTTTACTTATGTTTGCTTAAGATTTTGTTCTTCCATTCCAATTTTACTAGTCTTTTCTACCTGTCTGTATCTTATACCTTGTCTATCCAGTCTCAGTATGACTTTCTTTTGTTTTCTGTTTTTCATGCCTTGATTGACTAAATCCATCAATCATGCATGATGACCTCCTGGTTTTCCTAGGTCTTCTGACCTTTGGCACAGGAGCCATGCCAGCTGAGACCTATACATGCATGACTAGACTGCCACTAATATTAGACATTCCACAGTAAATGTTTAATAATTCTAGGTAAGCTTAGAGTCAAATATCTTCCCCAAAGTCAAATATCTCTAAACATGGCATCACCTTAATGCAGTTTCAGTTCCTCTTTGCCAATTGCGCCTTCCTTCAGAAGTTGACATACAGGGGCACCTGGGTGGCTCAGTCGGTTAAGCGTCTGGCTTCAGCTCAGGTCATGATCTCACAGTTCATGGGTTCGAGCCCCGCGTCGGGCTCTGTGCTGACAGCCAGCTCAGAGCCTGGAGCCTGTTTCAGATTCTGTGTGTCCCTCTCTCTCTGACCCTCCCCTGCTCATACTCTCTCTCTCTCTCAGAAACAAATAAAACATTAAAAAATAAAAAAAAAAGAAGACTGGTCGTGATAAAGTTAAACCATAATTAACTAATAATTAATAATTAATATCAGTAAGTTGAATGGAATTGGATATTTTGTGTTAGGTATGGCAATTCATATTTTTTTGATACTGTTTTCTTTGTTTTTAAAGCTTCTAACTGGACATTGCAAAACTACTTTGTTTACATTTTCTTTGCCAATCAACGCATGTTGCCATATTATGCCATGTAAGTGACAAATAAGTGACATAAGCTAAATACAGTGAAAGTGAGAACTGACTTACTTTTCCTGAAAGTGTTAGGTAACATGACAGATGTTACTGGTAAGGAAAATAGAAAGAGATCATGTTCTTCCTCAACCTCATGCAATATTGTGCTGATTTTAAAATAGTCCATGAAAATAGCTTGTTGATATAGCAGGTCACTTAATATAAAACATATCACATGTATAATATCTCACCCTCAAAATGACCATTTAAGATTAGTACGATTTTATAAAGGTGTACATGAAGACAGTGTCATTATATTATATGTCTGAAATCACACGGTAAGTAACAAAGTGAGAAGTAAAGAAACCCAAGATCTCCTTTGTGCAATTTCTCTGGTCTGTGGAATGTTTTCTCACATGGCTGAGTAAAGAGCAGAGTCATAAACATATATCAACCACTTCAGAATGAGTGGGGTATTCCTAACCTGGGGACAGAGAACACATGCTCAATTGTGATATTAGTGTTCAGAGACCAGCTTGCAAATTTTCTTTAACTCCAGAAGAGATTTATCGAAGTAGATTAACTAATAGAGGGCTTACTATTTAATTCTCTTTTGCTCTATTTTGTGTGAGTAAATGTGTGATAGAACAATTCCACATAGTGTTCTCAGATGATGCTGACACAGAACGCTTACACTTGGCACGTGGACCAGAGTGTTACCCTGCCAACAAGCAATAATGAGAGTCTCTTTCTAATTTTCAAGAAGGTTAATTTTCTTAGTTATAAAGAAGTTATTTCTTATTTGGAAGAATTTACAGATAATAAATTAATTTTCCAAGTTTTCTTTTTACTTCAATGTTTTTTGAAACTTTTGCTGTAACTTATCTGCTAATGAGTGTTACTGAATGTCAAAAACCAAATGAAAACAAATTTAAAAAAAGGAACATTAATATTAACAATTTAGGAACAGCTGATTACTTCCAAAACTGCTTTTTGTCTTTGATGGACAAGATTTCTTGCAGTTGTGATTTTATATTGCATATTAATAACAGTTGAAGGTCCTATTGCAAAAATTATTCTTTTTTCTTACTAAATCATTCTAACCTCTCATGGTGTTCTTCAAAAGATATGATGAACCATACAAAGTAACATTATTTCAGGAACTTTACCATCTCAGACTTGGATTATAGTTTCTATGAATTAAAGTATAATTATAATCTTATATTATCTCAAGACAGTTAGTTATTATATAGCTGGTTTTGAATGCCTTAGGGAAATGATTTAAATTGCTTCTAATATTTATTGTTGCTGCATAAGAAATAGCCCCCAAATTTCATTGCATAGACAAAAGTTATTTTATTATTGTAGGCGATTTAAGGGATTTGGGGGCTGACCCAAGGGATAACATATGACCACAAGGTGACAGTAGCCTATACATGCTTTATTGGGCTGTGTTGTAACAGGTTTGCATGTGGGGGAAATCCTTCACACCAAGAGTCTGTCCAGATGCTCCTGAAGGTGTTTCCTTGTCTAAGACATCTAGGTAATGTTTTTTTGTTTTTTTGTTTTTTGTTTTTTTAAATGTTTATTTATTTCTAGGAGACAGAGAGAGAGACAGCGTGAGCAGGGGAGGGTCAGAGAGAGAGGGAGTCACAGACTGAAACAGGCTCCAGGCTCTGAGCGGGCAGTCAGCACAGAGCCAGACGCGGGGCTCGAACCCACGAACCGCGAGATCATGACCTAAGCGAAAGTTGGACGCTTAACCGACTAAGCCACCCAGGCGCCCCATAAGACATCTAGGTAATGTTGATCACCAGCAGTCTTTGAGTCAGAAGGCTCTGAAGAAGAGTCTCCGCTGAGAGTCTTTTAACCACTGGCTTATCTATGGCTGACAAATGTTGAGTGAGGCTTCTCAGAATATGCAAAGCCAAACCCACAGGAATTAAAGGCCTGAAAATCTTGTTTGAGCTATTTCTAAGACAATAGGGTGTTTAAAAATTTGAATTTGGCATTGAAAGGATTTTGAGATAACAGGTCTCAGTGAAAAATAAACAACCTGGGGGTCAAATCAAAGAGGCCATCTTTTAAACTCATTTACATGATAATTATGCTTACAATTCCGTCCCTTGTGTCAGAAATTACTTCAGAATATAGTGCAAATGGCTCATGTCTGTATCTTGTTTTCTTTTTTTTTTTTTTAACTTTTAATGTTTATTTATTTTTGAGAGAGAGAGGGAGAGAGAAAGAGAGACAAAGTGTGAGTGGGGAAGGGGCAGAGAGAGAGGGAGACACAATCCAAAGCAGGCTCCGGTCTCTGAGCTGTCAGCACAGACCCCGATGTGGGGCTGGAAATCACATTGTGGGATCATGACCAGAGCCAAAGTCAGACGCTTCACTGACTAAGCCCCCCAGGAGCCCCCTGTTACTTGTTTTCTGAGGTCTTATCTGGGATAACTGGGACTCAGGTAGTAAGAGATGATCAGGTGAGTCAACTGGATCCAGCTATCTGGAGCCTCAGTTCTGGTTGTTAGCCTGATTTTTGAGTTGTTCGCTACATGATATGTCCTGGGACTAGTATGCCTAAGATGTCTTCACTCACATGCCTGGTGCTTAGACTTGTTGCTTAAAAAACTGAGGAAAACCCAACCATCTCTCTCTCATTTTCCCTCATTTTGGGTGTTTCTCAGAGCATGATGGCTTCAAGGTAGTATATATGTAGTTATGTGTATAGTTAAGAAGAAAGAGATCTCAAATATTCTAATAACTCTGTACTTTAATTAAGGGTTTTCTTAATTTTCAGTTCCATATTGTGTAATGACCACAATTACCTTCTAAGAATGGGGAAGATATAATGTACTGTGCTAATAACCAGAATAACCCAAAGGTATACCTGTTTATATTGGAAATTGTGCTGTTGGCTGAATGAAAATAAACAGGGATTAGAGAAATTATGAATTATTTAGAATGGAAATTATTTGATTGTTTATATCTGGTATTAGTCACTTTTGATATGTTGCCTAATATCTCTATGGGCTTTCTTATTTCTGTGGAGATTTTATTAAATGCAAAACTATTAAGTAGAAGATTAATATCAAGATTTATTAGAATTCCTAAATTTTTCTTTCACTTTGCTATGCATGGAAATGCGTACCACAGGCACATCAAAGGACGTAAGTGAATGATCACAAATGAAAAGTAAAGCCAAACAAGTGATAGAAAAAGTGAAATGAAAAATTTTGTGACTTTATGTTTAAATAACCCTTAACCTGCCTTCTAGATACATATACATCAATTTCTCATGTTTTGTGTTGTACCATGAAAATATACTAGACAGGTTTAAAACTTAAAAAAAAAAATAGCATTTAAGATAAAACAGGAGAAGGGTGCCTGGGTGGCTTAGTCGGTTAAGCGTCCGACTTTCGCTTAGGTCACGATCTCGCGGTTTGTGGGTTCGAGCCCCGCCTCGGGCTCTGTGCTGACTGCCAGCTCAGAGCCTGGAGCCTGTTTCAGTCTGTGACTCCCTCTGATCCTCCCTGCTCACGCTGTCTCTCTCTCTCTCTCCTAGAAATAAATAAAACATTAAAAATAAAATAAAATAAAATAAAATAAAATAAAATAAAATAAAATAAAATAATAAAATAGGAGGGGCCCCTCGGTGGCTCAGTCGGTTGAGCCTCCAACTTCGGCTCAGGGCATGATCACACAGTTTGTGGGTTCGAGCCCTTCATTGGGCTTTGTGCTAACAGCTCAGAGACTGAAGCCTGCTTTGTATTCTGTGTGTGTGTCTCTCTCTCTGCCTTTCCCCGTTCTCACTCTGTGTCTCTGTCTCTCAAAAATAATAAACATTAAAATATATTTTTTTAATAAAACAGAGTATACAATACTGAGTGTTCAGACTTACATGAAGAGATACGGCATGGGATTTCTAAAAAAAAAAAAAAAAACAAATGTAGAATTTAGTTAAGAATTAATTTTACCTTGCAAAATGATCAATAATATTTTCTTCTTAACTATTCCCTTACTGATTTGGGCAAGTGTGACTAAGAACAATCTGCATAAAAAGTAGAATTTAATGTTGACCCTCAGAATAATGGATAAAACAAAAACAGACCCTATTCCTTCATATTTAGTTGTGTGGAGATGTGCAGCTGAATCTAAAAATGTCAGTTTTGTGAATGTGTGTATTTAACCGGTTAACTATGATATGGATTTTGGCCAGGATTATCCAAAGTGAGTGTAGATGTAGATGTATAGGTATGGGTGTGTGTGTACTCTCAGAAACATAATGAACAAAATAAGTATTGAAAGAAATAGAATGAAATTATGTAAGAAGAAGCTGTGATATGGGAGAAACTTAGAATGAATGATCCAGATGTGAGTATATGTATGATCTATTGCTTGCTGACATATGTTTTTAGATATGCTAACTCTCCCAAGATTTTTATTTGTTTGTTTGCATTTAAATTCCAGTTATTTAACATACATTATAATGTTAGTTTCAGGTATACAATGGAGGGATTCAACACTTCGAAGAACCAGTGCTCATTATGACATTATGACAAGTCCACTCCTTAATTCCCATCACTTATTTCACCCTTTCACCCATCCCCGCACCCACCTTCCCTCTGATAACCATAAGTTTGTTCTCCATAGCTAAGAGTCTGTTTCTTGGCTTGTCCCCTCTGTCCTCTTTCTCTTTTTCTTTATTTTTCCCTCTGCTAGTTTGTTTTGTTACTTAAATTCCACATATGAGTAAAGTCATATGGTATTTGTTTTTCTCTGACTTATTTAGCTTACCCTAATACTCTCTAGCTTCGTTCATGTTGTTGCAAATGAATGAAGAAAAGAATGAAATCTTTTTATGGCTGAGTAATATTCCATCACACACACACACACACACACACACACACACACACACACACACACACTGCATCTTCTTTATCCATTCATTTGTCAGTGGACACCTGGGCTCTTTCCATAGTTTGGGGATTGTGGATAATACTGCTCTAAGCATCGGGGTGTATGTATCCCTTTCAATTAGTATTTTTGTATAATTTAGGTAAATACCGAGAACACCCCCAGCCTTCAATTTCTCTGTTTCTGAAATGGAGATAACAATCCATTACAGAGTTGTGATAAAGATTCAATGACTAAGGACACAGGAAATTTTTTTAAATCTCTGGAGCACTTCCCAAAATTTTGGTATGGAATTCAATTTAAACTTTCATCCACTGTATAGAACACTAGTGATATTTATAGCAGAAACTGCTGAGAAACTGAGTTTGCATTAGTGTGTTAACACAAAAAACATCAGCGTATCAGTCAATTTTCTTGTTACTGAGAGTTCGTAATGCTGGTTTCTATTAGGGGAATACTATTTCATGGCTGAGGGAAAAGCCTTTATTTTCTATATGTATATAGCTGTTATCTTAATATTAAGTTGTTATTGCATTGGCTTATTTGCATTGATTCAGGTTGCCTAGAATTTCCATTATGTAAATTTAGACACCACACGAAATACCTTGTATGGCAGTTGCTTTCTCAGTTTAAAAGTTTGCCTGTTGGATTTTTTTTCTTTTATTAACTTTACACACTTGCAGTTTGTTACTTAAACAATAGCTGGGGTTAGAATGACCTAGATGAGTGACTCAGCTGCTTTTTTGATCTGGACAAGAGATGTATCATATAATTCTTCTAGAGACTTGGCAGATTTATTAAAGTTCAGCTGATGAAATTACTTAGCTAATATAGCTCTGCAAAAAGACAATCAAGTCAGTTAATATTAAACTCAAATTCTGGAAACTTCTTTTTTCTTAGACAAAAGAGAAAAAAAATCATGATGTAATTTGTTCTTCCCAAGAGCAAAGAGATGCATTACCTTCTAAACCTGTTTCCAGTGAATTTCTAATTGCTTTATTTTCTTATTGAATATGGCTTAGTAGAAATGATCTGCACTCACTTCTAGATGAAGGAAGGTAAAGGGATTAAGAATCACAGAATTTTTAGAGAGAACTTTAGAAATCCAGTGTTTTTAAGACTTACTTTAAACATTAGGAGACTTTCCTCCAATGAAATCATGTATTGGATAGATGGAAAATAGAGGTGCTCTATCATTGCTTCTTGAACTTTAATAGAATCACTGAAGAATATTGTTAAAATGTCGATTGTAGCCTGGAGCAGGGGCCAAGATTCTGCCTTTTTTTTTTTTTATCAGCAAAAATAGATTTATTTGGGAATAGCAGAGGATTGAAATTTGGGGCAAATAAGCTACAGCAAAAACCATAGGCAAGTCCAACAAACAGAGGAGAGGAATATTGTTTTATGGAGAAGAAGGATGTTGGGAGGGGCTGTTCTGAATCAAAGTCCATTGGAGAAGAGCAAGAGTTCAGGATGATGATGTTTTGTCATCTGGATGAGTGGCTGGGGTAGTTGATTTCTTATGTAGCAGATGCAATGTATATCTTTTCCTGTTGGGACCTATAACTGATTATTCTATCCTATTGACAGTTCCTCTGTTGGGGGTCTATAACTAATTAATTGGCAATTCTTTTTTTATACCTTTCTTTTATTTATTTATTTTTATTTATTTTTTTTACAAATAGTTTATTGTCAAGTTGGTTTCCATATAACACCCAGTGCTCATCCCCACAAGTGCCCTCCTCCATGCCCATCTCCCCCCGCTCCCCCAGCAGAAGATATGAACAGACACTTCTCCAAAGAGGACATCCAGATGGCCAACAGACACAGGAAACGATGCTCAGCATCCCTCCTCATCAGGGAAATACAAATCAAAACCACACTGAGATACCACGTCATGCCAGTCAGAGTGGCTAAAATGAGCAAATAAGATTCTGCCTTTCTAACCAGTCCCCAGTGGTTGCTGCTGCTGCAGGACCATGGACCACAAGTGAGCAGGGAGGCCGTAGTTGATAGGTTCTAAATTTAGCTGAACGTTGAGGATATTTCGAGATACTGATACCACATCCCTCCCCTCTTCCACCTGGGATTCTGACTTAACGATGTGTGTGTATCCTGGGTATTAAGATTTTAAAAGCTCCTGGGGCTATTCTAATGTGCAGCCAAGTTTGAGAACAACTGCTTTAGTAAAAAATGTGTGTGTGAGTGTTGTGTGTGTGTCTGTTGGGAGGAGCAGGTGTTATAGATCCTGTTTATCTTTCCTGGTATCTCTCTCCTACACTATGATAAAAATACACTGAAAATCAGACTGTGACTAAAACTATTCAGAACGTTTTGATATAAACACATTTAAAAATGCATTGTGAGTGGAATTCTTGTTCTGTATTTCATTTGATTTAATAATATACCCTAGGCGAACAAATACAGAATAGCACCACCATTTTTAACGATTGTGAAATATGAATTGTTCTATGGTTTGTTTTACTAATCCTATATAATATTAGGCATTTAGGATAGTTTTTAAATATTAATGAGTAGAGTGATGAATATCATTCATCAAATATTTTAGCACACTCTTCTTATTCCCTTAGAACAGTAGAGTACCAAGTTTAGGCAGTAGAGGCAGTCCAACTGTTGGGGGAGAGTATTTAAATCACTGATATTGTTTCAAATTACCTGTGCATGGTGATAATAAAAAACACACTGGCTTTTAGTCAGCTCTATTTTTGTTATAAATTCTCCATACACAATGCCTCTCCTTGTTGCCTGCTTACCCTGGGCTTACTGTTCCCACCACCATGCCTTTGGAATGAATTTTAAGCCACTGCCTCATAATTAATTTTCACAATCACTGTGTGGAAAGATAGGAGCTTTCCTAAGGTTATAGATATATATCTCTATATTTTATGAAAGAGTTTATACAACGTCTCCAACAGCAAAATCTAAAAATACGTACAAGGATGTTTATTTCAAACATTTGGAGTTAGTACTTTTAATATTTGACAATTTTGCAAAGTTTCTATATATTTTTCTACAAAGGAGATGAAATATTTGTTATGTCTGGAAACCATTTGTATTTCTTCTTTTGTGATTGATTGCCTTGTTATTCCCTTTGACTGTTTTTCTAATTATGTTTATATTTTCTTATTGGTATGGGAAAACAGTTTAGTAAAGGTATTGTTTGTTTTCTGTAAAATATAAGTAATTTCTTCAAGTTTGTTTTTTTCATCTTAATTTGTTTTTGAGGTTTTTTTTAAAGGTGTGAAAGTTTATATGTTTATGTGGTTTGATCCAAGTCACTTGAGTTATTAGCCAGAACTCTTAATGTTTTTATTTTCCTTTAAGTCTTTAATTCATCCAAAATAATTTTGTTGATTAGCATTATACAGAGAAGTAATTTCTTATTTTGTTCCCAAATGTTTAGTTGACAAAATAACCATTTGCTGCTTTATTCATCCATTACCCAGTAAGCTGATATTGCACTTTATTATGGAACATACAAAAATATACTTGTATATGTTCTTGAATTATATCTTCTATTCTCTGTTTTCATCAATTTCTTGTACCAGTATTATGTTTCATCTCTTTTAGCTTTAAAATACCCATTAATATTTAGCAACAAAATTCCTCTTTTCAGATAATCTGCTTTTCTGTGGTCATTTTTTCAAAAAAATATAGAATACCTCTTTCAGTTTAAACAATACCATGTTGTGACTTGTATTTATAATCACTACACTTTTAAATTAGTATATGTGGGCATTGGCAACTGTGCAGCAAAAGTGTTTCAACCAGTAACATTTTATATATTTCATTTATTTAAGAATTATTTTCTGATATTCAGGATAATCGATTTCGTTTTTTTACACTTTTGCTTATGTATTCTTAGTTATATATATGTAAGATTGTATATGTTTATATATGTGAATTTGATGTGTGTGTGTGTGTGTGCATGCGCGTGCACGTCTGCATGAGGTGTTGCTGTCTAGTATATGACAGTCTTCTAAAAAACATTGGGAAACCACCTCGCCGCCTTTTGTTTTAATATCCCTGGAACTATTCTAATAGCCTAGTGACAAACTCTATATAAGACATAGAAAAATAAAAATCAAATCATTTTAAGAACAAAATATATACATGCCATAGAGAGGGGGAAATTGAAGTCCAGAGACACCGTCTTGCTTAAAATCATAACATTACTAAGTATCAAAATGAGGAATAGGGGTGCCTGGCTATCTCAGTCAGAAGAGCATGTGACTTTTAATCTTTCGGGTAATGAGTTTGAGCCTCAGAATGGATGTAGAGATTATTTAAATAAGCAAAACCTAAACTAAGAATAGATTTAAAGTCAATGGACTGAACCATAGTAACTGCAAAGGACTTGTAATCTAGTTGGAAACAAAATGAACACAAATGAAAGATTCAGGAAAAAACCTAAGACAGTGTGAAAGATAACTAAATATGATAGGAATTTGGAATCACTGAACTTAGAAATGTATATCGAGATATTAGTTATCATTTACTAAGCCAATGTATTTGTCCACAGTTCATTATAATAGTAAGCAGTACTGTGAGGATGTCCTTGGTTAGTTCAGTTTTGTGACAAAGTGCCGAGGTCAATTTTTATCAACAAAGGAGTGAAACAGAACTGTCTAATAGCCCAGTTTAATGTGCTATATTTTATTGAGCTATGCTTGGGAATACAAATACAAACCTGCAACGGATCTCCTGGAAACTCTTCCAGCCTACCAGTCTGTGAACAATATCAACGAACCTTGAAACGCGTATTCAGTAATTTTGTATTAAAGGAAGATAATTCAACTGCACTTTTTTTTTTAGTCTATTACTCTGTGTGTATCCAGACACACACAGATCCCTGCCACCACCACCACCACACATGCCCCCCAATTAGAGATTTAGGATCATTAAATATTGGGTTTTGTGTCTTGCTTTATATTTTCATAACATTCATTTCTTTATTATTTTTTATATCTTTATACTTTGTGTTCATAGCTTTTTATTTGTCACTCACCTTTTTATATAGATTTTTTTAGAATTAAAAGAATATAGAATATTGTTTTTACTTTTTTGGAAGACTTAAATCCTCATTTTTAGTGCTAGTGATAATTTAATTCAAGAATAAAAATAAAATTTTATCCTAAAATAAATAGGAGAAAGGTCGACATTTTCCAGGTTCACATTTTCCCTCCACCAAAATCAATGAAAAAAGTGGAAAAGTATTATGAAACAACTATTTTTAGCAATTAAACCAAAGTTATGAAAGAAAGAAAGAAAGAAAGAAAGAAAGAAAGAAAGAAAGAAAGAAAGAAAGAAAGAAAGAAACTAAGCCAAAGTCAACAGAGGACTGTGATTCCCAGTCCTATGGAGAGGAATCCAAAAAAGAATGTAGCAGTCTAGCTGAGTTGAGGGAATGGATACCAATGTCTGGGGAGGCCAAGATGGCTAAAATTGGGGGCAGGATAGTTGAGAGAAGGGAGATACATGGAGAAAGATCTCTAGAAACCCACAGAGGGTTTTGATATCTTTGGTTGCATACCAATCTATGCATGAATCTTTGGTTAAAACTTGGCATAGCCAAAAAAAACAAAACAAACAAACAAAAAAATTATGGGGAAGAAAAAGTTACCAGGGAATTGGAAGTCAAATTTCAAGAGCTTACTCAAGTCTATTTGCCTGAATTTCTGTGAGTCAGAGTCATTTCATCTTGATGAAAATGAGATACGCAGTGGGAATTTCAGAAGTACCATCCCTTAGTAGTGGGGCTAAAAGAGTCCTATAGGAAAGGCTATTATGAATCATCTTTTAAAAGATAAAAAAAATCAATATTTTAAAGGATTAAGCTGATTCATAAGTAACTTAATTGCCTACCAGAACAAACTCAAATAATAAATATACAGGAATATGTAGCATTAAAATCTATTTAAAATTTATTAATATGTGAATAAACAGGAAATTGTGATCCATAACCAGTAGAAAAATCAGTCAATAGAAACACCAATGACAGAGATGATAAAATTAGCAAAGACTTTAAATGATCTATTAAAACATGCTCAATATGCTCAGAATTTATAGAAAAATATGAACCAAAAGGAAATACTAAAAATGAAAACATTAAATTTCTGAAATGAAATTTTACTAGATTGGTTTAATAGATGATCAGACATTGAATTAAATATAAGAACAATATAAGAATAAAAATGTCAGTGAACTTGAATAAATAGTACAGAATTATATAAAATGCAGCACAGAGAAAAATATTCAGGTATCTGTGGAAGCACTTTAATATCTGAATAATTGGGTCCTGGGGGACAGAGTGTAGAAAAAAATATTTGAAAATTAGTGGTTGAAGTTTTCCCAAATTTGAGAAAATTAGAAGCTCACAGGTCCAAAAGTTTAATGAACTTTAAGTAGGATATTAACAAGGAAGACTACACCAAGCACATCATTATCAAATTTCTGAAAACCTAGGAAAAACAGAAAATTTTAATAATACCTACGTAGGTACGAAAATAGTTACATAGACTTTTCTTCAGAAATTGAGAGCCAAAAGACGAAAGAGTGACAACTTTAAAATGCTAATCAGGGACTCCTAGGTTAAATGTCAGGCTTCTGCCCAGGTCATGATCTCACGGTTCGTGGGTTCGAGCCCCGGGTTGACTCTGTGCTGACAGCTAGCTCAGAGCCTGGAGCCTGTTTCAGATTCTGTATCTCCCTCTCTCTCTGACCCTCTCCTGCTCATGCTGTCTCTCTTTCTCTCTCAGAAATAAATAAAACATAAAAAAATTTAAAAAATGCTAATCAGTAAGAATGGGAAGTTTATGAATACAGCATTCTATATCAGCAAAATTATTTTTCAAAAATTAAGGTAAAAATAGAGCTTTTTCTTTTCAGGCCAAAAATTATGAGAGAAGGAAAATTATTTTCGATCTAAGCTAAGAAGTGAAAAGTATTTGAAAATGGTAAATAAAGTTAATTTAAAAAATTGTCTCATCCTTTAATTTTACACAAAAGTGCTTGACCATTCAAGGCAAACATGGAACATTATGGTGTTTAAAATATGTGCCAAAATAAAACAAAGGCACAGAAGATAGAAAGAGGGATATGAAAATATAAATTTCTTATACTATAAATAAGTTAGCATAACATAATTGAAAGTAGACTGTAATAATTAAAAATGGATACTATAAACTCTAGAGAAATCAATAGGAAATAAAAGAGGCACCAGGAAATAAGTCATAAGTGTATATAACATAAAATTATTAGAACGTCACAATTTAAAAAATTCTAGGGAACAGAAAAAAGGACTAAATACCACATGAGACCCTTAAGTTCCAAATACCAAGATGATAGTTTGAAATCCATGATATCAATAATTACGTTAAATGTAAATGATCTGAACACTCCATTAAAAAATGGATTCATAAATAGGATTAAAAAGAAAAACAACAATATGAAAAAAAACAATAAAAGTGCAAGTAAAGACACAGATAATTGAAATAAAAAGTGGAGAAATATTTTCCATAGAATTACTAATCTTTATAAGAAAGTTAGCATGGCTATATTAATATCAGACAAAGTAGACATCAAGATAATGAATATTACCAGGAATAAAGATAATCATTTCATAATGATAAAGGGGTCAATCATCAAGCAAACATAACAGTCTAAACTGTATATCTTCTAGCACAGCTTTAAAATACATTAAGCAAAAACTGACCTAAGTGAAAAGAAGAAATACCTATGATAAATCCACAGTTTTGATTGGTGACTTCAGTACTTCTCTCTTGATGTCATAGGACAAGAAACAGAAAATTAAAAAGCACAACAAAAAATTAGACAGTACATTCAATTTAATTCAGTTCACACATATATAGCATTCTTACCCAACAACTACAGAAGGTGCACAAAAAGAAGATCACATTAAATCCAAAATAAATAAAAGCAAAGAAATAATGAAGGCAAAGCAATCAGTAGGTCCTTAGGGGTTTTACAAAACTAGAACAGAAATAGGTACTTGTTGAAGACACCTGAGGTTGTACACCCACTAACATACTAGAAACTTGTAGAGGCCAAAGATCTTAATCAAGAATTTTCTTTTCAGGCAGAATGATGTTATTTTTACCTTTTAGTCTCTGACAATGCCTGGAAAGGTCCTTTGTATATAGTGGCAGCTCAGTAATATCTGTTAAATTGAATTGTTTTGCATTATTCTATGTGTTTTACTAATGCCATCCCTGAATCCATCATCAATTTTGGAAACTCACTCTTGGAACTTCTGCTTTTGTAAGAATTAATAAGTCAAATAGTGTGTGCTATCAAAACCAATAAGCTTGTAGTAAGCTTTACAGCTTCAGATATGAGAGTTTCTAGAAATGTTCATCAGCTATATGTGTGCCAAAAATTGCTTAAAATATACACAAGCAAAAATCAACTATGTGATTATGAAGGGTCACCATTGAATTTGCCTCACCTTTATGGGAAAAGGACTTAGGTGAAGGGTGATTAGTTTCTTACCCATGATCTGAAAGGAGGCTGCTATTTGTAATGGTATTGGTTCATTATCTTCTGGTTGCAGTTATTCCAGTGAAAAATGAGTTATTTTGGTGTTCTTTAAGTACAAGTTCATGTAGTTTTGTCTGTTGGGGAACTTGGGGAAGTCAGATAGAGTTAGTAACTGAGAGGAGAGAGAGTGAGAGAGGCTTGAATTTGATATATTTTCCTTCTGGCAATCAGGTCTTTGGTAAATGATACTTGTGTACCTGGGAAGTTGCAAAGTTCATTCATGGTTCCTCAATTTAATTTAATTCATTTCCTGAGTTAAAGTCTTCTCCAACTGAAACTAATTTTGCTCCTTTGTCATACAGTTACATAGTTCTCTGGTCTTTTCCTCCATATTCACTAGACCTCTAATAACCTGTTCAGTTTCTTCTTTTGTTTGTTTTTCTAGATTCTGAATTTCTTGAAGGCAGAGATCATGCTGTTTTGCTAGCTGTGATATCCCAGAGCCTCTTCTAGTATCTGATACATAGTATGTAGTCATTAAATGTTGAGTGGATGAATGGATCATTATGATTAAACAAAAATATTAGTAGATTACTTAGGTGCATTCTGTCTTGGAGATCTTCATCTTTAAATCTGACATTGCCCTTTGTTGGTTTGTCTTTATAATGTTAGGATTTAAAAAAAATTTTTTTTAATGTTTATTTATTTTTTTTAATTTTTTTTATGTTTTATTTATTTCTAGGAGAGAGAGAGAGACAGCGTGAGCAGGGGAGGGTCAGAGAGAGAGGGAGTCACAGACTGAAACAGGCTCCAGGCTCTGAGCTGGCAGTCAGCACAGAGCCAGACGCCGGCCCGAACCCGTGAACCGTGAGATCATGACCTGAGCGAAAGTCGGAAGCTTAACAGACTAAGCCACCCAGGCGCCCCTTAATGTTTATTTTTGAGAAACACAGACAGAGCACGAGTGGGGGAGGGGCAGAGAGAGAGGGAGACACAGAATCTGAAACAGACTCCAGTCTCTGAGCTGTCAGCACAGAGCCCGACGTGGGGCCCGAACCCATGGACCATGAGATCATGACCTGAGCTGAAGTCAGATGCTTAACTGACTGAGCCATCCAGGTGTCCCTATAATGTTAGATTTTAAATATATTTTGCAGACCAAGAGTTGGGAGTGTTAGTAGCAGTCATTCAGTTTCGTGTCATATAAATCTTAAACATAACAAAAACTATTTTTTCAAATGTCTACTCTATGGCAAGCACAAACAAGTAGTTATAATAATTAAAGAAACTTATAATACATACAACTTTCACATTTAACGTTTGTCTATATTATAAATTACTGTCAAAGCTGGCTTTCTAAAACTTGAAACATCTTTCTTATATTCACAGCACTTGCACTGATATAACAAGAAGAATCTTGTGTAAAGCAAACTCTCCAGGCAATTATAATATATTAAGCTCTTACTAAGCCCATTTATACATTCTTTAAAACAGGATTTAAGCACAGATTTGCAAATCTCTGATTGTATCGAAGAAGAAATAATTTTTGACAGTAATGAAGAGATTAGCTTTAAAAAGGTCTTAATTCTTTCAGGGTTTCTGCAGCATTTTAAAATTTATTCTTAACACTTCGATAGTAACACCTTGCATGAGTTTACACTAGGTTCTTTCCACGGTAGAAAAATTTTGGGAATAGAAAATATTCTGTGGTTGAGAAATATGAAAGAGTTTCACAGTATTGGCTCTTAGTTCTTGGGTAATTAATTGCCTCTTACACATGAAATGCCTGGGCTCTCTCTGCCACCGTGGCTACATGAGGTATCTCTCTAGACTGTGCACTCCACTTCTCAAAAGGGCAGTAGCAGTGTTTGTGCAGTACATGGAATGAGTCCCCATGCTTAAGGAGACACAAACTATCTTCTAGAAGATTTTTGCAACTGATATTTCAGATCTGCTTCATGAACTGTGTAATACATTCAAAGAAAGACAGAGCAGGCGCCCAATTTTAATGTATGCTTAGGTCAAATATCAGACTGGTAGTTTAGAGTAAGACCTTGGCTTCTGATATATTCATCTGTCATTTTTATCAGTCAAAATACTTAGAATGCTATTTTTGTTGGGATTTCCCCTTACTCAGGCTAGGACATGCAGAGTATCTCATAGAGATTCCCACCTTGCAACAATCTTGACTTCAGGGAAGCAAAACATTTCGTAGTTGTGGGTTTTGTTTTGTCTTTTAGCCATCCTGTAACTAGCTACAATCTATCTAAGAATTCTAAAGTCAGACCTCAAAATAATTCAACAGAAGAAGAGAACTAGAATCAAGAAATATGTTGAGGTCTTCTGAGGTTAGTGCTGTATACACTCCCCTGCTAGTTTCTAGTGCTCTGGAATATACATAGAAGGAAGGATAATGCTAAATTCAGTCTACTGATTTCCCCAAGGCAGCTTTGAAGTGCTCCCCACTGTAATTAACGTGTGTCTTCAGAGTCTCTCAGTGCCCTGAAATCTTATTGAGAAATCTGGCAATAAAATTTTAATGATGAAGGAAGAAAACTAATTTTTATTAATACTATTTTCTGGATACTGTGTTAGACATGCCCAAATAAGGTGTTCCTTCTGATGTTTATAACTGTTACCTAGGTGTAAATGCACCTTTTCAGGACAAGATGAGGCTTAGAAAGATTTGTAACATTCCTCTACAGTTAATAACCTTAGAAAAGTATTCAGTCCTCTTTTATCCTACTCCCAAACCACATTTTTTCCTTATACAACCTTCATTATACAACCTTCGAAATTATGCAGAAGCAGTTGATAAACTCTTGCATAGTTTTGCCTAAAAGGATCATAAATGACTATATTAAAGATTTAGGAAATTTCCTAACCAGCAGCCTTTTAAACCTTAGCTGCATAAGAAGGTTGTGGAGTCTCATCTCTGAGGATCTTTGCATCTTAAGCAAAAGATATTGTCCTTTCTGTTCTCATTGCTTAATAGAGGAAGGCTTGAGCTTTGAGGATTAAAAAAAGTTGTTTATTATTTATTCTTGAGATAGGGACAGGCAGACAGATAGATAGAGACAGAGCAACAGCATGAGCAGGGGAGGGGCAGGGAGGGAGGGCGACACTGAATTTCAAGCAGGCTCCAGACTCTGAGTTGTCAACATAGAAACCAAAGTGGGGCTCAGACCCACAAACCGTGAGATCATGTCTTGATCCAAAGTTGGATGCCTAACCAGCTGAGCCACCCAGGTGCCCTGAGGATTTTTTTTTTTTTCAAGTAATGCTGTGTTTTTCCACCCCTGTTCAGTTTCCTCCTTTACTTCATATCACAACAAGAATCTGCTTGTGAGATAGCTGCTCTAGAAGTGTAGACTACAACTTTGATCCTGCTTCTCTGTGCAGAACGCAGATGTAGAGGGGCCATCCGCACAGCATAGGCTTTCCTGGAACCATGCAGCACCTACCTGAGATCAGAATTATTCTTATTCTCAGTCAATGAAATATTATTCTCTCCTTTTATAATATAGCATACCTCTCTGTATTTCCATTTCAGGGTCACTGAAATCACAGTAGTTACTGTGAGAGGCACCATTTGAGTTTAGCTCATCTCATAACAGGAACTTCTCAGATGATGAAAGTACTTTGAAGTTAAGATACCCTAATTATGGTAGCAGATATTCACTACAATTGTACCTGAACATAGTGTATTAGTTTAGTCATGTTTGCTTCCCTTAAATATAAATACTTCACAAGAGCTGCTTTGAAGGTTGAAATTGCATTAGCAAGTTTAATCAGGAGGTATCGTATTTTAGCCCATTACCCTCTGAATAAATAGTCGTTGTCCGTATTGTGACATGAGATTTATATATAACATTTTTAGCAAAAATGGAAACATTGAATGAATTGAACAGATTTGATGAGTTGAAGGTGAAGTGACTTCTCAGACAAGTCTATTGAAATACTCACCTAACTCTGAGAATGAGAAACACTCCTGCCTAGGAGGTATAATACATTTTATAATGTTCTGAACTTCCGTGGCCTGCAGATCAGCAATCTATAATTTCCAGCTGGCGTTAAGTGTTGTACACTTGGTATGACCTATCATCTGCTAATTCATACATTAGTGCCTCTCTTTTGCCACTATCTGAAGGGATATCCCATTATGCTTTCATTAGCTCCAGTCTGACTTCATGATATATTTTATGGAGAAATGACTCCATAGCAGTGTAAAATGGCATTTTAATTTTAAAAAATGTGTTGGCCTTACTTGGTATATACAAGTGGTATTATTGTACATAGTAAAAAGTATATATCTGAAATATTTTAAAATTATCAAATCAGTTTACCTTCATCCCTAATATTTAATTAATAGTAAAATAGTTGATAGTGGCTAAGATAACTTTAAAGAGTTCCCTCCCCTCACTTTGCCTAAACTTTGGACAGGTTTCTTTCTGACCTCCTTGTGATTGGAGCATTTACTTTGGAAAACTTGCACTTATAAATTCTTTCTCTGCCCTTTTGAGATATAAATCTTCTAAAATCCAGGAATGCCTTTTGCAAGGACCTGGAAGCAGTCCTTTGGAAATGTGATCATCAGGAAAGATAGTGCCCCTGTCTTCCATTCTCTCTGTAAGAAAGGTAGGAGCCTAACTCAGTAAATACCAAACAGCAAATACAGATGGCATAATCACACGTGACCCCTGATGTACTCTAGCACTTTTTCTCTAGCTCACCCCAGTGCTTCAAAACACTTCTGTCTTGGGGCGCCTGGGTGGCTCAGTTGGTTAAGCGCCTGACTTCAGCTCAGGTCATGATCTCATGGTTTGTGAGTTTGAGCCCTGCATAGGGCTCTGTGCTGACAGCTCAGAACCTGGAGCCTGCTAAGGAATCTGTGTTTCCCTCTGTCTCTGACCTTCCCCTGCTCATGCTCTGTCTCTCTCTGTCTCAAAAACAAATAAAACATTAAAAAAATTAAAATAAAACATTTCTGCCTTTTGTTTCAGTGGAGTTGTATTCAATTTCTCTCTTCTCTTGCCGTAGTCTCTTTTCTCTATTGCAATAATATTGAATAAAGTCTTCCTTGCTTTTTTTAAACTGCTCTGCTGCAATTTTTCTCTTACAATATATATCACAAAGCCCTTAGGAAGTGACAAGGGTATTTCTCAGTGCCTTCATATGTTAATTAAGTTAAACTTATGAAAACCCTATGATATTGTTACCATGATCATTATCCCCACTTCATTTCAACACATTGAGGTGAAGTAACTTTCTCAGGGGATAGTGGGAAGGAAACAAAGACTTAATTTTGTCCCTCACTTAATCTTAGCTCCTAGAGACAGTCAGTCCTAAAGGTCCAGTCTTTCTTTACCATTTCAACTAATGTCAAGTTTTAATTTTTTGCAGATTCAGTCATTCATTCACTTGGTGAATATATACATATTGACTTATACTGTGTACCAGGGTTGGGATAAAATATCAGATAAGACAGACATGTTTCCTTATTTCATATTTCCTTATATCAAGGACAAGGACAAATAAGTAGGCAATTTGAGTGTCTTTTGAGAAGGTGGCAGTTCTGCAGCGTGTAGACTGGGCACCAACATGTACTCAGTGAGTCTAGGAGATCCTTCCAGGGAAAGTGACACCTGAGCTGAGAGAAAAAGGAGACGGTAAGTATTTTAAGCTGAGAAAATGTCATATTCAGAGAACATATACATTCAGTGCCTAGAGGCAAGAGAGAATTGGGGAGATAAAGGGAATTAAAACAATAATATAATACTAAAACAAAGATTACAAAAATGCAAAGAACTGAGGATAATGACAAAGGAAAGAATAAAGGTGCCACAGTAAGTGAAGGTACTTTTATGACAGAAAATGTAAAGTCAGTGTAGGAATTTGTGGCTTGAATATTAGAGCAACAGGGAGCGACCTGAACCATTTTCTGCAAGGAAATCAAGAGCATATTTGTAATTTTTTAAAACTCTGTGGAAGTATAGACAAGTGAAAAATAATATATAAATTATATAAGTAGAATAAAATTGTGCACACTGTTGTGTAATAGCTAAATTCTTTTACTTGAGAAACAACTTTCAGATAGAAAATTTAAAAATCTATTTTAAATGAATCTTTTAAAATTTTGCTTTACACATTGTACATGCTGGCTGTATCTTTGCAAAGAATCTTAGTCTTGATATTACAAAGACATCTTGTTAAATAATGTCTGGTAAAATGTGCATCTAGTCACTGGCTCACATCATTCCTAGTATATACAGTTGCCTATTACCGTTTGCAATCCAGGTAGTTAATGCTACAATTAGCTCCAAGCAGGTGTGTACATTTTTACAGTACTCTTTCAAAACAAGGGCCTTTGGCAAACTAAGTGTTCTGTTCATCTTAAAATAGGCCATAAAGTGAAACAGTACTGTTTTACATTTTGCTATAATTTTCCATTTGCTTCTAATTATCTTGCTATTGAATAAGCGCTTTCACAGTGTTTTTTCATAGATACCGTATAGTGCTTTGGATCTAGTCAGCTTAAATAATTTTGTGTATCACAAAATGTCTCAAAACATCTTTAATATTGTAAATGGTTTCCATTTGGCTACATCCCTACTAGGGTTGAAATAGAAAAAAAAAACAGGGGGTGTGAAGGTTTAATATCCTTTTGTTTGTATTTTTTTAGATTGCAGTTTGCCTAATCCTTTTTATGCTAGTTTTCGATTGATGTAAATGAAATTGGCTGAGTGACACAGCGCTAAACGGAAGGGTTAGGAATGAAAGCTCTGATGCCAAATCAGCTATAATATTTTTAATCAGAGTTAATTGATGCCAGCTGTGTGGTCTGTGTGCAATTTCGCATTTATGGGTGAAGAAAGGTGTGGTTGCTGTAATTTCAATTTAGAAGCTGGAAGTCCTTGCCAGTCATTATGAATCTATGGATAGGGGCATGCTTGATGTTTATTGTACAGAGAAAAAGACTTCAGTGGTTCAAGTGGTACAGTGTAATTTGGATTAGTAGCATGAGACATTTTAGTTCTTTTGTAATTTCATGGGAGCAAATAATAGACCTGCTATGTAGTTTTATGACTGACTTTAGGAAAATATAATAGGTCTCTTTGATGATGTTATTTATTAATGTACTGCAACATCAGATCTAAACCATTCTTAAAAGTCCAAATCCATAATTATTTATTCATTACACTTTTTTCTGAAGATTAACTAGTATACTTATAATTTAACTCATTCCAAGTTAAATTTGGATTAATCAGGACTGACCAGAAAATGGTACTTTATTTTTTTTTTTTTTAATTTATTTCTAGGAGAGAGAGAGAGACAGCGTGAGCAGGGGAGGGTCAGAGAGAGAGGGAGTCACAGACTGAAACAGGCTCCAGGCTCTGAGCTGGCAGTCAGCACAGAGCCCGACGCGGGGCTTGAACCCACAAACCGCGAGATCACGACCTAAGCGAAAGTCGGACGCTTAACCAACTAAGCCACCCAGGCGCCCCCAGAAAATGGTACTTTAAAACACAGACACACACATGCAGTACATTCACATATATACATACAATGTCCACATGCACTTAATACTCACTTACATGCATTTAGCACACATATATTCACACCTAAGAGAATCCCCAAGTCAGTTAAAAATATTACAATGGTTGTGAAAGTTGTTTGATGACATATTCAAAATAGATTTTTAATTGTTGGCTTTGATTTGCCTGCAGAGAAATGACAGTTCTGAATTTTCTCTTACACAAGAAAATGGGTCACACAACTATACTATGAGCATTATTATTTACATTGTATTTAGACTGCTTTCATGTGATAAATCCAAATGTGAATTGATTTAAACATATTGATCCGTATAGACCATTTGCTGCAACACTAATGGATTCACCATTTAGTTGAACACCTACCTGAAACCCTTTGGCAAGTAATCATGTTTAAAAGGGGATATACACATCTTAGGCTGAATAAATTAATCAAACATGTACATAATTCTGATTGTTAGAATATGTATTTTTAATATTGAGCCCTAAATCCTTGGACTTGTGGCTATTAAATGGTTCCACCACCTTCATTTTTCTGCTTAAAAACAAAAATGATGATATGCCTGGGTGGCTCAGTTGGTGAAGTGGCCAACTTCAGCTCAGTTCATGATCTCAAGGCTCGAAGGTTTGTGAGTTTGAGCCCCACATTTGGCTCTGTGCTGATGGCTCAGAGCCTGAAGCCTGGTTCCAATTCTGTCTCCCTCTCTCTCTGCCCCTCCCCTGCTTACACCCTGTCTCTGTCTCTCTCTCAAAAATTAATAAACATTAAAAAGTTTTTTTAAATGAAATGCACTTTTAGGATCTGAGAAATTAGTGAAGAAATTAGTTCCCTAATGGAGACATGAGACCAAACTTAGATATTCAAGGATCTCTCCTATTCCTTTCTAATTCCAATTTAGAGTACAAATATCAGAGAAAAATGGAGAATATTATGTGAGTATATAAAGTATCACCATTGATGTTTTTAACTTAACTTTTTACCAATATTTTTACCTTTCCAGCAATTACTTTTCTACAGTACAATGCAACAAAAGAGTCTTTTTGTTAAAAAAAATAAGTTAGAAGTTCATGAAAATAAAGAGATGATTCTTCTCTAGCCATCCTTCTACCAAAAAACAGAAATCAACAAAACAACAACAGAAACCTGTCTGGTACCTATTCATTTTCAGAAAGACTTAAATAAACTAGTTGTTAAAGTCTGAAGATTTTCTGGTTACAGATATTGGCTTCTGAAATGCCTGTTCGGTGTACCCAAATTCAGAATGACATTTTGATATCTCTCTTCTAACCTTTTAACATGTCTAGATGATTTCCTTTAAAAATCATGGTCTTTGATGCGATTATCTCATAAAATGATGATTATTCCCTGAGGAAAAGCATATCATATATACAATTATTTTTAATTGAAAATGTTACAGTATGGCAATTTCTACTGAAGTACCAGATGGCACTTCTTTTTCGGGTATAGAATTTTAAGAAAAAAGTAGCATAAAATGTGCGAGTTTGTATACAGGATTTGTGAGAACGTTTTAATCCCCCTACCCCCCATTCACAGGTAGAGTGAATGAAATATTAGTTATAAAGACTTCCTTTCCAACCCATTCAATTTTTCCCTCATCTCAAATTTTTTGATATAAAGGAAATATAGATATTTTCCGATTCAGATCATTCCACCTATAAATCTTTAACATAATATGAATAAGAAATGTCACTCAGCATTTCAGTGCAAAGATTTTGCCTGTCAATTTGCATTAGAGCATTTTTAAGGACTACTATGTATATGATGAATTTGTTTTTGAAAAAATATTGATAGGGTTGTTATTATAGTCTGTGATTCCAATTGGAATGCAAAATACTGAAATGGTTTGTGGCAAATGTTAAATCTTATTGAGAGATTCATCTCCACTTCAAGATAATGAGAGAGAGAGAGAGAGAGAGAGAGCAAGAGTGAGAGACAGAGCGAGTGAGCAAGACAGAGAGGAGTGGGGGGGAGGGGGAAAGAATGTAGAAACTGTATGGATTGCCTTCTTCAGTCCTCTTTTTAAATAAACAACTCATGATTTCATTGGACTTTTCCCCTTGTTTTATTGAAATGCTCTACATTTCAGGTAGATATACAATAAGCTTACAGCAGAAAAAAAGAACGCCCCCTCTTTTGATTCATTTTTTGAGTCTTATTAAAAAAATAATCTGACACATGATTAAAGGGTAAGGAAGAGAATTCAGAAAGATCATTGTAGTAGAGAGACTAGAAGTGAAATGTGGGGCTTTGTAGCTGAGGAATAGGTTGGGGCTTTGATGGGTGGAAAATTAGTAAGGAAATACCAAGGGTGGGCTGAATTCTGGCTAAACTGATCAATCAACACAATTCTACCAGAAGGAAGGCCAAGGAGATCAGATGTCAAGAGTGGGAGATTCCCTCTAAACTGACAAACTGATTTGGCAGCATTCTTGTTAAAACTGGACTTTGCAGACATGGTGTGGAAGGGAGTGTTTGGTAGTCTTCCGCTGTGTTGGCAATGTTGATAATCAATTTAAAACACTCTAGGAAAATATGAAAAAAAAACCACTGGGAAAATATGAAAAAAATATATTCTAGGAAAATAAGAATCTCTCTCTCCATAACTAAAAATAAACAAAACATTTTTTTCAGAAAATTCTCATTGCTTTTTTGCCACATCTCTTACCTGAGAATGAAAGATGTTTGGATTTAGTACTATGATTAAAGAATATTGTGAGAGAGTAAAGCTTTGCTTTTCTTACTGATATATAAAAGGCAATATAAAAGGCAATTGTTATATAAAAGGCAATTAACTGAATTTATTTAAGTGCCTTTTTTTTTCCAAAAGCCTTCAAAAATAGTTCAATTAGAAAATCAAGTGCATTCCATAACATATCAGATTATTCCTCTGTATATGAACTCTGTGACTGTTGTTAACCTCCATCAAATGTGGATTAATCATGCCTTCAGTTACACTTCCATTACTATCCCGGCTGAAGGTCACAGTGTTTTTTAAGTTTGTTGTTTAAAGAAACTACTTAGAATCCAAGCTAATTACTGAATATCCAGGTGGAACATGATGTATGAATCAAGCATAATGTGAATGAGTACCTGATCAAATTTATATATGTATATTATATATATAATATATATCTATATATAAATATATAAATATATATATGTTTCAGTGAACACAAAAGCAACACAGTATTTGTTTCTTTTCTTTTCATAGCTAAAATGTATTTATTCCACACTATGCTAAGCCATTTATCCATTTTCTTATTTTTTTAAGTTTTTATTTAAATTTCAGAAAGTTAACATCCAGTGTTATATTAGCTTCATGTGTGCAATATAGTGATTTAGCAATTCCATACGTAATCCCTGCGTATCACAATTGCACTTAATTCCCATCTCCAATTTCACCCACCCCCCACCCATCTTCCTTCTAGTAACCATCAGTTTGTTCTCTACACATAAGAATAAGTTTCTTGGTTTGCCTCTCTCCTTATTCCTCCTTTGCTCATTTGTTTTGTTTCTTATTCCACATGAGTTAAATCACATAGTATTGTCTTTCTCTGACTGACTTATTACTTGGTTTTTGGGTGTTGAGTTCGATAGGATTTTTTATAGATTTTGGATACTAACCCATTTCTGATCTATCACTTGAAACAATTTCCTGTTCCATTGGTTGCCTTATAGTTTTGCTGATTGTTTCCTTCACTGTGCAGAAATTTTTTTTTATCTTGATGAGGTCCCGGTTATCCATTTTTGCTTTGTTTCTCTTACCTCTGGAGACATGTTGAGTAAGAATTTCCTGTGGCTGAGGTCAAAGAGGTTTTTGGCTGCTTTCTCCTCCAGGATTTTGATGACTCCCTGTCTTATGTTTAGATAGTTCATCCATTTTGGGTTTATTTTTGAGTGTGGTGTAAGAAAGTGGCTCAATATTCCCAACACCGTTTACTAAAGAGACTGTCTTTATTCCACTGGATATTCTTTCCTGCTTTCTCAAAGGTTAGTTGGCCATAAGTTTGTGGGTCCATTTCTGGGTTCTCTGTTCTGTTCCGTTGATCTAAGTGTTTGTTTCTGTGACGGTTCCAGACTGTCTTAATGATTACAGCTTTTTAATACATCTTGAAGTCCAGGATTGTGATGCGTCCAGCTTCGGTTTTCTTTTTCAGGATTACTTTGCCTATTCAGGGTCTTTTCTGGTTCCATACAAATTGTAGGATTGTTTGTTCTAGGTCTGTGAAGAATGCTGATATTATTTTGATAGGGATTACATTGAATATGTAGATTATTTTGGGTAGTATTGGTATTTTAACAATATTTTTTCTTCCAGTCCATGAGCATAGAATACTTTTTTTCTTTTTCTTGTGTCTTCTGTAGTTTCTTTCATAAGCTTTCTATAATTTTCAGTGTATAGATTTTTCATTTCTTTGGTTAGGTTTATTCCTAGTTATCTTATGGGTTTTAGTGCAATTGTAAATGGGATCGATTCGTTCACTTCTTTTTCTGGTGCATCATTATTGGTAAAAAGAAATGCAACCCATGTCTGTGCATTGATTTTGTATCCTGAGATTTTGCTAAATTCATGGATCAGTTTTGGTGAAATCTTTTGGGTTTTCTGTATAGAGTATCATGTTGTCTGCAAAGAGTGAAAATTTGACTTCCTCCTGGCCAGTTTGGAAGACTTTATTCCTTTGTGTTGTCTGATTGCTGAGGTTAGGACTTCCAATACTATTTTGGATAACAGTGGCGAGAATGGACATCCCTGTCATATTCTGACCTTAAGGGGAAATCTATCAGTTTTTCCCCACTGAGGATGATATTAGTGGTGGCTCTTTCATATATGGCTTTTATCTTGAGGTATGATCCTTCTATCCTTACTTTCTTGAGCTTTTTTTTTTTTTAATCAAGAAAGAATGCTGTTTTTTGTCCACTGCTTTCTCTGCATCTATTGATCATGTGGTTCTTGTCCTTTCTTTTACTGATGTGATGAATCACATTTATTGCTTTGTGAATATTGAACCAGCCCTGCATCCCAAGTATAAATCTCATTTGGCTGTAGTGAATAATTCTTTTCATGTATTGTTGGATCCAGTTGGCTAATATCTTGTTGAAGATTTTTGCATCCATGTTCATCAGGGAAATTGGTCTGTAGTTCTCCTTTTTAGTGGGAGAAAAAAACAGACAAAACCTCTTTGTCTGGTTTTGGAACCAAAGTAATGCTGGCTTCATAGAATGAGTTTGGCAGTTTCCTTCCATGTCTATTTTTTGGAACAGCTTCAAAAGAATAGATGTTAAATCTTCTTTAAATATTTGGTAGAATTCCCTTGGAAAGGCATCCAGTTCTGGACTCTTGTTTTTTGAGAGATGTTTTTATTACTAATTCGATTTCTTTACTGGATGTGGGTCTTTTCAAGTTATCTATTTCTTCTTGTTTCAGTTTTGGTAGCTTATATGTTCCTAGGAATTTGTCCATATCTTCCAGATTGCCCAATTTATTGATGTATAATTGCTCATAATATTCTCTTATTATTGTTTGTATTTCTTCAGTGTTGGATGTGATCTCTCTTCTTTCATTTTTATTTATTTGGGCCCTTTCCTTTTTTCTTTTTGATCAAACTGGCTAGGGGTTTATCAATTTCGTTAATTCTTTCAAAGAACCAGGTCTTGGTTTCATTGATTGGTTTGTTTGTTTTATTTTGATAGCGTTGATTTCTGCTCCAATCTTTATTATTTCCCATCTTCTGCAGGTTTGGGATTTTATTTGCTGTTCTTTTCCTTGCTCTTTAAGGTGTAAGGTTAGATTGGGTATCTGAGACCTTTCTTCTTCCTTTAGGAACTCCTGGATTGCTATGTACTTCCTCCTTATGACCACCTTTGTTGCATCCCAGAGGTTTTGGGCTGTGGTGTTATCATTTTCATTGGCATCCATGTTCTTTTTAATTTCCTCTTTAACTTCTTAGTTAGCCCTTTCATTCTTTAGTAAGACATTCTTTAGTCACTAAGTATTTGTTGTCTTTCAAATTTTTTCTTGTGGTTGATTTCAAATTTCATAGTGTTGTGGTCTGAAAATATGCATGGTATGATCTCGATCTTTTTGTACTTGTTGAGGGCTGATTTGTGTCCCAGTATGTGATCTATTCTGGAGAATGCTTCATGTGCACTCGAGAAGAATATGTATTCTGCTGCTTTAGGATAAAATGTTCTGAATATATCTGTTAAGTTCACCCAGTCCAGTATGTCATTAAAAGTCATTGTTTCCTTTTGGATTTTCTGTTTAGAAGATCTGTCCATTGTTGTAAGTGGGGTGTTGAAGTCCCCTATTATCGTGGTATTATTATCAATGAGTTTCTGTCTGTGATTAGTTGACTTATATATTTGGGTTCTTCCACATTTGGAGTATAAATGTTTACAATTGTTAGGTCTTCTTGGTGATAGATCCCTTAATAATGATATAATGCCCTTCTTCATCTCTTGTTGATGTCTTTATTTTAAAATCTGGATTGTCTGATATAAGTATGGCTACTCCAGCTTTCTTTTGGTGACCATAGCATGATAGATTGTAGTCTATCTCCTTACTTTAAGTTTGAAGGTGTCTTTAGTTCTAAAATGATTCTCTTGTAAACAGCAGTTAGACGGATCTTGTTTTCTTATCCATTCTGTTACCCTGATCCCAAATCAAGAGTTGGATGATTAACCAATGGAGCCACCCAGTCGCCTGAAAGTTTCTATTTTGTTTATTTCTGCTCTAATCTTTATTATTTACTTCCTTCTACTGGCTTTAGGCTTTGTTTGTTGCTCTTTTTGTAGCTCTTTTAGGTGTAAGGTTAGGTTGTTTACTGGAGATTTTTCTTGCTTCTTTAGGTAGACCTGTGTTAGTACATATGTCCCTCTTATGACTACTTTTTTTTTTTTTTTTGCATCCCTAAGGTTTTAGAATGTTGTGTTTTCATTTTCAATTGTTTCCATGTATTTTTTTAAAAATTTCTTGTCTGATTTCCTGGTTGAGCCATTCATTGTTTAGTAGCATGTTATTTAACTTCCATGTACTTTTTGTCTTTCCAGAGTTTTTCTTGCGGATGGCTTCTAACATTGTGGTCAGAAAAGGTACATACCCATGACTTCAATATTTTTATATTTGCTGAGGTTTATTCTATGACCTAATATGTGATCTATTTCTGGAGAATGTTCCATGTGCACAGCAGAATGTGTATTCTGCTGTTTTAAGATGGGATGTTCTGATTATATCTGCTAAGTCCATTGGGTCCAGTGTGTCATTTAAAGCCATTGTTTCCTTGCTTATTTTTTATTTAGGGGATCTGTCCATTGATGTGTTAATAGGGTGTCAAAATCCCCTACTGTTATTACATTACTATCAGTGACTATATTTGTTATTTTTGTTTGTTTCAAGTCTTTATTTAAATTCTAGTTATTTAACATATAGTGTAATATTAGTTTCAGGAGTAGAGTTTAGATATTCCTCACTTATGTATAACATCCAATGTTCATCACAAATACCCTCCTTAATACCCATCACCCATTTAACCCATGTCCGTGCACCTTCCCTTCCAGCAACTCTCACTTTGTTCTTTATACTTAGGACCCTATTTTACAGTTTGCTTCTCTTTTCCAGCCCCCATGTTCATCTGTTTTGTTCCTTAAATTCCACATATGAGTGAAAGCATATGGCATTTGTCTTTCTCTGACTGACTTCTTTCATTTAACATAATACTCTCTAGCTCCATCCATGTAGTTAAAAATGGCAAGAGTTCATTTTTTTGATGGCTGAGTAATATTCCATTATATGGAATGCTACCTCTTCTTTATCCATTTATGAGCTGATGAACATTTGGGCTCTAGACAATCGACATTTGGGCTATTTTCATAATTTGGCTATTGTTGATGCTGCTGTTGTAAACATTGGTCTGCGTGTGTTCCTTTGAATCAGTATTTTTGTATATTTTGGGTAAATACCTAATAATGCAATTGCTGGATCATAGGGTAATTCTATTTTTAACAGTTTGAGGAACCTCCATACTGTTTTCCAGAGTGGCTGCACCAGTTTTCATTCCTATCAACAATGTAAGTGGATTCTGCTTTGCTCCATCCTTGCCAACACCTACTGTTCCCTGTGTGGTTAATTTTAGCTATTCTGAGAGGTGTGAGATTCCTCTCATTGTTCTTTATCTTCATTACTAATTGTTTTATATAGTTGTATGCATTCATGTTGGGTACATAAATATTTACAGTTGTTATCTTATTAGATTGTTCCCTTTATTATTATATATTGCCCCTCTTTGTCTCTTGTTACAGTCTTTGTTTTAAAATCTAGTTTGTCTGGGGGTGCCTGGGTGGCTCAGTTGGTTAAGCATCCAACTTCAGCTCAGGTCACAATCTCACTGCTCATGGGTTCGAGCCCTGCGTCAGCACAGAGCCTGAAGCCTGCTTCAGATTCTGTGTGTGTCTCTCTCTCTGCCTCTTTGCCACTTGCAGTCTCTCTCTCTCTCAAAAATGAATAAATGTTAAAAAAATTTTAATAAAGTCTAGTTTGTCTGATATAAATATTGCTACTCTAGCTGTCTTCTGATGTCCATTTGCATGATAAAAGTTTCTTCATCCCCTAACTTTCAATCTGCAGATGTCTTTATGTCTAAAACAAATCATTTGTAGGTAGCATATAGATGAGTCTTGTTTTTGTTTTTGTTTTAATTCTTTCGGAAACCTATGTTTTTTGACTGGAGTGTTTAGTCTATTTTCATTCAAAGTAATTATTAATAGGGGAACCTGGGTAACTCAGTCAGTTTAGTGTCCAACTTTGGCTTGGGTCATGATTTCATAGTTTGTGAGTTTAAGCACCACATTGGGCTGTGTGCTGACAGCTCAGAGCCTGGAGCTTGCTTCAGATTCTGTGCCTCCCTCTCACTCTGCCCCTCCCCTACTTCCCTCTGTCTCTCTTTCCCTCAAAATAAATAAAAATTTATAAAAAATTTTAAAGGTAATTTTTGATAGATATGTATTTATTGGTATTTATTACTGTTGTTTTTAGAGATTTTCTCTGATTCTTTCTTGCCTTTCATGTTTCGTTGATTTTCCTTAGTAACATTTTTGGATTTCTTTCTCTTCATTCTTTGTATGTTTATTAGTGGTTTTTGATATATGGTTTCCATTAGATTTGTATATACTCTCTTTTGCAAAAATTAGAAGTCTTAACTTACAAAGAAAAACCCAAGTCATTCAAGTTTGAAACAATTCTTTTCTATTCTTTCCATGTTTTAGGTATATGTTATTATATTTTGTATCTTTTTGTGTGTGGGAGTACCTTGACTGATATTTACAGAATTATTCACTTCTACTACTTTTGTATTTTCTGCCTTTATACTGTCCTTTTGATCTCTCCTTTCTATGCAAAGAGTCCTCTTTAATGTTTCTTGTGGGGTCGTTTAGTGGTCACAATATTAAAGGTTATTGCTTTTTGTTTGAGAAACTCTTTATCTCTCCTTCTCTTCTCAATGATAGCCTTGCTGGATAGTGTACACTTCGCTATGTATTTTTCCCTTTCAACACTTTGAATATATCATGACACTCCTTTTGGCTTGCCAAGTTCCTGTTGGGAAATCTCCAGATAGCCTTATGGGTTTTTCTTTGTAAGTTAAGACTTCTTTTGTCTTGCTGTTTTTATGATTTTTTCCTTTATCATTATATTTTGCAAATTTGATTATGGTATATCTTGATAGTGGCCTGCTTTTGTTGATTTTACTGGGAATTCTCTGTGCCTCCTGGATTTGGATGTCTCTTTCCTTCCCCATATTAGGGAAATTTTCTGCTATTACATCTTCACTTGAAATTTCTGGCCCCTTTTCTCTCTCTTCTTATAATATGAATGTTAATACATTCTTTTTTTTTCTAGGAGAGAGAGAGAGAGACAGCGTGAGCAGGGGAGGGTCAGAGAGAGAGAGAGACACAGACTCCGAAACAGGCTCCAGGCTCTGAGCTGGCAGTCAGCACAGAGCCCGACGCAGGGCTCGAACCCACGAACCGCGAGATCATGACCTAAGCGAAAGTCGGATGCTCAACCGACTAAGCCACCCAGGCGCCCCAATGTTAATACATTCGATGGAGTCACTGAGTTTCCCAAGTTTATTCTCATTTTGCATAATTCTTTTCTCTTTTTTTCTTTTTTCAGCCTCATTACTTTCTACTACCTTGTCTTCTAAGTCATAAATTAGTTCCTCTCTTTCTTCCAGCCTGCTGTTCATTGCATCAAGTGTGTTTCTAATCTTGTTTATTATAATCTTCATCTCTGATTTATTCTTTTTTAACTCTTTTAAAAGTCTCACTGATATCTTTTATTCTGTTTGCAAGCCCAGTGAGTATCTTTATGACCACTGCTTTGAATTCTCCATCAGTCATGTTACAAATATCTGTTTTGCTTAGATCTCTGCCCATGGCCTTTTTCTTTCATTTGGAATAAATTCCTGTCTTCATATTTGTCTAAGTCTCTACCTTATTCTCTATGTTAGAAAAGCCAGTTATATCTCCTGCTTCTGTAAGTAATAGCCTTATGAAGAAGAGTCACATAGTGCCCAGGGCCTGTCACTTCAGGTAGTGTCTCTGGTATGTGCTGTGTGTGCCCTGCTATTGTGTTCTAGCTGCTTTATCCTTTAGAACAGTCATCTGCAGAGGCTCTCCTTGCCTGCTGTGGGCAATGTTTGGTCCCTGGCCAATGTGGCAAGTTTTAACTAGATGTGCTCTGGTCTGCTTGTGGACTGAGACCTGTCACCATCTCCATTGGAAATGAGGCCCTGCAAAACTCTCTGGTCAGGAGATGGTGGTATGGACAGGGTTTTGTGCTGTTCTCCTGGAGAAGCACCCTGCCACACTGGGACCGAAGCAAGCATGACTAAGAAGAGCAGCTCCACTGGAATGCGGGTGGATGGTGCTTGGTGTAAGCAAGTTAGGCAGCCAGTCTTGGCACTGCACTGCTTCCTGCAGGTGGCTGTGTGTTTATGCAGAGGAGTTGGGGAGGGAAGTGGCACTGGCCACCTCCTTTGTTCCCAGAGAGATGCCTCTGTGAATGCTGCCTCTCAGGGTTGTGCTCCAAAAACAGCAAATAATCTCCCTGCTGTGTGCCCCAGGCACTCTTCAGATCACTGCCTCCAAGCTATCTGACACTTGGTTGTTTACCCATCTTCTCACCAGGAGCAGTGACATGCCCTCTGGGTTCTATCCCAGCCAAGCCTGCTGACTTTGAAGAAGCCAGGCTTTAAGTCCAATGGTTGTTAAGAACTCATGAAATTCAGCCACTTTTGTTTTCCAAGCCAGTGGTTTGGGAAGGTGTTCTCCTTCTGCATTCCCCTCTATTCTCCTCTCTCTTGCCCTTCTCCATGACCACCGCTCCTCCTCTTTACAGCACCCATGATCTATTACTCCTACATGTCTGCACTTTTTCCTTCTTTGATGTGGCCTCCTCTCTCACTTTAGTTGTGGAGTTTGTTCAGTCAGTCTTCAGCTCAATTTCTGTGGTATTTAGGATGGTTTGATTATTATCTAGTTATATTCATAGGACAAGGCAAGCCTAGGGCCCCCTTAGTCTACTGCCATCTGCCTCTGTAACATGATATTTAAATAAAGAAAATTAATCAAGAAATATGTAAAGATAAGAGAACCAAGGAGAAGATACTTTGCCTTAATTTCTTAATATTTACTCTTTCTATGTCAATAATTTGTAGTTTTCTTTAATTACTGTGTTACTTTGTTTTCATTAAATTGGGAATCTGGAGCCAACTAGAAAATGTTTTTTAAAGATAGAGCATATATTTCATAAGAAAACAGTGAATCTGTTTTCATCAAGGCACTTTTTTTTGCCATAATGATAATAGCGATATTTATTAAACTATATGCTAAAAAATGTGCCAAATGTTTTGTAACTGTTAATATTTGTAATCCTATCAGCAGCTCTCTGAGTTGGGCACTATTTGCATTTAAACAGTTTACATAGAATAAATAAGTGACTTTCCCCAAAGGTTACACATATAGTAAATAGCACAGATAGTATCCATTCATTCATTCCTTCTCTATCTGTCAGAGTTTAATCACCAAAGTAGAACCAGTAAAGGGTATTTCTTTTCCCTTTGAACAATCCCAGCCCTGAATTTTAGGGCTTTCAACTGATTGTCCAGGATAAGCTCCCTTCCTTAAAGTCAGTTGATTAGGCTTTAATTGCATCTGCAAAATATCTTCACAGCAGCCATTGATTTGTGTTTTTTTTTTTTAATTTATGAGGATTGTAGATTACCCGTGTTGACACCTTAAAAATCACCGTCATATATTCATTCATTATTTCACCAATGTATTGAGTACCTGCTATATTCTTGGTATTATACTACATTCTGGATACAGATTCGTGAACCAACAAATTGTCCCTGCTCCTGGGAATTTACTAAAGGGGAATGCAAGCAATAAATAATCCCTGTAGGAAATAAATATATAAAATAATTGCTTAGTACTATGAAATAAAAAAGTATTTTTTTTTTATATCTGTAACAATATAGAAAGTTCCTAATCTATATTGGGTGTCATCTCAGGGACTTGAATATTTTAAGGTAAGGTCTAAAGGAAGAGTGACATTAGCAAGCAAAAACATCAAGGAAGAGAGTTTCATGCAGAAGAACAAGAAAAGAGCTGGTAGGAATGTGAAAAACTGAAAGAAGCCTGTGCAGGGGCAATTATAGAAACTCGAGGACTATATTAAAGGTAATGGATTTTTTTCCTCCCCCACCATGAACTCCTACCCTGGTGTTTTGCAAAGTCACTGAAGGTTCTCTGTAGGGTAGTATGAGTTTATCAATGTTTTAAATTGATTACTCTCGTGCTGCATGGGAAATGACTTAGACAAGAGCAGTGGTGGAAATGTGGAGAATGATTAGGAGGGAATGTATTACAGTGGTTCCGATGAAAGAAGCTGGCCCATGGGCTTGTCTTACTGCATTAGAGAGGAGAACAGTGGGTAGATTCCAAATTTGTTTTAGAAGTAGAGGTAGCAATACTTGATAAACTAAATATAGCATGTAAAAGAAAGCGAAGTTATCAAAGATGATTGGCAGGTTTCTGTCTAATGGGGAAGATCTGCACCTGTGTCTGTGTTTTTAAAAACCTCTAAACCACAACTTCAGAGTAACTATCTCATACCCATCACTTTCAAGCATGAGGTTTCTACTCACTTGGAGGTGCACATTACAGTCACCTATAAAATCTTTTCTAATCAATCAGCTCTCAAAAGCTTTGACATCTCCCCCAAATGGGTATGCATTCCACCCCCTTGACATTCAATGCCATAATGAGCCTCTGGTTTTCATGCATTGGAACTTTCCCAGATGTGGAGGGACTGGAAACTCTTATTTAGAAATTTGTGAAGTAAATAATTCAGTATGAAAATGGCAACAGGGTTTGTGACAGAAGTCAGTGACTCTGAGGACAGAGGAAGGGCTTCACATGTTATGTAGTTGTATGGTAGTATATGATTCTCATAAGTGGATATGGCCATGTTGCAATAAACACAACAGCAAAATCAACATTTCAAACTAGTATCTTGTAGCTCACTTCCATGAAATCAACTATGCCATTTCAAGAATACTTGCTAACTCTTTTATTTTTAGTCCATTCTGTCCATTATAAACCCACTCACACACATTTACCAGCTTGCAAGAGAAAAAAGACAGGCATATTTAGAATGTTCTCTCCATGCAATTTCTGTCCCTATTTCTAATATTTATTGAGTCCCATTCTCCCCATGAACTCAAATGAACCCTGAATAAGATTCTTAGATATTTTGGATATTTTGAAATGTATATTGATTTTGTAAGTCTATTACTCAGAGAAGCACAAGTCTATTTTTATTATAATGACAACTAAAACCAACAAAGTGACTTCTTTTTTCTTGTAACCAGAAACTTCTCTCTGAAAGCCCAAACTTAATATAAAGTTCAGTGTACATTATTAATTTTGGTCCAATAACTTTTGTACTTCTCAATGGTTCTCAGAGTCATTCTGATACTCTTTGTAGAAATTATAGTGGGGACAAGTCAATGCTTGTAATACCCATTACACCATAGCTCTGTAATAATACTATCGCTGATGATGTTATAATGACTTGAGGTGTTGAATCTTAGATTATTTACTTAGGCCCAACATTTTTGCCATAAAGCACACATTGAAATTTTTTCTGGTTTCCTAGCCATCCATTCAGTGTATGGACACCTATTCTGGTTTGTTTTTAATCGTGAATAAAAATATGCATACTCTCCTTTTTTTTTTTTTTTTTGCTTTTAGTTATTAATTACTACTCAACATGATTTATCTTCTTGGTTACCTGACTAGTTGTGATGTAAATCTCAGATATACCTGACTAGTTGTGATATAAATCTCAGATATACCTGACTAGTTGTGATGTAAATCTCAGATATGGACACAAAGAAATGGATTCATATTCGATGGTATCATTTTCCACAGCCATGACCTGAGAAATTATTTTGTGGTCATAAATCAATTTTAGCTCATGTAACAGGAAGACGATTTGCCAGTTCTTTTGCATTTCTTCCTTTTCTTTTCTCTCTCTCTTTCTCTCTTTGCTTTTTATCTTGATCTACTGAATGTCATTGCCATCTTATTAGTTCTGGATATTCTCCCTCTTTCAACAACTGAAGAGCTGTAAGCACTAGTTAAATTGTCTTGTAATGACTGTTGCACAGCAGGGTCATTTATTGTGAGCCATTTGTAAAGAACACACAGCAAAATGGTCCAATCAATGTGTACAGATAGGGTCAGGCTAATACAGAAGTATATTAAAATGGCAGGATGCCAATTTAGTTCATCCTTTGTGAAATTCTGAGTTATTTCCTTGCTACAAAGATCATGATGGGAGCCTTTGAAGAATATCTCTTTCATTTCTCTTGTTTTCTTCTATACCTTTAAGAAGAATGTTTTGGAATCTTAAAAAATCTATCAGTCTATGTAGTCCATATATGCTTTATGGAAAAAGAGAAACTATCCTTAAACCAACTGTAGAATGATCAAAATTTAATTGTTTGGTAGTCAAGATGATCATGTTACTAAAAGATTTTTGAGGAGAACGTTTAGCTAAAGCTTCAGGCAAATGTCTTGTATACCATAGGCACAGAATCACAATTAATTACTCAGTAAAAAAAATTCTAATTGACCTATAAAAGAAATGGGAGTTTAATTTTCAAGATTTAATTTAGCAGATAAAGGGATTAAAACCATAATTTTACAACATAAAATTAAACGTTTTAGATTAGAAACCAAACTATTACTTTTGTTTTGTTGTCCAAGAACTAACACTTACACTGAGCTTCACTTACAAAACAATAAACAACATTTACTGGAAACCTAACGGATACTCTTTTTTTTTTTCCCCAATTTGGAATAGGTAGGAAGCATGGAGAGAACGTACATGAAAATAAACAGCATAGCTAGAAATTTAAGGGAGCAGTTATCTGCCACATAAGATATTTAGAACAAGATAGAGGGTGTTAATAATAACATGATTCTAATTGGATTTTTTAATCCAGCCCACTGATATTATATTTTGTGTGAACTCCTCCCAGGTTCTGGTATATAGTAAACTGTTACCTGTTTTTTTCTGTGCTGTTAAAAGTGTGCATTTTCTTATGTGTCCAAATTTCTGTTTTAGTGAAGAGTTAGAAGAGAGAGAGAACCTGATAAAGGAGGGATATTGTGAACTGGAGGCCATTGTACATTATACACACATTTACATCAAAAAGATTTCAGAGGAATTCTTTCTATATATATTTTTTTTTTCTGAAAAGCCAGAAATATATACTGAGTTTAGAAGCTGGAAAATTGCCTGTGAAAATATTCTGACATACATTTCCAGATTCAAGTAATATGAAAAACTTACTCATGCAGTTCTTTATGCATTCTCATATCACAGATAAATAAAACTTTAAAAGCTAAAAATATAGTTTAAAGTATTGAACTTGATAAATTACATGATAAATGACTTTAAAAGGAAAATGTATATACAGCAAATTCACTCAACACTACAGAGAAATGTTATGAAAATGATTAGTTTTCAGAAATCCATTCCTTCCATTCTGCTAGGAAGGTGAAGCTTCCCATATTATCTGGTAAAGGAGGTATTTTGCAATTTTGAGATGCTTCAGGCCAGCATAAACTGCACAATTGACATTTTAGAAAATGATGTTCTTCTTTTATTCATCTCTACATATCAGTCGGTAAGGATTACACTTAATATATTAGAACAGTGATTTTTATGAATTTTTTGGCCCTTCTGTTCTTTAGATACCTAAGAGTAATGTGGTATATCAGTGTGATATCTTTGCTAGATAAAACAAAAATCAATTTTGCTTTTTTTTTACAGCTACCATTATATCTGGAAAATAACTGATTCTTCCCCACCCACCAGGCCTTAAATTCAGTATATATTTTTCTATTTAAGCAGCAAAGTGAGGGGAATATACCCTGTACAATTAAATTCTTTATTTTGCTAAAGCAGTAGATAATAATTATTCAACAAGTACAAAACAGATCAACATGCCTTAAATCAATGGTATATAGATTATAACATTTCAAAATCTATGTAAATTTGTTGTATAAAATGATGCCTTTGAAATAGTGTTACCTATCACGGTAGTATTTGGTGGATTAAGAACCATTTAGAGAAATTAGAATATCAGTGGAACACTCAGAAGTAATTTTCTTGAATATCTTTGAATAGGGTTCAATCATTTTTTTCCTACTTTTTCCACAATAGTGTAGTGAATGTTAAAAAGAACTATTTTCAAGCTGCTTTCCTTTCTCCATTATTAGGGAAGAACTAGGTTTTATAGGAGGTAGGTATCATAAAAAGGAGGTAATCTCAAATATTTTTAAATGAATGATTAACCGAAGGGAAATTTTTGAAGTGTATGTTAGCAATCAACCTACTAAAAGCTCAATATGTGGATGGGTTAGAAGAATTAACAAGGTTAGCATAACTATGACATCCTAAAGCAAGGGCAGTATATTGCTTTCCTTCTTTGTTGAGAACTTGTAAATGCAAAGCCATCCACTCTTTTCTTCCCTTACCACATCTTACTTAATGAATCTTAAAATATTAGAGTATATAAAAGGAATTAAGTCACTAAAAACATGATAGATCAAAAAGTACAGAAGAAGCTCAATATATTAAAAGAGTAATTCACAAGTTGAAAACCCTCAGAATGCAAAAACTAATTCTCTAAGACCTGATTTATTTAAAGAGAGTATTCATGTTTTGGGAAGCTCTGATTCAATAAATTTCATTATTGATGATAATGGTTATGCAAAAGAGACAATAAGAAAACTTAAAATGTTTATTAAAATCAATACTTAAGAAATGATAGATTTACCTGTTTGTCTACCTCACTAGAGTCTCTCCCCTTTTTTCCTCTTTCTTTCTCTAATATATGTGCATATATGTCAGTCTTATAAAAAGAATAATGGATATTTTGTTTCATGTGTATTCATGAGTAGACAGAACATCTTTATTGAATTGATTTTCTTAAAGTAAATATTTCCCATTTCTCTCACTACATATTTTATTTCTTGCCCAACTTTCTGTTGATCTACTCCTGGAATGTATTTATTGCTACTGTCCATCTGCCTTATAGTCCTCAGTGTTATAGACCCAATTTTAAGACATTACCTACCTCATCACATGACTAACTAAAACCTATTTGGAAATTTCACCTCTATATTTAATATAGCATATGGAGGTGCTTATGGGTTATCTTAGTCATTAAAAACAATGTCATATCTCATTAGTTTTGCCTAAATAATTAGGAATTTATGATGATTTGAGTAGGAGTGATGCTAAAATGTACTCTAATGCTCAAAGAAAAATGTTGCATTAAATACATTTTTTAGTGCACATAAAAATTTAGAAGGATTGTTTAACCGTGTGAAAATGTTTCAATTCCTTAACAGTGTTATTTTGCCTGGTAGGAATCAATGGGCCAGTTGAAATTCTTTTGACTTACCTATTTATGTTATATTACTTTACCTAGAACTTATCTCCCTATGATTTTCTTTAGAATTAGTCATAGTTTTGTGTTAGGTATGATTTAACTAATAAACTGAATTTTAAATATACTCTAGTTAGGAATTTTCACATTTTCAAATTGTGTTTTTCTCAATTCTTTTTGGTTGAGATTTTTTTCTATACTACTTGAATAGTACAAGTGTCAAGAATTGTTTGGATATTATACCAAGTTAATATTTAAATGCTTCAATTAAAAATGATTATATTTTAGTCATGTATTATACAGCAAAAACAAATAGCTCATTCAAAGTTGATTCAGTTTTTTTTTTTTTTTTTCAGTAGGGAGCACATAAGAAAGTGTGGATGTCCTAAAATTATTTATTTCTTATTATTATTGATTATTATTATTATTGATTGTTATTATAAATTATAATGAGTCAAGAAAGACCAACTTTAGATTAACTGCTAAGAATATCTTTATCTTTTTCTTTCCTAATACCAACATAAATTTATATTAAGATGTTTGATACAAATCATCCTAAGTTCAGAATCCAACTCTGCCATTTATGAGGTCTCTGCTCATGACCAAATTATTTCATTCGCTAAAGTTTGGTTTGCTTATTTGTAAAAAGGGGATAATAGTATCTGCTTTATACATTTTTCATGGGGATTAAATGAGATTATGAGTGAAATGTTGTTAGCATGGTGTCTGGCATATAGTCATCAATGAAGAGTTAATTAATTTAGTACAGTTAAATGTAAATAGTACATGATAGTATAATTAATAGTTTCAATTATAATTACTAAACATGGTATTTTTATGATTTTTAAAACAACCATTTAAAGACTATGATTAGTGGGAAGTGGGTCACTTAAACTGGCTCATGTATTTCTTGTATTAAATACTTTTTAAAAATTGCTGAAAATCTCTGGGCAACACTGTCAGGATTAGTAGGCGGTGTTAGCGATTCAAGCATAATTTTATGGATTCATTTTATAAGTTAATTTATGTTATTTATTTTATTGACACTATTTCATTCACCATCTTTGCACCACACTAACTGCCTGTGGCCACATTATATGGTGGAATTCTCTTCTTATCCCTGAAATGTTGATTTTATTCACTGATCTATCCATGCTCTCTTCTCATCTCCCACTTTTCAGATGATTTCACCTACTCCAATGGTTATTATTGTTTGCTCTAAGTCCCACATGTTTTTCTCTGGCATGTAGCTCTTTAGATCACAAAATCCAGTGCCTTATTGGGCTTCTCCATCTTGATTCCATCTTAAATCTCCATCTTAAATTCATTATGCTCCAAACTGAAGTCAACATCATCTGTGTAAACTATTTTTCCTCTGGTTTTTTAGTAAAAGCTGCTACCATCAACCCGGTTGTTGTATCAACTCTTTCCAGGAATATTCAACAGATCATTAAATACTATGCTTTTACCATTCATTTGTGCATCCATTCCATTCTCTGCAGCATAGACAAAGTGATATTTTACAGCACAAGTATGAAATCCAGCCCAGTCCCAAAGTCTGTGGTGCTCAGACAAGAGTGTAAATGGAGGTAAATAGTCCTTCCCTTCTCTACATTCATGCTGCCTTCATTACTGCCAGGGCACTTACATCTAAGTGCATTACAGGCATTTATATATAGACATTCCAACCTATATATTTGATCATTGTCCACAGCCTCCCCTTAACGGTGGCTCAGGGGTCTTCGCTCGGGGCTAGAAGTAAGCCCACCGATGTGATCTGTCCTTATGGGACAGATTTGGGACAGAGGTCACACAGGCAAAAGAAGCAGCTTGGGATCATCTAGGCATGGAATCCTGTGTGAATGTATACACAGAATATGCTCTAGAATCATGGACATGGGTGCCAGGTGGGTTTATGTCCTTGGCCCTTTGAACTCCTTGCTCTGTGGGTGGAGGCACAGCCAGAAGAAGCCAGTGACAAGGATCTGCTTTAGGTCTGATACTGTGATATTATTACTATCCTGGGTAAAATCCTTTAATGCACTTTGTTTTCATCAGGACCAAGTCTAAACTTTTTAGGATAAACTGGAGGGCCTTTTAAGTCTGATTCATACTTTCCTCTGTTTTATTTCTCAACATACTATATCTCCTATTCTATAATCTAGTAAATCAGAAGTCATTTTAGGTCCTTGAATATGGAATATTCTCTCATTTACCTGGGCTTTTGCATAAACCATTATCTTTGCCTTTAACACTCTTCATCCCTTCTTCACGTAGATATTTTCTTTTCATATTTCAGATCTCTAGATGATACTTTCTTCAGGAAAATTTCTCTTACACTTATCCATGATATATCTCTGTACTCAGCCGTGATAAGTTCATACACACCAGGTATCATGTGTGTAATGTTTTATTTCCACACATGCTAAACATCCACTCTATGAATCTGACTGGAGTGCCATGGAGAGGTTATGATGCATCCAACCTGGTTTTGGACCGTGGTCCATGGTTAGTGCCATCATGCATAGGAGAGTGTTTTCTGCTGTTCTTCACCCTCCCCCGACCTTGCTGTTTTGACTCTTCTCCTACCATTTACCTGCTCTTTCGCCTCCCAGCTTCAAATTTCAGTCATTTTTGTCCTTATTTTCCTTCAAGGAAATCTCAATAACAATCTTTAATTTCACAGATTTTTTAGGTTCTGCCATAGTTTCCATCTTCCAGAAAGCTTACTGAAGTATACTCTAAATAAGACCAATATGCCTCTCAAAAAATACTGTCATAGCAACTACTATAAAGGAAAAACACCGTTTGTGTTTGTAGTATGGTCACGATGTAATGAAGTTAGGTCCAGTTTGCTGCCCACTGCTTGAGATCTATCAGGAAACTGAGGTAGAAGAAAATATGCATTGATTATATCTGATCTTAGTAAATCTTGATTATTTTGTATGCATCTAAGTAAAGCAGCCTGTACTTCAGTAAAAAACAAAAATAGGAGTAAACCTAATAAGATTTTGACCCATGAAAGATGAGTGGAAATTATGCATTAATGTGTAACTGATCATCATTAGCAATATTCTTTCAGGAAACAGATGTCTTTCTGATCTTCACAGCATTGTATCTGTGAGGTTTGCCTTCTCCAGAAATGAATCTTTGATTTATTACTGCTCTGGGCTAATTGAAGAAAATGTTAAGTCTCAGCTTTGTGATTCATGCATATTGACTATGTGGTCAGTGAAGGAGAAAGAAACCAGGCATTTTATGAAACAAGGGCCATCTGTGTCTTAGTTTAAAACTGATTAAATGTGGTGCAATCTGTAGCAAAATGACAGCAGTTATAGACTTCAGTGAGTGAAAATTCTAAAAAATCACATTTAAAAGTTAGTAATTGACTAATAATTATTTTCCAAATTGTATTATACCTCAAGTTAATTTCCATAGACATCTTTTGGCCATGGCCACACTGTTAGATGAAAGTAATATTGAAAGAGAAAGGCACTGGGGCGCCTGGGTGGCTTAGTCGGTTAAGCGTCCGACTTTCGCTTAGGTCATGATCTCGCGGTTCGTAGGTTCGAGCCCCGCATCGGGCTCTGTGCTGACTGCCAGCTCAGAGCCTGGAGCCTGTTTCAGTCTGTGACTCCCTCGCTCTCTGACCCTCCCTTGCTCATGCTGTCTCTCTCTCTCTCCTAGATATAAATAAAACATTAAAAAAAAAAAAAGAAAGAAAGAGAAAGGCACTTTTGATTATCACTATTTTTGAAAACCTTGTACAAATGCTCAGCTTTTATCTGAAACTACTGCTAAATGATCTTCCTTTTTTTCTTAATACAAATTCACTCTAATATGCTACAGAAATGTAAGTGCATAAACTCAGGTGTTAGGCTGAAATTTATTATATATAGCAGATAGTATTCTTTAGTAGTGAGTTAGCCTTACAAAGGAACATCTGATTTTGGATATTGTAAAGGACAAGTCATAAATCTCCTTCTTATATAGTTAATATTTTGGGGTGCCTGGGTGGCTCAGTCAGTCAAGCGGCTGATGTCAGCTCAGGTCATGATCTCGCGGTCTGCGAGTTCAAGCTCCACATTGGGCTGTGTGCTCACAGCTCAGAGCCTGGAGCCTGCTTCCAATTCTGTGTCTCCTTCCCTACCCCTCCCCTTCTTGCTGTCTCTCTCTCTCTGTCTCTCTCAAAAATAATAAACATAAAAAAAATTTTAAAGTTAAGATAAATTAACACAAAAGAGTCAGTCACAATGTGGCATACATTAGTCGAAACTTATTTTGCCTTGGTTCCACTGATGACCCATTAAGTATAATACAATATCTCCTATGGAATGGAATTTCTCAAACTCACCATTTCACTATTGTTTTATTTTTATAGCAAGGGAAATATAATATGTAACCAGAAATAACTCAGAAGTTATTCAAATAACACAGCTTTTTAAGGTATTCATGAGAAAGTGATTAGGAGGGTAAAAACTGAGGTCAAGTGATTTTTATAAAATATTATTTGATTTCCAAAATCTTAGGGCCAGAAAAGACCTTAGAAAGTGTATATATAACCCAGATCTCTCATTTGTAGATGTAGACTTGGAGACCCAGAGAAGTCAATAACTTCTTTAAGGTTATGTAGAGAGTTAGCCCCAGAGCTAGGACCTCCTCACTTCTATTCCTGTGTCACACTAGGTAATAGTGATAAACAGCATTTCATTAGTACCGGGCACCCTTCTAAGTACTTTACACATCTTTGTTCAATTAATGTTCACAGTACTTTAAGGTAGTTGCTTTTATTATGTATGTTTTATTGAAGATCAGACCGAAGTCCAAGCAGGTGAAATGATTCATCTAAAATCACACAGCAGTAGAGAGAAATGGAATGCAAACCCAGACAGTTTGACTCCAAAGTCTGTGACCTTAACCACTATGCTGCCTTGTTCCTCCTAGCTGGTTCTTTAAAGCTATGATTGAATAGCTCAGCTTAGTCAGTGTTTAGAAATTTTCTTAAATAGATGATTTACCTAAATTGATGTGTTACATAAATGGATATTATTTATACAATAAATGCGTTTATGGCAGTGTGTATATTTTATTCTTAGTTCCTTTTTAAATCTCCCAAACCTCTAGGAAACAGAAAGTAATGCACATTTCCTAATCATATTCACGCAATACCAAGTGGCACAGTTTCCAGTTAAATAGTCCCAGCTAGGCTTTTTTTCCACAAATGGAGAAGGGGGAGGTAAGTAGGATGGAAAGATACCAAGATTGTTGTTTTCTCCCTAAATTCAAGCTGCTAATTGCTCATAATCATCCTACAGCTTTAAATAATTCACATTCCTCATCTTAGTATTCTGGAAGGAAAAAATGGAGTAGACTGACAAAGATAAAACCAAAAAGGATAAGAAAAAATGAACTACATAGATTTATAAGCAATACATATGCATTTATATGATTAGTTTCTGTCATTTTGGAGATATATGGTTGATATCTTTGAAAACCATGAAATTCAAGAGAATTAATGCAGGCATTTATACAGTCTCAACTTATTCCTGAATCACAATTCTGAGCAAAGGCATTTGTTTCTTGTGCCCGGTTAACCCTCTCAGATTTCGTTGAAGTTTATCTTTCACTCAGTGGTTGTTTTTCACAAAGAAATACAGATTTTGGCAGTTTACTAAATTTTCTGCAAAGATAATTACGAAGCAAGAACAAAGCCACATTGAAATGCAGATGCTGGGCAACTCGATAAACCCAATTGCTAGTTAAATAGCATGTGTACTCAACCATCCTTGAAGTTATTCAAATTTGTGTCTCGGCAAATGTACAAATACTACGCACAATGAATCTTTGGTATTCTTGAAGAAAAAAAACCCTGCAAGTATTAAATCTCTGAATGCTAAATGGCTACATTTTACAGAAAGAAGCTTGGGATATATTTTAATTAAAATGGCTCAGAATTCATGTTTTATGGGACTTAAGATTCTTTTAATGGTGCAACACAATACTTGGATAGATGAAAGGCAGAATGCTCTGTTACTTAGGGCTCCAAATAAAACAAGGCTGCTAGGCAGGGTCACACAGGGAGTTGCACCTGGGCACAGGATAACAGCAAGCTGGAACTCTAGAGGGAAGCTTATGTACAAGAGTGGAATTATCTGTTTCCTGGTCTCCTTGTAGATTGGCTAATTTGGATAATTTCATGGGCTCTAGGGCCATAAAGACTGTTCCTAGCTGTCTTGTACCAGTCCTCAGGGTGATGAGTGCAGGAGCTTAGTAGCCTTGTGTGTGAGAGCCTAATAAGAGAAATGGTCGGAGTATGGCCTTACCAGCTCTTCAAAAAGGGAAACTGACCAGACTACCCATAGTCTCGAAACTGGATCAGCCCAGCATTAAAAACAAAACGAAAGCAAAAACACTATACTAAACTAGTTTGCTATCAAAGAAACCTCACAATTTCAGACTTCACAGAAGATTATTTTTGGCTCATGTAACAGTTCAGTCAATGCAGATGATTCTGGTAGATGGGCAGCCTTCTATGTTCAGAGACATGTGCTACATTCAGAGACTTTGTGTTTTGTCCATCTTATGATTCCTCTATGATCTAGTACCTTGGAATTTTAACCTGAATTTTCTGAATCCTGTGGAGGTCAATTGGAGGGGAAGGGGCAGTGTGAAGAAAGTACACTTGTTCTTAACCAGGACATCCTTTATGCTCACGTTCTCTTGCTAGATGTAGTCATTTTATCTCACCTGAGAAGAGAAAGGCCAAGGCGCTAAGTAAATGCAGTTCATGGCTGAGTGGCCTCTACTCAGCAGTAGCTCTTACTAAAGAAAGGGACGTCAGTACACTGGTGGATACACAGCTGCTTTTGCCACAGAGAAATTTTAGATGACAGATGGTCTCCAGACCAACTTTGGATGATTTGACTTACGACTTTTCAACTTTGTGGTGTGAAACTGATTTCATTTCATTTTCATTTGCTGGAAACCATACTTCAACTTTTTGCCTTTTTCCGGGCTAGTGATATGCCCTAGAATAGTCTCTTGGGATGCTGGGGACAGTTAGCTGTGTGATCATGAGGGTCTGCAACCATTCTTTTTTTCACCATCAGTACAGTATGTAATAAATTACATAAGATAGGCAGTAGTTTATTATAAAATAGGATTTGTGTTAAATGATTTTGCCCAACTGTAGGCTAATGTAAATGTTCAGAGCACATTTAAGATAGGTTAGGTGTACTAAATTCATTTTTAACTTAGATATATTTTTAAGTTTTTAATGTTTATTTTTGAAGGAGAGAGAGACAGAGCATGAGCAGGGTGGGAAAGAGAGAGAGGGAGACACAGAATCTGAAGTGGGTTCCAGACTCTGAGCGTGTCAGCACAGAGGCCAATGTGAGACTTGAACTAACAAACTGTGAGATCATGACCTGAGTTAAAGTCTAACACTTAACTAACTGAGGCACCCAGGTTCCCCTCAACTTATAATATTTTTAACTTACAATGAGTTTATTGGGACATAACTCTATTATAAGATGAGCAAGATCTGTATATATCTTTATAAACATACTATACACACATATGTATACATGTCTAATGTATACACATAGAGTATGCATACTTGTATGTGTATGCACATAGGTTTGTAATGGGAAATTAAAGATTTTTAGGTAAAATGAATATATGTCATTGTAGCAAATTTCAACTTTGATGCACACATTGACTCCTAATAGCCCATTGAAATTCTTAGTTCTCCCTAGCAGATTTTTTCCATGTCCTGAAATGTACAGTTGGTCTGAAAGGGTTTATTGTGGACTTTCAATTATGTTAAACAAATGGAGTCTCACAAACATAATATTGAGTGAACAAAGCCAGATACAAGACAGTACATTCTTTTCTTTTCAAAATAGCATTTCTGAGATTCGTCCGTATTGTGGTACATGATTGTAGAAGATTTATTCTCACTGCTTTATAACAACCAACTGGGGGAATATCCAGTTTATCTATCCATTTTACAATGGATGGTATTTGAATAGTTTCCAATTTGAAGTTATGAATAGTGCTACCAAGAATATTTGAGAACATCTTTATGAAGATTTATCTTGATGAACCTTTATACATATCTGTATTGGGTATATGTCTAGAAGTGAAATTTCTGACCTCTGTATATATTCAGAATATGCTTAGTTTATATGCTCATAATTTTCTAGCTTTCTTTTACTGTCTATTGTAATTGATAAAAATGAGACACTTTCTCTGTACTCTTTTTTTAGTTTGTTGTATAAAATTTTGTGTAAACAGTAAAAATATATATAAAAGAAATTTAGGGGGGGAAGTCCTGCTAATTCCACTAACACATGAACTGTTTTATTTTTGTTTCCAGCTAAATCTTATCAGTCTTTTTTTTTGTTTGCTTTTTGTTTTTTGTTTTTTTTTACAAATAGTTTATTGTCAAATTAGTTTCTACATAACACCCAGTGCTCATCCCCACAAGTGTCCTCCTCCATGCCCATCCCTCCTCCCCCCCACATCCATCAGTCCTCAGTTTTTGTCAGCATTCAAGAGTCTCTCATGGTTTGCCTCTCTCCCTTTCCCCCACCATTTCCGCCCTTCTTCTCCCCCTTGGTCCTCTGTTAAGTTCCTCCTAATCCTCCTATACGTGCACACATATGATATTTGTCTTTCTCTGCCTGACTTATTTCGCTCAGCATAACACCCTCAAGGTCCATCCATGTTGCTACACATGGCCAGATTTCATTGTTTCTCATTGCCATGTAGTATTCCATGGTATAGATAAACCACATCTTCTTGATCCATTCATCTGTTGATGGACACTTAGGCTCTTTCCATGTTTCAGCTATTGTGGAGAGTGCTGCTATGAACATTGGGGTACATGTGCTCCTATGCATCAGCATTTCTGTATCCCTTGGGTAAATGCCTAGCAGTGCTATTGCTGGGTCATAGGGGAGTTCTATTGTTAGTTTTTTGAGGAACTTCCACACTGTTTTCCAGAGGGGCTGTACCAGTTTACATTCCCACCAACAGTGTAGGAGGCTGCCCATTTCTCCACATCCTCGCCAGCATCTAGAGTTCTCTGATTTGCTCATTTTAGCCACTCTGACTGGCGTGAGGTGGTATCTCAGTGTGGTTTTGATTTGTATTTCCCTGATGAGGAGTGATGCTGAGCATCGTTTCATGTGTCTGTTGGCCATCTGGATGTCCTCTTTGGAGAAGTGTCTGTTCATATCTTCTGCCCATTTCTTCACTGGGTTGTTGTTTTTCGGGCGTGGAGTTTGGTGAGTTCCTTGTAGATTCTGGATATCAACCCTTTATCTGATATGTCATTTGCAACTATCTTTTCCCATTCCGTTGGTTGCCTATTAATTTTCTGGGTTGTTTCCTTGGCTGTGCAGAAGCTTTTAATCTTGAGGAGGTCCCAACAGTTTATTTTTGCTCTTGATTCCCTTGCTTTTGGGGATGTGTCAAGTAAGAAGTTGCTGCGGTGGAGGTCAAGGAGGTTGTTTCCTGCTTTCTCCTCTAGGGTGTTGATAGTTTCCTGTCTCACGTTCAGGTCCTTTATCCATTTTGAGTTTATTTTTGTGCATGGTGTGAGAAAATGATCTAGTTTCATTCTTCTGCATGTTGCTGTCCAATTCTCCCAACACCATCTGTTAAAAAGGCTGTCTTTTTTCCATCGGATATTCTTTCCTGCTTTGTCAAAGATTAGTTGGCTGTATACTTTTGGGTCCACTTCTGAGTTCTCAATTCTGTTCCATTGGTCTATGTGTCTGTTTTTGTGCCAATACCATACTGTCTTGATGATGACAGCTTTGTAGTAGAGGCTAAAGTCTGGGATGGTGATCCCTCCCGTTTTGGTTTTATTTTTCAGGATTACTTTGGCTATTCGGGGTCTTTTGTGGTTCCATACAAATTTTTGGATAGTTTGTTCTAGTTTTGAGAAGTATGCTGGTGCAATTTTGATTGGAATTGCATTGAATGTGTAGAGTGCCTTAGGTAGTAATGACATCTTAAGTATATTTATTCTTCCTTTCCATGAGCATGGAATGTTTTTCCATTTCTTTGTGTCTTCTTCAATCTCCTTCATAAGTTTTCTATAGTTTTTCTCATACAGATCTCTTGTATCCTTGGTTAGGTTTATTCCGAGGTACTTTATGGTCTTTTGTGCAATTGTGAATGGGATCCATTTCTTGATTTCTCTTTCTGTTGCTTCATTGTTGGTGTATAAAAATGCAATCAATTTCTGCACGTTGATTTTGTACCCTGCAACTTGGCTGAATTCTTGGATCAGTTCTAGTAGGCTTCTGGTGGAGTCTGTCGGGTTTTCTATGTAGAGTATCATGTCATCTGCGAAGAGTGAAAGTTTGACTTCCTCTTTGCCAATTTTGATGTCTTTGATTTCCTTTTGTTGTCTGATGGCTGATGCTAGGACTTCCAGCACTATGTTAAACAACAGTGGTGATAGTGGGCATCCCTGTCGTGTTCCTGATCTCAGGGGGAAAACTCTGAGTTTTTCCCTGTTGAGGATGATGTTAGCTGAAGGCTTCTCATAGATGGCTTTGATGATGTTTAAATAGGTTCCTTCTATCCAACTTTCTTGAGAGTCTTTATTAAGAAGAGATGCTGTATTTTGTCAAATGCTTTTTCTGCATCTATTGACAGAATCATATGGTTTTTATCGTTTCTTTTATTGATATGATGGATCACATTGATTGATTTGCGAATGTTGAACCAGCCCTGTAACCCAGGAATGAATCCCGCTTGATCTTGGTGGATGATTCTTTTTATATGCTGCTGGATTCGATTTGCAAGGATCTTGTTGAGAATTTTTGCATCCGTATTCATCAAGGATATTGGCCTGTACTTCTCTTGTTTTGTGGGATCTCTGTCTGGCTTGGGAATCAGAGTGATGATGGCTTCATAAAATGAGTCCGGGAGTTTTCCATCGCTTTCTATTTTTTGGGATAGCTTGAGAAGAATTGGGATTAATTCTGTTTTAAATGTCTGGTAGAATTCCCCAGGGAAGCCATCAGGTCCAGGGCTCTTATTTGTTGGGAGATTTTTGATCACTGATTCAATTTCTTCACTCGTTATGGGTCTGTTCAGGTTTTCTATTTCTTCCCGTGTGAATTTTGGTAGTGAGTGTGTGTTTAGGAATTTGTCCATTTCTTCTAAGTTGTCCAATTTGTTGGCATATAATTTTTCATAGTATTCCCTGATAATTGCTTGTATTTCTGAAGGGTTGGTTGTAATAAGTCCATTTTCATTCATTATTTTGTCTATTTGGGTGCTCTCTCTTTTCTTTTGGATAAGTCTGACTAGAGGTTTGTCAATTTTGTTGACTTTTTCAAAAAACCAACTCTTGGTTTCATTGATCTGTTCATTTGTTTCTTTGGTCTGTATGTCGTTTATTTCTGCTCTAATTTTTACTATTTCTCTTCTTCTACTGGGTTTAGGGCGTTCTTGTTGCTCTGCCTCTAGTTCCTTTAGGTGAGCTGTTAGATTTTGGACTTGCGCTTTTTCTAATCTCTTGAAATAGGCCTGGAGAGCAATGTACTTTCCTCTTAGGACTGCCTTTGCTGCATCCCATAGATTTTGAATTGTTGTGTTTTCATTTTCATTTGTTTCCATATATTTTTTAATTTCATCTCTAATTGCCTGATTGGCCCATTCATTCTTTAGAAGGGTGTTCTTTAACCTCCATGTTTTTGGAAGTTTTCCAGACTTCTTCCTGTAATTGATTTCAAGTTTCAAAGCATTGTGATCTGACAGTGTGCATGGTATGATCTCTATTCTTTTATATTTATTGAGGGCTGCCTTATGTCCCAGTATGTGATCTATCTTGGAGAATGTGCCATGCGCATTTGAGAAGAAAGTAAATTCCCTGGCCTCAGGATATAAAGTTCTAAATATATCCGTCAGGTCCATCTGGTCCAATGTGTCTTTCAAGTCCATTATTTCTTTAGTAATTTTCTGTCTGGTTGACCTATCCATTGCTGTAAGCAGAGTATTAAAGTCCCCTGCTATTAGCACATTCTTATCTATAAGCTTGTTTCTGTTTGTGATTAATTGTTTTAGATATTTAGGTGCTCCCATATTCGGTGCGTAGACATTTATGATTGTTAGTTCTTCCTGATGGATGGATCCTGTAATTATTATGTAGTGCCCATCTTCATCTCTTGTGATTGTCTTTAATTTAAAGTCCAGTTTTTCTGATATAAGTATTGCTACTCCGGTTTTCTTTAATTTCCTGTAGCATGATATATATTTCTCCATCCCCTTACTTTTAATCTGAAGGTATCTTCCCGTCTAAAATGAGTTTCTTGTAGACAGCATATAGATGGATTTTGTTTTTTAATCCATTCTGCTACCCTATGTCTTTTGATTGGAGCATTCAGCCCATTTACATTCAGTGTTATTATTGAAATATGTGGGTTTAGAGTCTTTGTATCTTTTGTAGGGTTCATGTTTGTGGTGGTGTCTCTGGAATCTTTGTTCCTTGCAACCTTTCCTTCAGAGCATCCCCCTCAGGATTTCTTGTAGGGCTGGCTTCGTGGTGACAAATTCTTTCAATTTCTGTTTGTTTGGAAAGGTTTTTATCTCTCCTTCTATTTTAAATGACAGGCTTGCTGGATAGAGGATTCTTGGCTGCATATTTTTACTGTTCATCACATTGAAGATCTGCCATTCCTTTCTGGCCTGCCAAGTTTCAGTAGATAGGTCTGTCACCACTCTGATGGGTTTCCCTTTGTATGTGAGGGCCCTTTTCTCTCTAGATGCTTTCAAAATTCTCTCTTTGTCCTTGTATTTTGCCATTTTTACGATGATATGTCATGCAGAAGATCGATTCAAGTTACGTCTGCGGGGAGTCCTCTGAGCCTCTTGTATTTCCACATTGACTTCCTTCCCCAGGTCGGGGAAGTTCTCTGCTATAATTTGTGCCAGGACTCCTTCAGCACCTTTCCCTCTCTCTTCCTCTTCTGGGATTCCTATGATATGGATATTGTTGCATTTGACTGTATCGTTGAGCTCTCAAATTCTTCTTTCCTGTTTCTGGATCAGTTTGTCTCTTTTTTTGTCAGCTTCTTGTTTTTCTAGAATGGTGTCTTCTAAATCACTTATTCTCCTTTCTGCCTCTTCAAGCCGTGCATGGGAGGCCTCTAATTTATTATGTACCTCATTTATCACATTTTTTAATTCTTCATGCCTATTTTTATTTTCCATTCTGTCTGTAGCCATAGTTTCTTTGATGTCCCCTATGTTTTTTTCAAACCCTGCTATTAATTTTACCATTATTATTCTAAAACCTTGTTCACTTATGCTGCTGATATCTGTTTTGAGCAGTTCATTAGCTGTCATTTCTTCTTGGAGTTTCTTTGGAGGAGAGCTCTTTCGTTTCATCATTTTAGTTAGCTTTCTGGCTCTTGTTGGTTTTAAAGACCTGTTATGCTCTCTGTTTCTATGAGCGCTGCTATATCCAAGAAGACTCTGACTTTCCAGGGCCTATCCTTTCAGAGATTGTTTTTTGAACGGTATCCCTCAGTCTCTCTTATTGGGACCTTAGTTATTTTATTTTCCTATTCGTAGTGATATTTGGGACTCTTCACCTTGTGTACTCTAGCTTGTTTCTTGAGGTAGCCCTGGAAAAGAAAACAGACAGACAAACACACAGGGAGCAGGAGTACACAAACGCACAGGCTAATTCAACTAACATGCAAAGCGAGAGGGAAAACGAAAAGTTAAGAGAAAAGACAGAGGAGGGAGGGCGAATAATAGGGAGTATAAAATACATGAAAGGGTCAAAAAGGGGAAAAGAAAAGGAAAAAAGAAGAAAACCAATGGACAAAGAACAGTGTAAAGCATATACCTGGATTTCCCAGCTAAAGTTAAATAGCTGTTTGTACGCAGTGCTGGTTGAAGAGCATAGAGAAAAAGAGAGAAGGCAGGGCGAGACGAGGCAGATTTGGAAATAGAATGAACAGGCAGAAGGGATAAGAAGCTTTTTTCAAAGAGGTAAAGGGTAGAATATGGTTGGATAGGTCAGAGAAGGATGCTGGAATTATCCAGAGAAACTATATAGTCTAATTACTCCTGAAAGAAATAGCTGAAAATGTAGTTAGGTGTAGAATTTACATTTACAGAATGGACTTGTTGTGATTGTTTAAGCAAGCTGGCGACCAGAGTTAATCAGGTCAGTGTTTTGGGGAGAAAAGCGCAAAAAGAGAAAGAAGAAGAAAAAAAGAAAGAGAAAAGAAAGGGGGAAAAAGAAAGAAGAAAAAAAAATCAGGAAGAAAACAAAAAAAGGGAAAATAAAGGAAAAAAGGAAGAAAAAAAAAAGGGAGGAGGGCACCTCTCAGGCAGGGATGGGCGTGGCGTGATCCGATGCCTCAGGCGGGAGCTCTGCTTTGGCAGTTGTGGGGAGGAGAGTGACGGTGCTCCAGTCCCTTCTTGAACCCCGCGCTGCAGCTTGCTTTTGTTTTTTGGCATGTCAACTCCCCGTTCAGGGGACGCAGCCGAAGTTGGTTGCACTCTTCAACACAGGCCAGTTCCAATCTCCAAATCCCAGTCCGCGTGCCCCGCTGAGGTTGCCTTAGACACAGCTTCCCAGACAACCCCCTCGGGCTATTCCAGGCTCCCTGCTGAGCTCTGGGGGCGGAGTCAGAATCGCTGCTTCCTTCTCTGGGTCGGGCTGGCGCGCATGCGCGGGGGCTTGCCTACCGGGTGCGGGCAGCCCGAGCCCGCTGGAGTGAGGAAAACCGGGTCTCTATGGCTCCTCACCCAAAACACGAACTCACAAGCAAATTTCCCAGTTTTTAGCTCTTTGCCTTTCCTCTCAGTTCCAGCCAGCCAGGAGCGCGGACTCCCGGTGTCAGCGCAGCTCCCCCAGAGGCCCCAGCCGCCCTGGAGCTACAATGGCGGCAGGCGCGCCGCCGCTGCTCTGAAATCCAACCTCCAGGAGTGGCACAAAGAAGCAGTTTGTGTGTTCAGCCCCACCCCAGGACCAGTTGGCGCGAGGGGACCTGGTGTGCAGGTATTTGGCAAGTACGGTCTTTCTATGCACCGAGCGGAGGTTTTTCTGTTTCAGACTCTCTCCTTTTCTCCTCTCACTCCCCGTAGAGGGTAGAGGGGGATTGCCTCCCACCCTGGAGTCTCCGATCCTGGCCCGATTTTATCTTCTCCGGTTCGCACTCACGTTAGAAGGCTTTCTCAGTGGATTCTGCGTCCTTTTTCTCCCAGTCTCTCAGGTTTTGTAAGGTTTCCAATGGCTTCAGATCTTTTCTGTGTGATGTATGGGCGCGAGTGCAAGTACGGAGCTCCTTACTTCTCCGCCATCTTGCCCTCTACTCTTATCAGTCTTAATTACTTAAATATAGCCTTTTTATTAAGCATATTTACTTAATAATATGTTTTGAATATTTATACATATATCTGTGTTTTTCCTAATTATGAATTTTTATCACTGCCTTGACTTTCACCAGAAGTAGCAATTCCCTATTACAGACTATTTATTTATTTATTATTTTTTTAAAAATAGTTTGTTGTCAAGTTGGTTTACATATAACACCCAGTGCTCATCCCAACAATATTACAGACTATTTAAAGTATATTCAATTTACACTAATTCTCATTGAAACAGTTTGTATTTTTAAACTGAACTGTATCTTTGGTACACAGTTTCTTAGGTTTGCTATGTGTTTGGAAACAGAAAGAAACACATGTTTTCTGTCTCTGACCTTTAGCAAGTCTAGAGAAAAGTATAACTTTTCATGACAAAATGTCAACCTATTGACTTTCACATTACCTTACACTTACTCTTCCTTAAGCCTGAGTGACATTAGATTTCTTCCCAGAAGGTTAAATTGGTAAGGTCTTGACAACCAAATTCTTGGTTGAAAAGTGAACATTTGGATCTACCATGATTTCTTACTTCTTTGTCATGGAACTCAATATGTCTGATATAGAAGTAAGAAAAAGTTTTTGCTCTTTATGTCCAAGCTCTGCAAGCTTTATTGTGCATATTTTTATCAAAAAAAAATTTTTTTTAATTTTTTAATGTTTTATTTATTTCTAGGAGAGAGAGAGAGAGACAGCGTGAGCAGGGAAGGGCCAGAGAGAGAGGGTGTCACAGACTGAAACTGGCTTCAGGCTCTGAGCTGGCAGTCAGCACAGAGCCCGACACGGGGCTCGAACTCACAAACCGCGAGATCATGACCTAAGTGAAAGTCGGACGCTTAACCAACTAAGCCACCCAGGCGCCCCTCAAAAATTTTTTGATGTTTATATATTTTTGAGAGAGGGAGACAGAGCACAAGTGGGAGAGGGGCAGAAAGAGAGGGAGACACAGAACATGAAGCAGGCTCCAGGCTCTGAGCTGTCAGAACAGAGCCCAATGTGGGGCTCGAACCCATGGACCGTGACATCATAACCTGAGCCAAAGTCAGACACTAAACTGACTGATCCATCCAGGTAGGTGCCCCTTATTGTACATCTTACTGTCTGTCTCCCTCTTCCCACTCCCTACACTCACATTTATCCCTAGAGCTTTTACATTCACCATAACTCTAGTTTAATGATGTGTGAGTAGACTAAAGCAAATAGTAACTTTAGGGGGAAATGTCACGAGCAAAAATACTTCCTTAATTCTTACCCTAATACTGTGACCAGTGATTTCTTCAATCCATATATTTTTGTTTTGATTCCCAAATCATGTGTATTCTAGAATATTAGGACTCAAGTGTTCATTGATTATATAAGTTAAAGGAGGAGCTGTGTTTTTAAGTGACAGATCTAAATGTAAAATATAGATAGCTATGACCCCATTGAGTAATCCCAGCGAGGATAATGTGTCAAAGTAAAAAATAATTAAATATGAGGCACAAAAAGATAAATCCAATCGGTGCTTACAGCCAATTACATTTTGGCAGTGTCATTACTATTTCTAAAAACCATTTGATTTGCATTTAAGTGATTAAAAGGAAAAGTTACAAGGTAATTGGGATATCCTAATGTCATCAGTCATTTTTTCCCCTTAATACTTCATTTGAAATTCGTCAAGAAGGATATAGTGCTTAAAAAGTGAAGAGGAAAGTTTGGAAATCTCTAAAGAGTAAAAATTACCTTTTCTCAAAGAATGAATAATTCTCATACTCAGATAGTAAGCTGCTGTTTATTTTTGTAGCTAAGTGGTTGCATGTGGCTAAATGTTTTGAGCTCAGTACTTTCATGTTCGCAATCTATATTATAGAAATAATATTATTGTTAACTATATAATTTTTAGGAGGCCCTAGAAAATAACAGATTTCTTCTCTTAGTTCCAAGTACTATATTCTTTAAGAGCTTAGTGAAATTTTGGAATGAGAGTCCCTAGTAAGAAGCTTTGAAATGTAAATATTCTAGGATTTATTATTTTTAAATCACTTTATTGAGATAATGACTGACATGCAAACAGCTGTATATACTTAATGCGTACAACTTGATGAGTTTGGACAGAAGTGTATACCTGTGAAACCGTCAGTATGATTCATGCCATGAAGTTATATGTATTACCTCTCAATAGTTTCCTCCAACCCTCTTTATTTATCACTATTATTATTTTGATTAGTAGTATTGTATTGTATAATTAAAATTTTGCTAAGAGGATAGATCTTAGGTTAAGTGCTCTTATCACAAAAAAATAAGTAAATATTCTAGCATTTCTATGCTTGCTTGTGAGGCTTACATAGCTTTAGAGTCTGCCGCTAGAATGACCAACTTGAGTTTAATTACCAGACTTAACAGAGCAGAGTAAATTTGCCAATGTGCTTATCTCCTCTTAACATTTATTTCTATGTGAAAAATAATAAAATATGCACTGCTACTTACAGTTGTAATTTTTTTTCCTAAAAGTGTTCTGATGAACACAGTTAAATGTCGATATTGTTTAATATGGAAGATAATACTATTTCCCCTTGATCTCACTAACAGTGGGATATAAAGAGTTAATTGTACAATATAGTTAAAGTTTACTGCATTAAAGAGACACTGGTATTATCTGTTAAGATATATTATCACTGATTATTATCAGTTTTATCTTTGTGCCTGAATAATCACATATTGACATATGTAAATAGACAATCCTTTGTATGTTACCAATATGACATTATAATAAAAAATTTAATTGCGAAGGTGTCTAAAATGTCCTTGAAGTGAAAAGAGAATGATTCAGGATGTATTTCATGAGTTCATTTATATTTCTCATCACAGGAAAAAATGAATTAACTTTGTATTCATTAGACAGTCTTTGAAATAATCTTCAATTAAACATACAGTAGAGCACCAAGTCCTACAAAGATAAAACCTCAATCTTACATAGCATTTTTTTCTACCTTTTACTTACTTGTCATGCTTTAATTTTCTCTGCTTCCTTTAGCTCCTGGTAACAATACTTTCTGGAAAAGGGAGAGGAAGTGGAATAGGCTTTTTCATTTCTGAAGAACCTATCATAGGATTATTTCATATTAGCATTAGATATGGCAACCTTTGTTGGTTAAGGAGTATAGAGATATAAGAAAATCTCCCTTTAGAAGAGATTCTCTAAATAAATGGGGCCATTTATTCTCAAATTAAGTTGGCAAATATAGCACAGTAATTATAATAATCTGAAATATGTCTAGATGCCAAACTCTATAATAACCATTTTACATGTATTGTCTCATTTAAACCTTATAACAACCCTTTGAATTGGTACTATCTTTGAGCCTCTGCAAGTGAGCAAACTGTTACTGAGTTTTAAGTTCCCAAACTCACATAGGTATAAGGGGCAGAGTCAGCATTTATACAAATAGAGGTCTTTGGACTTTGATATATGAAGAGGTTGAATAGGAAGGCTGATGGAATGAGATCTCTAGACCCTAAAAGGTGCCTAATTAATTGACCCATCTAGGCATCTATTCTTTGATTCTGGAAATATTTTTCAACCTCTACTTTGTGCACATCAGGGAACATATTGCAGGAGCAACAGTAACTGAATTAATCATGGCTTCAAATATTATGAGCTTTTAGTTCACTAGAGGCTAAAAACTAATTTAAAAAACAATTTTAAGGTAGTTTTAAATGTCTGTGTTAAGAACTATGATGGGGATTCGACTGGATAATGTATTTAGTGATTTTTAATTTTTAAAGACTGACGTCTTGGTGAAGTTCTGGGTGGAGTTTCTTTCTAGAAATGGGTTTGCTACTCTTTACAGGAGTTAATATGTGTCAATGGTGTCAGTAACGATGTTTGGGGTTGTCGTAGACAAATGGATCATAGAGACTGGGTAGAAAAGCTGAAGGAGACTATCAGACACTGAGCTGAAGGGTCTGAGGAAGTGATTGAACAAAGTGAGGGGAGACTGGGAATCACGGGAATCTCACAGAGTACCTTCTGAGCCAGGCACCAGTTGAGTCCATGGGCTGAACACTCGACATTTACACAGATAGTAACAGGAGACATGGACCTAGCGGAGGAAACTTCCCTGCTAATGGTGTGTATTTAAGGGCATTGGGATCAGGGAAGGGAGGCCTGTGTGTGATGCACCATTTGCTTAAAAGAGAGTCAGTAGCTAACGGATTGGCAGTGGCAGTGTAATAGCACAGGAGAGGCCTCTAAACAGCATGTAATTTGGGCAGGAGTGCATCTAAGGATGGATGCACTTTTATGTGCCGTATGATGGAGGCAAATAGAAGTATTATTTTACTAGGAAAGATAGAGCCCTTGGAGGATCAGATACCAAACAACATGGGTCAGGTACACTTGACTCCAAGGTCAAATGGGGTGTTTTGTGGGGCATCTTTATGTCCATTATAGTGGATTACCAGGATTCTAAGTACATGAGGTGATGGTGGATTTGTGCTGTTGTGGAATTATTTTTGATGCTAGCTCTCAAACATTTAGAAATATAGATTTTCAAGCAGAGGTGTGGGTGCTAGAGTCTGTTAGAGACCTATCAGAATATTGTCTGTTTTATATTTTACTTGTTTTTTTGTCTGACACATTAATAGTGATGATTAGTTACCTCTGTATCCTTAGTGTCTAATTGTAGCCTTGGTACATAGTTGGTGCCAGTAAATTTTTGCAAAAAATAAAGACATGAATGAATGGAAGGCAATCTGGGGCCAAAATTATCACAAATGTAAAGTTTTCAATTAGAGTATTCATTGAGATAGGTTTCATGGGGTTTCTATTTACATCTATTTCAGAAACTCATCCACCTGGAAGTCTATCTTTTTGTATTCAACAAAGCCTCGTATCAAAAAAACAAAACAAAACAAAACAAAACAAAATCACTTGCTAGTCATAACTTAAAAATACAGCTTAAAGCCAGACTGCTCAATCTCCTAGGGGTAATCTCATGTTTCATCATTAACTATTGGCTGACAGATGTTATACCTTTGCATTGACAGTGCAGAGCCTGCTTGGGATTCTCTCTTTTCCTTTCTCTCTGTCCCTCGCCTGCTCTCTCTGTTTATCACAAAAAATAAATAAACTTTACCAAGAAAAAGAAACGAAAAGAAAAATTTGCTTCTCACCACTTACCAGGTATACCAGTGTGAGTTTGCTCTCATATGAAACACTACCAATAAAGTGCTTGTTATAGGAATAATGCTCACATTAACGTGGAAAATTGGAGGAGGAAGTAAAGCTCTGGAATGCCGCAGCAGAAATCGTTATGAGTAACTTCTCCAAATGAGTGGAGACGCTGGAGAGGCCTCTCTTTACGTAGGAAGTCACAAAAATCCTCATTGGCTGCTGCAGTCACAAAGTGTGAGCTTAGATCAAAATCTGGTAGGCCACGGACCTCTATGACCTGCTGAGAATAAAGGTTTCTAGCTTACTGAACTTTCTAAATCTTGCTTGAATTTTGTGCATTGGCACATGTTAATCCAGAATCTTAAAGCAAATGGTTGAGAAGTAAAGATGACAACGGTATGACACGGTAGTGAAGTGCAGAGTCCTGTGCCTACAACACAAGGCCCTTGAGTGTCAAACTCCAGCCCCTTTTGGTTTTCTGTGCCTAAACTGGATCCCTGAACTCACTCCCCAAACCCTGTGTTTTGAACCCAGACTGCAATCCCCCCACTTTGTTCAAAAGTCCCTCTCCTTTCTGTTTCTGAGCTCTTTTACTTCTTTCAAGGTCCTGCCAAGGTTTTCAGACAAGAAACCTTCCCTTAATGTCATGAGCAGTGCCAGCTTACTTACCCTTCTCTGTTGCATCACTTAGGACTGAATTCAGTGTAGCAGAACAGACTACAACAGTGGATGAAATAGTTAAGGTTTTTTTAATCTATCACACAACCAGAGATTCAAGGGTGGTCATTAAGCATTGACATTGGAAATCAATGTATGTTCTGCCATTTTTAATATGGGGCTTTGTTCGGTGGTTAAACCAGGCATCACATCCACATTCCAGGTAGGAGGAAGGATGGAGGGAGACAGGTAAATCCAGCACACATCTGCTTACATTGGTTTTTAGCTTAATAATCAGTTTTTGGCTAATAAATCTCTCTGGAAAAAAATTAGTAAAGGAAAAAAAGAAGTAACCATGAGTGTGGGATAATGTAGAGTGGGGTAATGTAAAATTTCTCAAAGTACTTTGAATAAAACATTTTACACAAGTGTCATCATTGTTTACATGTTCTTGTCTGTCTCACTGAATGGGATATTAGAATCACAGGGCCAGTGTCAATGTCCCATTCATCTTTCTATCCAAAACATGTAGAATATTATAGAAAAAAATGAATCTCTGTTATGTGGTAATATATTGAGATTTTAATCAGATAGATCTAAGTGTTGTTGAATAAGTAGATTCAACTAGCATGTGAAAACCTCAAGTATTCTAAGGATATATGATGTGATGATATTAAGTGGTTGAAATACTTGCGTCTTTAGCTGGCAATACAGATGGCACAGAGTTAAATAAAGTAGGAATAAGTATTATAATCACTCCTGACTAGTCAGGCTGTGAGCCTATGAATTGTATTTCCAGGTCAAAAAGTACTTGTATAGTTTGTTGGTAAACCTGTCATTTTGATTCAGAGCATAAGTGATGATGCCATTAACACTGTATGCTCTTTAAAATGCCATATTCCTTAATCTATTTTAGGACTGATAGGTGTATTTATTAGAGATATTAAATAAGCTAAAACCATATCCTGTACTTTCTTCATTCAGTGATTTTGAATTCTGGGTCACATCACACCGTATTATTTAATTCTATGAATCTTTATGAGAGAATGAGTTTGTCTCGGAAAAGGAGATGATTGACAACCCAAATACCATTTTATTTACAACAAAAATAAAAATAATAGGTGTTATTAATGAGAAGCTTTTTTTCTGAGTTGCTGAATAATTTGAAGCTATGACAGATTCAAAAACTTTTGAATCAATTCTTTTAAATTCTCTTAATAATATATAATTTGTAGCTTCCATGGTATACTTCTATAGTTCTGTAAAAGTCAAATCTCAAGACATTCTCAGAGAAAGCCATATCGACTATTTGGGTTGTGAGACTGTCTCCAATTCTCTCCCGTTTTCTTGTTCCCCATCTCTATTGTGAAAAATATAGATCATGTGATATAGTCTTTTATAACTGTTATAACATTGTGTTCTTGCTGGTTCAAAAAATTTGCAATTATCAAATGATTATTCTTCTCAAGGGAAAATAGTCAGTAGTTCTTAATTGATTGCCCTCTGGAATAACCAATCAAACTAACCTTGGGAATGTTGCATTAAATCCTTTAATTAATGAGTTACTGTATTGTTGTAAGTAGCACTGACATTCCTAGAAGAAAAAAAAAAGGCGGAGTTATACATCATGACATAGGAGGTTTTCTTAATATTCACCCATATGTGCGGTCTCTACAGAATTGTAAGTACTTATTTATGCTTTACACACTTTGATTTTAAAGATGCATAAACATGTAATCCACACCCTGTCTTTAATATAGGGTGTCACCCAGATCTGGTCCTTCCCAAATTAACAAAGATTTCCTTGCTTTGATCAATTATCACTTAGCTCTGGCAGCATGAAAGAAAATAAGAGAGTATTACTATTGGCCCTAGTTCACTACTAAAAAATTATATGTTCATCCATTTAAGCAATTCGCTATTGTTGACTTATTATTGATTTATCATTGATGTTAAATTACTCCCATTTAATTAAAGGCATTGAAAGGCATATTTTAGTGTCTGTCACCATTTAAAATGAAAATGAGATGTTAATGATTGTGTTTGTCAGGAGATGACCTTTTGTGAGGACTGCTCAGAAATGAAAGAGTACATGCTGTCATCCAACTGATAAATGCAGGAACAAACCCTCAGTGTTTTGCTTTTGTTTAAGTAGATCACTTATGAGAATGTATCTCTCTCCTTCTCCATCTCCCCAGCTTTGATTCTTCTATCTCTCTATTATATACCATTTCTTCTGCATCTATATAGCAGAATTTGTTTTTGTTTTTTTTTAGTTTATTGTCAGTTGGTTTCCATATAACACCCAGTCCTCATCCCAACAAGTGCCTTCTCCATGCCCATCTCCCAGTTTCTCCTCTCCTCACCCCAGTCAACTCTCAGTTTATTCTCAGTATTAACTATTTTTCCCCCTTCCCCTGTGGTCCTCTGTTAAGTTTCTCCTGTTCCACATATGAGTGAAAACATATGGTATCTGCCTTTCTCTTATAGATAGCAGAATTTGTAATGAAAAGAACCCTGCACTGGCTGTCAGGCTGGCTGATGCTTAAATCTAGATTTATCTTCATTTTGGAATATTACAAAATTATTTGGACTTTCCATTTCTCAGTTTCTTCATTAGTAAAAGAAAAGAGTTCTGTTCACCATTTCATTTCTAAAACTGGAATGTCAGGTTTAAAAACCAGGTTAAGGGGCACCTGGGTGACTCAGTTGGTTAAGCTCCAACATATCTCATATTCTTTTATACTTCTTTACTGTTTTATCACATGCAAAGATATTACCAAAATATATGTTGTTTATTTTATATCATTTTTAAATTTTATATAAAAGAGAATAAGGATATTTCTTTCATGTTGTGATTTATGCTCAACATCATATTAGAGATATTCACCCATGTTAAATGCATGGAACTACACTTTATGCATTTTCACTGTAATTTGAATTCTTCATTCTGTCTCTTTGCTGTTTCCCTGTTTTTGTGCTTATTGACACTATCTTAATTATGTTATCATTTAAACATACAAATGTTTAACAGGTCTTAATACCTAGTGTGGTAAATCTCCTTCCTTATTTCCCGGGTATGTCTTGGTCCTTCTTGGGGGTTTTCTCACTCAGAAACACATTAGATTCTGCTTACTCAGTGTCCAAAATCTGTCTGTATTTTTGTTGGAATGCTGCTGAATCTACATAGCATTTGGGGGTACATTTAACCCCACTATTATTATTTTATTATTTTTTTCTACTCATGAAAATGCAATGTAGTATTTTAATCTTTAGATAACCTTTTAAAACACCCCTTATGGGATGCCTGAGTCGCTCAGTCAGTGAAGCATCAGACTCTTGATTTCGGCTCAGGTTGTGATCTCACAGTTCAGGAGATAGAGACCCATGTTGGCTCTGCGGTGACAGTACAGAGCCTACTTTGGATTCTCTCTTTCCCTCTTTTCTCTGCTCTTCCCCCATTTATAAGCTCCTTCTCTCTCAAAATAAATAAACTATTTTAAAAAATCACTCTTACATTTTTATCTTTGCATTTCATGGCTGCAATTGGTTAATTTTTTTTTTTTTACAATATTTTTCTTATTTTAGAGAGAGAGCATGAGTTGGGGAGAAGGGCAGAGGGAGACAGGGAGAATCTTAAGCATGCTTCATGCTCAGTGCAGAATCTGACATGGGACTTGATCTCATGACCTTGGGATCATGACCTGAGCCAAAATCCAGAGTCATTTCCTCAACCGATTGAGCCACCCAGGTGCCCCTGCATTATGGATAATTTTTACAAGTCAGTCTTTAATTTCTTTAACTTTCTTTTCTTTTTAGCTATGTCTAATCTGCTCTTTAATTCATTATGAAATTTCAATTATTAGTTGAAATTATTTCATTGTTAGAAGTTAGATTTCTTAAAATTTTTTTCTTAAAAGATTTTTTCTCGATCATATTTTTTAGTTTCTCTCTCTTTTTCATAAGCCTGTTAATGTTTTTATCATATATTCCATAGCAAATGATTTCATATCTAAAAACTTTGTATATTTTGTTTCTGTTGTTTCTTTGGAGATTATGGCACATTATTTGTGGATTCTGATTTTATGTTAAAGTTTATGTTCCTAGAAACTTTTTTAGTGATGACTTCCTGAGAACTCAGTTATTCCAAAAAGGATTAACTGTTGCCCCTGCCAGGTACCTACCAATGCTGTTAACTAATAGTTACTTTATATTTAAGATTTCCCTTTGAGGATTTTTGAACCATCTAAGTACTGTGATTTGGGAGCATAGATTTGAGGAGGGTCAAATTATTTGCTCCTAGACTCAATCACGAGGTACAGAAGGCGAAGTTCCTTTGCTGCTCTTCCCTCCTGCACCAAACTTCTTTCAAGTTCACTGTCACGCTGAATGTGTCCTGCTTTAAGTTTTCAGCATTATTCAGTGGTCTCTTGTCGGACTCACTGCCTGGAGTGGAGGTGACACTGCAAGCCCACCCTCCCTTACCTGTGACACACTGTACCCCCTACAGACATAAACAAAATCATTAGTTATCTCCTTTGCCTTCACCGTTATTATAGATTTCTAATGCTCTTGTCAGTCCAGTAATAGGTGTAAAATGATGCTTTTTATATTTTATGCAGCATTCTGCATTTATTTCAATGGTAGTGTTATTGAAAAAATCCGCAATGCTAAAAATACAAATCTCTACCCTAGGTTTTTGTTTTTGTTTTTTAGAAGGAACAAAGTCTACCAAAAGTAATTGTAAACTTACAGTTACTCTTCCTATATTTATTGAGCTCGTCATATGTATCATATATTATGCCAGGCATCAAGGACATAAAGAATGGGGTAGGCTCTGCCTTCTTGGAGCTCACAATCTCCAGGCATGCAGACTCTCAGAAACTAGTCAGTTGTGATAGAAAACAGTTCTGAGGGAAGTTAGTGAACCACTTTTAATTGGCCTTGAGAATCTAACAAGCTTAACTGAAAAGGAGGGTATATGAGCTGGTTCCTGATGATATAGCAGAAAATTGGCCAAAAAGTAAGCTTGGGGACATATTGCAGAATGGAAAAAAAAGAACTAATCTGGAAATTCTGTGAAGAGCTGGGAGCATTGAAGTTGCTGAAGGGCGGACTGTCACCCGGTTTCAGGGTGTGAATTTGGCTGGGTGGTGGTAATATCGGGAAAGTAGATCATAAATAATTGCTAGATTAGGCAGTTGAAACTTTTGTGCTGTGGAAAATATCCAGTAAGCTGAAAATTTCGTGAAGAAATGAATGAGGATGTTAGAAGATGCTTACGATACATTTGCTCTTTGGAGAAATTGCAAGACAGTTGAACAGCTTCCCACTTGAATACGGATTTTTTTTTTCATTTTACTTATTACAAGTGAAAGCTAGTAATGAAGGTAATTTTTACTTTCTCCAAAATTAATAATGTTTCATGGAAAATGGTAACACACACACACACACACACACACTCTAGCACACTTGCATACTCAAAATTCAAAACCTTTACACTCAAAAAACATTACTGTAGTTTTCTCACACCTGACTCTTTAATAAAGCATTTTCCCTTCTCTGGGATCTGAGACATTATTTTCCTTGGCACACGGGAATAATGAGAAGAACAAATGCATACCAAGCTTTAGAAAAGGAAATGCCTGATTAAGATATATGCGGAATCACTGTCTGACAGAAAAAAGAGGACGTTTATCACAACAGGTGAATTTGCTAAAGCAGTGCGAGAACAGGTGACCGAGGTGAGCATAATGAGCTTGCCAAGGGAATCAAGTACAGCACATTTGTAGCAGCTGCTTGGGCTTCAGAGAGCCTTAAGGAATTTACTGGAGAGACTGCACCAATTTATCTACTGACATCATTGCCAGGGTTGTGTTAGGAGCTTAAGCCAGCCTTGGGGACATCAGGAACACAAATATTATAGGAGTCACTGTGGAGAATATGAGATCTCTACATCTTAAAGAGGAAGACAAAGCCTGAGATGGGTTTACAGTGGAGTTTTCTCCTTCACCAAACAAACTTTTTAACTATCTACTGAAGACCGTACAGATTAATGTGCTGATGTGCAAAAGAAGGAACTAAAAAATTCTAACCTTCAAGAGCTTACTCTCTAGACAGCAAAATACATACAGATCTGATATGCTCATGAGACTGGGAAAAGAGAGAACTACCAATGAATGTAAAAAAAATTAGCGCTAAGTTCTTAAATTTGATTGGTCATAATGAGCTATAATAGCTGGGCAGGGCTTAATAGAAGAGGTTGTACTTGTGCCGAGTTTTGAAAGTTGAGGATATTTGGGCCCGGGAGGACAGAGATCTTGCATGAAGAATCACTTCCTTCTCCTTTAGCCATGGCAGAGACCCCTAACCAATCATGTTCCCCCCCCAAATCTGGAAGTAGTGTTAATCATTCTCAATATAGTGTTGCAGGAAGACCCTGTGTTTCATCACAGATACAGTTAGAGGTGAAAAGTGTTTACCAGCCCTGATTTGTACGGACAAATTAAGGAAAGGGCATTCTAGGCAGAGGGTGGAACATGTGCAAAGGGTTGGCCTTAGAATTTGTGTCCTAGAAATAATAGAAGGTGAGGATATACACTGAGTAATGGGGCAGGGGAGGTTGGGTGGTTGCAGTGTAGATCTCAGTCGATCATAGATGCTCATTGAAGTCTCACCTGGTTACTGAGAGCCAGATTTTTTTTTTTAAACTACTTTAACTGAAGTAAGGTTGACATATGAAAACTGTACATATTCTTGTAGAGGACTTGATGAATTTGCAGATAAGTATATACCCATTAAACCACACCTATGCTGTAAATATATTTATCACCTTCAAAAAATACCTCTCATCCTCATTATTATTGGGTTTTTTTGTAGGTGATTAAAAAAATCTACCCTCTTGGCAAAATTTTAAGTATAAAATATATACCTGTTATAGGATCTATGCTGTACAATAAATCTCCTGAATTTACTCAGCTTGTATAACTGAAACTTTCTGCCCTTTGACTAACCTTCCTCATTTCCTCTTCCTGCCTCTGACAGCCAGTATCCTACTCTCTGCCTTTGTGAATTAGACTATTTTAGATTCCTCGTACAAATGATGTCACGAAGTACCTGCCCTTCTGTGTCTAGCTTATTTCATAGAGTGTAGTATCCTTCAGCCATCCATATTGCTATAACCAGTGGATTTTTTAAAGCAAGGCCATGGCAAGATAATGGAGTAAATAGCATTAGATTTTTACATAAGATTGATAAGAAAGGGAGCTTATGTGGGGTTTTGTCATTTAGAATTTAGCATCTAAAACACTTCCTGTGATTTTGGGGTTTTCCAGCTTATATAGCAGACATTTCTCACTATTGAATGTAAAATACTCATTGTCGCAGGGTCCTTGGCAGCTAACGAATGGGCATATATATAACTATATATATATAGTTGGGCATATATATATAACTATAACTATATATATATAACTATATATACGTATATATATATATATATATACGTATATATAGTTATATATAACTATAAGGCTACGCTGAGGAAGTCAGGTCTGCACTGGATTCAGTCTGACAGGGGTGATAGTCAATAGTATTAGCAGCAGCAGCAGTAGCAGAAGGAGCTACTTCTTACGTCCAGAGAAAACAGAGGTCACAACCTGGCAGGTGAATGCAATTGGCAAAGCAGGAGGTAGTAGTTTCTGTGCCTAGCAGAGGCAAGAATATTGGTAATTCCTGCGGCATTATGGTGCACCTTGTGGCTCTTTAACCCCAGCCACACTTTGGGGCTCTCCCAGTGATATTTTCATGACCCTTTTAACAAATGCTTTTGTGTAAGTTGGCCACATTGATTTCTCTTGAGTGCAGAACTGACCCAGGGGCATTCTAGTGAGAAGAATATTAAAATGATATAGTTATATGAAGGTGAGCTCCTGAGCAAATGTAATAGGATGATTCTGAAGAATGAATGGAAGTTTTGGTTTCTGATTGTCTATAAGAATAGAATGAGAAGGTTTTAAGTGCTGGGGTGAGCTAGTGGAAAAATACCGGCAAACATTAGTGGGGAGGTGATCAGTGGGAAGTGTTGAGCACGCTGAGTTATTCCAAGTTTGTAGATGCTTTTCTCTGAGATTAGACCACCTATGCTTGCTAATTGGCTCTCACTGAAGGTAAGCTCTTAACTGTGTCACACAGTGGCAGATAGGGGTGTTATCATCCTTGACTTGAAAAAGATGAAAGGGTGGTGCTCAGGTCCTTAGGAGGCCGTTCCTGGCGTGTAAAACTGGCAGGAAGCTTTTAAAAAGGTTTATGTCTCCAAGGGCAGAGAAAAACTTTTAATTATAAATTTTCTAAAATAAATGCTCTAATAAAAAGGAGAGAAAGGGGCCTAGAGTCAGTAAAAAGCGTGTCAGGTTTAGTCAAGCTGCAGTTCACCTCTAAATTCCTTATCAATTTCCTGATCAATTCCAGGAGGAAGATGGAGAAACACAGGAAGTTATTTTTATTTCCCATTAGGTTGAGGGAATGAAGTCAGAGTCAGAAATAATGTCATTACACAAAATCTAAAACGACTTTTTGCACACCTGGTCTGGCTACCGAGATTCATTAACACATACATTAAAGATTAATTATGTTTTTCCCATTTACATACTCCTTAGAGAGCTTTTTAAAGATTTAACTATTTACAGCCTTCCCAAACTACAAGTAGAGTCACAAATGAATAGCTAAGTTTAACCAATTATTTTTAATTCAAATCCATCTTCGTGTGGTAAAACCAATAGGACATTTGCATTGTTTTCATTATGTGTAGAAAAATCAGTAAATTAAAGCAGTGAGCAGCTGTAAACTCAATAATCACTTTTAAGAAAGAGAATAATCTAACAGTTATGGGCTTGTATAAGAGAAAACACAAAATATACCTTAAAAATTATGTAAATGAATTTAAATTGATGGAATATGTTGAATGAGATGCTTAATGTTGGAATGTACAATTGTATGTACACACAAATGGAATATTTATTTAAGTATATTAACATACAAGTACCAAAATGTTTTCCAGAAATCAAAAATGACAAATGGGTGAAATTATATCAGTAAATTCCTATCAAATTGCTCCTCAGTTACATTTACTTTATTTCCTAAGTGATTCCCTGATTAATCCATCATGTTAGCAAATCCATGATGTTAGTAAATCCATAAATTGATATTTTACTCTCTTGCTTTCATCAGAAATGTAGGTAATTTAAATTGTGAGGTTAAAATTCTGATAAGTAGTCTTCTAAGTACCTAAAGGGAAAAAAGTCAAAAGTAAGGAAACTGACTAGATGTTTTCTAATGTGTTGAAAGTTGATTTCCACTGGACACAATTTTCTTCACTCTAATTTTTTTACATGTTACCCTTTTAATCTGAGTGTTTCTTCCCATTAGAGAAGACCATCAGTCTCTTGGAAAAACAGTTTATAACATGCTTCAATAAACCTAGAGATATCCAAAGCAAGAGAATTAAAGTGTTCATGGAATACAGTCACTGCTTTTAGTTTCATTTTTTTAAAACATTTTTTTTAAATATTTTTATTTATTTCTAGGAGAGAGAGAGAGAGAGCGTGAGCGGGGGAGGGTCAGAGAGAGAGGGAGTCACAGACTGAAACAGGCTCCAGGCTCTGAGCTGGCAGTCAGCACAGAGCCCGACGCGGGGCTGAACCCGCAAACCGCGAGATCTTGACCTAAGCCAAAGTCGGATGCTTAACCGACTAAGCCACCCAGGCGCCCCACTGCTTTTAGTTTCAGTAGGTACATATCTAGGTTTATATTTGATTTGAATGTGGCCTATTGTCCCTGTCTTTTTCCACCCCCTTTTTCTCCTATATAATTCTTAATAGAAAAAACAAAGGCTTTAAAGATCTTTTCCTTCTCTGTTTTTTCCTGTAGTAGACCTCTGCTCAAAACGCAGGAAAAAAGTTATACTACTATTTTTTCATGCCGAATGTCCTTGGTTAATGTGTTGACTAATAAAAATGTGTTTATCTTCAAGTGTAGCTTTTTTTATACAATGAGGTGTTGTTAAAGTTGTGTATAATTTGAAATTTTAAGTCTCAGATCATGTTTTAGATATGTGTAGGAATGGCTCTACATAAATCGCCATCTAATCTCTAAGTAATGTTTCCATTTGGTTCTGGTCTCTTCTGTCTTGGCCAAGAAGCGAAGCTATACCTTCACTCTTTCATTCCTTTATCCTCTGATTACGAGTTTGCAGCAGCCTTTCCAAAAAAAAAAAAAAAATTAAAAAATAAAACTGGTTGTGTATAAATGACCACCTCTATTTAAAAGGTTTATTTACACTTTGGTTTCTGCTTATTGTGGGTCCCTAAGAGAGAACTAAAAACAATAGGACTGTCCCAATGAGAATTTACTTATTGTCCTAGAAATAGGGTATGAATTTTGTAGAATAAATGGGAAGATATAGGAAGGAAATTAATATTAAATGAAGTCGTCATCTAATAATAGTCAATTTTCTGCAGGAAAAAGTTACTATAATTCACATTAGAGAAATCTGGGACTTGGCTAAGGTAGTGCAGTGTGAGGTCTGATATCTAAATCCATTGAAGTTACCTTACAATATGCTTCCTATAATGGTAACAGCTCACATTTGTTAAGCACTTACCTCATGCCAGAAATTCTTCTAAGTGTTTTAAAAGTGTCATTGCTCTCCAGCCACGCCTGTGGTTGAATAATTTGGGTTTATGATCCATCGTAAGGAGGAAGCGCTCACATCATGGGGAGCCATCAGGCATTCCAGTGGGAAACTATTAAAAAGATTTACAGGGTTTGGGCTGACTACCCTGATACTGGTGGTTTTCAGGGAGATTTAAGGAAGCAGGGCTTGATTCCAGATTGGATGCAGTCAGGAAGTAGCCGTAGTTCCATGATTGGTTATACAAATCTTATCTAGATGGAGGGAAAACTGGAATGAGGCCAAAAGTATAATTGTTAAGGGAATCACTCATTTGGCAGGATAGGGAATGTTTAGTTCATTTTTGTTGTTTGGACAGTGCTCAGGTTTCCATCTATATTTAGGCATGATAAGAGGCTGGCCTTGTTTTGGTCTTGAGCCACTATTGTCATATAATCATATGTGGCCTTTTATAATGTTGATGTGCTATAAAATTGTTTATGTTCAAAAGGAAAACAACAAGGCCTAATTGGCAGTACAAAGCAGTTCCCAGATACCAGAGGCCACCTCTCTCATTCTTAGCATCTCTTTAGGCCAAGGGCAGATGAGATCAGGCCACAGTACATTCATCCATGCCATCCAGATTTCCACCGTTGTTAAGATTTTATTGATAGGGATTTTGTTTAAAGAATGTAATCTGGGGTTGGTGCAGAGGCAGTCTTTCCTCCTTCTTTTGTTGCAGGATGAGTTTTGAGGGTGCAATGGCTGCTCAGGTGCATTTAAGACCCTGAGCAGGACCCAGCAGCTGGATGTAAAACAAGCAAAATGATTATCAGTCCTTGAAACAAGTTTTAAAGTCAGGAGTCTAGAGGGGCGCCTGGGTGGCTTAGTTGGTTGAGCATCCGACTTTCGCTTAGGTCATGATCTCGCGGTTCGTGGGTTCGAGCCCCGCGTCGGCTCTGTGCTGACTGCCAGCTCAGAGCCTGGAGCCTGTTTCAGTCTGTGACTCCCTCTCTCTCTCTGACCCTCCCCTGTTCACGCTGTCTCTCTCTCTCTCCTAGAAATAAATAAAACATTAAAAAAAAAATATTTAAAGTCAAGAGTCTAGATTATAAAACCCAGGCAGTATATCTGCTGGTTCTGCAAAAGAGTGACTGGAGCCTTATTTATTATATTAAGGGGGAAACCCATTAATATCTATAAATAGGTGTTAAATAAATTATAGTACATTAATAAAAGGCAACACCTTTCATCCAGTTAAAAATGGTAGATAAATATCCATTAGCATTAATAGATGTTCATGATGTATGGTTAAGTGAAAAATTCAAGTTACTAAGCAGAATATTGCCAATTATATATATGCATAGAAAAATGTATGGATCTGTTTATGAAAGTGTTAATAGTAGTTATCTCTAAGAGATACACTTGTGAGAGATTTTGTTTATTTTGTTTATTGGTTAAGTTTATTTTGTCTTCTTTGTCAAACTGTATTGATTTTGTAATGAGTAAAAAATAGATAAGTGCTTCTTTGCATGGTAGAATCATGCTTTATTTCTATTTCTATTTTTATGCATTTTGTGATTTTCAAGGTATGCTAAAATAAACTATTATAAATATCATTAACTAGAAATAAGAACACAAAAATAAGTTAGCATTTAAAAACAATACCAATTTATATAAAAAATGTGAAATTATAGTAATAAGTTGAGGAATGCCTGCCAATTCAAGTGCAAAGTGGTCTATATAGTACAGTGACTTTATTTTCTGTTAGCTTCATATTAAGGTCTAGTATCTGGCTGGGTCTGAGTCTGACTACCTTTCATTTTCAACTGATTTGGGGAGGGAAAAAGGCTATTCTCTTTTTTAAATTACTAGTTCAAAATATAATCTTTTGAATTTTAGTTAAATTCAGAATTAACATTTGTTGCTGCTACACTTGTGTGATCCCACTGTCTGAAAAGGGTACAGAATTTTTCTCCCCTTTTTTTACATATAAAACTCTTTGTATTGTTTTCTAAATTTTAATAATTTTGAATAATGGGAGTGATAGAATCCTCGACCTATTCATGACCTGCACTGAAAATTTAGCTTGCCACGGTTTAAATACATACTGCCAGAAGACAGGAGACCCCTGGGTAGGCAACAAAGACAATGTATCACTTACAACAGTAGCAGTAGCCATAGGAACACTATGATGTCGCTTCTCTAAGCCCCAGTTCCCACAGGGCAAGGAGATGAGGGCCCAGTGTGGCCTGTGCATACAGTGGAGTGTTTTACAGAACCTTGCGTTTAGGAAGCCTGATCTGAGAGAGGGCCCTTACATATTACACCGTGCTCCAGAGGGAGAATTTATTTCTATTACATTGGACACTAAATAAATCTCTTCCAGTAGATTGTGTCTATCTTTGAAAGCTGCTTGCTGTACAGACATATTCGAGAAGGTGGTCCAAAGCACGTTAGATGTCACAGAAAAACCACAACTTTTCCCAATGATTGTAAAGATTGCTTTGTATGGTTTCAGCATACATGATCGTTTTTATGGTCTTTCACTACCACGTGAGGTGAGGACTTTGTCCACACACGTGCACGTGCACACTACACACACATTACACAAAGAATAATTCTGAATATTTAAATCAAGTTTTAAAATATGGCTGAAAATATCTCTATATTTTTTTACTATAGATGACGTTAGTGTTTACTGGCAGTTTTGTTTTTTTTTTTATATTGTGCTGCCCCATCTTGAGCTTATAATTTGCTTCATCTCATATTTTCATGCTGTACAATTTTCAAGTCAGAATTTCATTAATGACATTTAGCTTTTTCTTGTTTTCCCTATTCTTAAAAAAATTTTTTTTGATGTTTATTTATTTTGAGAGACAGACAGAGCACAAGCAGAGGAGGGCAAAGAGAGAGGGAGACAGAATCTGAAACAGGCTTCAGGCTCTGAGCTATCAGCACAGAGCTCGAAATGGGACTGGAACTCAAAAATGGCAAGGTCATGACATAGGCCAAAGTCAGACGACACTTAGCCACCTGAGCCATCCAGGCACCCCTTGTTTTCTCTATTCTTAAATGACATAGAGTAAGTTTGTATTTATTTATTTCATGTAATAAACTTGGCAAGGTATAAAATTTTGTGATGTTGACTTACCCTATAACTGCCAGTAGACACTACACTTTGTTGCACTGTGAAAATCTGGGACAAGGTTGGCTTTAACATCTTTTATAGAATATGAAATCATGGAATTTTGTGCTTCTCAAGGGAATGCACTATTACCATTGAAGACACATGATGGTGTACCAGGCACTATGTAAGCCTAAAGCACAAACATAGCACTGCTCATCTTTCTTAAATGTTAATATTACATAAAAGTGTTTTTGTTGTTTTGTTTTGCTTTGTTTTTTGAAAAAAGAAGCACTAGGGGCACCTGGGTAGCTCAGTCGGTTAAGCATCTGACTTTGGCTCAGGTCATGATCTCAAGGTTCATGGGTTGAAGCCCCATATCGGGCTCTGTGCTGACAGCTCAGAGCCTTCCTGCTTCGAATTCTGTGTCTCCCTCTCTCTCTGCCCCTCCTTTCCTCATGCTCTGTCTCTCTCTTGAAAATAAGTAAACATTAAAAAAATTTTTTTAAATAGAAAGAAAAAGGAAGCACTCTCTGCTTAATATTAAAACACACATATATTATCATTCAGGATAGAAAAACTTCATGAAATTTTATGATAAAATAAGAAAAGCAATTTGAAAATTCATATGGGTGTCAAATAATCTATCCTACATTCTTTTTTTAAAAATTTTTTTGTTTAATGTTTTATTTATTTCTGAGAGAGAGACAGCATGAGCAGGGGAGGGTCAGAGAGAGAGGGAGACACAGAATCTGAAACAGGCTCCAGACTCTGAGCTGTCAGCACAGAGCCCGACACAGGGCTCGAACCCACAAACTGTGAGACCATGACCTGGGCTGAAGTCGGATGCTCAACCAACTGAGCCACCCAGGTGCCCCCTACATTCTTTAAATTCACTGGAGATATTATTCCCTTCCCATTTTCATTAATGACATTCTGTTAAGTATACTTGAGAATCACTTAGAGAAATTCTATGTTCCAGTTACCAGAGTTGTTTCTTTTACTTTATGTGTCTTCATTACAATTTTTGGAATTGCATGTCTCACAGTTTATTATATCACAGTCAGACTTCTTGTACAACCAACCTGTTTAAGCTAAGGAAAAGTCTGGACAAAAGGGTTGCGAGGATTAAACCAAGCTAGACAGAGCTGCATCAGAATTATGGATTTATCCTACTCCATTGGCTAATTGAAGGGATTGGTGATTTGAGAAGCATACAAAATTTCCCTAACTACATATATAACCCTGCATGTGCATCTCTGCATTCACATACATTTTCAGACCCAACTGAGATAATATCTAATACTTATTAGGTGCTTATTATGTATCTGGCATTCTTCTGAGAACACATTTATTCATTTATGTACTCCAGCATAAGTACAAATTTGTCTTCCATTTATCTTAAATATATTCTTAGCATTCCATCTATAATTAAACGTCCCTTTATATTATTGTTTAGGTCTTCATAGTATTGGGATATTTAACAGTTTCTCTGTCCTTGAATTTTTAAGTTCTTTCCAGCTTTTAAGTACTATAAATATCATTCAATATTTACAATAGTAGCATCATATATAAATCTTGCTGCTCACCTCTGCCTTTTACCTTAACGAAAATTATTAGAAGTGAATTATGGAGTCAGTATATGATTATTTTTAATGCTAATGATGCACTTTTTCTTCCAGAAAATAGTACTAATTTACAGTTGAAAATATCTTATTGGACTTATTTTTTTTATAGACCCTTTTTAACAGTATTCTAGCCCTTTATACATCTTTGCTTATTTCAGAAGCTAATATATTAGAGATACTGGTTTAAGTTCTCATAAGAGACAACCAGCTCTTCTCAAGGTCAGGAGAGTAAGCCTGATGTATCACATAGGCATGTAACTCCAGATATGGCTGAAGGGAGTGGGGCTGTGAGGAAAGCTCACGACAAGTTGTATTAATCGGGTTTTCTAGCAGTTACACTGAGGTATGAAAACTGAATGACTTACCTGGAAAATCTAAGCCAGATGTCATTACAGACCAGGAATTAATGTTACCATTTTATGAAAGTCATAAGCATCCATGTGCAATAAGGTGGGGAGAAATGGATCTTCAGAAAAAGAATGAAGTAGATGCACTTAAAGAAAGAGCAAAAGGGAATGTCAGGTTCCAGCAGGATAAAGAAAAGACAAAGATTAACAGATTGATGTTTTACTTATCTTGATCCTGGATATTCTTCCTAATAATGGGTTCCGTGAAACTATTCTGTATCCTTTATTTCTATTTATTTATTTATTTATTTATTTATTTATTTATTTATTTATTTACTTACTTATTTATTTATTTTTGGCTTGCCACAAATATACCTACCATCTGTCACTATACCACACTATTACAATATCATTGACTACATTCCCTATGCTGTGCCTTATATTCCCATGAATTACTCATTCCGTAACTGGAAGCCTATATCTCCCTTCACCCATTTTGACCATGCTCCCCCACTCCAGTCCCCTCTGACAACAACCAGTTTATTCTCTGCATTTACAGGTTTGGTGCTACTTTTTGTGTATCCATTTGTTTCATTTTTATTTTATTTTATTTTTTTAATGTTTTATTTATTTCTAGGAGAGAGAGAGAGAGAGAGACAGCGTGAGCAGGGGAGGGTCAGAGACAGAGGGAGTCACAGACGGAAACAGGCTCCAGGCTCTGAGCTGGCAGTCAGCACAGAGCCCGACGCGGGGCTCGAACCCACGAACCACAAGATCATGACCTAAGAGAAAGTCGGACGCTTAACCAACTAAGCCACCCAGGCGCCCCCCATTTGTTTCATTTTTAGATCCCATGTGTGATTGAAATTATATGGTACTTGTGTTTCTTAGTCTGAGTTATGTCACAAAACATAATACCCTCTAGGTTCATCCATGTTGCTTCAAATAGCACACCTCATCCTTTTTTATATGGTTGCATAATGGTCTTTGTGTGTGTGTGTGTGTGTGTGTGTGTGTGTGTGTGTGTATCACATCTTCCTTATCTGTTTGTTTACCAATGTTCACTTATGTTGGTTCCATATCTTGGCTATTGTCAATAATTATTCAATAAATATGGGGGTGCATATATCTTCTCAAATTAATGTTTCTCTTTTCTTTCAGTAAATATCCGGTAGCAGAATTGATGAATCGTATGGTATTTGTATTTTTAATTAAAACATTTTTTAATGTTTATTTATTTTTGAGAGTGAGAGAGACAGAACATGAGCAGGGGAGCGACAGAGAGAGAGAGAGAGACATTGAACTGGAAGTGGGCTTCAGGCTCCATGCTGTCTGCACAGAGCCTGATGCGGGGCTCAAACTCATGAATCATGAGATGACTGAGCTGAAGGCGGAGGCTTAACTGACTGAGCCATTCAGGTGCCTCTGTATTTTAAATTTTTTAAAGAAAAGTCCATATTATTTTCCACAGTACCTGTACCAATTTAAATTCCCACCAACAGTGTATGAGGGTTCCATTTTCTCCATATTCTTACCAACTTGTGTTAGTTCTTATCTTTTTGATTTTAGCCATTCTAGCAAGTGTGAGTTGGTATCTCATCATGGCTTTGATTTATATTTTCCTTATGATTAATAATGTTGGGCATCTTTTCATGTGTCTGTTGGCCATGTACACATCTTTAGGAAAATGTCTATTGATGTTCTTTGTCCATTTTTAAAATCAGATTGGTTGTTTTTTGTCTTTGTTTTTTTTTTTTTTGGTTTTGAGTTATAAGTTCTTTATATATTTTGGGCATTAACCCTTTATCAGATATGTCATTTGCAATTATCTTCTCTCATCCAGTAGGTTGTCTTTGTTTTGTTGTTGACAGTTTCCTTTGCTGTGCAAAAGTTTTTTATTGTGATATAGTCCCAGTAGTTTCCTTTTGCTTTTGTTTTCCTTGCCTGGGAGATATATTTTAAAAATGTTTCAATGGCTGATCAAGGAAATTACTGTCTGTATTCTCTTCTAGGGTTTTTATGGTTTCAGGCCTCACATTTAGTTCTTTAACCCATTTTGAGTTTATTTTTGTATACGGTGTAAGAGAGTGCACCAGTTTTCATTCTTTTGCACATGGCAGTTCAGTTTTCCCAGCGCCATTTGTTGAAGAGACTGTCTTATCCTCATTGCATATTCTTGCCTCCATTATCAGAGATTAATTAACCATGTAAGTGTGGGTTTATTTTTGTGCTTTCTTTTCTGTTTTACTAATTTATGTACCATACTGTGTTGATTACTACAGCATTGTAATATATCTTGAAATTTGGGATTGTGATACCTCCAGCTTTGTTTCTCTTTCTCAAGATTGCTTTGGCTGTCTGGAGCCTTTCATAGTTCTATTGTAGTTGTTCTAGCTCTGAAAAATACTATTGGTATTTTCATAGAATTTGCATTAAATATGTAGATTGCTTTGAATAGTATGGACATTTTAACAATATTAATTCTTCCAATCCTTGAGCATGGAATATCTTTCCATTTGTTTGTACCACCTTCACTTTCTTTCATCAGTGTTTTATAATTTTCGTGGTACAGGTCTTTCATCTCTTGGAGTTAAGTTTATTCCAAGGTATTTTACTCTTTTTGGTACAGTAGTAAGTGTAATTGTTTTCTTAATTTCTCTCTCTACTACTTTGTTATTAGTGTATAGAAGTGCTGCCATTTAATTAATTTTATATACTGTTACTTAACTGAATTCACTTATTACTCTTAATAGTTTTCTGGTGGAATCTTCAAGGTTTTCTATGGATAGTATCATATCATCTGTAATTAGTGACAGTTTAACATTTTCCTTACCAATATGAATGCCTTTTATTTTTTATTCTTGCCAGATTGCTATGGCTAAGACTTCTGGTACTGTGTTGAATAAAAGTGACAGGAATCGACATTCTTGTCTTCTTCCTGATCTAGGAGGGAAAGTTTTTGGTTTTTCTACATTAAATACATGTCACCTGTGGATGTTTCAAAAGTGGCCTTCATTATGTTTAGAGGGAAGTATGTTCCCTCTAAACTGACTTTGTTGAGAATTTTTATCGGAATGGATGTTGAATCTTCTCAAATGCTTTTTTGGCATTTATTGAGATGACAATATGATTTTTATCCTTTGTTTTGTTATTGTGGTGTATCATTTTGATTGATTTTAACTGTTGAATGATCTTTACATCCCTGGAATAAATATTACTTGATCATGAAAAATGATCCCTTTAGTGTATTATTAAATGTGTTGCTAATATTTTGTTGAGTATTTTTTTCTCAGTTTATTTTCAAGTTAGATTCCATATAACACCCAGTGCTCATCCCAACAAGTGCCCTCCTTTCCCCGTCACCCCCCTTTCCCTCTCCCTTACCCCTACCAGCCCTCAGGTTTTTCTCACCATTCAAGAGTCTCTCATGGTTTGCCTCCCTCCCTCTCTCCTACTATTTTTCCCCTTCCCCTCCCCCATGGTCCTCTTAAGTTCCTCCTAATCCGCCTATACATGCAAACATATGGTACCTGTCCTTCTCTGCCTGACTTCTTTCACTCAGCATAACACCCTCAAGTTCCATCCATGTTGCTACACATGGCCAGATTTCATTCTTTCTCATTGCCTTGTAGTATTCCGTTGTACAGATAAACCACATCTTCTTGATACACTCGTCAGTTGATAGACATTTAGGCTCTTTGCATGATTTGGCTATTGTTGAGAGTGCTGCTATGAATATTGGGGTACATTTATTGATTTTAGCCACTCTGACCAGCGTGAAGTGGTCACGCTGTGACCACGCCATGTGGTTTTGATTTGTATTTCCCCGATGTTGAGTGGCGTTGAGCATCGTTTCATGAGGTCTATTGGCCATCTAGATGTCCTCTTTGGAGAAGTGTCTGTTCATGTCTTCTGCCCATTTCTTCACTGGATTATTTGTTTTTCAGGTATGGAGTTTGGTGAGTTCCTTATAGATTTTGGATACTAGCCATTTATCTGATGTGTCATTTGCAACTATCTTTTCCCATTCTGTCGATTGCCTATTAGTTTTATTGATTTTTTACTTGGCCATGCAGAAGCTTTTAATCTTGATGAGGTCCCAATAGTTCATTTTTACTCTTGATTCCCTTGCCTTTGGGGATGTGTCAAGTAACAAATTGGTGCGGTGGAAGCCAAGGAGGCTGTTTCCTGCTTTCTCCTCTAGAGTTTTGATGGTTTCCTGCCTCACGTTCAGGTCCTTTATCCATTTTGAGGTTATTTTTGTATATGGTGTGAGAAAATGATCTAGTTTCATTCTTCTGCATGTTGCTGTCCAGTTCTAACAGCACCATCTGTTGAAGAGGCTGTCTTTTTTCCATTGGACATTCTTTCCTGCTTTGTCAAAAATTAGTTAGCCATCCAATTGTGGGTCCACTTCTGAGTTCTCAGTTCTGTTCCATTGGTCTATGTGTCTGTTCTTGTGCCAATACCATACTGTCTTGATGATTACAGCTTTGTAGTAGAGACTAAAGTCTGGGATTGTGATGCCTCCCATTTTGGTTTTCTTCTTCAGTATTACTTTGGCTATCAGGGTCTACTTTGGTAGACTATTTGGTAGGGGCTATCAATATTAATTTGGCTATCTCTTCTTTCAATATTACAAAGACTATCAGGGTCTTTTGTGGTTCCATACAAATTTTAGGATAGTTTGTTCTAGTTTTGAGAAGAATTCTGGTGCAATTTTGATAGGGATTGCATTGAAAGTTTAGATTGCTTTAGGTAGAAATGACATTTTAACAATATTTATTCTTATGATCCATGAGCCTGGAATGTTTTTCCATTTCTTTGTGTCTTCTTTAATTTCCTTCATAAGTTTTTTATAGTTTTCATCATACAGATCTCTTATATCTGTGGTTAGGTTTTTTCCTAGGTATTTTATGATTTTTTGTGAAATTGTGAATGGGATCAGTTTCTTGATTTCTCTTTCTGTTGCTTCATTATTAGTGTATAAAAATGCAACCAATTCCTGTTCATTGATTTTGTAGCCTGCAACTTTGCTGAGTTCTTGGATCAGTTCTAGTAGGCTTCTGGAAGAGTCTGCCGGGTTTTCTATGTAGAGTCTCATGTCGTCTGCAAAAAGTGAAGGTTTGACTTCTTTGCCAATTCTGATACCTTTTATTTCCTTTTATTGTCTGATCGCTGATGCTAGGACTTCCAGCACTATGTTAAACAATAATGGTGAGAGTGGACATCCCTGCCGTGTTCCTGATCTCAGGGGGAAAGCTCTCAATTTTTCCCCATTTAGGATGATGTTAGCTGAGGGCTTCTCATAAATGGCTTTTTATGATGTATAAGTAAGTTCCTTCTATCCCAACCTCCTCGAAGGTCTTCATGAAGAAGGGATGCTGTATTTTATCAAATGCTTTTTCTGCATCTATTGACAGGATCATATGGTTTTTTTCTTTTCTTTTGTTAATGTGATGTATCACATTGATTGATTTGTGAATATTGAATCAGCCCTGTAACTCAGGAATGAATCCTGCTTGATCATGGTGGATAATTTTTTTTTTATGTGCTGTTACATTTGATTTGCAAGTATCTTGTTGAGAATTTTTGCATCCGTATTCATCAAGGATATTGGCTTATACTTCTCTTTTTAATTGAGTCTCTGGCTTGGAAATCAAAGTGATGCTGGCTTCGTAGAATGAGTCCTGAAGTTTTCCTTCGATTTCTATTTTTTGCAATAGCTTGAGAAGAATGGGTATTAATGCTGATTTAAATGTTTGGTAGAATTCCCCAGGGAAGTCGTCTCGCCCAGGACTCTTGTTTGTTGGGAGATTTTTGATAACTAATTCAATTTCTCCACTAGTTATGGGTCTGTTCAGATTTTCTACCTCTTCCCATGTGAATTTTGGTAGTGAGTGTGTGTTTAGGAATTTGTCCATTTCTTCTAAGTTGTCCAGTTTGTTGGCATATAATTTTTCAGAGTATTCCCTGATAATTGCTTGTATTTCTGAGGGGTTGGTTGTAATAAGTCCATTTTAATTCATGATTTTGTCTATTTGGGTGCTCTCTCTTTTCTTTTTGAGAAGCCTAGCTAGAGGTTTGTCAATTTTGTTTATTTTTTCAAAAAAACGACTCTTGGTTTCATTGACCTGTTCAACTGTTCTTTTTGATTCTATATTGTTTATTTCTGCCTTGATTTCTATTATTTGTCTTCTTCTACTGGGTTTGGGGTGCTCTTGTTGCTCTCTTTCTAGTTCCTTAGGTGCGCTGTTAGATTTTGTACTTGCGCTTTTTCTAATTTCTGGAAATAGGCCTGTAGTGCAGTGTACTTTCCTCTTAGGACTGCCTTTGCCGCATCCCATAGATTTTGAATTGTGTTTTCATTTTCATTTGTTTCCATATATTTTTAAATTTCTTCTCTACTTGCCTGATTGGCCCATTCATTCTTTAGTAGGGTGTTCTTTAACCTTCACGTTTTTGGAGGTTTTCCAGACTTCTTCCTGTGGTTGATTTTAAGTTTCATAGCATTGTGATCTGAAAGTATGCATGGTATGATCTCAATTCTTTTATATTTATTGAGGGCTGCTTTATGAACCAGTAGGTGATCTAACTTGGAGAATGTGCCATGCATTCTTGAGAAGAAAGTGAATTCCATGGCCTCAGGATGTAGAGTTCTAAATATATCTGTCAACTCCATCTGATCCAATGTGTCATTCAAGTCCATTGTTTCTTTAGTGATTTTCTGTCTTGTTGATCTATCTATTGCTGTATTTGGAGTATTAAAGTCCCCTGCTCTTAGTACATTCTTATCCATAAGATTGTTTCTGTTTGTGATTGTTTCATGTATTTGGGTGCTCCCATATTCAGTGCAAAAGCATTTATAATTGTTAGGTCTTCTTGATGGATAGACCCTGTAATTATTATATAATGCTCTTCTTCATCCCTTGTTACTGTCTTTACTTTAAAGTCCAGTTTGCCTGATATAAGTATAGCTACTCCAGCTTTCTTTTTACTGATAGATAGCATGATAGATATTTTTCCATCCCTTTACTTTCAATTTGAAGCTGTCCTCAGGTCTAAAATGAGTTTCTTGTAGACAGCAAATAGATGGATTTTGTTTTTTTTTTATCCATTCTGCTACCTATGTCTTTTGATTGAGGCATTTAGTCCATTTACATTCAGTGTTATTATAGAAAAATATGGGTTTAGAGTCACTGTGTTCTTTGTAGGGTTCATGCTTGTGGTGGTGTCTCTGGTACCTTGTGTTCCTTGCAACACTTCCCTCATAGAATCCCCCTCAGAATTTCTTATAGGACTGGCTTAGTGGTTACAAATTCTTTCTTTCTTTTTGTTTTTTAAATTTTAAATGTTTTTTATTTATTTCTGAGAAAGAGAGACAGCATGAGCAGGGGAGGGTCAGAGAGAGAGGGAGACACAGAATGTAAAACAGGCTCCAGGCTCTGAGCTAGCTGTCAGCACAGAGCCTGAAGTGGGGCTTGAACCCACGAACTGTGAGATCATGACCTAAGCTGAAGTCGGACGCTTAACCGACTGAGCCACCCAGGCGCCCCTGGTGATGAATTCTTTCAATTTTTGCTTATTTGGGAAGATTTATCTTTCCTTCTATTCTGAATGACAGGCTTGCTGGAAAGAGGATTCTTGGCTGCGTATTTTTACTGTTCATCACATTGAAGATTTCCTGCCATTCCTTTCTGGCCTGCCAAGTTTCAGTAGATAGGTCTATAACCACTCTGATAGGTTTCCCTTTGTATTTTAGGGCCCTTTTATCCCTAGCTGCTTTCAGAATTCTCTCTTTGTCCCTATATTTTGCCAGTTTCATGATGATATATCGTGCAGATTGATTCAAGTTATATCTGAGGTGAGTTCTCTGTGCCTCTTGGATTTCACTGTCTATTTCCTTCCCCAGGTTGGGGAAATTCTCTGCTATAATTTGTTCAAGGACTCCTTCAGCGCCTTTCCCTCTCTCTTCCTCTTCTGGAATTCCTATGATATGGATATTGTTTCACTTGATTGTATCACTCAGCTTTTGAACTCTCCTTTTGTGTTCCTGGATCAGTTTTTCTCTCTTTTTCTCGGCTTCCCCATTTGCTATAAATGTGTCATCTAAATCATCTCTTCTCCTCTCTGCCTCTTGAATCCATGCTTTGGACACCTCCATTTTATTATGCAACTCATTTATAGCATTTTAAAATTCATCACAAGTATTTTTAAGCTCCATAGTCTTTGTAGCAATAGTTTCTCTGATGTCTTCAGTGCCTTTTTGAAGCCCAACGATTAATTTTATGACTATTGTTCTAAATTCTTGTTCAGTTATGTTACTTATATCTGTTTTGAGCAGTTCTTTAGCTGTCATTTCTTCCTGGAATTTCTTTAGAGGAGAGTTCTTCCATTTCGTCATTTTGGCTAGCTTTCTGCCTCTTGTTAGTTTTAAAAGCTTGTTATGCACTCTGCACTTGTATTAAAGAAGGCTCTTTGATTGCCCAGGGCCTGTCCATTCAGGAAGTGTTCTTTGAATGGTGTCTCTTGGTCTTTCTTTTTGAGACATTGGTTATTTTATTTCCCTACTCTTAGTGGTATTTGGGACTCTCCACCGTGTGTACTTTGGCTTGTTTCTTGAGGTAGCCCTAGAAAAGAAAACTGACAGACAAACACACAGGGAACAAAGGCACACAAATGCACAGACAAATCCAACAAACAAAGAAACCAAAAGGGAAAAAGAAAAAGAAAAAGATGAAGGAGGAAAAATAAATAATAAAAATTTTTAGAAATGTAAAAAATAATAAGAAAAATAGAAAAGAAAAGAAAAAAAGAAAAAAAGCCCAAGGACAAAGGACAGTCTAAAAGCATAAAACCAGAATTCCCAGCTACAAATAAAGAGCAGGGTGTATGCAGTGCTCATGGAAGAGCTTATGCAAAGAGAGAAATGAAAGAGGTGGGGAGAAAGCAAAATCGGACAATGACCAGGCAGAGAGACTAAGAGGCTTAATTCAGAGAGAAAGAGGAGAATATGTTAGGAGGTGAGGAGAATGAAACAAACATAATGTACTCAGAGAAACTATGTAGTCTGATTACTCCAGAAAAAGAGAGTAAGGCAGTGGTGGAGGTGTAGAATGTACATCTAGAGAATGGATTAAATGTGACTGTTTAAGCAAACCAGTGACCAGAGTGCCCTGTCCAGCAGAGGGGAGGGATACGAATGAGACAAGGGATAATACATCTGAACAGAAAGAATTGATCTAGAATTAATCAAGGCAGTGCATCATGTTGGTCTTGCCCTGGTAAAAAAAAACAAAAACAAAAACAAAAAAACAGCTCTCCAGAGGGGATGGGCGTGGTTTGCTGTAGGTATGTCTTAGCCTCCACTACATCCCACTGGCCACTCCCTGAGGTCTGGCCTTGGTGGTTGTGGGGAGAAAAATGGCAGTGCCCCAGTCCCTTCTGGAACCAAGTGTTGCAAATCACTCTTTTTAGTGAGACCTTTCTGTGCCTCGGGCATAGCCAAGGGGGGACGTGTTCTATGACTCAAACCACACCTCGTTTCCAGATCTTAGTCCATGCACATTATTGATACCACCAGAAATATAAACTCGCAGGCCGAGTCCTTCTGAGCAGTTTCAAGCCGGCCACTTCTCCACTGGGGATTGAGCCAGAAGAGCGTAGAGCGGTTTCAGGCTGTGCTGTTTCCCTTCCAGGTCGAGCTGGAGAGCAGAGGAGCAGTTACTCCTGGTGCCTCCTGGGACCTGGGCGTCCAGCTCAAAGTCGGCTCCACAGCTGTAAACTGGATCACTCTCTGTCCTGGCCAAGGTCCCGAGCCAAGGTTTTTCTCTTCTCCAGGGACAGGGATAGATAGTTCTCTGAGCAGTTTCAGCCACTCTTTCCTTCCCCCTTGACTCACCGTGGCTCCCCATAAATGGGGCTCTCTCCCCTCCCTCCATGCCTCTGGGTCCCAGCCCGTTTTTATCTTCTCCAGTTCGCACTTACACACTTTAAGGTTGCTTTTTCAGCGGACTCTGTCTCCTTTTCCTCACAAACTGCTGGATTCTTTAAGGGTTCCTATGGCTTCAGGCATTCCCCATTTGAGAGAGTGAAATATATGGAGCTCCCTTCTTCTCCGCCATCTTGCCCCCGCCTTGTTGAGTATTTATTTATTTATTTATTTATTTTTTAATTTTTTTTAATGTTTTATTTATTTCTAAGAGACAGAGAGAGAGACAGCGTGAGCAGGGGAGGGTCAGAGAGAGAGGGAGTCACAGACTGAAACAGGCTCCAGGCTCTGAGCTGGCAGTCAGCACACAGCCCGACGTGGGGCTCGAACCCACAAACCGCGAGATCATGACCTAAGCGAAAGTCAGACGCTTAACCGACTAAGCCACCCAGGCGCCCCGAGTATTTTTGTATCTATATTTATCAAGGATATTGACCAGTAATTTTCTTTTTTTTGCGTATGACTTTGACTGGTTTGGGTATTGGGGTAAGGCTGGCCTTAGGGAATGTGTTTGGCAGTTTTCCTTTCTCTTCTGTTTGTTTGTTTGTTTGTTTTGTTTTGTTTTGGGAATCGTTTGAGGAGAACAGGTATTAGTTTATCTTTACGTGTTTGATAGAATTCACCTGTAAATTTATCTGTTGCTGGATTTACATTTTTTGGTAGTTTTGGTCACTGTTTCAACTTCATTATTAGTAATCAGTCTGTTCAGATTTTCTAATTCTTCTTGGTTTAGTTTTAGGAGTTATCGGTTTCTAGGAATTTATCTATTTTTTTTCTAGATTTTCTAATTTGTTGACAAAGAAGTTTTATGTAGTATTCTCTTATAATTCTTTGTATTTCTGTGGTGTCAGTTGTTACTTCTTTTTCATTTCAGATTTTATTTATTTGAGTTCGTTCGTCTCTTTTCCTTTCTTTCTTTCTTTCTTTCTTTCTTTCTTTTCTTCCTTCCTTCCTTCCTTCCTTCCTTCCTCTCTTTTTTTCTTTTCTCTTTCTCTCTTTCTTTCCTTCTTTTTCTTGATGAGTCTGGCCAAGGATATATCAATTTTATCTTTCCAAAGAACTGGTTCTTGGGGCACCTGACTGGCTCAGTTGGTTGCACATCCGACTCTTGATTTCAGCTCAAGTCATGATCCTAGGGTTATGGGATTAAGCCCCGTGTCAAGCTACACAGTGAGCATGGAGCCTGCTTGAGATCTCTCTCTCTCTCTCTCTCTCTCTCTCTGTCTCTCTCTCTCTCTCCCCTTTTTCTTCCCCTCCCTCCTTCCCCCTCTTCCCTGCCCATGCTTGCTCTCTCTCTAAAATAAGAAAAAGAAAAAGAACACGCTTTTGATTTCATTGTTTTTTTTTCTATTGTTTTTTTTTTTTTTAATTTCCACGTCATTTATTTTGGCTCTAATATTTATTATCTCCTTTCTTCTACTCACCTTGGGTTTTGTTTGTTCTTCTTTTTGAAGTTCCTTAGGTATAAGGTCAAATTTTTTATTTGAGCTTTTTCCTATTTCTTGGGGTAGATCTGTGTCACTGTACCTTTTTGGTTGAGCATATGAAAAACCTGTGTTGTTTTTTTGTTTTGCTTTGTTTTGTTTTTTGCTTTTACCTTTGCCATAGTGACATTCTTTAAGATATATTTATTAACAGATAAAGTAGGGAGGCAATTAAACATTATCTGGCACTAAATCTCTAATCAGTATTTTCAGCAATCATTGTACTTATGTGAGCTAATACAACCATTTTCTGAGCAATCTAGGGTTTCCTAGGCTCTAGATGAACATATAAGAGTTGCTATGACCTCCATTCCAGAGGAACAGAAAGATCTAGGTAGAGTCCCTTGTGGGAAAAGTGATATTACTGAAATGCTATGGGTAGACTGTTACATAAGGTCAGGGCCATGTTGTTCAGGTATCTTTGAAAGCTACCTCTTTGAAAGAAAGGAGTATGATTAGGAGGCATGGTGTTCTCTCCTGAGCATGAAGCTGGCTTTAAGTATTGCTTCCACAACTGCCTATTGCCATTGATGACCATTCGTCTCCTCCTTTGGGGAAGTAAGAGGGAGATGATGCAGTCTGTGTGGTTTCTGTTGAGAAAAAGAAAGTGTGTAAAGATGAGCTCTCTAATGTTAATTAGGAAATTGCCATGGTAACAGAAATAAAAATGTGGATTGTCTTGCGCCTATCAATGGATCAGCTTCTGGACATAACAATGATGCTAAAAATGTTTTTTGAGAGAAAATATACACTCCCATTCAGGTTTTGTTGATCATCGCAAAAAACACAGGATGCCCAGGAGCCTAGGTTCTGTTTTTTCCTTTTGTATATTTGTATACATTTTAGTAAGTCAGCTACACTTTCTTATAAATTATTTTCTTCCTTTAGTTAGGAAGGAGAAAAATATCTGATCTCCCTTTTTCACAAATTTATTTATTAGAAAAAGAAACTAAAGGATCTGAAAATGCTCTAAAAACGTAAAGCATTATTGTCATTGATATATTATATTGTATAAGGGAGGGACCATCTTGTTAAAATTTGGCTACTGTTACTAGATGGTCACATTAGCACTGGAGTTCACAGTAAGTCCTACGCAGTTCATTCTGAAAAGGTTAGGAGAATACTGATGAGTGCTTATTGTTGAGCTTGGAAGTTAATAACACACTAAAACCTACTATTAATACTCCAAAAACTGCAAAAAATGTATACTTGGCAGTAGGTTTTGGCCAGTTGACATTAAGTTATTTTTAGCTGGCTGAACATGGCTAAATTTTTAATTTTGTATTTTTTATATTAAAAACCTTTTTGAATGATTTAAATCAAGATCATAGTCTTTTATTTCAGCTAGTCTAATTAGCTAATGGAGCATGCTCTAGCAGGTAGGCTGAATGATCAGATAACAAAATAAGAAGGTAAAAATATATTTCCTAGCAATTATTCCATCAGATATTTTAGTCCTCACCAGATACTTTTAGACATTCTTGTCTGAATGTATATTTTGCATTCATTCATCTGAATATTAATGATCACTTCATTTTTATATTGTCTTGACATTAAACAGACTATTTTTGAATATGATTTGCCCTATGTCTTGATGACAGTGTAACTACTTGAAAGTATGTTAGTGTTATTCTGATCTTATAATTGCTATAAAATAGAATTTAATATCATAACCCTATATTGAATTAGTATATACTTTTGATTCTTAAAATAATTCTAAGAACAATTATGTGAAAGTTAAAAGGTTAAATTTTTCGAAGATTCTATTGTTCAGAAATACTAATGAACATGGCTATTAGCCAAATTCTTGCTTCAATTCTTGCTTCACCTGTAGAGCAGTATTAAATCATAGTTAGAAACTTCAAATAATATTTGTAGTAATAAGCATGTAATTGATTTGTTTTATAAATTGTAAATTTCATTATACTAATAAAAATCATTTAAATCATTTATCCGAGTAGAGCGCCTTCTTCCTTTTTTCTTTTTATTTATTTTTTTAAAAATAAAGGCCTTTGTTGTTTTCTATGGCATCAAAGGTACAGTGGCCACACTTTTGAACCCATGGAGAACTGTGGTCACACCCACACCTGCTGTGGGGCATCTACTGTGAAGCTGAAGTGTCATGACACACAGGTGGCCAGGCCCCACCCAGCTCGAAGTCTTACTCTGCATAAAGAGGTCATCATCTTGTAAGTACTATAAAGATTCTGAGTCCTGGGCTGGGTAGTGGTTGCTATGGAGACTCTCTATTCAACTTTACCTCCAGAATTCAACCTGAATTTTCAGGTAATCTGTCCCCTGGGGGGCTTATTGGCAAGGACGGACTGGTGCTGGAGTGGGACATGGTGTACAGTTCTTGCTGGTTCCCTTTGCCCTCCATCCACAATACCTGAGTTCTGGGTGCTAAGGCCTCCTTGTTGCTTTCAGGCTCTTGGTAGATGCAGCTACTACACTCTCTATGCATGGTTTTTGTGTCATGGTGGAAAATGTTAAACCAGAAGTTCTACATGGGCTGGCCTGCATGTGAGATGTTCACCTCTTCTAGGTACTAGAACAGTTGTATCATCGGGTATGTCTTGGGGATCTGACACCCAGATATGCAGCATCCAGGACAATGGCTCCACCACTAGATTGATTTTGGGGGGCTTGCAGCTGGCTGCAGTAAGTTGTTCAGGTAGGGTACTTGCGTAAACAACTGCAGCTTCTCCTGAAGCTTGTGCACCTGGCTATTGGATTGCCTAACCCTCTGTCACAAAGTCTTCAGCTCATAGTTCTCCACCTGCTTCTGCAGGTAGCACACCTGGCTCTTGTTCTGCTGAGAGAAGCAGGAAGAATATGGCAAGTTGATGAGTTTGTAGGCCCCAACACTAATGGGATGATCTTGGTGGTAGACATGGGGTTGGCCATTGCTGTGCTCAATCTGCACAGTTTCCTTGAATGGCTTCAGAGTGATATCTCTTAGAGGGATAGAGGGGCTTTTGGAGGGCTTTTGAGACATTGCTTTGAGCAGCAACCTCAGGGGGCTCTGAGTAAAGCCCTTACACCAGAGGAATGCCCTGCAACTGCCAGGCTAGTCCTGCTGAAGCCAGTCTGCATGTCTTTCAGTTGACAGACTCTGAGTGTGCTTGAAGGAGAAACTGTAAGAATGAAGAGAGCCAATAAATTTGTATGCCCCAGATGCTGTGGGGGGTAAAGCCACCGGTAGACTGGCACTCTTACCTACCAGGCTCCCCCTTCTGGAGAGGTGGTGTTTTCACTGCCAACCTCTACAGAGTGTTTACTTCTCCTTGGCTGCCTGACTCTGTGGTGGCCAGTCTCCTGGAGTTCCTTCCAGAGACTGTTGTGCCTGCTTCTGACTGTTGACTTCCTGGGCTCCCCTGGGTGAGATGCCTAGTCCCTTCCCCTTAACATACATTGTTTCAAATGACTTCTCATATAATCTCTCACCACATTTTATTGTTGCTATACTCTCATGTTTCATTTTGAAATTTTTTTTTTCTAGAAGTACAATTATTCTATATGAAGTACCTAGATTCTTTTCTGTAGAGCTCTTATAAAGATAATTCTATTATATGGGGCGCCTGGGTGGCTTAGTCGGTTAAGCGTCTGACTTTCGCTTAGGTCATGATCTCGCGGTTCGTGGGTTCGAGCCCCACGTCGGGCTCTGTGCTGACTGCCAGCTCAGAGCCTGGAGCCTGTTTCAGTCTGTGACTCCCTCTCTCTCTGACCCTCCCCTGCTCACGCTGTCTCTCTCTCTCTCCTAGAAATAAATAAAACATTTTTAAAAATTTTTAAAAAAAGATACTTCTATTATATATAATTAATATCAAAATTATAGTCATTCCCTATTACCCTTTAAAGCAATATCATCCCCTAATACAAAAAAGTAAGACCTAATTCTACAGTTAAAATCCTCAGTTTAGTGGAAGGAAGGCTGCATCTTGCCATGAAGTTAAATAGATGTGGAATAAAATAATAAGATAAAACTAATTATCAACAATAGTGAAAATATTTTAATTGGAAAGTGTCATAAAGTCATGTAAATTTCAGTGCTTTCCTCCTTTGTACACATCTAATGATAAATCAGAAAATGAATCATGAAGACAACTAAAATATCAGACTAAATAATTTCAAAAGAAACTTTTTTTCTTAGCGACTTAGTAAAATTTTTATAATATTTTCGTTTTAACTGACATATTGTTTTATTTTTTGGAATATTTAATGTCAAAAAATAAAACATTAACTAGGTTATTATAGGCTCTCTGGGAAATTGCTTTCATGTATTATTGTAGGAGTTGGTTTTCAGAATGCAATGGAAGTTTCATTGAAAATTCCCCCTCAGAGAAATTACCTTATAAGTTCTGTGATTTTGTAAGATGGCTCTGGCCAGTGGTTGAGGAAGAATTTGAAGGGAAGGAAACACATTAGATGGCTTCAACAATCAAGCCAAGAATTAGTACGACCTAAATCTTGCAGGGCAGTGATGCTGTAAATTGATAGTAGAGATACTACAGAAGACAATGCAAAAGGATTTGGCTACCAATTGATGTTGTAGCATAAATAGATTATTTTTTCTCCCATGATATTAAAAGAAGGATAGACAAATATAAGCCAAGATAAGTAAAACAGGCTTGAATATGGATCAAGTGGGAGGAGATACTTATTTAGTTGGTAAAGTGGAATTGGAAACATTGCCAATGTGCAAGATACTAAATAAAAATATTTCAAGCCTTGGTATTAAATAAATAAGTGATTGAATAGAGGGGAATAGTAAGACTTAATACTATCCAGAGTTAGGGCAAAACTCTTGCAAAGGGGCAAACTCTACAGATTACAGTGCTTTAGGAGACAGAGAATAAAGGATGGAATATTGAAGAAAGATGAAGTGATTTGTTTAGAAGTAGGCTGAACTTAAAATAATTGTAGCGGATGTGTGAAGACTCAGTGGGAAAATGTTGGTATGGCAAAGTGGAGAGTAGATGATAACAGAATGGGAGCAAATGGAGTAGATTACTTCCCTGAAGTGTTTGAAAAAGAAAATGTGGAAGCCCTTAAAGGTGTACTGCTCTTTTTTTTTTTTTTTTCACTCTCTTTAGGTTGTGGTTAGTGTATGTTCCAGAAGACAGGACAAACCTGTGAGGAGGAAACAGTGACACTGTGAGGAGTGGACAGAGCAAGTGCAGGGAATGTGGGGCATTCAGAGCACATGGAGGTCTCAGAAAGGACTTTTCTGTAGCCAAGTCCTAGATTTGGGTTTAATCCTTTCAGATTTGTTACAGGTGGGTCACAAATGATAGAGAGGACAGAACGGAAGAGGTGTTGTCTGTCTTCTTTTTGTAATGTCAAATGTACACTCCCTTTCCTGCACCCTCCAGTTGGAGGAGGGCAGTGAGAGGTTACATCTATGCATGGCCCCTGTGGGCCAGTGGGCGGCGCCTGCAGATGTGTGCAGGTGGGAGAGGTGAGGTGGGCTGGATTGTCTGGCTCCCTGTTTGCTAACGTGCAGCCAGCTGGCTGAATTCCCCGAAAGCCGGCTGTGGTCTGACCATCTTCAGGCGCTTACCTCTGAACTCTGATCACTCTAAGATCCGGGGATTGTGAAGGTTCCGAATAGCTGCACCAGTCCTCCTGCCACATGTCTTTCGGAAATAGTTTCCCTACTAATCTTTCCTTACGTTTTCCGATTTTGAATGTCTCATCTGTTTCATGTTAATATCACAACATATAAAGGTGCCATGCAAGATTAGAAACAAACAGAGGAAGGAGCCGCAAATTTGCAAAGTCTCTTGAGTACGGTGAGTCAGAGTACGGGTTCTGGATGAGAGGAATATGGAAGGGTGGAAGGTTTTGTAGGGGAACTTGTCAAAAGTCAGGTTTTTTGGATGCTATCTAGGCTATTCTCCATAAAAATTCTGTCATCTTGTAGCCTTTGCATATATTCATATAATTCTCAACTTGAAACCTGGTTCTTGAGACTTACATGATCACATGAGGTTTAAAAAATCAACAGTCACAGACCTGCCATGGTTTGCATAGCCCTGATAGATAGAAAGTATAAAATTTAAATAAAATGAAACACTCCTAGCCTAGAAACCATTGCTTCTTGCCATAGAGATTTTTATCCTTATGGGAGTTTTGGCCAAGTTATAGAAATTGCATCACCTTTGAGCCAAGCTATAATTATATAGTTATTAAGCAAATATTTATAAAGACAGTTGTGGCATTGGCAATAATAGAAAATAAGAAAGAAAATGTCCCTATACCTGTGTACCTTTTAGTAGACTGAGGGAAAAAGAGAACAAATGGTAAATGGGTAAATGAGGTCATTTTAGCTAGTGTTGAATTCTATGAAGAAAGACCCCAGGGCAATATGATGGTTAAGGAAGATTTTGCTAACATTAGAGCTGATGCCTAAAGGGAAATAGCCATACATACATCCTGTGTTTTCAGAAAAGATACAGGCTGGTGGAGAGTGCTGTGTCAAGAAGGATTTGGTGTGCTAGAGAAGCAAGAAGGATGTTATGGCCTGAGCACTAAGCATCAGGAGACAGAGCCAGAAAAACACTTTGACGACAGATAGCCATGACCTTTTAAGCTTTGATAAGGGGGTTAAAATTTATTCCAAATATGCACGAAGTTCCTGAAAAGTTCAAGAACAGTGGTGACATTATTTGTTTTAATTTTTAAACATGTGTTGTGGTATTGCAATTAGATTGCAGGTAGAGAAGAATAGAAGCAAAGACTCCTGAAGTTACCTGCAATATACTGTTGGTAATAATAATGATATATGGATGCTTATTCTTGCAATTCAGAGAATCATCTCATTTAACCTCAAAATGGCCAGTGTTTTAGGTTAGTATTATTACAGTTTGAAAATGAAGCGATGCACAGGCAGTAACCTCTTTGACATCGTCCATAGCAACTTCTTACTAGATATATCTACTAAGTCCAGAAAAACAAGAACAAAAAATGAGCTATTGGGACCTCATCAAGATAAAAAGCTTCTGCAGAGCAAAGGAAACAATCAACAAAACTAAAAGACAACCTTTGGAATGGGAGAAGATATTTGAAAATGAAATATCTAATAAAGTATCAAAAATATATAAAGCACTTATCAAATTCAACACCCCAAAAGCCAATAACCCAGTTGAAAATAGGCAAAAGACATGAGTAGAATTTTTTTTTCTAAAGAAGACATACAGATGGCTAACAGATACATGAAAAATACTCATGTCATCAGGGAAATGCAAACCAAAACTACAATGAGATATCACCTCACACCTCTCAGAATGGCAAAAATCAACCAAACAAGAAACAACAGATATTTGTGAGGATGCAGAGAATGGGGAGCCCACTTACATTGTTGGTAGGAATTGCATTGTTGGATGGTAGTGCTGCCATTTTGGATAACAGTATGGAGTTTCTTCAAAAAGTTAAAAATAGAACTACCCTATGATCCACCAAAGGATACAAAATATTGAGTCAAAGGGTTCCATGTACCCAAATATTTATAGCAGCATTATCAACAATAGCCAAATTATGGAAAGAGTCCATATGTCCATTGACTGATGAATGGATACAGACGGGATACATAAACACACACACACACACACACACACACACACACACAAACACATACACAACTCAGCCATCAAAAAGAATGAAATCGTGCCATTTGCAAAAATATGGATGGAGCTAGAGGGTATTGTGCTAAGTGAAATAAGTCAGTCAGAGAAAGACATACCATATGATTTCACTCATATGTGCAATTTGAGAAACCGGACAGATGAATATAGAGGGAAGAAAAAGAACCAGAGAGAGAGAGAGAGAGAGAGAGAGAGAGAGAGGCAAACTATAAAACAAACTCTTAACAACAGAGAACTAACCGAGGGTTGCTGGAGGCAAGTTGGGTGGGAGTATGAGCTAAATGGGTGATGGGTATTAAGGAGGGCACTTTTTGGGATAAGTACTTGGTGTAATATATAAGTGATAGATCACTAAAGTCTACACTTGAAACTAATATTGCACTGCATGTTAACTAACTGGGATTTCAATAAAAACTTGAAAAAATAATGGAAATGAAGTCATGGAGGTACAGAGAAACTAAGCAAGTTGCTCTACATCATAAAGTTAGCATATGATGGAGGCCAAGAAAAAACAAATACTCGGACACCACAGTCTTCTTCACCACCACATTGTGCTCATAACTTGTAATTTATATTTATTAGAGTTGGCTATAACCCAATTAGTGATATGAAAGTCTTAAAAAATAATTTTCTATGTGAACTTCAGTGTTGGTGAAAAATAGTAGAGATAGCAAATACTAACATTTACAGCAATGAAAGATAAGACATGAATAATCAAACCTTAAAATTTTCAGGACAAGCCGTTTCCTTATGAAGTTTGCCTATCTGTATTTTAGCTAGCCAACATTTATGTTTCTCACCTCTATTTTCCTTGCAAACATCCAATTTAAACCATATATGCATTCAGAAAGCTAGATTAGTTGCAAAATATGTTAATATTGAAATTTCAGTGATCTCATCTTAAAAGCTTACAGAGTCCAATATAGATGTTCCCCACATATAAAGATTAAAATATATCCTTACTCCAGTGATTCTTCAGCCAAGGATTTTCCTTTTTAAAGCACTTCCAAAAATAAAATTTGGATGCGTCTTGCAAAGCCTACTTGTTCTGGTGACATAAATGGCAAGTGAAAAAGTGTGGTGAATGACTAACCACAAGTTCATTAAAGATGACAGTGTGTGGTTTAGTCGCTTCTGGCCAAGAAATACGCCTCCTTACAGAGTAATAATGACCCAAAAATAGCTGAGTGCTCAGAAGCCTGGAGGTACATGCATACAAGTTAGCTACATGACCTAAAATGTGTCCGTTTGTATGGTCCACCTAATAGCACAAGTGATTTCGGGAAGGTAGGTAGTGACAGTTGTGAAGATGACCAAGATTGGCTCCAGCCCGTCTACAAAGTAGATTCTGTAGATGCTGATAGTTTCTCTGAAATATTGTCTGAGTAGATTCAATAAGCTTTTGTTTTGAAACATGAGAAAAATCATTCAAATTTTTAACATAAATATACTTCAAGATTCAATTCAAGACCATCTTTAATGTACAGAAAAAGGAAAGCTTTATCTATACCTCTTTTAAAATAAGAATTCATGGGGCACCTGGGGGGCTCAGTTGGTTAAGTGTCCAACTTTAGCTCCGGTCATGATCTCATGGTTTGTGAGTTCAAGCCCTGCGTTGGACTCTGTGCTGACAGCTCAAAGCCTGGAGCCTGCTTCAGTTTCTGTGTCTCCCTCTTTCTCTGTTCCTCCCCTGCTCTCATTCTCTCTCTCTCTCTCAAAAAAATAAACATCAAAAATTAAAAAAAATAAGAATTTGCTTAAAATGGTGGTAATGTAGCTAAAGAATTTCTGACTAATATAAAACTTAAAGCAATGTGTGACTTCACATAATAGCTGTACCTATTTTATTGATAGGCCCTAGAAACTTATATTTAACAAAATAACTTCCAGCAATTCTTCATAACTTTGACATATAGTTTTTATTTTCCTCTGTTATGGCCCCACATTAGAAGCCACAAGACAATTATAAAATGTCACCAAGATTGAAGAGTGAACTATATTTTTACACTGTTTGAAAGGTCTACTACCTATATGAATTCAAAAATTTTTTAAATTTTCAAATGGAAATGTACAAAAGCTTATGTTCAATTATTCTTTAAAAAAGCAATACATTCCTTTCTGCCCATGGACGCCGCCGAGTAAGCATCGACAAAGTCTCCCCTCCCACCGCTGTCATGTCTAAGTCAGAGTCTCCCAAAGAGCCTGAACAGCTGCGGAAGCTTTTCATCGGAGGTTTGAGCTTTGAAACAACCGATGCGAGTCTGAGGAGCCATTCTGAGCAATGGGGAGCGCTCACGGACTGTGTGGTAATGAGAGATCCAAACACCAAGCGCTCCAGAGGCTCTGGGTTTGTCACCTACGTCACTGTGGAGGAGGTGGACGCGGCCATGAAGGCAAGGCCACACAAGGTGGATGGAAGAGTTGTAGAACCAAAGAGGGCTGTCTCAAGAGAAGATTCTCAAAGACCTGGTGCCCACCTAACTGTGAAAAAGATTTTTGTCGGTGGCATTAAAGAAGACACTGAAGAACATCATCTAAGAGATTATTTTGAACAGTATGGGAAAATTGAAGTGATCGAAATCATGACTGACCGAGGCAGTGGCAAAAAGAGAGGCTTTGCTTTTGTAACATTTGATGACCATGACTCTGTAGACAAGATTGTTGTTCAAAAATACCATACTGTGAACGGCCACAACTGTGAAGTAAGGAAGGCTCTGTCTAAACAAGAGATGGCTAGTGCTTCCTCCAGCCAAAGAGGTCGAAGTGGTTCTGGAAACTTCGGTGGTGGTCGTGGAGGTGGTTTTGGTGGGAATGACAACTTTGGTCGTGGAGGAAACTTCAGTGGGCGTGGTGGCTTTGGTGGCAGTCGAGGTGGTGGTGGATATGGTGGCAGCGGGGATGGCTATAACGGATTTGGTAACGATGGAAGCAACTTTGGAGGTGGTGGAAGCTATAATGATTTTGGCAATTACAACAATCAGTCTTCAAATTTTGGACCCATGAAAGGAGGAAATTTTGGAGGCAGAAGCTCTGGCCCCTATGGTGGTGGAGGCCAATACTTTGCCAAACCACGAAACCAAGGTGGCTATGGCGGTTCCAGCAGCAGCAGTAGCGGCAGTGGCAGAAGGTTTTAATTACTGCCAGGAAACAAAGCTTAGCAGGAGAGGAGAGCCAGAGAAGTGACAGGGAAGCTACAGGTTACAACAGATTTGTGAACTCAGCCAAGCACAGTGGTGGCAGGGCCTAGCTGCTACAAAGAAGACATGTTTTAGACAATACTCATGTGTATGGGCAAAAAACTCGAGGACTGTATTTGTGACTAATTGTATAACAGGTTATTTTAGTTTCTGTTCTGTGGAAAGTGTAAAGCATTCCAACAAAGGGTTTTAATGTAGATTTTTTTTTTTTGCACCCATGCTGTTGATTGCTAAATGTAATAGTCTGATCATGACGCTGAATAAATGTGTCTTTAAAAAAAAAATAAATAAAAATAAAAATAAAAAAATAAAAAAGCAACACATTCAATAATTGACTAGTAAAATTAAGTAATAGAATGTTTAAAAATTTCTCTAAGATTTTAGTACTTTGAAACAGAGTTTAAGCAGTGAGTAAAGAAACAGAATAGTATTAGAGGTTAAAGCTTATGTAATATTTTAAAATGCATTATTTTCCTTAAAAAGAATACTTTTGAATAGATGAAATAAAAAATGCATTGTTCATTGTTCCCTCTCATGGCACCAATGTGTATTGGTGATTTGTTTTTTGAGTAGAGATAGTGAAGGGCCGCTGAGTGGCTGAGTTGGTTAAGCATTCTCAACTCTTGATTTCAGTTCAGGTCATGATCTCACAGTTCATGAGATCGAGCCCCACATGGGACTCTCTGCTGCCAGTACAGAGTCTGCTTGGGATTCTCTTCCCCCACCCCCTTCTGTCCCTCCCCTTCTTGCACACTATCTCTCTCAAAATCAATAAGTAAACATTTTTTAATCTTAAAAATAACACAGAAAGTGAAATTGTCTTATCAAAACTACATTTATAAAATTCTATGGCCACTTAAAGTTAACAGGAAAAAATGGACTTTAGTAAAAGCTCTCAACATACAGAGTAGATGCTATTTGAATATGAAAGTCAAAATATTTAAATCATACAGTTTACAACAAAGAATGTCGCGTAGTTTTAAAGAAAAATTTAGAAACTAAGTGAACATCATATTGGGATTTAAGAAAATAAAATTTGATTTTTAAAGACAGTAAGTTGTCCAATTTAAATTCTTTTTTTTTCAAAACTTATTTATTTATTTTGAGAGAGAGTGTGCAGGAGGGGCAGAGAGAAAAGGAAAGAAGGAATCCCAGGCTGACCCTGCGCTGTCAGCACAGAGCCAGATGTGGGGCTCAGTCTTAGGAGCTGTGAGATCATGACCTGAGCCAAAACCAGGAGTTGGGTGCTTAATTGACTGAGCCCCCACCTGAAACTCTCCAGTTTAAAATAGAGATAAGTTTAATTCTGATATACAAGTAAGGGTATTAAAAAAACATATCCATTGTGTTTATACCCACTGTTTCTTTTTTCCTTTTTTAAAAATCTATTTTAATTATTATTTTTTTATCCAAGTATAGTTGACACACGATGTTACATTAATTTCGGGTGTCCAGCATAGTGATTCAGCATCTCTCTACGTTATGCTGTACTCACCACAAGTGTAGCTACTGCTATCATCTGTCACCATGCAGTGTTACATTTCTGTTTTCTATTACTGTTTTCTGTCACTTAGGACCCAGCAGAACTCTTGACAAGATTTGTAAGGCATATCCTACAGGAACAGATAAAACTATTTTCAAATGACTACCTTTCTCTTGAAAAAACTTACTGTAAAGTTCACCCTAAAAATTGTAGTGAAATTCAAAAGTCCTTGAGGCATGTCTTCTATTGCTGCTTCAGATGCTCGGTGGCACATGTGGATGGAAGACCCTAGAAGATTGTGGCAGGAAAGAACAAGACTTTTGTGATCAGACTTGTACTTTAATCCCGGAAGAAAGTAACAGATGCCAAACGTTTTTACAAGTCAATTTAAATTAATATGTTGGCAACTTTTTTGATAAATTACTTAAATCCAATAACTCCAGAAAAAAGTGTTTTTTTTTTATCAGCAACTAAGATATTTTACTTGTAAAATGATGCAGTTTTAAAAATGATATGCAGGGGGCGCCTGGGTGGCTTAGTCGGTTAAGCGGACTTTCGCTCAGGTCATGATCTCGCGGTTTGTGGGTTCGAGCCCCACGTCAGGCTCTGTGCTGACTGCCAGCTCAGAGCCTGGAGCCTGTTTCAGTCTGTCACTCTCTCTCTCTCTGACCCTCCCCTGCTCACGCTGTCTCTCTCTCTCTCTCTCTCTCTCTCTCCTAGAAATAAATAAAAATATTAAAAAATAAAAAAAATAAAAAAAAATAAAAATGATATGCAGGAAAAGTTTGGAAACCATAAAAAATTACATTTTTCTCTTAACATGACAAGGATTTTAGCTGGATAAAAAAGCAAGATAAAGAAATGCTAGTACTGGAAAAGAATATTCAGAGAAATTTGTTTTCCATGGTTTATTCAGTCACTCATTTATTCATTCAACAAACACTTATTGGGCTTTTATTATATGTTAAGCACAATGCTAGATACTGTATTCAAATGATCCTAAATCTGTGATTGTCTTTCACTATTTTATCTGTGGCTTTTTGCTTTACTTAATATATCTCACATTTACCTTATGCTGAGTCAAAACTGTTACATGAATTTTTACAATGGAGAAAGGTTTCTTTGGTCTTCTGTGCTCAACTTTTGTTTTTTAAAATAATCTGCCAAACATCTTGATATTTTTGAAACACTGCCTTGTGATTGAGTCTTCCCAAAAGAAAAAAAAAATTTTAATTAATTAATTTATTTAGGGAGAGCAAGCAAGGTGGGGGAGGAACAGGGAGAAGGAAAGACAGAATCTGAAGCAGGCTCAGCACTATCAGTGCAGAGCTGGATGTTGGGCTTGAACTCACAAACTGTGAGATATTGACCTGAGCTGAGATCAAGAGTTGGATGCTTAACTGAGTGCATCCCCCAGGTGTCCCAAGAAATTCTGCTTCTTAAATTCAACCCTGTGGCTAGGGATTCCACACATAAAGATATTTCCCAATGCCTGCCTGCATCTATAAATTGTCTGTACTAAAATTCCTTTTCACAAGCCCCAAAAGAAGAATATAAGTGGCCAATATGCAAAATGTTCTGCATATCTAAAATTTAGTTCATTTTACTTAATTAAGAGGAGATATACCAATTTTTTGCCCATTAATTTAGCATAGTTAAAAACAGTACTATCTAGAATTTGTGAAACTTTAATGACACTGGCATGTTTATTAACTAATGGTAAAGTTATATGCAATAATAATTTAATGAACTCAATTTGGTAAGACATTCTAGATTGACTTTTATTTTTATTTTTTATTTTTAAAAAAGCTTTTATTAATTATATTAATCACAGTTAATTAACATACAGTGTAATATTAGTTTCAGGTGTACAATTAATGATGCAACATTTACATACAATATCCAGTGCTCATCACAGCAAGTGCGCTCCTTAATCTCCATCACCTATTTGACTCATCCTCTCACTCACCTCCCCTCTGATAACCATCATTTGGTTTTCTATAGTTCAGAGTCTATTTTTTGGTTTGCCTTTCTCCTTTTTACCCCTTTTGCTAATTTGTTTCTTAAATTACACATATGAGTGAAGTCATGGTATTTATCTTTCTCTTACTGACTTATTTCGCTTAGCATAGTATTCTCTAGCTCCATCCATATCATTGTAAATGACAAGACTTCATTTTTTTAAAAAAATGTTTATTAGTTTATTTTGAGAGAGAGAGAATCAATCAGAGAGAGAGAGGGAGGCTGAGAATCCCAAGGCAAGCTCCAGGCTATCAGCACAGAGCCCAATGCAGGGCTGGATCTCACAAACCTGTAAGATCATGACCTGAGCCGAAATCGAGTTGAATACTTAACCACCTGAGCCACTCAGGGACCCTGATTTTACTCCTTTTCATGGCTGAGTAATATTCCTGTGTGTGTGTGTGTGTGTGTGTGTGTGTGTGTGTGTGTGTGTGTGTGTGTACCACACTTCTTTATTCATCAGTCATTGGACATTTGGACTGCTTCCATAATTTGTTCTTGTAGATACTGCTGCTATAAACCCAGGGTGCATGTATCCCTTTGCATTAGTATTTTGGTATTCTTTGGGCAAATACCTAGTAGTACAATTGCTGGATTGTTGAGTAGTTCTATTTTTAACTTTCTGCAGAACCTCCATACTGCTCTCCAGAGTGGCTGCACCAGTTTGTATTTGTACCAGCAGTGCAGGAGGGCTCTCCTTTCTCCACATCCTCACTGACACCTGTTATTTCTGGTGTGGTTAATTTTAGCCATTCTGACAGTTGTGAGATGATATATCATTGTAGTTTGATTTGTATTTTCCTGATGATAAGTGATGTTGAACATCTTTTCATGTGTCTGTTAGCTATCTTCATGTATTCTTTGGAAAAATGTCTGTGTGTTCTGCCCATTTTAAAAGTTGGTTATTTGCTTTTGGTTGTTGAGTTTGGGAAGTTCTTTATATATTTTGGGTAATAACCCTTTATCAGATATATCACTGGCAAATATCTTCTCTGATTCTTTAGGTTGTCTTTATTTTGTTGGTTGTTTCCTTGGCTGTGCAGAAGCTTTTTATAGTTGGTAGATTTTATCAGCAGAAGTTTGAAGGTATTTTTTCAAATATTCTACATGTTTCTACTTTAATTTTTGAATATCTGGATTATAGTTATAATAACTCTTCTAATATCTTTTCCTGCTAATCCTCACATCTGTGTTACTTCTGGGTCCATTTATTAATTGATTTTTCCCTCATTATAAGTCTTGTTTTTCTGCCTCTTTGCATGCCTCATAATGTTTGATTGGATGCCACGCATTATGATTTTTAACTTGTTGCATTCTAGATATGTTTATATTTCTGTACATCTTCTTGAATTTTGTTCTGGGATACAGTCAGGGTTCTTGGAAACGGTTTGTTCTTTTTATGATTTGTTGGTCTGGGTCAGAGAAATATTTAGTCTAGGACTAATTATTCCCCACTACTAGGACAAAACACTTCTGATGAAATGTTTTGAATGTTCCATGATAATAAGGTTTTCAGGTCTCACTGCTGGGAAAAGGAATTATTCCTGGCCTTCACTGAGCATTGTTGATTAGCTCCTCTAATCATTTAGGATCACTCTTTTCCCAGCCTTTGTATGGTTCCTTACAGACATGTGCTGATCAGTTCTCTGCTAAATACTAGAGCTGTACTCTGTGAAGATCTCCCAAGGGTTTTTTTTTTGTTTTTTGTTTTTTTTGTTTTTTTGTTTTTTTTTTGGTGTATAGCTTTTCCTTCTTTGATACTCTGACAGGTGAGCTCTTGTCCCTTTGGTTTCTTCACGCTCCCAGCTCTGTCGCCTCAACTCAGGAAGCACACCAGTCTCTACCAGGACTCCACCACTGTACTGCTGCCTGCAATATCTCAAAGTGGAAGACTGGTGTGACCCTATGGCAACTTCTCTCTCTTTTTTTTTTTAATGTTTTTATTTATTTCTAGGAGAGAGAGAGCGCGAGAGCGAGCGTGAGCAGGGGAGGGGAGGGTCAGAGAGGGAGGGAATCACAGACTCTGAAACAGGCTCCAGGCTCTGAGCTGGCAGTCAGCACAGAGCCCGACGCGGGTCTCGAACCCACAAACCGCGAGATCATGACCTAAGCGAAAGTCGGACGCTTAACCGACTAAGCCACCCAGGCGCCCCAGATCCTATGGCAACTTCTTGAACTCATAGATGCTCCCAAAAGTTAGGGTACCTGAGCCTGAAGTTTCATTAGTTTCATACTCAATCCTACTCTGAGGATGGTTTCCCAGAATTAGAAAGGGTATGTATTTTGGAGAAGTCTAGGAAAAATATAAAGTCTACCTAATCTCTCTCTTATCTATCTGAACATTAGCTACAAACATTGATTATGAAGTAAAACAATATTTATGAATGTAAAAGTCATATGGTTCATAAAAACTTATGGAATATTAAAATAGTTTGGATTTAGAATTAAAGAGGTCTGAGCAGGTGTTAAATATATAATATATAATAAACTCTAAAATAATAATGACAAATTTATATTTCATGAAATTGTATTTCAGAATTAAAGAAATAAAGATGAATTGTAGACTGAATGTAGCTACCAAGTTCTTCTTTATCATAATATACTGACATAGACTCTAATAAAAAAATCAGTTAAAAAAATTTGGATTTGCAGAAACAAATATCCAAATTTTTTTTTACTAATTTCCTTGATTCCTAATTCACCTTTTATACTTATTATTGTTCTAAGAACATTTCCTACTTTTTAGATTCAGGATTCAGGATTCAACCCTGGTAATGTATGCATTTTTAGGAATTATCTGTTTTTTTTCCTAAGGTATCTGATTTGCTAATCATTTATAGAAATCTGCTCTCACACTCTGTATTTCTGTGGTTATCTGGTGTTTTGTTTCCTCTTCCATTTTTCATTTTGGGTTTTGAATTTTCTCTCTTTTTCTTGGTTAATGTAGTTACAGCATTGCCAATTTTATTTTTTTTTAACTGCTCATTACTTTCATTGTTATGCTATCGTTTGTTCTCGTCTCTGTTTTATTTATTTTTGATTTTTCTTTGTTATTTTCTTCCTCTACTCAATTTCAGCTAAGTTTATTCTTTTCCTAGGTCCTTGTGGTATAATGCTAAGTTGTTTATTTTAACTTTTTTTTATAATACAGGTATTTATAGCATAACTTTCATTCTAATATCTGCTTTTGCTGCATCCCATAGGTTTTAGAATATTGTGTTTTCTTTTTCTTTCATTTCAAGGAATATTTTTATATTTGCTGTTTGATTTCTTATCTGGCCCATTGTATGTGCAGTAGTGTGTTGTTTAATATTTACATATTAAGTATTTAATATTTGGATTGTATATTATTCAGCTCTGTTTTATTGTTGGTCTTTAGTTTTGTATCATTGTGGTTGGATAATATACTTTCAGTCTTTTTAAATTTGTAATGTTTGTTAGCTCTCTTTTTATGTTATTTAACCAGGGGATTCTTCTGTGTATACTTCAGGAAAATGTGTATATTTTTATCCTCTATCACTTTTGATTAGAGGATTTAATACATTTACATTTTAATTTAACTGGATTTACATTATAAATGAGTATGTACTTATTACCATTTTGTTCACTGTTTTCAGACTGTTTACTAATTCCTCTCTGATCCTTTCTTCTCTTGTCCTCTTGTGGTTTGATGCCTTTTTAAAGATTTCACTCTCATGATCTTTTATTTATCTAACAGTGGTTTTTGCTTTGTGATCACCATGAGGCTATTATATAGCAGCCTACATATATACCAATTTATCTTAAGTTGATCACAAGTTAAGTTTGAACACATTATAAAACTCTACATTTTTATCCCCCCTCTATTATTTTATGTTTTTGATGTCACATTTTACATCTCTTTAGTTTTGTGTGTTTATTAATGTATTGTCATAGATATTGTTGTTTTTACTTCCTGTGTCTTTTAACCTTGATGTTAGCTCTAAGTGATTATTAGTCCACTGTCTTTACTATATCTTTAGCTTTACCAGTAAGATTTTTCCTTTCTTATGTTTCTTATGTTACTAATTAGTGCCCTCTCTTTTCAACTTAACAAAGTCCCTTTAACACCCATCGTAAGGCTGATTTAGTGGTGATGAACTCTTAGTTTTGCTTGTCTGGAAACCCCTTTATCTGTCCTCCTATTCTGATTAAAACCTTGCTGGGTAGAATATTCTTGGTTGGAAGTTTTTTTGCTTTCAGCACTTTGACTATATCATGCCATTGCCTTCTAGCCAGCGAAGTTTCTGCTAGAAAATCTGCTTATATTCTTATGGTGGTTTCCTTATATCTACTAAGTTGTTTTTCTGCTTTCAAGATCTCTCTTTATCTTCAATTTTTGACATTTTAATTATTATGTGTCTTAGTGTGGACCTCTTTAGGTTCATCTTTTTGGAACGCTCTGGGCTTCCTGGATCTGGATGTCTGTTTCCTTCCCCAGGTTAGTCAAGTTTTCAGCCATTATTTCTTCAAACAAATTTTCTGTTTCTCTCTCTTTTCCTTATGGACCTCTATAATGTAAATGTGTTGCTACATTTAACATTGTCCTATGGATCCCTTAAAATATCTTCATTTTTTAAAAATTCGTTTTACTTTTACTGCTCTGTTTGAGTGAGTTACACTGCACTGTCTTCCAGGTTATTGATCCTTTCCTCTGCTTCATCTAGTCTCCTGTTGAACACCTCTAGTATATTTTTCATTTCAGCTATTGTATTCTTCATCTCTGTAACTTCTGTTTGGTACTTTCCTATGTTTTTCATATATTTGTTGAAGCTCTCATCTATTTGGGTTCATCTATTCTTCTCCGATGGATGAGCATTTTTATGATCATTACTTTTAGCTCTTTATCAGGTATATTACTTATTTCCATTTCATAAGGGCTTTTCCCCCCTGTGGTTTTATCTTGTTCTTTCATTTGTAACACTTTCCTCTGTTTCCTCATTTTACTTGGCTTTCTCTGTTTTTTTTGTTTTTTTTTTTTTAATTGGGTGAAGCAGCTATCTTTCTCAGTCTTGACCGAGTGGTTATAGGAAAACCAAGGTATGATTCATTCTGCGTCTGTGTAGTGCCTTGCAGGTAGCCTGCCAGGAACTATGTCTCAGATTGTCTTAGTCCCATAGGGCCCAGAAATGTAAGTTTCTCTGGCATCAGGACCAGCCAGTCAAAGGGTATCCACTGTGTGAATTGTATGCACCTATCAGCTTTGGTGGGACCACATGTGAATGCCAGGCCAGGGTACACCTGCCCACTGGATTTAGCAGGGAAGGCCTATGTGGGAACACACAGCCAGGGTGTACCTACCTGCCAGGTTTAGCAGGGTGGAACCTCAGCAGAGTCCGAGCTTGGGGCATGTAGTGCCAGCAGAGTAGAGGGAGACTGCGAACAGTGATACCTGCCAGTGCCTCCATCCCTGGAGAGAGTTCTAGCAGACTTCTGCTCTTCTCATAGATGCTTTAAGATTAACCAATAATCTCCTTCACATGGGGTCTAAGTACTTTCCAACCTACTGTTTTTGTACTAGGTCTCAGGATAAGTAATTCTGTGAACAAGCTCATTAGAATGGAGTCTCAGTTTTTTTATAGCCCTTTAGGTCTCTTAGATGTAAGCCCCATTGGTTCCCAAAACCAGACATTTTGGGGCTCACCTCTCTGTAGTTCCCATGGTTTGAAGTGTTTGATGTGGTACTTGAACTCTTCATTCCTCAGAGATATGCGCTGCATTTGTGAGATCCCTCTCTCTCACTTGTGGGGTGTTGTACTGGGGGTGGGGTTTTTGGCAAGACTCTGTCCCTGCTTCTACCTACCTTGTTGTGGCCTTTTTATCCTTTGTTGAAGAGGAGGTTATCATCTAGTTTACAGGTCTTTTTCAGAGAGAATTGTTCTATATGCAGCATTAGATTTAGTGTATCCATAGAAGGAGGCGAATTCAGGGTCTTCCTATGCTGCCATCTTGAATTACCTCCATCTTCCTTTATCTTTACAATTCAATAGTTAGCCATAATTTATCTTGATGTGCTTGTTTTTATCAGTTTTTTTTTTTTGCATGAGATATTATGCCTCTCAATCTCCCTAAGTCATGTTTTCCTACATTTCAGATCTATTTTCCTTATATTCATTATCTCAGAGATAGTATCTTTATGCTGGATCATTTTTGTCTACTTGAAATAATTTTCACCTCCTCATTGGTTATTTCTTTATCTTTCTCTTTAATTCATTATGATTATGTCAAATCCTCTCTTATTCATCCATATCTATTCTATTCACCTTTATTTTTTAACTTAGACAATATATTTTTAATGAAATTATTTATTTCTATATTTGTTTCTCTAAGTTTATAGTATGTTTTATCTCATTCTGACTTCTTAATTATCTAATTTTCAGCTCTTTTTATGTAGATTTTTTTTAATGTTTCTGTAGCACTTGTGGAGTGCTGCTTTATTTCTTAGATGATACTTTCTTCCATGCTGAGTTCTTTGTCTCTCTTCTATACATCTCATTTGTTGTTTTTCTTGGTTCATTCTTTCCTTCAAATATGTTTTTAGTATTTTTGCAAACTTGTCATGCCATTATTTTTCATTTATTTCTCTGATTCAGTCATATTTATCCAAACTCTTTTATTCTGATAAAATATAGGAGATGTCCCTTTGATATCCATCTTATTTGGGATAATTTGCCTTTCCCTACCCCCTTACCACTACTTTTGGTTCATTTTCCTGAGGCCTGGCATATTTGTGTCTAGAAGGAGAGCTGGGATAAGGCTGGGTTCATCTAAGACTTACTTTTCTGTTAGTAGAACACACTCTGTAGAGACAGAAGTATAACCTTAGTTGGAAAGGGAAGTTAACCTTGAATTCTCTAGCTTTTACCAAGAGGACATTTTCCCTAAGTAGACCAGACCACCACCTTATTCACTACCCTTAGAAATGAGAGTAGCTGGAAGGAGTTTTGCTTAGTGTTTGGTCCATGAAAGTAGATATGCACGGTTAAGCCACTCTTTCATTATGGGAACCAAGGTACTTGTAGGAAGCATGAGCTATGATCTGCTCTTGGATTCTATTAATTTTTATAATGGTGAGCCTTCACAGGGGGAAGGCTTCACATTTCCAGTTCTGGTTGTTACTGTGTGGGCAAGTGAGTCTAAATCAATGTCTTAGTATTAGGAAGCCCACTACCTTGCAACTACATTCCACATTCTCGTATGCAGTTTTATCAATAATAGGGACAATTTTTTGTCTCTATAACATGATTCTTTTGCCTTATTTTTTTTAAAAGATTCAGAATCTGATTAAGAAAAATAAAGTTATTGTTCATTGGCCCCTCATCTCCTTCCCTGGTAGTACAATGTCCTGCAGAATAGGAAGCCCTGGATATCCCTCTTAACACTGCAGTAGTTCACAATGTGATATGTCAGAGCTTCTACTCATAAATCATGCCCCTTGAACTTTTTCATTATTAACTATCTTTTCTCCAAATTCAGAAGATTGGAAGATATTAATGAGTGTATTGTTCACTTACCTCTTTTTTCTTTCTATTTTGGCAGGGAGCAGTGGACGGAACTGGGCACTGTTGCAAACCCAGAACCTTCCATTTCTTGTTGTGGCTATTATATTTTACAATTTAGGGCATAAAGTTGTAGCTGTTCCTTTTTTAACTACTACTATTATACTTTTAGTTGATCTCATTATATTTTGTGCAGTTTATTAACTAGTGGATTCAAGGAATTCTGAAATCTTCCAAAATTCCCATATATTACAAAGGATACAGAAGTTTTAAGTATACAGATATTCATAAAGTTGTCTAGATATAATTTCCCAAGACTTACAAGCTTTATGATATCATGAACTTCAGTGGAAGAATTATGCTACCGAAATAGTGGTAGACATTTTGTGTTCTAAATCATCCAAGCAAGATCATCTTAGCTTTTTCTAATTTTACTTCCCTAGTTGTTTCCAGAAAGTGTGGGAGCTAATCTCGAAAAGACCTCTCTTAATTGTACCTTAATATTTTTAGATGTTGAAATAAGCTAGTGATCAAAGATTATGTTAAGTAATTGGCAAGAGTAGCTAAAGGATAAGTAACACCCTAATTAGACTCTCAAGGAAGGCTTAATCTGTGCCAGACTCAACTAGGAATCCTATTACCCAAAAGGTAACTTATTAATGCTAATTATGATTTATTTTTACCTAACTGCAGGGGCTCTCATAATGATAGAGCAACATGAAGCACATAAAACACAGGAAGGGTAGCATAACAAATAAATGAAGGTCCTCAATCACTTTTGTTTGACCTCCTGAATTTGTGGCCATCTATTTTGGTAACAGCTTTATCATTAAGAGTTGGGAAATACACAGGTGTCCCTCAGCTTCTCAGAGAGCTGTGCTTCCTGTTAATTTTCTAAGCTAATTTAGAACAAGAAACATGGAAAGGCACTACGAGGTTCTAAACATTTCAGTGTGTAATGCAGACTATTTTGCAAGAAGCGAAGCATCAATAATTTAACTGTGTATTTCCAGAATATGAGAGGATACATAAAATGATGACACTGGGTAATTTGATCACTGTGACCACTAAGCAAGCTAGTTAAGAATCAAGCTATCACAAAAAAAACTGCAAAGGGAAAAAATGTGTTTTGAGTTCAGCTTTTGCTGTCTAAAGTGTGAATGCGTCCCAGCGGGTGGATAAATGGTTGGATATTAATCATCCTTGCCTGCCTGGCAAAGCTTTCGGGCTTTCTTGGCTGTGAACGGTACACTAGTTAGCTTGTTTTCTAGACTGGCATCTGTACATCCCCTGGAGAAAGCTCATTCATCTCTTTCCCTGCTTCAGGGAAAGTTTTACTTTCCCTAGTTTCCTCTCTTACGCTTAAATCAGTGAAAGCAAAATCTGTTCGCTAATGCCGCGTGTTTCCATCTCCATCATCAGGCTTCAGCCTGACATGCTGGGAAACCTTAGTACAGTTTATTATCACCATTCTTGGCCTGTGTTGCCCCAAGCAAAATCTAGCCAAAAGCCTAATAATGGTTCCAGCTAGCTTCTCAGTATTCTGTTGTTTATTTTTACATATAGGCTATGTTTATCACTCTAGCACAGTGTCTTATACATAGTATGCACTCAGAAATCTTTGTTTCATAAATAAAATAGAAATTAGTATAGATTTTTATGATCATTTTATACATGATAATGTAAAGCATACAAAGAAAACATTTCTTGCATTGTATTCTGAGAAGCAAAGTATATTTTTTAGTAAACAAGGATATTTGTTTGAAATCTGTAAAATTAATAAGAGAATGCTCATTTTTCCAATTGTGTTTTAGGAACTAAGGAAAAGTAAGAGTGGTTTTTGATTTGATAATATTTCTAAATGAAGCAGGACTTTGAGATTTATCTGAATCATTATGTGTATCATCTGGTCTTATTTTAGCTTCTCTTGTGCACTGCAGTTGTAAAAAAATTTTTTTTATTTTGAGAGAAAGAGGGTGAGTGAGAAACCCAGGTAGGCTCTGTGCTGTCAATGCAGAGCCCAACGTGGGGCTCAATCTCACCAACTGTTAAGAACATGATCAGAGTTGAAATCAAGTGACACTTAACCAGCTGAGCCACCCAGGCGCCCCAACCACTGCAGATTTTTTGTAAGCAAACACATTGAAATGATTCAAGTCAATGTAAAGAAACTACATTTGGTTCCATAGCCAAAGACATCCTTTAGAATTTTCTAAGTTTAAACAATATTACTGTCACTTAATTGATTTTAGCAAAATGAGATAACTGCCTGGGAATACTTTCAAAAAACTAGACAACTAATAAAAACAATTTAAAATGGTTAAACTTAGAAGAATAATGTTTTTTTAATCAGAAATAGTCCAGAAAAAATAAAGTTTTGTTTTATGCCCCAACCCAGGAGAGGAGCGAAAGTGAGATTTGGAAGGAATGAATCCAAGCAATACTCCTTTAGCTACAGCAGTAGATGACTTTTTTTTTTTAATGTAATATCCAAGAAAAGGTACAAACATATATAAATGTTTAAGAATAATGTCATAGAGAAAAGGGAACCCTTATGCACTGTTGATGGAAGTGTACATTGGTTTAGCAACTATGGAAAACAGAAGGTTTCTCAGGAAATTAAAAATAGAGGGGCACCTGGGTGATTCAGTTGGTTGAGTGTCTAACTTCAGCTCAGGTCATGATCTCCCAGTTCTGGGTTCGAGCCCCACATTGGGCTCTGTGCTGGCAACTAGCTCAGAGCCTGGAGCCTGCTTCCAATTCTGTCTCCCTCTCTCTCTGAGTCTCCCCTGTTCATGCTGTCTCTCTCTCTATGAAATAAATTTTAAAAAACATTAAAAAAAAGAAATTAAAAATAGGACTACTGTATGTTTCAACAGTCCCACTTCTGGGTATATATCCAAAGGAAATAAAATCTGAAGGGATATCTGCACCCTCATGTTCATTGTAGCATTATTCACAGTAGCCAAGACATGGAAACAGCCTAAATGTTAATGGATAAATGGATAAAGAAAATGTGTTATGTATATTTATATGTATATTTATATATATGATATGCATATGCAGTGGAGTTGTTTCCAGCCACAAAATTAAATTAGGAAATCCTGCTATTTGTGATAACATGGATAAACCTAGAGGGCAGTATGCTAAGTGAAATTAGTAAGGCACAGAATGATAAATATGACCTGGTGTCACCATTATATAGAATCTTAAAAAGCCACTTTCTGTTTATAGAAAGAGTAGATTGGTGATTGCCAGGGTCTGGAGAATGGGGGAAATAGGGAGATATTGATCAAATGGCACACATTTTCAGTTATAAGATGAATATGTCTGAGGGATGTAATGCACAGCACAGTCACTATAGTTGATAACGCTGTGTTGTATACTTGAAGGTTGCTAGGAGAGTAGACAAATATTCTCACTATACACACACACACACACAACCACACAACACGGTAACTGTGTGCGGAGATGGATGGGTTAACTAACCTTATTGTGATCATCATTTTGCATTATATACAGCTATCAAATTGCCCCATTGTACATGTTACACTCATACAAGATTATATGTCAATTATCTCAGTAAAGCTTAAGGAAAAAAAAAAAGTGATGTTTCTGAAAAATTAACCCAGAGAAACTCAAATTGATATTAAAGGATGCCTGCAATGGTCCAGGGAAAAAAGGATAATATGAATATTTTTTTTCATTGTTATCAGCATCATGTTCCCCACCGACAACAGAAAATACTTATGGCATACCTACAGTTTTAATGAAATTAAAACATTAACTCCATATTTACCCCACTGTAAATATACACACACAGGGACATGCATGCATGAAAGCACATATCTTTGGTTGTAGAAAAAATAAATGTACATGGAAGATTTTATTTTGTTAAATTAAAGCCAAAGGATTTAGTGAGATAACCTTTTATGGTTTTCTAAAATGCCTTGGTTACTATGAAATCTGGGTTTTACTTAATGCACTGTCCACTTCACTCATATACACAATCTAGTTGGAAGGTTCTTCCTGGTTCTTTTCTCTCTCTCTCTCTCTCTGTCTCTCTATTTATTATTTTACATTAAAAAGTAAATTCCATTTTAACATAACATGGTCACTAATTATGTCTGAATTTCTCAATCTGCAGATGACCCTTGGGGTCTAGATAGTGAAAAGTTGCTGCCTTCAGAGCTGGACTTCTCACCATGTGTCTATTTTATATTTCTCTCCCATCCAGTAATTTCTGCAGAATCACTGAAGTTCCTGCTTGTTCCTCTTTGGACACCACCCCCCATCTTTGACATTCTCTTCCTGGTGACTCCACAGGAAACTGTAGGTAAGGACAAACTCTTACATTTAAGTTTATAATATGCTTTGAGTGGATTTTAGTGGATGATGTGGGAGAAGCTCTAAATTTCTCATCACCATTTGCTGAAAAGATGATCCCCCCCCATTGAGGGGTCTATGAAAAGTAGAACAAAGTTGGAAGAGGCCCACTTCTTCATTTAAGAACTTTCCATAAAGATACAGTAATCACAATGTGTGGTGCTAGCAGAAGGGTGGACCTGCAGATCAGTGGAACAGAGTTAAGAGTCCAGAAATAAACTCTCACTTTTATGGTGAGTGGATTATTGACAAAAGGGACAAAGCCACTCAATGATTCTTTTCTATTTAAGGAGATAGTATGGCTCTGCTGATCCTGGGGTAACTAGATCTAGAATTAAAAGCAAAAGTAATGCTGATATTTTCAGATCCCAAATCTACAGTTTCCACCCTACTATAGTCTATGAAATTAGAGCTTCATGTTCCAGAGTGTTAGGTCAAATTATTTTTTGAAGGACATAAACTCTACTTTATAAGAAGGAATGACAACTAAATACAATGTAGGATCCTGGCCCAGAGAAAGAACAATAGAGAAAAAGCAAATTCAATATAAATAATGTCTGTAGTTTAGTAGTAGTGAATCAATGCTAATTATCTATATATTACTCTATGAAATGTTAATATTAAAGCCAACTGGGTGAAGTGAGGACTCTCTGTACTATTTTTGCAGCTTTTCTGTAAGTGAAAATTATTTGAAAAATTAAAAGAATCTTTTAAATACCTTCTTTAATGGTTTCGAAGTACCTAAGCAGCCTATGGTTAACTGACTGCCCCAGATCTCATTTTCCATGGTTATTACACGGATGAAGTCAGTGTCTTTTCTGATGATTTTCCTATCACAATATTCTACTTCCTGCCTCTTTGTGACCTGGTATAAGGCCGACATGTTGGGAGTTATTGCATTTCTCTGTGTACTTGTATAACTTGTAGTTAAATTAACTTGTACAGTGGTGAGATGATTGCTTTCTTGTAGTCTAAAGCAACAGGTGACCCACAGACGTGGTTAACATTAAGAATAAAATGTGACATGGGACGCCTGGGTGGCTTAGTCGGTTGAGCGTCCGACTTTCGCTTAGGTCATGATCTCGCGGTTCGTGGGTTCGAGCCCCGCGTCGGGCTCTATGCTGACTGCCAGCTCAGAGCCTGGAGCCTGTTTCAGTCTGTGACTCCCTCTCTCTCTTACCCTCCCCTGCTCACGCTCTCTCTCTCTCTCTCTCTTCTAGAAATAAATAAAAATTAAAAAAAGAATAAAATGCGACAAAAATTGGTAATTTTTAATAGTAATTGAAACTTGTAATAATAAATATTAATGCCAGCATTCATTTAAACAGGCTACTAGATTAAGAGGTTTTATTTAAACATCAGTCATCCTTCTGTTATTCACCTTTGCTTAGTCTTAGCATTGTCTCTATTTAGGCCTGAGTGGCTATATTGGATATTATTCTATTGGAATCTACTGTGTTTGCAACTGTGCAGTACAGTATAATAAGATGTCTGGGTCGTTATCCTGTTCTGGAAGTTTTTTGTGGCATTCCCACAAAACAGGACTTTTGGTTTGCTTTTCTGTTCATCTTGCTTAGTCTGTTAGCTAAAGAAATGATGTCATTTACCTTTTTTGACCTCCTTTGCTTACTCATTAAAAAAAATTCTTTTAATGTCTATTTTTGAGAGAGAGAGAGAGTGCATACACACACACGTGTGCACGAGAAGGGAAAAGGCACGAGAAGCAGGCTCCGGGCTCTGAGCTGTCAGCACAGAGCCCAACATAGGGCTCAAACCCATATGCCATGAGATCATGACCTGAGCCAAAGTTGAATGGTTAATGGACTGAGCCACCCAGGTGCCCCTCTGGTTTATGTGTTTAAAATAAAACATATCAGAGAGGAGGTGGGCAGGGACATGAGTAAAATAGGTGAAGAGGATTAATAATACACTTAGCGTGATGAGCTTTGGATAATGATGTATAAGACTATTGAAACGCTGTACTGTATGTCTGAAACTAATATAATACTGTATGTTAGCTATGCTGGAATTGAAATAAAAGACTTAATTTAAAAAAACACATAACAGATCAGGAGCAGACTTTTTGTATCCTCACCTAACTTCTTTACTCTTACTATTAGAATAATGGAAGAAACAATTGAGATCTTTTTCTAGTCATCAATTTTCTGATACACAGACTCTCTTTTGAAACTAACACTTGGATTACTACAGATTTTTATAGGCAAGGTTTATGCATGAAACCATTCTCTCCTGGCTCTCTTAATAATAAAGTTAGCTGACTTTTTAGCTCATAGCCAAACCAGGTTCTGATTCAAGCTACTGTCAGTTGTAATTTAAGCCCATTAGAATATAACTTTTAATCCTAAGTTTTTAAATAAGGATGTAAAGGTAATTCTCACAGTAGTCTTAAGAAAGATCAGTGATATTTTCTGGGCCTTTAGTTCTTTCCTACAAAATGAAGTTGGTAATTCTCTCACTTAATTACCAAAGTTCTGTGAAAAGCAAATAGTCATCTGCAGGGAACGTGATGTAATAAGAGTATTAACACCGAATAGTGACAGTTAACCAGGCACCTCTGATTAGGTGCCTTGAAATTTAATGTCACTTGAGGGAAATCTATGGCCCTTCTATGTCTCCTAACATTACTAAAAATGAGAAGGTGGTTTGGGGAGATAGATTTATATTCAGAATCTTTTAAAGCTGTCCTCAAGGAGCAGGGCAAGGCTGGGGCAAAGCGCTCTGCAGACTCTTTGAGGAGGTTGTTTCATCCATACGCCTCAGTGTCATATCTTCTTTTAATTTCTTACCGTCTTTCCCCTCTCAGTTTTTCATGTTCATTTATTTATTTTGAGAGAGACAGTGCAAGCACACATGAGTGGGGCAAGGACAGAGAGAGAGTGGGAGAGAGACAGAGAATCCCAAGCAGGCTCTGCACTATCGGCACAGAACCATACATGCTTCTTGATCTCACGGACCACAAGATCATGATGTGAGCTGAAATCAAGAGTCGGACACTTAATTGACTGAGCCAGGCCGGCGCCACTCTTACTCTGTTATGGTGCTAATTTTACTCTGCAATGTGATCCAGTAATTTGAATTCCTCTTTGCAGTTTGCAAACTCTTTTTGGAAGAGAATTTTCCTTATTCATCTTTAGAACTTATTTAATGCATAGCACACTACTCTGCATGCCATAGGTGCTTAGTAGATATTGGGTGAATTCAAATAAAGAAAAAGTCTTTAAGTTTTAGCATTTCCCTTAACAAATCATTTTTTAAAAATCTGAAAGGTGTGCGTGTGTGTGTGTGTGTGTGTGTGTGTAAACAGTATATACACAAGCTATGTGAGGAGACTGTACCCTATGTTATTCGAGGCAGTATGATTCAGGATGGTAGTTCTCAACCAGGGGTGATTTTGCTCCCCCAAGGAGGCACTTGACAATGTCTGGGGACATTTTTTGTTGTCTTGAGCTGTGGAGTATATAGCACTGCTCCTAGCATGTAAGGGGAAGAGACCAGGGATGCTGCTAAATGCTCTGGAATGTACAAGACCAATGATTACCTGGCCCAAAATGTTAACAGTGCCAATGACAAGAAACTCTGGTATAGACAAAACCCACCTGGGGTCAATAGGATAAAATAGAGATTTTATTAGGGCATCACCCTTCACCAAATAATTGCAAAATTATTTATTACGTTCTTGCTTCTTATTTTAAGTATGTATTTTCTCACTTGCTCTCCTCTTCCACATAATGGTACTCTAGTGGAAATGAAAATCTTTGCCTTTAAAGTTAGAGTAGAAGGAGTACCCGGAATAGCTTCCTTTCAAGGAAAGGCATCCTCTCTGTGACCTTACCAGAAATATTGCTGGGCACACTTCTTATATAGCCTTATACCTAGGTTGGATGAACAGTTTCTGCCTTTTGGGAAGGCAAATTTATTCTACATCTTTTCCTCTGCTGCTTTTTTTAGGGGGGTGGGGAGGGGTGCTGGGGAATGATTGTATTTACTCCAAAACTGTGGGATAAAAGTTAACATAATAAAAGCAACATTTGAAAAGAGAGTCTGACATCCAAAACACAATTTCAAAGGTGAAAATCAGAAATAGCATCCACATTAGCACTGTGGTCAAATTAACTTGAGTTAAGGATTTCAGTTATTCTGTATGATTTATTCTTTTAAATTTATAGAGCATTCTCTTACATGGGTTTGAAAAGTGACTAGGGCAATTGAGATTATGGTATCAGGGATTTGGTGATCATCTAATCCTTAATGTCATGGCACAATTAGGCTGAGGAATCCTGGCTTGGAACCTGGAAGTCATAAATTATTCTTATAATATTCTTGGTTTTCCTTATACTCTGGACCTAGGATAACCCAGGACAAAGCCAAACTTCTTGAGCTGTTTACTAGTGCAAATCTTGAGATATTCCTCAGCCAGTCAACCAACCAATAATCAGCTCAAAGTTATCACTCTACCATGGATAGAACAAGTTGTGAGTATTGAGGGCCTAAAACTCATTTTGGTGAAACATTCAGGCCATTTGATGTCACTCTTAGTTAATAATCTACTTGTGCTTGTTGACACACTGCAGCCCTCCATCCTCCGAGTTCTGCCTCTAACCTATAACATGTGTTTACAATAGTTTTATGAACAATAGTACAATAGTTACTATAGTAATATGAACAATTTGCCTCTGAGCTGAAATATACAGTACGATACCCGTTATTATAAATCTACCAGTACTGTAAGCCCAATTCATGGTTTTTAATGTGAATGGCTTACCTACTTCTTTTTTCTTTCCACCTCTGAATTTTTGTTTGTTTTCTTCTGTGGTGAAGAAGAAGTTTCACAGCTCAGCAAAGTCTTACGACTTTTTTTTTTTTTTTTTTTTTAATAAACAGTCTCTAAAACACAGCTCATCTAGCTCTAGGACATCAAGCAAGTGACCCAGGACTTGTTATTTTTCTGCTCAGTTTCTGTGTAGCTAAGGCAAGAACTTTTTCTTGGCCTCTACTCAGTGATATGCAAAGACCTGAAGCTTTTAAAGTGAAAGAGAAAACAGAGAAGGTAAGCTTTTGTTTCACAAAGAAATCCCAGCAAGTTACCTAGGGATACATTATTAATCAGCTTCTCTTGTTGACAGTACAGGATCACTTTGTTCATATTTATCATGTCTGTTGGTAAAAAGGGGAGGGGGGAGGAGATTGAATAACATCAGTACTCTTAAAATCGTTCTGTCTCTGCTTTCTGCTTGGAAAATTGTTCAGTGCATGGCTGTTTTGGTGATTGTGGTACATACACAAACATCTGTGGAGAACAGTTTACCATGTTTGTCTCTGCAGAGCTCCCTAGCAAATCACATGTACATCATCAACTCTCAGATGACTCCTAAAGATGTCCTCTAACTACTGAACACATATCAGGGAAATGAGGTATAATTTATATCCTGATATAGAAAGAAAAAAAAAGTGAAAGAAATTTGACTTGCTCAAAGTTTCTCATTAACTTTCTAGAGCTTCTGTAGTTGTTTCCTGGTTCTGTCAGGAAAGTCCATGTTTTGCAAGTACTTTGAGTCTAGAAACATTGTATCTTGCTAATGATATCCAAAAAATCCCCACTGTGTGATCTAATTTTCCATATATTGTTCCGTATAGAATTTCTAAGATATGGGTGATGCTTTGAGGACAGATCTACTCTTTATTACCAAGAGGCTGAGTTCTGATAAGTTGCCTCCAGAAAGATTCCATGATCTTGGCTCATAATTGCCAGGTGCAGTGGCAAAGGACAATGAGAGGCACCTTGTTTAAAATTTAGGAAGAATTTTAAGGTGGCAACAGTGAGGCATTAAACCAAGTATGGGACCCTCTGTGACTACGTAGACTGTACAACCATGAATGTATGCATGTCCATGAAGGTTACTTGGAAATGATACCCAGCATCTGTTCTGCACAAGGAAAGCCCTGTACATAATTTTTTTAAATTATAAAATTCTCCATATTACTTCCTAATGCATCTGATGGTATTTTTCTTTTTTTGTATCGAAGAATGGTTGTAAAGCCCCACTTATCCCATTTTTTTGGGTAATTTTATGTAGGTATAGTGGAAGGAAACAAAAGTACACATATTCTGAGTGCAAGATTTAGCACTCAGAATATGTGCTTAGTTCTCAACATTTACATCCAGCCAAAAGACCATTACCACCATAACGGTAACAAATATGTTTATCGTCCTCTAAAGCTTCTTTGTGCCCTTTTGAAATCCATCTTTTCTTCTCTGCACACTGTCCCCTTACAAACACTGATGGGCTTTCTGTCCCTGTAGATTAGTTTGAATTTTCTGCAAGCATAGAATATGTAGGTTTGTCTAGCTTTTTTCCCTCAGCATAATGATTTGGAAGTTCATTCATATTGCTACATGTATCAATATCTCATTCCTTTTTATTGCTGAGAAGTAGTCCTTTCAGTAAACTGTTTATTCACCACATGTTAATTAATAGACATTCATGTTTTCTCTGATGTTTAGCACCTATGTGTAAAGCTGCTATGAATACCCATTCTTGTATAAAATATGATTTTTAAAAATTTTCTTGGGTCAATACCCAACATAGGAATAGTTGAGTTACCTAATAGTTAAGTGTTTACATTTTTAAGAAAGTGCCAAATTGTTTCCTAAAGTGCTACTTCATTTTACATTCCCACCAGCAATGTGTGAAGGTTCTAGTGGTTACATATACTAAAACACTTGTGGGGCGCCTGGGTGGCTTAGTCGGTTAAGCGTCCGACTTTCGCTTAGGTCATGATCTCGCGGTTCGTGGGTTCGAGCCCCGCGTCGGGCTCTGTGCTGACTGCCAGCTCAGAGCCTGGAGCCTGTTTCAGTCTGTGACTCCCGCTCTCTCTGACCCTCCCCTGCTCACGCTGTCTGTCTCTCTCTCCTAGAAATAAAATAAAACATTAAAAAAAAAAAATAAAAAAAAAATAAAACACTTGCTATTGTCTGAGAAGACCAACTCATGTAATGTTTAAACCTCTTCTAATATTACCTTAAATTTATTTATAGAGAATTTCTCAGAGAATTGAGTTTTATTTCCAAAATTTTATTATGAAAAGTTTCCGGCAGAAAAGTTGAAAAAATTGTACAGCAAACACTATATATTAATATATATATTAATATATATAATATATGTGTATATATATATACCACCTAAATCTGATGATTATTATTTTGCTATGTTTCCTTTATTACATATCTATACAGCTGAATCTCCATCTGTATAGTCACCACCCAATTTTAAAGAATAAAAGAATATGTATGTGTAGTGGGGAATGACACAAGGCTCAGGCACAGATTGTCATCCAATAAAAGTTATGTATTCTTCTAAGAATTTTGCTTACAGCTGATATTTCCTTGTTGGGTTAAAAAAAATAGGTCTAGAACAGAATTTAGAGATAATGTAGTTCTCACCACCATATTTTCTTCCTTATATGAATCAGGAAACTATGGCCAAATATAACGATTTGTGCAAGATATTTAGAAGGTTAATCATGAATCAGATTTTATGTTGTCTAGATCAACATTCTGTGCACAATTCTGCATCTTCTCACAATATTAATTATTCATGTTTTAAATGAATAAACTGTGTTTCTAGTACTGAATTATAAAAAATATTTTGCAGTTCATTTATGAAGATTCAATTCTGTATCATAATTATATACAAAATCATGCATTTTTAAAATTGAAAGGAAGATCTTAGTATCTTCTACATTTTGTTCCAACCCTAGTGCCCATTTGAAACCTGACTCTTAAGTGGGTGGGTTAGTACTTTGAAATAATGTTTAAGTCAATTCAGTTATTTTTCCTAATTTTATTTATTTGTAATGAAACATTAAGTATATAAATGATCCATAGTTTTTTGCTCCCTTTTTATCTCCTTTTATGCATCTTTGGGACATTTATCTTCATGTCAGCAACCCCATCAGGGAGATTTTCAGATAAAGGGAGAGGAAATGGAACTCAGAGTAGTCCCATTTTATTTGTTAATAAGAAGGAGGTTGAAAGTAATGGTTAAATTGGATTTTTAAGCTATCAGTGGATGTAATTTATTCCATCATGCCGGGTCCCCATTTGCCTTCTCTTTATTGCAGGTAATTGAGAATTAGTCACGTTTGTTATTTTTAGCCCTCCCTGATTTTGTCTGGAAATGGAAATGAAATTACAAAAACAGGTAAAGAAAAGCTATCAAAAATATTTTTAAAATCAACCTCATGATTCAGTTAGCCAGGAAATATTAGGAGACTTGGAAAAGGATTGTTTTAAGATAAAAACCAGGTGGGTTTTGTTTGAGCTGATTATTTATTTAAATAACCAAGATTGAGTCGAATCACCAAGAAGATATTCTTGCCACACATCCTTAAGAGTGTTGGTGCTTACGAAGAGAGCATGGGACATTTATTTCATTTATTTTATTACTAAAGCTTGATTTGAGGAAATGACCTTTTGAAGCTTCGGAATAGGACATTTACCTTAGTTTCTTCTCCTTCACCCTTGAAATTTTACCCATTAATGTAAACTGTTTTTTTAGAAAAAACATTCCAGATGCATTTTAAAATTTGATGGTCAGTAGACAATTTCATCTGAAACAACAAGAAGAAAAGACCGATTTTTATTTCCAGGTACCTCACAATAGAAAGGAGAACTCCTGGTGCTCTTTCTTTGTAAGGATTTAAATTCATGTACAGTCTGTTAATTTGAAGGGCATTTGAAGTTTGAATTATAATGTATCAGTCATCCTTGAAAACTCAGGCAATTAATATACATAAATACAAAATTCCCTAAACAATATTTTTGTCCACACTTCATTTATATATGCTTATAGGAATTACTCATGCTAAACTGCAATTCATCAAATCTCCGGTAACAAAACAAATCATCCTGTCATTTTATACTTAAAAATGTCCATACTAACTTTTTTCAAAATGCAGGTATGGCATTTGATTGCAAATGCTTAGTGATGCCAGGATTCTCATCTTAGTAGAGAGAAGGAAAAATGTCCTATTTTCAGAATTACTGCGCCAGTTAACAAAGTTATTATTAACATCATAAATTACTGTTATTTTTGTTAAAATGACTTTCTGGCATCCTGGCACATTTAACACATCTACCAAGTGGATGTTATTTGTATATCACCCTAAATATCAGTACCACACTTTTAAATGCGTATACTTACAATAATGGCAATGTCTTGTGCTCTGTTGTAGATCTTACTGGCTTTGTACACAAGTAAATTAATCATGTGGCAGTCCTTTATCACTGAAAATAAATGGAAAGAATTTCTCAATAAGTAACTTTAAAGAACAATGTCTTTTACACACCACAGCAATTTACAAATGATTTGGCAAGGTATTTGGAAGAACTGAATGCCAATATTTTTATCCATTCTACTTTTGAATTGTTATTTTAAAACCATCAGATTGTGTTTTTTAATCTTTCTAATTTTTCCTTTCATTGTATTTATTCGTGTCCCTCTGAGCACAGAGAAATTTGTAAGAATTTTAATGGGAAATTATTCATTTGGATAAGCATGGGAAATAACCAAATCATGTTAATGACTTAAAAAGTACATATTTTATAATTGACAATGGTAAAAAGTTAATGTTTATAATTAATTTGATAAAGAAATGACTAGGGGTTATGAATGCCTAGGAATGAAGAAGGTAAGTGGTATATGCCACAAATAAATTATAATGGGACAGAGAACAAGAAATGTTACATTTGGAGAGATGTTACTTTGAAGTATATCTTTGAAGTATATCTTTACTTTGAAGTATACCTTTTATCTTTGAAGATATCAACAGAAAGTCATCACTCTCAGCTCTGTAAGCACTTCACTGTGGGACTCACTCCTATTCCCAAATCAGGATAGAAAGAGTGGGCTCAGGGGTCTGGCTGTCTCAGTTGTTAGAGTTGTGAGTTCAAGCCCTGTACTAGGTATAGGGATTTCCTTTGAGGGGGGGAGGTGGGGAGTGGTGTACAGATTTTTTAAAAAAAGAGAGAGAAAATGGTTATATTTAGAAAGTCATGTGGTTTTCTTTCTACCTGAGGCAAAGTCAGATGCTCAACCGACTAAGCCACATAGGTGCTTCAAAAGTCATATGATTTTCAAGAGTAGGAGCTGATTATAGTCTTTCCTCAAAATAAAAAGTGGGTTCTCACTCATGAATATTAGACTCCTAATATTAAGAAAAAGTTACTAATATAAAGAAAAAGTTGTACAAGGTCAGACTCAGTATACATGTTCTGACAGATAATCACACAGCATAGTTGAAATCAGAGCATTCTTCAAAATTATAAGATAATCACAAACTAATCACAAACTTCTGGATTTGGACCTCTGCTTAACCCCTCTCCCCTTGACTCTAGGACCTACAAACATTTCAGTTATTTTTTTCTTTGATTTAAACCACATATTTCTTGTGATCTTAGAATCTTATGAACTTTTGTTGGGTATTTGATTACTATTTTTTTCTACTTTGGAATTTTGAGTTTCTGTCTACAGAAACTTGTACTTATCCATTTGATTAGAACTCTACACTTTTCATTTAGAAATCACAGGACTCATTTCTGCCAGAAGAATCACCAAGGTCAGAAAAGTGTCGTATTTCTGGGCTGTGTGTAAAATTATGGCAACTGCTGACATGCTAATAAGCAGATCCTGTGGCCTCTTCTGATTCATTTTTACTTTCCTCCCTTCCGTGATTCTAGGAAGCAATACCATCCCGGCACTTCAGCTTAAGACCCCTCAATTTTACACAGCATGGTAATTATTTCTTTTTCCCAGAATTTCACAGACTTTTCTGTCATTTGGGGCTGGGTGTAGAATCACTTCTTCTGGGAGTCCTGCCCAACAATCTGATCTGTTTCCCAAGCTCTCTCTGTTCTTTCATCCTTATTGCTGTCACTGCTTCGTATTTTATTACTCATTATTTCTTAATTTGTTTATTTGCCTTCTTCCTCCACTGGAACACAAGAGCCGTGACCTGAGGGCCCAGATCTGTCTTGGTCACTGCTGCGGGAGCACAGTGCCTGTCATAGAGAAGACTCTCAGGAAATGTTGGTTGAATGGCAGACTGGATATTGACAAAATGAAGGTCTGTCTGCAATTACTGATGCTAGGCATCTCTCTAAATAAATAAAACAATCACAATTAAGATGGTGCCATGGGGCGCCTGGGTGGCTTAGTTGGTTAAGCGTCCGACTTTCGCTTAGGTCATGATCTCGCGGTTCTGGGTTCGAGCCCCGCGTCGAGCTCTGTGCTGACTGCCAGCTCAGAGCCTGGAGCCTGTTTCAGTCTGTGACTCCCTCTCTCTCTGACCCTCCCCCTGCTCACGCTCTCTCTCTCTCTCTCTCTCCTAGAAAAAAAAAAAATATTTAAAAAAAGATGGTGCCTTAGTTTTGTCTAACTGAAAACATGGGATTATACAGGCTTTAAATCATTTTAGAAAGAATGTTAAATGTTACAAGTATCAGTTCTAACAATATTCTAGATATAGCGAATTTGTTAAAAAATATTAATAATTGATCATTATAATTGTGTCCTTGATTTTGAATTTTGTTTCTGAACATCATGATTACAGTCTGGTGAAAATGAAAACATTTCTTTGTGCTTTTAATGGTGTTTTAATTTAAAGGTACATACATTCCTTGATCACCTTGGAGATGATTTTTTCAATCATCATCGGTGGTTATGTCTGAAGGTTTTATTTCTTTTTTTCTGCTGCTGCTAACAGAATGTGCCCTTGACTTTGCTCTCTTCTGAAATGATACTTTTGTTCCTGTCCAGAAATCAAAAATAGCATGTGAACATTACATCATACATAACTTTTTCCACCAAAACATTTGAGGATAACTTGGATTCATTTATTAGAGTTTTATTTTTTTCCAAATTTTGTAACACCCTAGTGTTCTACAGTAACTAACCTTACACTGAATGCCAGAGGACATTCACTAAGCTCTTATTTAAAATCTATTTATGATGTATTTTAAATATTCAGTAGAGACTTCTTAAACATGCAGCCTTAGGTTATTGAAAATGGATTTCCTAAAACCAAGAGATTGGATATTAATATCAGGCATTTGTATAAAACAGATTTTGCTAATCTATTATATAAAGGGATGATTATGATGATCCTATATTGTTTGTCAGCCCAGTTATATTGTTCTATATTAGTAATTGCTATCTATAGACCACCCGTTTCATTTTATGCTTTGTTTTCATCTTTAACTTATGTTTGATTCATGTTTCTGAATGAATGAAGATTATTCATTAATATAGAAACTTCAGGCATTTCTGCTTTACCATTCCAGTGTAATTATTTATAGAAAATGTGTTTAAAAAGAAATTCTTAAAATTCTGAAGTTATAGTTTGAGAAACTAGTATGTATCTGCTTTTGGTATTATAGCCATCATTTTGGTATTGCTGCATAAAAAAGGATTTATTTTGGCCTTTTTGGTTCTAAACCAGTGAGAATTTTGTCACTTGAGAGACATTTGGTAATGTTTAGAGACATTTTGGTTATCACAACTGGAGTGTGCTAATGGCATCTCGTGAGTAGAAGCCAGGGTAGTACTAACCATCCCGTAACACACAGAACAGCACTCCACAACAAAGAATTATCTGGTTCAAAATATAAATAGTGCTAAGATTGAGAAACACTAGTTTACACAAAGTCTTAAAAAAATTGGTTTACTTCAGCTAAAAGGGATGCTTACTTAATGTGAGTATTTAAAGTTCTTCAAAAAGGCTAAGATGCTAAAAAAAAAAAGTTTTCTCTGAGGAAACCATGAATACTAGGGATAAGAAGAAATGAAGTCATAGGTAATGGAAGAAAACATTGTGTTGGCTTTTGTAGTCCATTCTAAGAAATGTGGCTTTGGGGCGCCTGGGTGGCTCAGTTGTTTTAGCTTCCAACTCTTGATTTCAGCTCAGGTCATGATCTCACAGTTTATGAGTTTGAGTCCCACATTGGGCTCTGTGCTGATAGTGTGGAGCCTCCTTAGGATTCAGTGTGGAGCCAGTTTCGGACTTTCTCTTCTTCTCTCTCTGCCCCTTCCCCACTCATGCTCTCTCTCTCAAAATAAGTAAGTAAACTTAAAAACAGAGAGAAATTTGCCTTTTACTGTGCACAAGATAAGAACTCATTATATGATATCGAGCAGAAGAGAAGCATAATCTAGTTATGTTTTCACAGGATCATTTGGCTGCCACGGTAGACATAACGCTAAAGCTATTCTCCAAGGTTCCCTTCCCCTCATTTGTCAAGTAGACACTAATCTAGGTACTAATGTGAAGGGACTGTGCCAATGTAGTTAAGATCACAGACTTTAAGGTAGTAAGATCATCATAGATGATCCAATCTGATCGCTAAAGACCTTAAAGCAGAGACATTTCTACATCTAACATTAGTCAGAGGGATGTGGCAGAAGAGGGAAGGAGGCAGAGGAGAGATTCAGTGCATGGGGGACATGCCACCCACTACTGATAGCTTTGAAGGTGGAAAAAAAGGCCACAAACCAAGGTGTATGGGCAGCTTCTGGAAGCTGAGAGCCATAACCAACCAAAAACCAGAAAGGAGACAGGAATCTCAGGTCTACACTTCTTAGAACTGAATTCCACCATCAGCCTGATCAACCTGTGGAAGCATGCTTCTCCCTAAAGCCACTAGAAAAAAACACAGCTGGGGCGCCTGGGTGGCTTAGTCGGTTGAGCGTCCGACTTTGGCTCAGGTCATGATCTCGCGGTTAGTGGGTTCGAGCCCCGCGTCGGGCTCTGTGCTGACTGCCAGCTCAGAGCCTGGAGCCTGCTTCGGATTCTGTGTCTCCCTCTCTCTCCTAGAAATAAAAAAACCCTCCCCTGCTCGCGCTGTCTCTCTCTCTCCTAGAAATAAATAAAACATTAAAAAAAAAAAAAAAAAAAAAAAGAACACAGCCCTGCTTATGCCTTGACTTTGTCTAAACAAAGAACCAGCTGAGCCACACTGTGCCTGGACTTTGGACCAGGGACACTGTAAGATAATAAACAGTTGTTTTAAGCCACTAATTTTGTGGTAATTTGTTTTGGCTACAATAGTAAACAATACACTTGCTCTGCTGAGAATTATAGATTCTAGGAAAGCAAGGGTTAAAAACAGAAACAACTGGGAATGTCTCTCAGTAACCTGAACAAGAGATGATGGTAATGTAGAGCAAGGTGGTGGTAGTGATAATGGTGAATAGCAGTTGAATTCTGAATATGTCTTGACTATGGGACCAATAGAATTTTCCTGACGAATTGGATATGTGTTATGAAAGAACTAGAGAATACAAGGAAAATACCAAAGGTTTTGTGTGAACACCTGGACGGATGGGGTTGTCATGAACTAAACCAGATAAGACTGAGCAGACTTTAAGGGAAAAATTAAGATGTTGGTTTTGTATAAGTTGGGTTTATGATTCTTGTTAAGAGTTTATTTAAAGTATTTAGCATCAGGGAAAGCAAATATTTGACACATGTGCCTCCTCGACCTTTTCCACTGCTCATGGATCACCTCACACTTGTCAGCTGATTCAAGACATTAATTTCATCAGAATCCTTCCCAGCTCAGCATTCAAGGCAGCGCTCTCAAAAGAGAGATGTCATAACTCAAGATGAAACCATTTGCCATCCTTATTGTTCTAGTGTCTTTTGAATCACACAACAGGTATATAAAACAAATACTTCCTGTATATCGCTCAATAATTTAGCAATATGTCAGTGTACTGCATTTATCATAGAAATATGTAGCTCTGAATTATAGATATCTTCAGTGATGATGAACAATTTTTTAATGTAAAATACTTTGTATCCTCACACACTCCTTTAGCCAAAATATATTTCTTTTACTCTTGATTAAAAAAATAATAAAAGGCACTATGTACAGTTTAAGGAAACATTATTAACTCACCCCTTTGTAGTCATGCAGACATATAACTTTATCTTTGTTTATTTAGTGATCATGCAGAGGACTGGGTTTGAGGCTTCCTGGAGGTAAACACCCATGCATTTATTCCTAAAATAAACATGCAAGTTACAGTCAGTGAGATGAGATCAAGAGATACTTTTGGCAAAGCCTCAGGCTGGGAGATGTTCAGTAAGGGTGACTTTTCTGGACTTACTGATCAACTCATAGCAGCACCGCTTGGGTTGGTGACACTGCTGCTTTGTTTTGGGTAAGTGGCGATGGAGGCCTTCCAGCCATGTCAGTTTTCAGATAGACTGAACCTATCACTTCTTATTGTTGGAAAACTGTATTTAGCCCACCGTATCCTCTGGATCCAATATTGTCTGCCTCTTTGGTACAGTTTCATACTACCCCACATATACCACTCAGCATCGCTGTGCATAGTTTATGGTTACAAGATGATACTTGGCCACATTGAAGCTGGGGAACAATGACTAATCTGTAGCCATGCATTATTGATTGTTTTGTTTGTCTTTAAGACTAAGTGGGCACAGGGCCCAGAAGAGATGACCAGGATCACCACAATATTCTGTTGGTGGTGGAAGTCACCCTCTCACAGCCCATGGTTGTGGACATACCTGGATATTCATACATTAGGGCATACGGACACACAAAAATGTTCACAAGTACACACACACATATGCACACACACATCTACTTATGCCCTCCCACAATGCCATTAAGTCTTTTCCCTGATTTCCCGTACCATATCATCCAAATGACAAAAAACAACACTCTGTCTTTAGGAAGGGTAGATAGCTGCTATCAGGACTTTGTCCTTCTTGAATTTGAGTCACTCTGCTTATTCCCGGGGAGGACCGATTGCCATGACCATCTTTTCAGAAAAGCTGCCTTTCTTCTCCTGGCCCTCGAGAATCATAGCATCTTCTGCGCTTTCCAGACAGTCTGTTCATGCAATATGGACTTTCAATTATCTTTATTATTTTGGCAGCTCGTGCATCTAAAGAATAAACTCCTGAATAGCAGAAAATATGGAACAATCTCAAGTTAATGGTACCTAATAAATATTCCTTGAATGAATCAAGCTATTAAGTAAACAGCACTTTTCTTATTATGATAGTATAATAGCAAAGAATCAAAGACTCACTAATTTCCTCTTACTGAAGGCTCAAATGCCTTTGACACATTGGTTGACTTTTGCTGAATCTGAGTCTGGTAGACATGTATAGAAACGTTAAGGCTGGTTTGGCTAATAACATCAAGAACCCTAGAAGTCTTAAGAAATAGAACTCTTGTCTTCCATAGAAATTGTGTAAAATATATTTTGCAATAAAAGATTCTCCTTTTGGCTATCATAAAGACCAAACGATCCTCAATAAATCAAGCTTGGCAAAAGCTTATTTAATTTGGTACGCTTGGAAGTTAACCAAACTAATTTATAAGTGTCACTCATCCTTTTGTTAATTCATTTCACTGACAGGCTTTGAAAAGAATGTAGAGACATTTCCTCACTGGGTCACCTGTGGGCCATACTTAGCACTAATTAGAAAGATGGCTTACCACAAGTGAGATATTAAAGCATAGAGGAGAAGCTCTTATTTCAAGATATCCTCATTTATTTCTTCTCAGCCATGCCATGCTGACAGATCATTATGTGTCCAGTACCACCATTTTGCCATTTGGTACTGAAGTCAATGGCAATTGAAACATCAATTGCAATTATAGTAAACAGCATCCTCATTTCACGTGGATTTCCCTTTTATCATTTCAGAGGAATGGAATGTAGATAAATACTGTGATGAGAGTGGAGATGAGACAGATATTATTATATTATATATAGAAAAGGCCAGTGCAGAAGCTGTGGACTGCTTTATGATGACTATTTATTAGTTTGAAGATAATGAAAGTTTTCCTCAACCAAAGACTAAATAATTTTAGAGTCTACATACAAACCTTTAATAAAGTTTATTAGCGGATGTGGGGTATATTTGACTGCTGACTCTATTAGTCATGATTCACTTTGCTGGTTTATTTGGCTGAAAATAAAATATGCCCCAAAAGGACTGCCTGTGTAGTAATGTGGGTTTTTTGGTAAAATATTTATTGCTTTAATCAAAATAATTGTATATCTTCTTGGTTCATTTAGAAAAAAAAATACACAAGTATTCAGAGCTGTCAGGATATTTAGTTAGATTCATTCACTTGTACAAAAATATTGCACACCTACTATGTGTTTCTGTATTAAGCATGGAGGCTACAGAAGACAAAAAACCCTACCCTCTTAGAGTATATATAAATTTTAGTCTGTAAAGACAGAAAATCAATGAAAAGGAATAAGCAAGTTTGTGAAGTACTAGATCATGATGCATACTATGGAGAGAAATAAAACAGAGAATGGAGTTGGAGTAATGAAGGATATGCTCCTTAAATTGAGTCATCAGGGAATGTTTCATTGAAAATTTTACATTTAAGTGAATACCTTGCATTTGGCAACTGAATAACATTTGGGTGAAGAGTTCAGTAACAGAGTGCAAGGCCCTTGTCTGGGATGAGCACAGTAGATTGCAGGAGGCTGGAAGGTCAGAGCAAAGTGAACAAAGAGAGGATAGAAGAAGGGAAGTCAGAGGAGAAATAAGGGTTCAATCTGATTAAGCCTTGTAGGTCAGGGTAATGATGAGAATTTACTCTGGGTAAGGTGGGAGCTATTAGAAGTTTTTCAGCCAGAGGAATGATATAACCTGACTCTTAGGTTAACAGGATCACAGATAGGTTGAGCATAGACAGAGGGTAAGAGCAGAAGCAGGAAGGTCTGCCTTCCATCCGTTTGCTTATCAATTAATTAATTCATACAGAAATAGATATCCAGCACTTTCAGTGATTCTGTCTAGAAAAAGAAAAGGAGTTTCCTGAGACTTAACTCTTTTATGGAATTCCAATAATTTTTTTAATGCATAGGAAATTCCTTAAAAAAATTTTTTTTACAAAAAAGGACTTGAATTTTTTTTTCAGTGTTTATCTGTTTTTTTTTTTAAATTTTTTTTAATGTTTTTTATTTATTTCTAGGAGAGAGAGACAGACAGCGTGAGCAGGGGAGGGTCAGAGAGAGAGGGAGTCACAGGCTGAAACAGGCTCCAGGCTCTGAGCTGGCAGTCAGCACAGAGCCCGATGCGGGGCTCGAACCCACGAACCGCGAGATCATGATCTAAGCGAAAGTCAGACGCTTAACCGACTAAGCCACCCAGGCGCCCCAGTGTTTATCTGTTTTTAAGAGAGACAGAGTGCAAGCAAATGAGGAACAGAGAGAGAGGGAGACACAGAATCCAAAGCAGACTCCAGCCTCAGCTGTCAGCACAGACCCCAACGCGGGGCTCAAACTCACCACCCTTGAGATCATGATCCAAGCTGAGGTCAGACACTTAACCGACTGAACCACCCAGATGCCTCTACAAAAGGGATTTGAATTTCATGAGTGAACAGATCCTAGAAAAGATGCTTTTATTTCTAATAAATGGAGAATTCCCTGTCCACATTAAGTGTAACACATTCGGTTCTGGTTAGAATGACTGATCTGGAGAAAATGAAACTAGGAAACAAACCAAAAAAAAAAAAAAAAAAGAAAGAAAGAAAAAAAAAGCCTCCCAAGAGTTAGTGTTTCATTGGTGATTATTGAAGAGGGAGAACACTGGGATTAGTCATCATGTATTACATTTTTATAAATATGCTTATACTAAGACTAACATGTTATTTGTATATGATTTCTTAGAATTTTGTTTTGTTTTGTTTTAATATTTTTATTTATTTCTAGTAGAGAGAGAGAGACAACGTGAGCAGGGGAGGGTCAGAGAGAGAGGGAGACCCAGACTCCGAAATAGGCTCCAGGCTCTGAGCTGGCAGTCAGCACAGAGCTCGACACGGGGCTCGAACCCACGAACCGCGAGATCATGACCTAAGCGAAAGTCGGATGCTTAACTGACTAAGCCACCCAGGCGCCCCTGACTTCTTAGAATTTTGGAAATAAGGACAGCTAGGCTGTGATACCTGATCCAAAAGAATGGCAATGAGTCGGTTCAGGAAGTAACAAGTGGGTTCAGGGGGCAGGTTATCAAAAATTACTCTGAGAACATTCAGATGACTTTTAAACTTCATCATTAATGAAAAAAATGTTATTTATGTACTTTATGAAATACAAAAAAATAGAGTGATGCTCCATTTTGTAGACTCATTTCTGTTCAGTACTCTGTTTCATCTGTCTATTAAAGACTTTAGGATTGATTATGCTGTTTTTCCATGTTCTTTTCACTGAGTATTAAAATAATCTTTTGCTTTGTTGGATAAAAGTAATATGTAAAGATCTTTGTACACAATTTTCACTTCAGTTAATTTTAAGATTCCAAATAACACATGTTACTTTGATTTGAAGATTCCTTTTTATGAGCTGCTCTGTATTTTTAACAATTCCTCAACTTAATTTTACTAGTGACTACCACCCTGTATCTAACATGCTGCTTTGGGAAGACATAAAAGCATTACTAAAAGCACTATTGGGAGCAATTTGACAAAACCCTTAGAGGCATAATGGATTTTGCTAATATTTTCTAGAGCTACATTTTATAATTACTAGATCCAAATTCTGTTTTTTTTTTCCCAGAGTCATATGGATATTCATATGTGAAGTACTAAAAATATGTTAAAATTCAGTTTACCAACTATTAGTGAAATAATTTACTGGCATAGTAATGGGGGGGAGAGGGTTGAAACTCCTGAAGAAAATGAATTCTAGATTTCCTTTGATGTAAATTTCCACAGTGGCAATGTTTCCAATATTTGCATCGCTGTCATAAAGCACTATCGGAAGCTGATTTGTTTTATGACCTGTATTTCCTTATGCTTTTTGAATTTATTGTTCACGGTGGGAGAGCTCATTCTCTGTTTTTGCAGTCTCTTCTCCAATTCCTAATTTTTTTTTTAATGTTTTATTTATTTCTAGGAGAGAGAGAGAGAGAGAGAGACGGCATGAGCAGGGGAGGGTCAGAGAGAGAGGGAGTCACAGACTGAAACAGGCTCCAGGCTCTGAGCTGTCAGTCAGCACAGAGCCCGACGCGGGGCTCGAACCCACGAACCGCGAGATCATGATCTAAGCGAAAGTCAGACGCTTAACCGACTAAGCTACCCAGGCGCCCCACCAATTCCTAATTTTTACCTCAATCTTTTACATCTCAGGAAATGGCATTGCCTTTGTCCAGCTGCTCAAGCAAGGAATGTGGAAGTTGTCTCCAGTTCCTTCCTTTCCTCTACCTAACCCTCACCTCCTTCAAATCCCTCAGGTTGACTCATCAATGAAGGTTCAAATTTCATATTGTAAATCTGTCCTTTTTTTCCACTTTCAAAACACCACCCTTTCCTGAACTCTATCCTTTCTTAGCTGGATGAAGGTGTTAGCTATTGCAGTCTAATTGATTTTTCTTCTTCCTCCATTCACCACCCCCAACAAAACAAAACAAAACTAAACAAACTAAACTAAACTAAGCTAAACAACTAAACTAAACTAAACTAAATAACACAACCCAACTCTACCTAAGAATTTTTCTCTACACATTAGCACTGGACCAGAAGAGTTACCCCAAATAAGATCATTGTTCTGACCTGCACAACATTCCCATTTGAAGCTTCTTTACTTTTTATTTAGAGCTTCTTTCTAGTGCTCTTATGTAGAACTTTCTGAAGTTTTCAATCTCATGTGCATTAAGTACAGTTATGCCACATAATATCACTTTAAGACTGAGAGTAAAAGCAGCTCTAGCCAGGGTGGAGAAGTGGAGATGTAGATGAGACAGTGCCCAGAGATCACATCAATTTCTAGAAATAAGTAACTTCCATTTTAATGTTCAGAAAAGGATCCATTTGTTTCCATAGCTTGATTTTTATGTGACCTTCTTTGGCTTCCTTCTCAATACAACATTCAGGCATACAGGAACTTCATTAATGTTCATTAATTTCCCCAGCGATGTGGAGGTGTTGATTGGAGAAAAATGGTAGGAAAAAGAATACACTGCGTAGGAGAGAAGTCTGCATGGGTCCACACGTTAGAGAGAGCTTTGAGTGGTGAGGATATAGTAGTCATCATGTATAGCATTTTGTTAAGGGGTGAGAGGAACTGAGTATTTCTGAGTCCTGAGTCATAAAGGGAGAGCTTTTGTGCCATACTAAAAAGTTGGTATTTTGTCTTGAAAGACTGTGGGGAGGCATTGAAGGATTTTATTATGTCTACTGTTGATTTTCAAAAAGTCTGGTGGGTTTGATTTTTCTACAAAGTTTGAGAACAAAACTTTCCAATGCTCCACTTGGAAATACAAGTTAAATACAAAAGCTTTAAATCAATAAAAATGAAACGTGGCTTCAAATTTGTCACAATTAAGTAAGGATGAAATTTGGTCAAAATAACACTTCCTCCAGTGACTTCTCCCATACCTTCAAAGTAATCATGGATTTTTAGGCTGTGGTGAATGTGGAGTAAAAATGTTTAGTGGTTTTCAAACCAAAGGTTAGAAAAAGAAAAATAGAGTTGCCTGGGTGGCTATGTTGGTTAAGTGTCCAACTTGGTTTTGGCTCAGGTCATGATCTCATGATCCATGAGTTCGAGCCCCACACTGGGCTCTGTGCTGACAGTGAAGAGCCCTCTTGAGATTCTCTCTCCCCTTCTCTTTCTGCTGTTTCCCTGCTCACTCTGTCTGTTGCTCTTAAAATAAATAAACTGAAAAAAAAGATATCCTCAGAAATAGACAATGACACTACCACTTAAAATTCTTGATCAGCAGTATCTTAATTTATAAATGTCATATAATGTGGAAAATTAATTCAAGGAGAAGGGATATATTTTCATCAAACTTGTAACTTAGATTTCTCTGTACTTCCTGAATATATCTACTAAATACTAAAAGAAATCAGTGAAATTAAATGCATTTTAAACTAGGCATCATTATAAAAATGTAACAGGGGTTTACAATTAGGACTATCTATTATATTTATTAAATTACAAGCATATTTCAAGAGCATCAAAATAAAAAAAATTATCTCAAAGCATGAAGAATGCTGAATGGCAAACACACGTGAAGTACAAACTTAGAATCCGCATATCAAACATCAAATTTTCTCCCAAATAAAATGTCTCAACCTTTAAAGTAGAACCCAGAGCTTTGCTTTAAACTGCTGCAAGAGAATTGAAAAAGTAACTGGGATGCCTGGGGTGACTCAGTCAGCAGAATGTCCAACTCTTGGTTTTGGCTCAGATCATGATCTCACATTTTGGGAGTTTGAGCCTTGCATCAGGCTCTTCCCTGGTAGTGGAGAGTCTCCTTGGGATTCTCTCTCTCCCTCTCTCTCTCTGCCCCATCCCTGTTTGTGCTGTCTCTCTCTGTCTCTCTCTCTTAAAGTAAATAAACTTTTTTTTTTAAAGAAAAAGTAACAGTTATCTGTCAGTGCTCTTTGAATATGTCCTCAACTTTCAGAAAGTATTAAAAAACTGTATCATAAAGAAAGGAAATGCATGTGCATAGTTTATGGTTACAAGATGATACTTGGCCACATTGAAGCTGGGGAACAATGACCAATCTGTAGCCATGCATTACTGATTGTAGTAAACAAAGGAGTATTAGAATGCAGAGGAGCCAGATGTGTTTTCATGACCCAGAGGGTATGAAAATCAGCTCAGCCCCACGTTTGTTCCCTGGCAGCACACACACCATCCGTTCCTGTTCTGCATGTGTGAGGATCACACAGGGAATGGGCTAAATCATTAACAACCATAGGCCAGGTGATTTTCTCAAAAGTAAGAAACAAATGTAACCACAATTTTATCTGACCAAAGACTTGAACCCAAGAGGGAGTGTAGAGAGGTGATTTTTCAACTGTGGGAGAAGTGAAAAGAAATTTCTGAATTGCTCCATGATTCACACACACAGTGCAGTTAGAGAAAATGCTGGGATGCTGCATATGGAAATAAGAGCAACCCATTTTCATTCATAATAAAGAAAAATATGGCAATTATTGGGTCTGAGCTGAATGGGGTTTGTACATGGAGTCAATATCCTTCATTGGAAAATAAAGACAGGCTTGGACTTGAATCCAGATTCATCTTCCTAATTGTTTTACATCAACTGAGTAAAGGCTTAACTTTTATGTTGATCCTTATGTTTATATGTAAAATTGTCATTTTACTGCCTTCCTTGTAGAGTGGTTTTAAACAGACTAAATGAGATAACATATCTCAGTAATTCTAGAAATCTAGTAGGTGCAGAACAAAATAGGGATGTTAATTATAAAGTATAAGTAAAGTAAAGCAAAGTGTAAATAAAGTAGAAAGTAGAAGTATAAAGTACATAATGAAGTTTTATTGATTTTGTATTGTGTGTGTTTAAAGCTTGACATTTGTGTATATACACATTTGTGTATATGGTATACATTTTTTGTATAAGATTCTATTAATTATTTACAGCTTTCTTTTTTTGTGTGTCCTGAATTTTTGATGTTCCCGGGAGATCTTAGAAAGTGGAGTGGCTGATCTGGTGAGTGATAATGTGCCATTCAGAATTATTTTGTGAAACTTTATTTATTTATTTTTATTTTGTTTGTTTCATTTATTTTTGAGACAGAGAGACAGAGCATGAGTGGGAGAGGGGCAGAGAAAGAGGGAGACACAGAATCTGAAACAGGCTCCAGGCTCTGAGCTGTCAGCACAGAACCCTATGCGGGGCTTAACCGTGAGATCATGACCTGAGCCGAAGTTGGATTCTTAACCGACTGAGGCACCCAGGCTCCCCTCGTGAAGCTTATTTAATCAGAGGAAGAAATACTGAACGGTTCTATTACTTATTGTACTATATTATTTTAGAAACATATCAATCTCTGTTTAAAACTGAACGGTATTAAAAAAAAAAAAAAACCTAAATGGGATAGAAAATAAAACCTGTATGTATGAGAAAATTATTTGACTTAAAATGCAGAAGTTCTCAATCTTCTATCAATGGACGTATGAAAGAGAAAACAAGTAACCAATTTGAGCCTCAGAATTTTATCTGAACTGTGAGAATGATTTAGATGAGTAATTTCTAACTCTTGTTTACTGGCATATATAATTTTCCCCTTACTTTGATTCTTTTTATTTTTTACCACATAATCTCTGTGTTTATAAATCTTTCTCTTCTAATGTAAACCTCATTCAAAAAGTACTTTTAATATTAAAATTAATATTAGCTGAAATTTCCATGCCTCTTTGAAATTAAATAAAGTAAATATTTATATATAATAAATAAAATAATAATATAAACCATATAATGTCAATTAAGAAAAAATAATATAGGACCAAATATATTAGTATTAAGCCTAAATATAATGTTTACCCACACAGCATATATTATACATTAAAGGATTAATGGAAAAAATGTTAAACTCATCATCAACATTTTAGTATATAAATCACTGATGCCATTTTATGTCAAGCTATTAGTGTATTTTAAGCTTCAAGTAAATTCCATAGAAAAAATATTGATTCAGTAGTTAGAATAATTGACTTCTAATTGTTCTTTTGCCAGCAACTTCAGAAAAATTATTTCTAACTCCTAGATTACATTTTTGCTCAGTTTTATTGAGGTATAATTAACAAAAGTATGAGATATATAAAGTGTACAACATAATGTATATATATACATATACGTATATACACACACACACACATCATGCAAGGATCCCCCATTCAGTTAATTAACATGTCCATTGCCTCACATATTTGTCCCGCCTGGTTTGTGTGTGTATGTTGTGTGTGTGTGTGTGTGTGTGTGTGTGTGTGTGTGTGTGTGTGTATGAAAACATTTAACTTCTACTTTCTTAGCAAATTTAAATTACACAACACAGTGTTATCAACTATTACTTCCTCAGACTTTATTCATCCTATAGCTGAAAGTTTGTACCTTTGCACCATCTTCTCCTTATTTCCCCCTCCACTCATCTCCTGGCAACCACTTTTCTACTCTGTTTCAGTGAGGTAGACTTTTTTTTTTAAAGATTCCACATATACATGATACCTTGCACTATATTCCGATTTAATTATCAAACAAGAGTTAATATTACATGCCCTAATTATCCATATAATTGAAGTTCAAGTTAATGAATTTATTTAAATGAGTTTTTAAAAGTTAAAAGAGTGATCATTGTTTTGTTTTAAAAGATATGGCTATAGAGCCAAATAAAATGTGTATGGAGTTTTCCTTGACATCACAGCTACAAAACCTTTGATGAGTTACTGAACCTCTCTGAACCTCAATGCCATCATCAGAAAAGTGGAGCAGTAATACATAACCATGAAGTTAAAGTGAAAAAGCACATCCAAAAATAACTACCATGATGTCTGGCCTTTAAAATAGTACTCAATAAATTATAAATTTCCTTTCTACTGTACTTTACATTATAAATATATTTGATATTATAAGTCATGATACATGTTACAAAAGTAAAAGACAACACATAAATTATATTTTCAATACAATTTTAATAAATTAAAGTATACAATAAACTTTCCCAGTGCAATAAGTAAATGAAAAAGAGGCAAGCCTATAGAAAGCAGTCAATTTAAAGAATAAGAAACTAGAATGGCCAATAAATAAAATGATAGTTTTCTCCCTTGAATGTCCATCAAAAAAATACTACCACAGAGCGAGCATTTTCAATTTGGTAATTATTATTATTTTTTTAATTTTTAAAAATATTTTATTTATTTTTGAGAGAGAGAGACAAACAGACAGAGAGAGACAAAGCTTGAGAGGGGAAGGGGCAGAGAAAGAGAGGGAGACACAATTCGAAACAGGCTCCAGGCTCTGAGTTGTCAGCACAGAGCCTGATGCAGGGCTCAAATTTAGGAACAACAAGATCATGACCTAGGATGAAATCAGACACTCAGCCAACTGAGTCACCCAGGTGCCCCAATTTGGTAATTATTTTTATTATGGCTGAACAGATATGTATGAACAGATATTCTCACACACTTTAGATGCATTTTGGGTGACAAGTTTTATTGCCAAATAAAGTTGAATGTGCATACCCCTCAGTTCAAAAATTCCATTAGTAGATATATGCCTAGAGAATTTTTATTAAATGTGGAAAATAAGACTCTATGAAGACAAAGTGAAAAAATATACAGCAAAAAGCCCTAAATCAATCTCAATAGAGGCATGGATAAATAAGCTTTGATTTTTTTCATAAATTGAATATTGAAAAACAGTATAAAATAATGAACAGTATTTACATGCATACACATGAAAAAAATCTCAAAAACATAGTGCTAAGTCTGAAAATAAAGTTACAAAATTGTATATTTAGTACAGCAGTTTGAATTTCCAAGCAATTTCATGATTTTAAATTGCTTTGATATTTTCCTAACATGTAAAAATATGCTGTAAAAAATTTACTTTGACTTGAGACTCATGGATAGTTCTAGGGATGGAGTTTAAGAACTGGGATGATGTAGGCTTATAATGGGATCTATTATATATGTATGTGATAAATGTATGTCTAAAATTTAAGTTACAAATGATGTGTATATAAAGTATAATAGTTTGCTTGCTTGTTTGTTGCTGTTTTAGCCTAAGTGCTAAAACACTATTCAAAAGGGTGGTGAAGATAGAGTACAGCTCTCCTAGGGACAGGATGGAACAAAGCAAGCAGTGTGAGTCGGCCTTGTGTTCACCTAGACTCTTGAGGCTCCTCTGGGCCATCTTGTTAATGGTCATCTTGAAGAAGCAGTCAGACTGGATATTGGTACCTATTTTCTCCAAAGCCTCAAAACAGCATATGAAATTCCTCTGATTTAGAAATTCATTCGAGCACATGGGCTCAAACATTTGGTTCTGATCTAAGACATAGGTGAAGCTTTTCTCCTGTAAACCATGAGAGTGTCCCTAGGCACAAAGAGAATTGTTTCAGTTGTCCAGATAACTATTCCAAGTGTCAAGTCTTTTCCAAGTTTTGGCTATATATAAAGGGACAAATAATATAGAGAGAGTAGAATATTAAGAAATAATGTTTAATCTGTGGTATTAATATGTGCCACAGTTCTTGTAACTGCCAAAGTATTCTGATTTATTTGGTTTAAATAAACTCAGTAATCTATGCTGTGTTTTTATCGTTTAATGAAATATCACGTTCATGGAGGTTCAGGTAGTTGATGGACTCCGTTTTGAGCAACACTGATGTAGAATAGTGAAATTCAGACTTAAATTATAAGCCATGATTTTTTCATGTGTGATTCTTAAAGTATTTTATTTTATCCAAATATAATTTTTTTAGGTTTAGACTAATTTCTCTTGTGTGCTCTGCTAAATTACCTCCTATTTAAGATTGTCTGTGTTTTCTTAAATCATTTTTTTCATCATGATAAATGTACTCTTTAATATCTATCTCCTGTTTCCTACATACCTTCAACCATGTCCCCTCTGGTAACCATCAGTTTATTCTCTGTAGTTCTCTGTAGAGTCTGTTTCTTGGTCTGTCTGTCTGTCTCTCTCTCTCTCTCTCTCCCCTTTGCTCATTGGGTTTGTTTCCTAAGTTCCACATATGAGTGAAATCATATGGTATTTGTCTTTCTCTGACTAACTTATTTTTCTTAGCACAATACTCTCTAGCTTTATCCATGTCATTAGAAATGACAAGAGTTCATTCTTTTTTATGGCTGACTCATATTCCATTGTATGTATATACACCACCTCATCTTTACCTATTCATCTATCGATGGGCAGTTGGGTTGCTTCTACTGTTTGACTCTTGTAAATAATGCTGCAATAAACATTGGGGTGCATACATCTTTTGAATTAATGTTTTTGTAATTTGGGGATAAATACCCAGTAGTGTGATTCCTGGATCACAAGATAGTCCTTTGTTTTTTCTCTGTTATTATTTTTTGAGGAACCTCCATGCTATTTTCCACAATGGCTGCACCAATTTGCATTCCCACCAACAGTACACAGGGTTCCTATTTCTGCACATCCTCGTCAATACTTGCTTCTTGTGTTTTTATTTATTTTTAATTTTAGTCATTCTGACAGGTGTGAGTTTAAATCTTATGGTAGTGATTTTCATTTCCCTGATGATGAGTATCTTTTCATGTGTGGTCATTTGTATGTCTTCTTTTGAGAAATGCCTGATCATGTCTTCGGCCCATGTTTTAATTGGATTATTTGCTTTTTGGGTATTGAGTATTGAACTGTATCAGTTCTTTATATATTTTGTATACTAACCCTGTATTGGATATGTCATTTGCAAATATCTCCTCCCATTCACTAAGTTGCCTTTCAGCTTTGTTGATCGTTTTCTTTCCTGTGCAGAAACTTTTTATTTTGGTGTAGACACAATAGTTTATTTGTGCTTTTGTTTCCCTTGCCTCAGGAGACATATCTAGCAAGAGATTGCTAGGGCCAGTGTCAGAGAGATTCCTGCCTATGTTCTTTTCAAGGATTTTGATTGTTTCGGGTCTCATATTTAGGTCTTTAATCCATTTTGAGTTTGCTTTTGTATATGGTGAAAGAAAGTGGTCCAAATTCATTCTTTCATATATGGCTGTCCAATTTTCCCAGCACCATTTGTTGAAGAGACTGTCTTTTTCCCATTGCACATTCATACCTCCTTTGTTGATTACTAATTGACTATATAATTGTGAGTTTATTTCTGGGTTTTCTATTCTATTCCAGTCTATTTTATGCCAGTATCACACTGCTTTAATTACTGTTGTTTTATAATATAACTTGAAATCTGGAATTGTGATACCTCCAGTTTTGTTTTTCTTTTTTAAGATTGCTTTAGTTACTTGAGGTCTTTTGTGGTTTCATACAAATTTTAGGATTGTTTTGTTCTAGTTCTGTGAAAAATGCTGTTGGTATTTTGATAGGGATTGCATTAAATCTGTAGATTGCTTTGGGTAGTGATAAATGAATTTGGTAAAGTAGCAGGATACAAAATCAATTGTACATACATCTGTAGCATCCCTATAAACTAATAATGAAGCAGCAGAAAGTGAAATTAAGAAAGCAGTCCCATTTGTAATAGCACCAAAACCAGTAAAGTATCTAGAAATAAATTTAACCAAAAATAAATTTAACCATGACTGTAAAACACTAATGAAAGAAATTCAAGATGATGCAAAGAAATGGAAAGGCATGCCATATTCATGGATTGGAAAAATAAATATTGTTAAAATGTCCATACAACCCAGAGTTATCTGTATTTTTATAGGAACTTTAGCTACCATTTATATGTATTTGATAGGATACATCTGGTGTGAAATCTCTATTCTGACTCTTAGAGTGTGTGTGACCAAATACAACTTCTATTCCATCATTTGTAAAATTGGTATGGCAACATTACTGATCTTAGAAGACATTGTGGGATTAAATAAGAATATTTTAGACCACAGGAATGTGCTTGGGAGGTAGTATAAACGTTTTCTATTATGACTAACAACTTCATCAACATCATTATTATTACCATCAGGCCATTAAACAATTTAGAAGTAGTCACTGTCTTTCTGGTTATTAGCTTTTAAAGTAACATTCAGTTGCATGGTTTTGTAAATCTTCCATAATTTCACTGCACTTCCTGTTCTACTAGTAATATGTTCTTCTTGTATCACTGTGTCTTAAATCAGCTGTGTTCTTAACCTGGCCACCCCCTTTGACCTCTCAGAGTTCTCACCCTCATGTCCTTTCTTCTCATTTGTGTCTTCTAATACTGTTTATTGTCACAAACTTGCCTCAGATCTCATCTTGTCTATATTTACATTGAATTAATTGAAATTTTTTCAATCAGTATTTATACTGTTTATATCAGGTAATTTAGTGACTCACTGTGTTCTGTATTATGTTTTTCACAGATGTTTCATATTCATATCTTCACCACAAAGTAAACTGAAGCTCTGGGTTGCATCTCTGATGTCTTTCCTCACTCAGGCAGAGCTCTACAGATTCATGAGTGAGTAGCAGATACTTAATACATTTTGGTTATAGTAGAAAGTAATCTACTATATTTTCCCTAGCATCTGATTTTGGCTCTCACTCTGATTGTGGCAATCACAGTTAAAGCCTCTCTATTGTAAATCATAGTTTTAAGCAAAATTGATTTCAAGTAATTCACTCATCTTGCATTTGGTATCGGTCTGTTTTCTCAGAAATAAACAACCCCAGAAGAAAACTCTTAAAGAATTTTTATTATATGGGGTGCATGGGTGACTCAGTCAGTTACGCGTCCGACTTTGGCTCAGGTCATGATCTCACGGTTCGTGGGTTCGAGCCCTGCTTCGGGCTCTGTGCTGACAGCTAGCTCAGAGCCTGGAGCCTGCTTCGGATTCTGTGTCTCCCTCTCTCTCTGACCCTCCCTGCTCATGCTGCCTCTCTCTCTCTCTCTTTCTCAGAAATAAATAAAACATTAAAAAATTTTAAACAATTTTTGTTATAAACATCTTTTAGATTTTTAAAGATAACAATTATTGACATAATTAAGTGTGCTCACGTAGGACAAAAGAATGAGAATGGTTATTTCTTAAGAAAAGAGTGGGAGCTTCAGCAAAACAGAGCTACTATTGCTTATGTTCTTTTTGGTTTAATTTATCCTAGACATAGAAAGACTATTGAAGAGAAAAAGAAAAAGAAGAAAGAAAACTTCTGACAAGGAAACAAGTTAAAGTGTCCCAGAAGGTCACAGCAGAGCCTCACTTCTTACAGGGACAACAGCTCTCTACTCTGTAGTTAGTTACAGTAAGCGACTATGGGAAATTAGATATCCTAAAAGTCAGTCTCAGGCTATTTGAGATTGTTCTGGGCAAAGCTCCCATCACTCATAGCATGAAAATTTAGTTTAGAGCGAAAAAAAAATTATATCAGATTATAATTTATAATACTGCTTAAAATATGAAGTCCAGTAGCTATTTTAAGTTTGAAACATGTTTTAATAATTACCCTCTGAATTTTAGGAGCCATCAAATATTACTAAAACTTTTGTTCTCTTTGAGGTTTTCGAGACTCATGGTTAAGTTATAAAAAATTAAAGTACTCTTTTTTATCAATGCCTGGTAGTCAAACCAGAATTCTAAAAATATATTTAATTTATAATAGATATATTTTTATATACTTTTTCAGTCTCCTTATTCATGCAAATACTTATAGTCTTTTCTAAGGTTCATCATTGTCAAGATGGTGACTTTAGGGTATACCCAGAGCTGTCTTTCATTGCACTGTTGGAAAGAAAGTGATGACATTGGGACTATATGTTGAAAAGAATAGTTTTCCTAGAAAGGCTTATAGAAGAGAGGTAAATGACAAGTAAAACTTGGTGAGGTATTTCCAGATAACATAGTCCATGAAACACCATGTAATGGAAATCAGTTTCTCAACTAATAATTAATCATCAATTTATCACTTCTGATCAGTGAATTCAGCTGTGACCTAACTTTTAGGTTCAAAGTTTAGGTAATATTTCTACCTCCTAGCTTATGATCTGTATTCATTATCTGTTTATTCATCAACCATTTCTTTATGAAATCAGACCATGGAAATAAAATGATTAAGACACAGCTTGTGCTTTCAGGAGCTTCATAGATTGTCAGAGAGAGATAGGAAGGCATTAGAGAGAGAGAGAGAGAGAGAGAGAGAGAGAGAGAGAGAGAGGCATTATAAGCACAATTACAATGATAGCCAAATTTCAATTTATATTTTGAATCCCTATTCACCAGGAAAGAAAAACATAAATCTGGGTCATTTTTGTGCTGTATTACCTCCTTTCCTTCGAGTTGTAACTAAATCCTCAGAGCACATGTAGATCCAAGGCTATGAGTATGTTGGGGTAGAGGAAGATCTGTTCCCTTTAGGTGTTCATTGACACATGTCAGCTGTCAATGACCCCATACTGCAAGTGCAAGTATTCACTCTATCATTCTTTCTCCTGCAGTATTACTGTCTTGCTGGCTCTCGAACTGATCTGGTAGAGAAGAGACTTCTTTGTTTTCAGACTCCAATTCTCTAATGTGTTTCCCAGGCATCCAACCAGGGAAATGGAATACAACACCCTACACGTCCCATCTAGTTCAGTGTTCTTATTACTTCTCTTTTAGTTCATGATAATTTTTTTCATCAGAGACAATTTCTCTGTCCCAACATTTTTTGCTTTAAATATAACCAGCATAATCTCTCCAATAGGTATAAACTTTTGGAAGTATAAACCCAGAGACTAACAGATTATTTCTGATTTGTTCTCTGTCATGCATTTACTATGAAGTACTATATTCTTTTTGGAAGGTGAGGTAGCAGTGGGCTGTGTATAGAAATAAGGAAATATTTTTCAAATATAGTGATATTAATACTTAATAACAGAAGAAAAAATGATTCTGGAGGTCCATTACATACAATAGTAAAGAGTTCATAAGGGCTAATTAAATAGGCTGTATTTTTCCTGGCATTTGAAGAAAACAGTATGTCTGCACTGGGAGACAGTTTTGCTCAAGGATGATGTTGCATGCAGCTCACGAAGGAGAAATCCAATGACTGCGCTTTACTTAAGTAAAGGAATACTTTAGTAATGGATGTAATAACAGTGGTATGAAATAAAAATTCTGATACAGTGTTTACGTGGGAAGAGGAGGAGGCAGTGTCTAGCAAATAGTGATAGAAACACATTAGTGGAGATGAACAAGGCCGGAATGAAGTTAACCTCATGGGTCTCACTTAGGAATTCTAGTGTAAAGGTAATGTCCATGAAGATGAGACACCAGCCCAACAAGCTGTAGGCTAAAGACTATAGTTCATGGTTCTGAAGTGCCAGAAACCCAGGGCACCTTGGTGGCCCAGTCAGTTAAATGTGCATTTCTTGGTCTTGGCTCAGGTCATGATCTCACAGTTAATAGGACTGAGCCCTGCATCAGGCTTTGCACTCACAGTGCACTCACAGTGCACTCACAGTGCAAAGCCTGCTTGGGATTCTGTCTCCTCCTCTCTCTTTGCCCCTCCCCCACTCATGTGCTTGCTCACTCTCTCTCTGTCTCTCTCTAACTAAAGTTAAAAAAATGTACCAGAATTCCTAAAAATCTCTTATAATCTAAAGGTATTTCACTTTTTCCATTCAACTATGAAGAGTCCAAGAATTTGGTGAAGTTTTAAGTCAGTAGGATCCAGCCATTTAAATAATCAAACAGTATTTTCTATAAAACGTGTATTTTTTTAGAAAAAGAGTGATAGAAAATTAAGCTGCCAGGCACCCTTCCTTCTTTATTCTGAGTTTTATGACTTGTGACCTTCCTAATACCTGAATTGAGCCATGGCAATTTTTATCTTCTTTTCATTTCTGGGAAATCTGGAATTTCTGCGTTATTATTTTTTTCCTTAAACTTCAAAACAATATCATGGTATTTTAGGTCTGTAGAGTTGATAATATAAATTCTGCCTAGGCTTCATGATATTGAGGGTGGAAATGTGCAATTTTCTGTAATATTTCAGTAGTTAATGGGAGAAAATGCATTTGTAAACCAGTGTTTTATTTGAGAACGGAGAAAAATGGATTAAGAATGCATTTTTATTTTCTTGTTAATTTAATACATTTCTGTATTATAAAGTTTTATTTATTTAGTTATTTAGTTAGTTAGTTAGTTGTTCAGTCACTTATTTATTTATTTTGAGAGAAAGAGAGCATGTGCAAGTGGGTGAGGAGCAGAGAGAGAGAGGAGGGAGAAAATCCCAAATAGGCTCTGTGCTGTCAGTGCAGAGCCAGACGTGGAGCATCATCTCATGTACTGTGAAATCATGACTGTAGCTGAAATTATGAGCCAAATACTCAACCAACTGAGCCATCCAGGTGCCCCAAGTAAAGTATTCACTTTTAGTCCCTCCATTTTTATGCTATGAAGTCACATAAACATTTGTATTAAATGACATAACAAAAAGTGGACATTCTATAGAAGATAAAATAAATAGCATTCCTTATATTTCATTCCATCCATTTGAAAATTTAGACCTGGAGAATGTGATAATGTTTAAATAATATTTTTTGGACTGATTTTCTTTTCTACTTTCTTTTAACCACATAGACCCTTCCAAACTGGTTTATTTTAAAAAAAAATTAATGTTTATTCATTTTTTGAGTGAGAGAGAGACACAGAGTGTGACTGGGTGAAGGGCAGAGAGACAGGAAGACACAGACTTCAAAGCAGTCTCCAGGCTCTGAGTTGTCAGCACAGAGCCCCGTACAGGACTTGAACTCACGAAGTGTGAGATCATGACGTGAGCTGAAGTTGGACACTTAACCAACTGAGCCACCTAGGTTCCACCAAACTGACTTATTAAAGCTTTCCAGTCATTAAATGGGATAATAATGGAATACTTGACAGTTACTACTGTCTTTGAAGTTGTAAGCTTTGATGTTCAGTAAGCACATGGATACTTTCTATGATACTGTGTTAGTTTTATGCAATAATAACTGAGATGCAACTTTTGTGACCATTGATAGCTGAAAACAAGATAGCATTCTGGTTAATTAAAGTCTGTACACCCCTCTGATGGAAGGCACTTAATTTTTGGTAGGGATTTATAGAAGAGACATGGCTCTGCTTCTTCTTAATTTTGTCCAAAGTTTCTTAGCATACCTAAAATCTCAATTCCTGCAGATATAAAAATTAAATGATAGAATGGATGCAAAAGCCTTTCTAGGTATCTGGCACATAGTTGAAGGATGCTATCTTAAAATTTGGGATTCAGAAGATCAATATTTTAACTGTCTCCCAAATGAGAATAGCCAGCTTTCAAGAACAGTGATTTTTGCTTTTGCTTTTTCCTAATCTGTGTGTGTGTGTGTATTCTTCAAAATGAGCTTCATGGTATAGATGGTATTGTGATCAGGGAAAGATATGGTATGAAAAAGAGAGTTTCGTGATTGTTTTACAAAAGCCAAAATTACATGTCTTCATTCCTCCCTACATATACATTTTTGCCTGGCTTATATTAATGTGATATCATCTGATGTTGATAGATTTAGACCAATATGCTCTATAAAAATATCCTTGTACATTTTCAATTATATCTACATATACTTCTGAAAAGCAACTCAGGATATTGACAATTATTGCACAAAAAATTCTCTGTGCCACAATTCTATAATAGAAATTAATTTGTGATAATTTATACCAGAGAAACATATAACAAAATAACAGGATATAGTAACTTCATATCCAGGACATTCTTGGCCTTTAACATCTAAGAAATAATCTATGTATCATCATAAATTTATTATATCACAGTAGTGAAATTCATAGTATGTAAAACTTACATCTTCTCTTTACACATCTCTGGTTTTAAATGGCCCAGAATAAGCAAATGCAGCAGCTTCTCGCATTTGATCCTCATAGTGATCTAATGAGGTAGGCATTTTCATCCCCATGAAACAGATCAGGAAACAACTTGAGAGGCAAGATGAAGTGGTCAGGGTGACGAGACAGGCATGTCCCACAATCGGACTCAGAATACCATGAGTCAGAAATTCTGATTCATTTTTGCAGTTATCTTAACACCATCCTTCTTGTTTCCACATAGAATAATTTAACATCTTTTAAATATAAATGGAAAACTGCATAAGATCATTTCCACGAGATTTGGCAGTGCTATTTGCTCCTGGAATTTCCATCCAAACCTGTGTCACACACTGGCTAGTTCAGATCAGTGATGGCCAAGAAAATTCCATAGCCTGGATTACTTACTTTATTAAATGCACTTTCCTATGTGATGTTCAACACCTAGAAGGGAGTCTAAAAGACTATTCACAGGAGTAATGCACATGCTTGAAGGATGGATCAGGAAACAGAGTGTCCAGTGAACAGGAGTCAGGAAATAGGAAACGCAAGTCACTTAATTAACTGCAGAATTATTTTAATCAGGAAACTTGCTGTTTGACATTAAATTTTCTAATTATACAAAATAAAATAAAACAGTCTTTACTTTTAATATCTTCTGAAACAAAGGACCATTTTGATAATTTTTAAATCCTTTTTTGTAAATCAATGTGTTGAGTGTGCAAGGAAGTGTAAATCTGTCGCTTTTGACACATGACTTCATTCATCTTTGCAATTAACATAATAATGATTAGCTCCCCTTTCTGCCCCATTTATTAATGTAATGATCTTCTAGAAACAACAAAAATTAAAGACAATTTAATTAGAAAAATAAATTAGTAAACTGATGTCACTAGATTTTTTTACTCCTTCTTGACTACTAAATCAAAATGTACTCGAAGCAATTTTATGTATCTAGAAATGGGATTATCCACTATAAAGTAAAAGAATGACAGCATTTCAGACTTTGTAAATTAAATTGTGTGATTCATGCATTTTCTAAGAATCTGAATGACTTTCAAATGAGCCAGCTACTTTATGTCTCTAATCCTTCTTAGAAAATAAATGGAAGAAATATGCTGATTCTTCTCTTTACATTAATACTTCCACACAAGAGCCTTTTAAATATATGCTCCAATCATTTTATTTCTTTAATTGGATTGCATTATTTCCTAGTTCCCCTAGAATCACAATTTGGTGAAAAGTATCTGAAATGACCTTTCTTTTCAAAGGTAGCATTAATGTTTCAAATCATACAGCAACCCACAATCATTGTGGTATGAGGTTCACTGATGTAAAATAATTCATACTAATAAAGTGTTTGTTGATAAGGATGTGCTTATAGAATCTGTGAAGAGCAGCTGAAGAGAATTCATGAGTTCTACTTATCTCTAAAATATAATATTGTTTAGATCTGATTATTTACATTTGTCGGTTTTTGTTCTGTCTATAAATATTTAAATTATTCAGGTATAAAAAGGTAGAAATCATGTAGTCTTTCAGGGGATATTAAGCAGCCATAGAAATATATCAAATAAAATATCTGTGAAACAAAGATGAATCCTTTATGTAAAGAGTGAATTTTTAGGTAAAAATTTTTATTTTGACCTATATGACATAAGGAGCAGACCTCTGCTCAAAACTGGAGCTTCAGGTCAGTTTGTCATCTGCATGTGAGAGAGGATTATGCGTAAGAGATCTATAGTAAGAGGATTGCTTGGCTGTTTTCGTATCAACTGAAAATGCCCTTTAATGTGACAGGTTATATTAAGGTCAGCTTTGAAAGAGCAAAGATTCAGAGCAGGGGACTTTCTTACTTATTTCTTTGGATGTTAAGTAACAACAAAAAACATTTTAATCCTAAGAAACAGACTTTTGAAACATGAATATTAATAGGAAAAAATGAAAAAGGTCTAAAACAAGTGTATCACTTTCAGCTATGTAAGAAGACAGTATCTTAAAAAAACACTTTGATATTTATGTAGTGGTATCCAAAAATAGGTATTATGGGGTGCCTGGGAAGCTCAGTTGGTTGAGCGTCTGACCCCGGCTCAGGTAATGACCTCACAGTTTGTGGGTTCAAGCCCTGTGTCTGGCTCTGTGCTGACAACTCAGAGCCTGGAGCCTGTCTTTGGATTCTGTGTCTCACTCTTTCTCTGACCCTCCCCTGCTCATGCTGTCTCTCTCTCTCTCTCTTTCAAAATAAATAAAACAAAAAAATAGGTATTATAATGATTAAAATTTATTTGCAATTTTTATATATTTTTATATAACCAACCCCTTTTCCCCTTGTTTGTGTAAGTGCTTATGGGTTAACCAGTAGGCATCTGAAGGCAAATTTAACTCTTTGGTTAGTACATATATTTCTTATATTTGTCTAAGATTTGGGCCTTCTGTTTATAAAACTTAATGTGGTGGACTGAATTGGATTCCCCTCAAATTATGTATTTTGAACCTTAATCTTCAATTAAGGTTCAAATAATTCTTCCTTCAGGAGATAATCAGGTTCAGATGAGGTCATGTGGATGGAGCCCTCATGATGGGATTAGTGCCCTTATAAGAAGAGGAAGAGACACCAAATTTCTCTCTTTCTCCCTTTCCCAGGAAGATATAGTGAGAAGGCATGGTCTGAGAGCCAGCAAGAGAGTTTCAACAGAACCTGGCCTTTCTAATATCCTAATCTCAGACTTTCTGCCTCCAGAACTGTGAGAAAATAAATTTCTGTTCTTTAAGCTACCAGACTATGGAATTTGGTATGGTAGCTCAAGCTGACTAATATATTCCTACAGTTTGATTAATGGAGTTGAAAGACCCATATAACTTACTTTTAGTGGTTTACAAGCCTTGAAAATGAGCTAGTTTCTTTAGAAGCTATATTAACCACTACACACATTAATATGCTTTAAATTTATACAAAACAAATGCATTAAACATCAAGAAACATGAAGTTTATTAAACCAGTACATGAAATTTGATTATTTTATTATAGAAAAAGTAGCATAGAGCATACTGTATATAATTTTAAAAGAGATGCTATTTTTACAGCTAAACAGTATTTTTGGAGAGAGTTAAAATACTACTTTATATGTCTAGGTAAAATATCTTCCCTGGAATAAAGAGAATTGAAGGAAAACTAATACCTGTGATACTAGAGAAGAATTTCTACAGTATAAATCATGAATTATAACTTTTTAAAAAGGAAATTTATAAAACAATAGACATTAAATTTCATTTTATACTTCTTTGTGTTCTGTTCTTATGTTTGAAATGGACCACTATGCACAGTGACAGAAAACCTTTGACCTGCCATTCTGTGCCAATTATTATTATTTTAAAATGTTTTATTTATTTTTTAGAGAGACAGCAACAGAGCATGAGCAGGAGAGGGTCAGAGAGAGAGGGAGACACAGAATCCGAAGCAGACTCCAGGCTCTGAGCTGTCAGCAGAGTCCGATGCAGGGCTCAAACTCACGGACTACGAGATCATGACCTGAGCCAAAGTCAGATGCTCAACAGACCGAGACACCCAGGTGCCCCCTGTGCCAATTATTTTAAATTATTAATGGAATAGGGGACATGTATGCCTTTTTGGTTGTTGTAAAATAGTAGTTACACGTGTTAAATGCCTATTTTTAATCTGGAATAGCTACCTATTACACATGCCTCTCCCAACCTATCTTCTAGACACTTCATTAATACTCAATTTTTCAAGTCTTCTTAAAAGCTGTGAGTGAAGCTGTCTTCAAAATTTTAACATATGTACAAAAATATCACATATGTGCTTGTTATATATGGATTTATAATCATTTATTTCATATAATTATATCCAAAAAGTGAGGAAAATATATTCTAGAACAGTACAGAACTGGCCACAGCTGCAAAACATTCTATTTCATTTTTAGGAGAGTTACTGATAGTAACACTCACAGAGTGTTCGGGAACATTTTTTGCCCAGAGTTAGATTAGAACTGAATTTACTGTCTTCATTCAATCTGTTGTCCTCATGGCGACCTGTGCCATAAGGATTTGCTTAATATTCTTACACTTTTTACTCTTCTGTCTTCATTTCTTTTTTCCCCTTACATACAGTCATTCTTAACTCGCAAACAAGATAGATATGCTCTATACCAATATAGAACTTATAATAAATTTTTTAGAACAAGTGAATAAATGAATGAATCAGAATTGTTGGCTATTCCAATTTACCATAGTCTATTCTAAGTTCTCTCTTCAGGCCCAAGTTTTCTTCCTTTAAGCCTGTTCCTCCCATTGTACTCTACCATCATTTATAAGGATGCTCTTTGCTATTTCATTAGCTAATAAAGCAGTTCCCCCATCCTGATATGTTCCTCCTATTCCCTTTATCCTGATACATCTGAAATGAAACATCAGTCAATGCTCTCAGGAATGTACTTGCGAACCCTTAAGAATTAGAGTTTTCTCTCATTTCATGTACTCATATCATATTATATACCTCCTTTACAGTACATATGTACAAATAGTTAATTAAGCTAGTGGCTACTGTGTTAATGTTTGTCTTACTCAATTGTAAACTTCATGAGTACACAATTATGTATTCTGATCAATGTATGTCTCCAGTGCACAACATAAAATGCAGCAAATATCCAAAGACAATAAAGGGCTTTTGGATGAGTATAGGATAAAACTGTTACTCTAAGTGAGATGGCACAACTGGGCAAATGCAAACATGGTTGGTAAATATAGGAAACTTCAGAAAGGAGATGACTCCATGAGCTTTAGGTAAACAATGGTATGGTAATAGGGGATTCTAACGTGAAATACAAGTTTTGCTTCATACCTGATGAAAAGATGTAAAGCAAAGGTTGGCTGCAATTGGCCACAGGTCATTTTGTGCATTGCATAGGTTGTTGTCCAATTCACACCTCTTTAGTATTAAAATCAACTACTTAAGGTCCTTGTAGATAACCAAAATATATGGTCAGATTGATTGTCTTCATTTTTCTGCTACTAAGTCAGTGATTCATCTATATTTGTGTCTTCCTCTTCTCTCTTTTGTTAAAACATCACTGATCATTTGTTGCATGTAAAATGCTGCAAAGTGATGAGTATCAATTCTACAAGTATCCCATGTTGTTTAAAATGATTTCTCAGTATATTTTTTTATAGTTTTTGTCTTGTTAAGACTGATGAGTGACTGCACCAGATTTTGCTGACGTTAATAAATCACTGCAGTCAGACATACTCAAACTGACTGTGTATACAAATGTCATCTTTGTCTGTCTATGTAGCACACACATTTATAGCTTAGGAAGACTATAGCATTTGACTTGTTATTGTAATTAGAAAGAGACCATATAACTTTCAACAGGTTTTATGTAGATATTCTACTTTTCTGTTTCCTGATAATGGGTTCCATTAAAGTTAATTGGCTCACTTTAGTCTTATATACTACTGGAAATAAGGCATATCTTTAAATAAACAAAGAAAATGAGCACCATTAAGGCTTAAAGTTGCAAAGAGAACTGGAATATGTTGTAAAATCTGAACACAATTGCCATCATATTAAGTTGAAAGTACATAATAGTCCATGATTTATACTACTTAGGCATGGGTGATAGCCTCAACGATGTGCATTTTTTATAGAATATTATTATATAACTATTTAAAGTCACGGTTGTGAATTTTACCCAATGATGCTTGAGGATAAGCATCATTTTTTTTTCAGTTGTATCTAAAGTATTATTTCATAGTAATTTTTTTAAAAAGTTGATGACTGCTTTGGAGAGGGGACCTGGCTGTGTTCACTTACTATTGTTATTCTGCAAACAGAAAATGTCAGGGACCAATCAAGGTCAGAGATTATTTAAATATATTCACTGGAAAAATGAATTTTTATGGATTTAAACATAATTTTAGGAACTGTATTTTGCCAACTCTAGAATGTTGCCAAAATACTTATTATTTTTTATTCTAGCCAGATATCATGTCAACATTTATTAATCAATTGATAAGAAAAACAATACCATATGGAATTAGTGGAAACTGGTAATACTAAAAAAGAAGAACGAAATAAGTCTGAGTTGATGATCCTCTCTGTATTTGGCAAATTTCTTTATTATCAAGTCCCTGGGGTATAGTTTATGTGTGTCATATAATATTTTATCGCTAATGAAGTATCCACATGGATTCAACTCCTATCTGCTGTCTAACTTTATATTACAGATTAACAATAATTATAGCTACAACATACAGATGATCATCTGAATCATTGTATCCTTAATTATGTTTGTAATGAGATATTGACCTTTAAAAATAAATTTGCCTTTCCTTTTGTCACCTTTATGCTATCTCTCTCCTTCTAATTTTCACCATGAATGGTGGTTTTATTTAATCCATCACTAGGAGAGTGTAATGTGATTAGGGTGAGAATCTATACTGGTAAAATATTTTAAAAGACATTAAAAATAGTGAACATTACTGCAACTTTGAACTTTCTTCTTATTTATTATATTCCTCTCCTTTACATTTTCCTTCTTTTATCTACATCCTTCTTTTTCTCATTCTTTGGAGGCATTACCCTATGCAATTTTTAGACTAGTTGACTTGAATCTGAATTCAGTTTTCTCTCATTAGTTGTTAGGCTTTAAGAAAATGTGTGAAACTTCTCAAGTTAGTCCCAAAGTAGTGAGTTACTGAAAATCAGAGAGTTGGCATTTGCTAGATACTCATTAAATTCTATACCACTCATTCTCTTCTTTTCTTACTCTAGCATACACTGCAGGTCAAAATAGCCCGTTATCTCTGTCATATACCCCATTCTTACCATAACTCACAAACATAATTTTTTTTCTATCCAAGTTTTTATTTAAATGCCAGTTAGTTAACATACATGTAACATTAATTTCAGGTGTAGAATTTAGTGACTTCACTTCCATACAACACCCAGTGCTCATGACAATAAGTGCTCTCCTTAATACTAATCACCATTTAACCCATCCTCTGCTCACCTTCCCTCCAGGAAACCTCAGTTTGTTCTCTATAGTTAAGAGTCTGTTTCTTGGTTTACCTCTCTATCCCTTTTTTCCTCCTGTGTTCATTTTTTTTGTTTGTTTCTTAAATTCCACATATGAGGGAAATCATGGTATTTTTTTCTCTGACTAGTTCACTAACCATAATACTCTCTCTTCCATCCACATCACTGCAAAGGCAGCATCTCCTTCTTTTTTTATGTCATTCATTGACATGAATCAAAATATTTCATCTTTTTTCATTTAGTGTGTGTGTGTGTGTGTGTGTGTGTGTGTGTCCCTTCATCTCTTCTTTATCCATTCATCAGTTGATGGACATTTGGACATTTTCTACTTTTGGCTTTTGGCTATTGTTGATAGGCTGGAGAAGGATGTGCTTCCAAGCTTATTCAGGTTGTTTGCATAGTTTATTTCCTGTGGCCCTGCTTTCTTACTGGCTGTTGACTTGGGGCTGCCCCAAGTTCCTGGAGTCATTTTGTAACTTCTTGGCATGTGGCACTGTCCATACATAGTTCTTACCATGACTAATTGCTTCTTCAAGACCAGTAAGACAATCTCTCTTCCTACTCTGCTAAAATGGAGTCATAATTAACAATCAAAGTCAGGAAGTGAAATTCCGTCACCTTTGTCATATCCTATGTGTTAGGAAGCTGTCACATGTTCTGTCAGTACTGGAAGGAAGGGGTTTTACCAGTGTGTAAAATCCTTGGAGTATATCTCTTGCAACAAGGTAGCAAGAGAGTAGAGAGTGCAAAGAAGAGAAAGCTGTACCAAGAGAGAACTGTAACAAATGAGAGCCTAGGGGAGCCACAGTGTGTTCTTCTGCTGGTTACTAATCCACACATGTATAGGAAGAAGCTACATGGAAAGAATGACCCGAAAGGAAAAGAGAATACAATTCCCAGACCTCAAAGAGCATCAGGAGTAGTTTTTAAGTTCCCAGGAGCCAAAGTGGAAAAAAACCTTCCAGCAAATGGGGAGCATGCTCAGAAGACTATTGCTTCAGTAGAAGAGGAAAATTAGTTTTGAATTAAAGGCCTCTCTCCTACCCTTTAAGGAGCAATTCTTAAAAGCAAACCTTGAAAAGATCTACTCCTTCCAAATAACTGTGTGTCAGAATGAAGCCCAAAAGCATTTAAAGAGATACCAAAAAAACAAAAACAAAACAAACAACAAAAAAAAAAAACCTCAGACTCTCAAAAGATAAAATTTGCAATATCTGGCATCCAATTAAAACATTACCAAACAAACAAAGAATCAGGAAAATGTAATATATAATGAGAAAAATGAAAGAGACTCAGAAAGATCCAGTGTCCATTTCTAGTAAAAAGGTTAGGTAAATTGTGATATATTCATACCTTGGGATACTGGATCTCAGTGGTTCTCAAATCTTTGTTCATGCCCTCTCTAAAGTCCTTAGGACACTTTCAAGGGTTGGGCAAGGCCAGAATTATTTCCATAAGAACAATAAGGCATGTTTTGCTTTTCTCATTGTGTTGACATTTGCAATGACTATGCAAATGGTGAAGAAAACTGGTGCCCTAACACAAAGCCAGGCAGTGGCACCAAACTGTATAAGGAGTAGCACTCCTTATATTATTCATTGCCACACACTTGCAGAAAAAACATTTCAGTTAAGAGTGTCTTCAAAAGAGCAGTTAAAGAATGTAATGTCATTAAACCTCACCCCCTGAGTACATGTGTTTTTAATAGTCTGGGGGAGAAAAGGGGAATGCATAAGTATTTCTGCTAAATACTAAAATATAATGCAAATTGTGGATATTCAGAGTCAAGTGTTTGGCACACTTATTCACATACTCTCTAAAATAATGTGAGACTGTCACTTCAAGGAAAACAATTTTTGGTCTTTGTTGGCAATGATACAATTTGAACCTGATAAGCTGGAATTTTAGGAAACTTGCGTCCAGTAGTGGGATTTGACACCTGTCTACTGTTTAAAGACTTCCTCTGAGATTGATGGTGATATTGACAAATAGAGTTCTTGATATTGTTTAATGAATTGCATTGACATTTCGAAGATCTTTCTAACCAAAATTTCCAAATGACCAATACGTGATGTTTCCAAATGATGCATGAGTAATGATCCATTCAGAGGTGAAGATAGATCAATGGATTTTAAAGTAAGAAAGTAAAAAGTTCATAGGAATGATGTCGGAGTCACACTGCAACTTAATCATGCTTTGAGTTTTATTTTATTGAAAAGAATGTATGCATTTATCTAAAAAGCTACTAAAATTCTCCTCTATTTTCTAATTACATACCTGTGTGAGACCGGATTTTCTTTATATATTTCTACATGTTATATATTTCTAGATGCCTGTTGGAGCAGATTAAATGTAAAAACAGACATTGCAATCCAGTAATCTCCTCTTAAACCAGGAATTAATGAGATTACAAAATATATAAAACAATGCTCTTCTTCTCAGTAAATTTTTCAAAATGTATTTATGAAATTATGTCATTCATATTGCCATGTAATGACATTTTTATAATAAGCTTATACAACTTTTTATAATAGATAGATACTTATAAAATATCTCAGTTTTCATTTTGGATATATTTGATATGTTTAACACACATGAAACAAAGCTACCTGTGGTTCTCAATTTCTTAAAGTATTAAGGGGATGTACAATCAATAAGTCTGATTCTGTTATACAGAACACATGAAAACAAATGAATAATGAATAAATATACATGAAATAAATAAATCTGCTATGAATACAACCTACATGCATCTTACAAATGCAGTGATTGTAAAAGAAGCAAGTTGCCCACAAATACAGTGTTTATGTTTCCATCATAGACCAGGCAGATAGACTGTGTAACTTAGCAGTCATTTATAGTGGCAAAAGTACAAAATAGTTGCAAGGGCATGTGCTCGGAGAATCAGTACATTGCTTATCTCTGGGAAGAGGAGAAAGGATAGGTGACTATGCAGGAGTAGATCATTTCAATAACACTTGCTCACATCCTAAACACTCGTATGTGGCAACACCCTAGTCATGGACAACTCCTAACTATTCAGTTTCTTAGGTATTCATCTGGAAAGCCAAGAAATTCTGGAGAATTTACCAATGAAGCTGGTCAGATTTTGAGTACTATAATATTCACCAATCTCAAAAGCAACTAAAAATTGCAACCATTTCATTATATTTATACTGTTTGCAACCTACTCTCACCTCCCACAATAGCTATTTCAAAGTTTCCCTTAACCTCCACCACCTCAACCCTCCTACCCTCAACAGATGACATTCCTATTAATAATTGTGGTAAATGAGAAGACATTGGAAAGGATCAACCACATCTTCCAGATTTCAAACCAGCTGTCTCCCTCCATCTAAATACACTCTGGTCTTCTCTTCTGTTAGCCTAAGAAGTTACCTCTCTATCATTTAAGACTAACTTCTCCTAGTTAATCTTTTGGGGGTCTTCTCTCTGTGTTTATAGCAAGAACTGTTAAATAATACATATAAAAATAAAATAATCTTGGACATTGACACTTTGGAGATTTGTGTTCTGAACTACCCTGTTACACTGTGTCAATATTTTAAAATTTTCTTTTTTTTTCAAATAGTTTATTGTCAAATTAGTTTCCCACATAACGCCCAGTGCTCATCCCCACAAGTGCCCTCCTCCATGCCCAACCCCCCAACCCCCCAAATCCATCAGTCCTCAGTTTTTGTCAGCATTGAAGAGTCTCTCATGGTTTGCCTCTCTTCCTTTCCCCCACCATTTCGCCCTGTCTTCTCCCCCTTGTTCCTCAGTTAAGTTCCTCCTAATCCTCCTATACATGCAAACATGTGATATTTGTCCTTCTCTGCCTGACTTATTTCGCTCAGCATAACACCCTCAAGGTCCATCCATGTTGCTACACATGGCCAGATTTCATTGTTTCTCATTGCCATGTAGTATCCCATGGTATAGATAAACCACATCTTCTTGATCCATTCATCTGTTGATGGACACTTAGGCTCTTTCCATGTGTTAGCTATTGTGGAGAGTGATGCTATGAACATTGGGGTCCATGTGCTCCTATGCATCAGCATTTCTGTATCCCTTGCGTAAATTCCTAGCAGTACTATTGCTGGGTCATAGGGGAGTTCTATTGTTAGTTTCCTGAGGAACCTCCACACTGTTTTCCAGAGGGGCTATGCCAGTTTACATTCCCACCAACAGTGTAGGAGGGTGCCCATTTCTCCACATTCTCACCAGCATCGAGAGTTCTCTGATTTGCTCATTTTAGACACTCTGGCTGGTGTGAGGTGGATTCTCAGTGTGGTTTTGATTTGTATTTCCCTGATGAAGAGGGATGCTGAGCATCGTTTCCTGTGTCTGTTGGCCATCTGGATGTCCTCTTTGGAGAAGTGTCTGTTCATATCTTCTGCTCATTTCTTCACTGGGTTGTTTGTTTTTCGGGGGTGTAGTTTGGTGAGTTCCTTATAGATTCTGGATATTAACCCTTTATCTGATATGTCATTTGCAACTATCTTTTCCCATTCCGTTGGTTGCCTATTAATTTTCTGGGTTGTTTCCTTGGCTGTGCAGAAGCTTTTAATCTTGATGAGGTCCCAACAGTTTATTTTTGCTCTTGATTCCCTTGCTTTTGGGGATGTGTCAAGTAAGAAGTTGCTGCGGTGGAGGTCAAGGAGGTTGTTTCCTGCTTTCTCCTCTAGGGTGTTGATAGTTTCCTGTCTCACGTTCAGGTCCTTTATCCATTTTGAGTTTATTTTTGTGCATGGTGTGAGAAAATGATCTAGTTTCATTCTTCTGCATGTTGCTGTCCAGTTCTCCCAACACCATCTGTTAAAAAGGCTGTCTTTTTTCCATTGGATATTCTTTCCTGCTTTGTCAAAGATTAGTTGGCTGTATACTTTTGGGTCCACTTCTGAGTTCTCAATTCTGTTCCATTGGTCTATGTGTCTGTTTTTGTGCCAATACCATACTGTCTTGATGATGACAGCTTTGTAGTAGAGGCTAAAGTCTGGGGTGGTGATGCCTCCCATTTTGGTTTTATTTTTCAGGATTACTTTGGCTATTCGGGGCCTTTTGTGGTTCCATACAAATTTTTGGATAGTTTGTTCTAGTTTTGAGAAGTATGCTGGTGCAATTTTGATTGGAATTGCATTGAATGTGTAGATAGCTTTGGGTAGTAATGACATCTTAACTATATTTATTCTTCCTATCCATGAGCATTGAATGTTTTTCCATTTCCTTGTGTCTTCTTCAATTTCCTTCATAAGTTTTCTATAGTTTTCATCATACAGATCTCTTTTATCCTTAATTAGGTTTATTCCTAGGTATTTTATGGTTTTTTATGCAATTGTGAATGGGATAAGTTTCTTGATTTCTTTTTCTGTTGCTTCATTGTTGGTGTATACAAATGCAACCGATTTGCGTACGTTGATTTTGTACCCTGCAACTTTGTTGAGTTCTTGGATCAGTTCTAGTAGGCTTCTGGTGGAGTCTGTTGGGTTTTCTATGTAGAATATCATGTCATCTGCGAAGAGTGAAAGTTTGTCTTCCTCTTTGCCAATTCTGATGCCTTTTTCTTCCTTTTGTTGTCTGATGGCTGATGCTAGGACTTCCAGCACTATGTTAAACAACAGTGGTGAGAGTGGACATTCCTGTCGTGTTCCTGATCTCAGGGGGAAAGCTCTCAGTTTTTCCCTGTTGAGGATGATGTTAGCTGAAGGCTTCTCATAGATGGCTTTGATGATGCTTAAGTAGGTTCTTTTATCCCAACTTTCTCTAAAGTCTTTATTAAGAAGGGATGCTGTCTTTTGTCAAATGCTTTTTCTGCACCTATTGACAGGATCATATGGTTTTTATCTTTCCTATTGTTAATGTGATGGATCACATTGATTGATTTGCGAATGTTGAACCAGCCCTGTAACCCAGAAATGAATCCCACTTGATCTTGGTGGATGATTCTTTTTATGTGCTCCTGGATTCGATTTGCAAGGATCTTGTTGAGGATTTTTGCATCCGTATTCTTCAAGGATTTTGGCCTGTAGTTCTCTTTTTTTGCTGGATCTCTGTCTGGCTTGAGAATCAGAGTGATGCTGCCTTCATACAGTGAATCCGGGAGTTTTCCTTCGATTTCTATTTTTTGGAATAACTTGAGAAGAATTGGGATTAATTCTGTTTTAAATGTCTGGTAGAACTCCCTAGGGAAGCCATCAGGTCCAGGGCTCTTATTTGTTGGGAGATTTTTGATCACTGATTCGATTTCTTCACTCGTTATGGGTCTGTTCAGGTTTTCTATTTCTTCCCGTGTGAATTTTGGTAGTGAGTGTGTGTTTAGGAATTTGTCCATTTCTTCCAAGTTGTCCAATTTGTTGGCATATAATTTTTCATAGTATTCCCTGATAATTGCTTGTATTTCTGAGGGGTTGGTTGTAATAAGTCCATTTTCATTCATCATTTTGTCTATTTGGGTGCTCTCTCTTTTCTCTTTGATAAGTCTGGCTAGAGGCTTGTCAATTTTGTTTATTTTTTCCAAAAACCAACTCTTGGTTTCATGGATCTGATCAATTGTTTCTTTGGTCTATGTTGTTTATTTCTGCTCTAATTTTTACTGTTTCTCTTCTTCTACTGGATTTAGGGCGTTCTTGTTGCTCTGCCTCTAGTTCCTTTAGATGAGTTGTTAGATTTTAGACTTGCGCTTTTTCTAATCTCTTGAAATAGGCCTGGAGTGCAATGTACTTTCCTCTTAGGACTGCCTTTGCCGTATCCTATAGATCTTGAATGGTTGTGTTTTCATTTTCGTTTGTTTCCATATATTTTTAAATTTCTTCTCTAATTGCCTGATAGGCCCATATATTCTTTAGTAGAGTGTTCTTTAACCTCCATGTTTTGGAGGTTTTCCAGACTTCCTCCTGTAATTGATTTCAAGTTTCAAAGCATTATGATCTGAGAGTGTGCATGGGATTATCTCAATGCTTTTATATTTATTGAGGACTGCTTTGTGTCCCAGTATGTGATGTATCTTGGAGAATGTGCCATGCGCACTTAAGAAGAAAGTAAATTGCCTGGCCTCAGGATGTAAAGTTCTAAATATATCCGTCAGATCCATCTGGTCCAATGTGTCTTTCAAGTCCATTATTTCCTTAGTGATTTTCGGTCCGGTTGACGTATCCATTGCTGTAACTGGAGTATTAAAGTCCCCTGCTATTAGCACATTCTTATCTATAAGCTTGTTTCTGTTTGTGATTAATTGTTTTAGATATTTAGGTGTTTTCATATTCGGTGCGTAGACACTTATGATGGTTAGTTCTTCCTCATGGATGGACCCTGTAATTATTATGTAGTGCCCTTCTTCGTCTCTTGTGATTGTCTTTAATTTAAAGTCCAGTTTGTCTGATATAAGTATATCCACTCGGCTTTCTTTTGATTTCCTGTAGCATGATAGATATTTCTCCCTTACTTTTAATCTGAATGTATCTTCCAGTGTAAAATGAGTTTCTTGTAGACAGCATATAGAAGGATTTGTTTTTTTAATCCATTCTGCTACCCTATGTCTTTTGATTGGAGCATTCAGCCCATTTACATTCAGTGTTATTATTGAAATATGTGGGTTTAGAGTCTTTGTATCTTTTGTAGGGTTCATGTTTGTGGTGGTGTCTCTGGTATCTTTGTTCCTTGCAACCTTTCCTTCAGAGCGACCCCCTCAGGAATTCTTGTAGGGCTGGCTTAGTGGTGACAAATTCTTTCAATTTCTATTTATTTGGAAAGGTTTTTATCTCTCCTTCTATTCTGAATGACAGGCTTGCTGGATAGAGTATTCTTGGCTGCATATTTTTACTGTTCATCACATTGAAGATCTCCTGTCATTCCTTTCTGGCCTGCCACGTTTCAGTAGATAGTTCTGTCACCACTTTGATAGGTTTCCCTTTTTATGTTAGGGCCCTTTTCTCCCTAGCTGCTTTCAGAATTCTCTCTTTGTCTTTGTATTTTTCCATTTATACTATGATATGCCATGCAGAAGATCGATTCAAGTTACATGAGGGGAGTCCTCTGAGCCTCTTGTATTTCCACATTTACTTCCTTCCCCAGGTCGGGGAAGTTCTCTGCTATAATTTGTTCCAGGACTCCTTCAGCACCTTTCCCTCTGTCTTCCTCTTCTGGGATTCCTATGATACGGATATTGTTGCATTTGACCCTATCGCCGAGCTCTCGAACTCTTCTTCCTGTTCCTGGATCAGTTTTTCTCTTTTTTGGTCAGCTTCTTGTTTTTCTATAATGGCGTCTTCTAAATCACTTATTCTCCTTTCTGCCTCTTCAATCCGTGCCTTGGAGGCCTCTAATTTATTATGTATCTTATTTATCGCATTTTTTAAATTCTTCATGCCTATTTTTATTTTCCATTCTCTCTGTAGCCGTAGTTTCTTTGATGTCCCCTATGTTTTTTTCAAGCCCAGCTATTAATTTTACCATATTATTCTAAAATCTTGTTCAGTTATGCTGCTTATATCTGTTTTGAGCAGTTTGCGAGCTGTCATTTCTTCTTGGCGTTTCTTTCGAGGAGAGCTCTTTCATTTCATCATTTTAGTTAGCTTTCCAGTTCTTGTTGGTTTTAAAGACCTGTTATGCTCTCTGTACCTATGAGAGCTGCTGTATCCAAGAAGACTCTTTGACTGCCCAGGGCCTATCCTTTCAGAGAGTATTTTTTGAATGGTATTTCTTGGTCTCTCTTGTTGGGACCTTGGTTATTTTATTTTCCTATTCGTAGTGATATTTGGGACTCTCCACCTTGTGTACTCTGGCTTGTTTCTTGAGGTAGCCCTGGAAAAGAAAACTGACAGAAAAACACACAGGGAGCAGGAGCACACAAACGCACAGGCTAATTCAACTAACATGCAAAGTGAGAGGGAAAACGAAAAAGTTAAAAGACGGAGGAGGGAGGGCGAATAACAGAGAGTATAAAATATATAAAAGGGTCAAAAAGGAAAAAAGAAGAAAACCAGTGGACAAGGAACGGTTTAAAGCATATAACCGGATTTCCCAGCTACAGTTAAATAGCCGTGTGTATACAGAGCTAGTTGAAGAGCATAGAGAAAGAGAGAGAAACCAAGGTGGGGATGAGGCAAAATTGGAAATAGAATGAACAGGCAGAAGGGATAAGAAGCTTTTTTCAAAGAGATAAAGGGTAGAATATGGTTGGATAGGTGAGAGAAGGATGCTGGAATTATCCAGAGAAACTATATAGTCTAATTACTCCTGAGAGAAAGAGATGAAAATGTCAGTAGGTGTAGAATTTACATCTACCTAATGGACTCGTTGTGGTTGTTTAAGCATGCTGGTGACCAGAGTTAATCAGGTCAGTGTTCTGGGGAAAAAAGAGAGAAAAGAGAAAGAAAAAGAAGAAAAAAGGGAGGAGGGCAGCTCTCAGGCAGGGATGGGCGTGGCGTGATCCAATGCCTCAGGCAGGAGCTCTGCCTTGGCGGTTGTGGGGATGAGAGTGATGGTGCTCCAGTCCCTTCTCGAACCAAGATCTGCACCTCACTTTTTTGGGCGTGTAAACTCCCCATACTGGAGGCGCAGCCAAAGTTGGTTATGCTCTTAAACTCAGGCCATGTTCCAATCTCCAAATCCCAGTCTGTGTGCCTCGCTGAAAGTGCCTTAGACACAACTTCCCAGGCAACCCCCTCGGGGCAATTCCAGGCCCCCTGCGGAGCTTGGGGGTGGAGTCAGAATTGCTGCTTCCTTCTCTGGGTCGGGCTGGGGCGCATGGGCGGGGGTTTGCCTGCCAGGTGTGCTGAGCCGAGCCAGGTTAGATGGCTTTCTCAGTGGATTCTGCGTCCTTTTTCTCCCAGTCTCTCAGGTTTTGTAAGGTTTCCCGTGGCTTCAGATCTTTTCCGTGTGATGTATGGGCGCGAGTGCAGGTACGGAGCTCCTTACTTCTCTGCCATCTTGCCCTTCCCCCTATTTTGAAATTTTCAATTGTAAACATCTATAATATATATGTTACATATTTCAAGACTGAGTATTTTTAGTCATCATGGAGCAAAAAACTCACAAAGAGTGAAAATATTTGTCATTTTTTGTTGTTAAAATCTAGTAGGATGTAGGCAGCACACAATGACGAACAAAAATTGTTTGGAGACATGTTGAGAAGTTCCTGTATTTAAGATATTTCACTTATGATCTATCTTACTTATGTAAATTACCATTATGCTTAAATGAAAAACAAAATAGTCAAGGAGACCAAATATTTTTTTTCCTTTTTTAACTTTTTATTTAAATTCCAGTCAGCATACAGTGTAACATTAGTTTCAGCTGTACAATTTAGTAATTTAATACTTACATACAACAACATAACAACAAAAATACCTTTCAAATAAAATAATTATGTACCTCATTTTTACTATGTTCTCTGCATATTAATTTAATATAATACAAACACAAGATAAATGTTTTCCTTATAGAATCATGAATATTGGTGAATCTAGGAATGGGAAACAGATAATAAAAAATATGAGTAAGTGTCTAGAATAATGTTTAAGTTATCACTCTTTTGAAACTGAAACCAAGATTTTAAAATATCTTTAGAAGAATGTTTTAACAAAGACACTACTACATTTTCAAATACTGAATTATAAGAATGTATGACATTTTATTGTTTTATCTTATTACTTTAAATGATAAATTATTTAAACAAAACACCTTTTTTATTAATAACATAAAAAAGATGAAATTATTTCCTAATACTTATCTATTCGTTCTCTATAGAGAATCCTGAAGCCAAAAAAACCCTTAAAATTGTCTTTATTTTCTTCTTTCATGTCCAGGAATTTCAAACCCCAGTATTAAAAAAAAAGTTTTTTTCTTTTGCTTTTACTGATAATTTGTCCAACTGAGGCATCTTTTTATGGATAATCTCTACTAACTAGAACAACATTGATCTTTAAAGCCAAGTTGCAAAACAAACTCCTCTAACTGCATTCTTCCTGTTGGGGTTGGGCTCCGGATTACCTCTCAAAGATAATTCATTGTAGGTATTTTTCTATGTGGCCTAAAGTCCGCTTCTGAACACTTATTGATTATAATATAATTTATTCAACTTCCCCATACACTCAAGTTTATTCATGTACAGTTAACTGGCTTGTCAATCTGAAGTAGAAACACTTTGTTTTAGGACTCAGGAATCAATATAAAAAATTGATTACAGAAAATTAAAAGAAAATAGCATAGGTAAATGCTTCCATCACTGAAAATTTAACCACTGTCAACTTCTTAGCTTATTTGCTTTGAGTCTTTTCTTTTCCTCCCTCCCTTCCCTCCTTCCTCCTCCTCCTCTCTCTTTCTCTCTCTTACTTTTTAAGAAAGTCACTCTTTGAAAATTGGTATGTATTTATCTTGAAAAATTCAAGCAGTTATAGGTGATGCAAAGAAGTGTTTTTAAAAAATCACTCAAATCCCATCACCCATAGTTAAAGAGCTTTTTCTGTTTAATATTTTTGGAAAAAAATAAGTGAATATGCTGTCACAAAAAAGTATACCACATTCTAGATACAATTTCAAAAAACATTAAAATTATAAGTAACAGAAAAACTAAGGTACAATGAAATAATTGTAGAATTTTAATGATGACAAAAATATTCTTTAAAATATACCTCCAAGATTAGGAAAAGAGATTTTGAAACGAATTCAAAAGGTTGAAGTCATTCAGTTGTCAAAACTACCTATTTCAACAAGATACACAAATGACTAAGAAGTATATGAAAAGATGCTCAATATTATTAATCATGAAGGAACTGAAAATCAAAACTACAATGAGATCCCACTTCATACCCATTACTATAACCAATTACAAAATTTTATTTTACATGTTTATTTATTTTTGAGTAAGAGACAGTGTGAGTTGGGGTGAGGCAGAGAGAGAGAGTGACACAGAATCCAAAGCAGGCTCCAGACTCTGAGCTGTCAGCACAGAGCCCAATGCAGGTCTCGAACTCATGAAACGTGAGATCATGACCTGAGCCAAAGTCGGACACTTAACTGACTAAGCCACCTAGGTGCCCCTATCATAACCAATTTTTTTTTTTAAAGCAGACAGTAATACATAGGTGAAGGAATTAGGACTGTCACAAAACTGCAGGTGGCAACATAAAATAGTAACAGCTACTATGAAAGAGTTTGGTGGCTCTTTAGTTCTTCAAACGGCTAAACATAGAATTATCATATGATTCAGCAATCCACTCCTAGGTATATCTACAAAATATCTGAAAACATGTTTTCAAGCAAATACTTGTACATGGGTCTTAGTGGCAGCATTACTCATATTTGATATATGAATATGTATCATTTATATGTGTGTGTGCTTGATCATGTGTGTGTGTGTGTGTGGCAGTTCCAAAATGTAAATGACTTAAATATCCATCAACTAATCAATGGATGACTAAAATGTTATTTTCATATAGAACATTATTTGGCAAAAACAATGAATAAATTACTGTTTCATGCTACAACATGGATGGACCTTAAAAATGTGCTAAGTGAAAGAGGCCAGACACAAAACACTATATATCATATGATCACATTTATTTTAAATGTCTAGAATATGTTGCCTAGGCCTAAGAGGTGGGGGAGAGGATGAGGATCGACTCAGTACGGGTTTTTTCTTTGGGGGGTGGATAAACTTATTCTAAAATTGACTGTGGTGATGTTTGCATTATATACATATATATTTGTATAATGTTCAATATTCTTTTTTCATTTTTATTTTTTGAACTATAGTTAACATACAATGTTAGATTAGTTTGGGGCATACAATGTAATGATTCAATAATTCTATACATTACTCAGTCCACCAGTAAGTATAGTCACCATCTGTCACCAAACAATGTTTTTACAATATTGTTGACTATATTCTCTATCCTGTACTTTTCATCTCATGGACTTATTGCATAACTGTAAATTTGTACCTGTTTCATTCATCCCCCCGCCACCACCACCACTCCTCTGACAACTATTAGGTCTCTGTATTTAAGAGCCTATTTGTTTTGTTTCTTAAATTCCACCTATGAGTGAAATCATATGGTATTTGTCTTTTTCTGTCTGACTTATTGTACTTACCATAATACTCTGTAGGTCCATCTGTCTTCTTGCAGATGACAAAATCTCATTCTTGTTTATGGCTGAGTAATATCCCATTGTGTGTGTGTATATGTGTGTGCGTACATGTGGCCTATTCTTTTTTTTAATAGTTTATTGTCAAGTTGGTTTCCATATCACACCCAGTGCTCATCCCAACAAGTGCCCTCCTACATGCCCATCACCCCACTTCCCCTCTCCTCCACCCCTATCAACCATCAGTTAGTTCTCAGCATTCAAGAGTCTATCATGGTTTGCCTCCCTCCCTCTCCCCAACTATTTTTTCCCCTTCTCTTCCCTCATGGTCCTCTGTTAAGTTTCTCCTGTTCCACTTGTAAGTGAAAATATATGGTATCTGTCATTCTATGCCTGACTTATTTCACTTAGCATTACACCTTCGAGTTCCTTCCACATTGCTACAAATGGCCAGATTTCATTCTTTCTCATTGCCGTGTAGTATTTCATTGTATAGTAAACCACATCTTCTTGATCCATTCATCAGTTGATGGACATTTAGGCTCTTTCCCTGATTTGGTTATTGTGGAGAGTGCTGCTATGAACGTTGGGGTACATGTGCTCCTATGCATCAGCATTCCTGTATCCCTTGGGTAAATTCCTAGCAGTACTATTGCTCGGTCATAGGGGAGTTCTATTGTTAATTTTTTGAGGAACCTCTATACTGTTTTCCAAAGGGGCTGCACCAGTTTACGTTTCCACCAACAGTGTAGGAAAGTTGCTCATTTCTCCATATCCTCGCCAGCATCTAGAGTCTTCTGATTTGTTCACTTTAGCCACTCTGACCTGCGTGAGGTGGTATCTCAGGGTGGTTTTGATTTGTATTTCCCTGATGCGGAGGGACGCTGAGCATCGTTTCATGTGTCTGTTGGTCATCTGGATGTCCTGTTTGGAGAAGTGTCTGTTCACATGTGATATATTCTTTATCCATTAATCTATCAACAGACACTTGGTTTGCTTCCATACCTTGGCTATTGCAAATAATGCTGTAATAAATATAAGGGTGCATATATGTTTTCAAATCACTGTTTTCAGTGAGAATTTTTTATCAGAAATTTTAATAAATCTTCCTGAAATATGATGTGTGACATAAAAGTGAGGTTTTGGAGATTTTTTTTCTCCTTTTCATTTAAAAAATGTATTGTTATTAAGTATTAGCTTCTCTCCAATGACTTTCACTACATTCTAGTTTTAATCTCTATTCAGTGTGATAATCTAGAGACATTCTTCTATATGGATATTATAGTTTTCATTGGTTTCTGTTGTTGATTTTTATGCGTATTAGTTGTGCATTAATCTTAGTTGGGTATCCCTTTTTTGTTTTTTGTTTTTTGGGTTTTTTTAATGTTTATTTGTTTATTTTTGAGACAGAGACAAAGAATGTGAGTGGGGGAGGGGCAGAGAAAGGGGAAGGCAGAGAATCCCAAGCTGACAGCAAAGAGCCATACGTGGGACTTAAACTCAAGTTGTGAGATCATGACCTGAACTGAAACCAAGAGTCAGACACTTAATTGACTGAGCCATACAGGTGCCCCAGGTCTTCCTTTTTTTTGAACCTTTATTTGAGCTGTGATTTTAATTTCCTTAACATATACATATATTTATATTCTATAAGGTCTATGGGATGAGCCAGTGCTGAGAAAATTCTTTGGTTTCTTTAGATATAATTTATTCACATTCAGTACTTTACTTTTTGATATTTATAGTCGTGTATTCCATAGGTTTCCCGTATTAGGTTTGCATAGCTTCTTACATTTGTTTTTCTTTTTTCTTGCTCATAATGAGTAGCTCTGTTTGGAATTTCTTTTATGTGGTGGAGGGATGGTTTCAGGTTCTTCCCATGGCTTATGAGAATGGTCTGTTTCTTCTCGGAACATTATTTGTATTTATTCACTTTTTTGGTATCCTGACAAATTGATGAGGGTAAGGACTTTTGAAAAGTTCCACTGAGATTTGAAGCATCTGTGTTAATACCTGTCCTAACTCTAATAAATATCCTATCCTACTCTTCACTGTGCATATTGGGAGACTTGTCCCTCCCCATGTCACGACTAACCTATTTCTTCTGTTATCCTTATAAATCAGTGTAAAATCCTGCTTTTTCACTTATGTCTTTTTGCCATTATACCCTTTTCTCTCCTGAGTGTAGCCATTCTACCTCTTTTTAGTTTGATAACTGCCCAGTTGTTTTTTTTTTTTTTAATAGAATGTGTGTTACTGTCTATGGTTTTTACCCTAGGGGGTAAAGTGACTTGTCAGTCCATCAGGAGGTTACCTGGGCTGACCTTTCCTAAGAATCTATCATTTTCTTTTGAATTATGTTTTTTTGTCACAAGTTTTTCTACTTTTGGTATTAGGTTATCTCTTAGATTTACTTGGTTTCTGTAAATGAATAGTTTTTGTAGGATTTTACTTTTTTGTGCCTTTTGGGGGCAATTTCATAGCAATTTTCCTGGTGGCCTTTCAATTACATCTCAACCAGAAAAACCAACCTACAGTATGTTATTTAAAATATTTTATTGTTTTGAGCTGCATTGCAAGCCTAATGTGTAATGCATGCAAAGTAAATCCTTATTTAATGATTGAATAATATATGTATAAATGATTAGTTCTTAATGAATTTCTTAACAATGTTATATATTTGTATTTAACTTTTAATGTTTCAGAGTGCCTTCACATGATTCATTTATTTAATCATGATTAAAATCTTATACATTCGGAAATGCAGTCATTTTCTGCTCTTGATCTATGGGCAAACTGAGGGTCAGGAAATGGTTTAAAACAAGCAGCAACTAGTCAATAGTAGTTCAGAATTAAATACAAGGTTTTGAATGCTTAGCACGTATACCAATCCACTTTAGTCAAATATTTTTTGTTGTTTTAAGTCTTTATTTAAATTCCCAGTGCTCATCCCAACAAATGCCCTTCTTAAAACCCATCACTTATTTAGATCATACCCCCACCCACCTCCCCTATCGCAACTGCATTTGTTCTCTATAGTTAATAGTCTCTTATGGTTTGCCACCCCTTCTGAGAATTTTCCCTGGAATAACCCTTCAACAGTATTAAAATATTAACGTGTGAATTTTATTATAATTGCTTATTTGACAAAATATTTGAATAGTAGTTTTTTCGCAAAAGAGTTAACAATGAGCAAATGACATAAAAAATCCATGTCATATATTTCCTATTTATAATTAAATACTTACATATTTTATTAACAAAATATATAACAGAATATAACAAAATAGAATTATATTACTCATATCACAGCCATCTAAATTATTTCTGTAAAATCTACCTTCAGAATAAAATTTTTTATCATCAAAGTGCTAGTAAGTAAAGGAGAGATATATAGACACCACTGAAGACTCTAAGATAGTATGGATTTCCTTTAAAAAAAAATATTTGTTTGAGAGAGAGAGAGCATGTGAGAAAGTGCAAGTATGAGGTGGGGTAGAGAGAAAAGGAGAGAAAAAATTCCAAGCAGGTTCCATATCGCCAGCACAGAGCCCAGCGTGGATCTCCACATGGATCTTCACACAAGCTCCATGTAGGGCTCAAACCCATGAACCGTGAGATGATGACCTGAGTCTAAGTAAGATGCTCAACTGACCAGATCACTCAGGTGTCCCAAGAATCTAGATTCTTCACAGGCCTTGAGACCTCACTGAAAATTTGTGAACAGAGAACTAACATTGGCAGATCTGTCTTAGAAAGACAATTCTGGGTCACTAGAAGAAGAAGGACTTGAGTGAGACAGAACTGAAGGACCAGTTTAGGGGCCACCAGTATAGGCAAATGATAATACTGTCTTGGACTATAATGGTAGGATTTTAAAAAGGCAGATAGTATGTAAGGATATTTAGTAAGCAAAATAAGCTGAACTTGTTGAGTAATTAATGTGAGATATGAACAGAAAGACATCAAGAATATGTATTAAGTTTTTATTTGCAATATGGATGTATGATAATACCTTTAACCAAGAAAGAAATTATTGGAGAAATGTCAGCTGTTAGGGGAAAGATTAAAAGTTACTTTGGACATTTTAAGCTTAAAACCTCTTTCAAAAATAGAAAAACGATTCACATTTTCAAATTCAAATTACTAATTTATAATTCCTTAATAAATACATCATAAATCCATTCTTTTATGTTCTGTTTCACAAAAAAATATTGTCATCATTAGAATTTCTCCTATAGGTGCTGCCATTACTGATACACTTAATATGTTCTTATAATGTTCTGTGGACATTCTACTTTAACCAATTTTTCTTTAAACAAAGGTGAATTGAAATAGGTGTGATGTTTAAGAATAGAAAAATAAAAGCAAATTACCTTAACAGGTGCTTAACTTTTACATCAAATTTTGTTTAGAAATATAATGTTGACCACTTCTATTTTATTGGACATTACTAAGAATATACAAAAGTTGTGTTATTGGAAGCATTCAGCTAGTAATAACAACTGCTACCTCTGACTAAATAATCTAAGAAAGGGAGAAATAAAGTCATTATGTAATGATAAAGTTTTCTGTTCTTTAAAAAAATATAATTGTAAATGCATATGCACCTAATGTTAGAACACCTAAATAAATAAAGGAAATATCAACAGATCTAAAGGGGAAAATAGACAGCAGTCCAATAGTAGCAGGGGATTTCAGTACCCCATTTTCAACAATGGATAGGTCATCCAGATGGAAAATTAATAAGGAAACATTGTACTTACACTGCATGTTAGTCAGATGGACCTAACAGATATGTACAGAGCAGTCTATTCAACAGCAGCAGAATACACTTTCTCAAGTACACATGGAACATTGTCCAGTATAGATCATCTTAGACCACACAAAACTAGTCTTAAACAATTTGAGAAGACTGAAGTCATATCAAGCATCTTTTATGACCTCTATGACATGAAAATAGGCAATGGAAACTGAAAAATTAATAAATTTGTGGAAATTAAACAATGTACCCCTGCACAATCAATGTGTCAAAGAAGAAATCAAAAGAGAAATCATGAAATATTTTGGATAGATAAAAATGGAAATACAACATAGCAAAACTTATGAGATCCCACAAAAGCAGTTCTAAAAGGGAAGCTAATAGTGATAAGTGCCTACATTAGGAGAAAAGAAAGATATCAAATAAATAGCCTAATTTAAAACTTTAAATTTTAATGAACTAGAAAAAGATGAATAAACTAAGCACAAAGTTAGCAGAAGGAAGGAAAAAATAAATATCAGAAGAAATAATTGAAGTAAATGCTAAAAAGTCAGTAGAAAAGATTAATGAAACTAGTAAATGGTTTATGAAAAGTAAAACAAAACTGATAAATCTTTACCTAGACTTGCAAAGAGAAAAAAAGAGATGATTCAAATAGATAAAATCATAAATGAATGATGATACATTGTAAATAATACCACAGAAATACAAAAGAGGATAAGAAACTAATATGAAAATTATGCACCAACAAATTTGACAACCTAGAAGAATTGGATACCTTTGAGAAATACACAACCTACCAAGACTGAATCATGACAAAGGAGAAAATCTGAACAGACCAGTTACTAATGAGGAGCTTAAATCAGTAATCAAAAACCTCCCAAAAAGAAAAGTGCAGGACCACATTGCTTTAATGGTAAATTCTACCCAACATTTAAAGAAAAAAAAAAAACCAAAACACCTCTTCCAAACAAAAAAAGAGTGGGATATACGTCCAAACTCATTTTATAAGACCAGTATTACCCTAATGCCAAAGCAACAGAAGGATGCTACAAGAAAAAAAAAATTACAAGGCAAAATCCCTGGTGAATATAGATGCCAAAATCCTTAATAAAATATTAGCAAGCCATATTCATCAATACATTAAAAGCATCATAACTGTGATCAAGTAGGAAATTATTCCAAAAATGCAAGGATAGTTTAACAATGCAAATCAATACATGTGAAACAGCACATTTATGAAATTAAGGATATAGGCTATATGATCATCTCAATAAATGCAGATGAAGTATTTGAGAAAATTCAATATCCTTTCATGACAAAAATTTTCAACAAATTATGTATAGGTGGAACATACCTCAATATAATAAAAGCCACATATGACAAGCCTATAGCATGTATCATACTCAACAGTGAAAATCTGAAAGCTTTTCATTTAAGATCAGGAACCAGACAAGAATGCCCATTCTCACAACTTTCCTCGACATAATACTGAAAGTTTCAGTGGGAGCAGTTAGGCAAGAAAAAATTATACAAGGCATCCAAATCAGAAAGAACAAAGTAAAATTATCTTTTCTGTAGATGACATGATATTATACATAGAAAATCCTAAAGACTTTACCAGATACTATTAGAACTAATAAATGAGCTGGATATCAATAAGGAGGCTCAGCTACATCGATAAATATAGCTGCTAGCTATTTGCCTCTCAAACGACTCCAGTACTACCATTTTAATTTGTATTGAAGCTCAGAAATTCAAGAAGCAGAGCATTTTTTATGATGGCATTGTTGCTGTTAATTGAAAATATAATTTGCCAGAACACAAAAAGGCCAAAATGAAAGTTGTTTTCTTCCCTTGCTTAAAAATGTAGCAGCTGCATAGTTATTTTGGAACACTACTATGATGTGTATTACACTTCCTAAACACAAATTTGACTGATGTTTTGCTCTGTACTCTCTGTCTTAAATAACTATCTCCCCTTTATCAGAATCCTTTCGTCCTTCACTATTGTGTGTGTGTGTGTGTGTGTGTGTGTGTGTGTGTGTGTGTGTGCGCCAACCGTGGTCTACAATTTTCTGTTATGTATATTTTATTACACAACTTTTACATTCCTGTTTCTACAACTAGATTGTAATTTCCTTGAGATCAGGTACTATATCTTCACATTCTTTATATTCTGTAGAATATAGACCATAAGTTGCCAAATCCTAGGCATTCAATGAATGAATAAATGAAAGAATAAAGAATAGTTGAATTGTCTCTAACTCAGCCAAGAAACATCTGGCTACATCAGGATGTAGAAAACATTTCTTTCCTCCTTTCTTAAATCTTACTATTGTTTCCAGACAACATTTTGTTCATCATTCAAAATGAAAGTAGAAGACATGATACAGCTGTTTAATTATATATACATTCTTTCAGTGAAACAGTTGCCCTTTTTTGAGAAACAAGCAGATCAGAATATATTTTCAGTATGACAGAAAGCAGATAGGAGAAACATCAATGTCACATCATTCTGATTGCCTGTGCTGTATGGTGCAGACAGGACTTTATCTGCTGAAAACCTTTCTAGTTCTGCAGAGTAGTTATCTTTAATGAATACCTTTTTGAGGATACTAAATAAAGACCATGGGATATGGCATATAATTTAGAATGATTCATTCTAGTTTGCAAGTAATCAAATATGTCCATCCCTCCCCCTCCCACCAAGTTATGAGATTAGTAGGCAGGATTTTAATGGACAACAGTTCTGCAGAACCTTTTTAAAAATTTTATTGAACCAGCAATAATCTCATTAAATGGATGAGGGTGTGAGTTACAGTTATAATCTGCATATTGAAATGTCATGGGGGAATTGTATAACATAAGATGGTAGAAAGAATGGACTTTTGTATGACTTTGCGATATTTAAGAGAAAATGGGGAGAACTATCAATTTATAATATCAAGGGATAAAAAGAAATTATATTGTGTATCTTGTCTTAGTGATTTCAGTGTTGTTTAAGTTAAAATTGAAACTATTCCAGTGAAGCTTTCATGACTTATTTTCCTGTTTCAGAAAAGGGTAGAAAGATAAAATGGCAGAAAGGGTAACAATTTGCTTAAAACAGAGGAGTTTTTTCTAGTTTAAAACCTCAAAGACTAGTTGGCACTAAACATTACCAGAAACTGAATAATTAATTTGAAAAGAGTCTAAAGTTATTTTCGCAGCTTAGAGATCAAGATAAGTGGAAATATAAATTTAAAAAGTGAAATGAATATGTCACAAAGTGCATGTTTTTATTATAAGTTTTAAAGAAAATAAAGCAGTAAGAATGCTGTATCAAATTAAAATCAATATTTTATTATTTAAAAGTAGACTACTTTTTAGAGCACTTCTAGGGACAGACTAAAATTGAATGGAAAGTACAGAGAGTTTCCCTATGCTCCCTGCCCCAACACACGCACAGCATTTTGCACTATCATCCTATACCAGAGTGGTACCCTTGTTATAATGGATGAACCCACACTGGCAAATCATCATCCCCCAAAGTCCATAGTTTACCTGAGGGTTCATTCTTGGTGTTCTATGGATGGATTTTGATAAATGTATATGATGCATCCAATGTTACTGTACCACATAGAAGAGTTTCACTGCTTTCAAAATCCTCTGTGCTTCCCTCTCCATCCCTGTTTCCCCCCACCCCTGGCAACCACTGATCTTTTAGCTGTCTCCATATTTTTGCCATTTATAGGATGCCATATAATTGAAATCATATACTGTATTGTCCTTTCAGAATGGTTTAGCAACTTCACTTATTTTTTTTAATGTTTATTCATTTATGTTGACAGAGAGATAGGGAGTGAACAGGAGAGGAGCAGAAAGAGAGGGAGGCAGAATCCCAAATAGGCTCTGCAGCTGTCAGTGCAGAGCCCAACACAGGTCCGCAACCCACAAACTGTGAGATCATGACCTGAGCGGAAACCAAGGGCTGAAGCCTAACTGACTGAGCCATACAGGTGACCCAGTAATTTCACTTATTAGTATGAATTTAAGTTTCCTCTACTTCTTTTCATGGTTTCATAGCTCATTTCTTTTTAGTGCTAAAAAAAAAAAAAAAAAAAAAAAAACAGTTTCTGGATGTACCACACTTTATTTATCCTTTTATAACCTGAAGGACATCTTGGTTTTTTCCAAAGTTTGGCAATTCAGAATAAAGCTGCTACAGCTGTGCAGATTTTTGTGTGTACACAACTTTTCAACTCCTTTAGGTAAATGCGAAGGAGCATGATTCCTAAAACATATGGTAAGAATATGTTTAGTTTTGTAATGAACCACCAAACTGCTTTTGAAAGTGGCCGTACCATTGTGTACTCCAACCACTAATGAATGAGAGCTCCTGTTACCCTACATCCCCACTAGCATTTGCTGTTACTGTTTTAAATTTTCTTCATTTTAATAAGTGTGTACTAGTGTCTCATTGTTATTTTAATTTACAATTCTCTAATGACATACAGTGTTGAGTATCTTTGCATAAATTTATTTGCCATTTGTGTGTTTTCTTTGACGACATGTCTGTTAAGATCTTTACCCATTTTATAATCAGGTTGTGTGTCTAGTGTTGAATTTTGAGAGTTCTTTGTATGTTTTTGATAATAGCCATTTATCAGATTTTTTTGCAAATTTTTTCTCCCACTCTATTGCTTGTCTTTTTATTTTGTTGACAGTTTCAGGGAGCAGAATGTTGTAACTGTAATGAAGACCAGTTTATCAAGTATTCCTTTCACGGACTTTGCCTTTGATTTTGTGTTTAAAAGGTGATTGTTACACCCAAAGTCATCTAGAATTGTCTCCTATGTTATGTTCTAGGAGTCTTATATGATTTTTTAAAATTTTACACTCAAGTGTAAATAGACTTAAGTCTATTTTGACTGATTTCTGTGAAGAGTATAAAGTCTGTGTTTAGACTCAGTGTTTTGCATGCGGATGTCCACCTGTTCCATCACCACTTGTTGAAGAGACTCTCTTTGTACCACTATATTCTCTTCACAACTTTGTCAAATATCAATTGATTATATTTATGTGCATCTATTCCTGGGTTATTTATTCTGTTCCATTGATCTTATCTTTCATTAATACCACATTATCATTATTACCATAACTTTATAGTAAGTTTTGAAGTCAGGCAGTGCCAGTCTTTCAACTTTGTTCTTTTCTTTTTAATTTTTAAAAAATGTTTTATTTATTTCTGAGAGAGAGAGAGAAAAAGAGAGAGCAGGGGAAGGTCAGAGAGAGAAGGAGATACAGAGTCTGAAAGAGGCTTCAGGCTCTGAGCTAGCTATCAGCACAGAGCCCGATGTGGGGCTCGAACCCACGAACTGCGAGATCATGACCTGAGCTGAAGTCAGGTGGATGCCTAACCAACTGAGCCACCCAGGTGCCCCTATTCTTTTCTTTCAGTATTGTTTGTCTATTCTGGTTCTTTTGCCTCTCTCTATAAACTTTAGTATTTAGTAAATATAGAATATATTTTATTCAATAACTGAATATATAATTTCATGAGCTTTTTTTTCACTTTATAGTTAATCCTCCTACTAATAAAAAATTCTTCATTGAGGCAAGTTTTACTGCTGCACAAAATGTATACCAACATAGTTTAATCCATGCCAAGGAATTGCTTTTCACTTTTTTAGTATTCAAAATATTCCTGAGATGAAAATTATGATTCACAATCATTTTTTTTCCTATTTTGTTAGTTCTTCAGATATTTTCCCAAAGTATAATTATCAAGTCAAAATACTTGAGATAATTTTACAGCTCTTCATATGTATTGTAAAATTGCATTCTAGAAATAATTATAACTCCCACTAGCAATGTGTGTGTGACAGATATAATGCTGTCTGCCTCATCATGTTCTCCTCAGCATGTTAGACTTTGCTGTATAAATCTCATATTGCGTGTAGTAATAGAAGTTGCCTTCACTTACAAGGGTGAGGGTCTGGAAATGCTCATGAAGAAAATATTTCCCCCAATTTTGAAAACTGAGAAAATGCAAATATCCTTATACATCACATTTTAACAAACACTTCTTTTATTCCATTTACCAGTTTAGGATTTGTTCAAGTGTTTTATTTCAAGAAGAAAAACAGAGTAAAAGATATCATCATATACAAAGCGCTGCACAACTTAGTACAAAATAGAATGCAGCTTAATATTTGTTGAAAACTGACTATGTTAGGCACTTTTTGATTATTTTGTAATTTAAAACTCCATTCCCTTAAAATGTAGGTGTCAGGGGTACTCCTTCTCCACCAATATCCTCTCCCTTGTGGGGGCCATGTGTTTCTGTGATTCTCTTGTTCTCTCTTGCTCTTTCACTCTCTTGTCACCAGAAAGAATGGAGTAGCTCCTTTCATAAAGGAGGTCATGCCTGGTTGTACAGTTCTTTCTCTGGAGTGAAGTCCGACTAGCATGTGGTATATGATCCACTGTGTTCATTGCTGTACAATTTAGAAGGTCAGGCATGTGTGATAATCTAATTTTGTGGTTTCATGCAAAGGTGTCCATTCACTTGCTCGTAGACATAAATCACATTCATGAAGATAAGTTTTACCTATAATAAGAGAGATATTTTGGTCTCCATATGCAAAGCTTATTGTATTTCTCTACTGATTGTGAGTTCATGTAGGAAAAAACCTTTTTATTTACTGGGCCGTACACACTCCACAATAAGTAAGTTCTAGTTTTAGCTTTGTTTTATAGTTTTAAAATATCTAGTTTATTATAGTTCAACACTTGAGAGGCCAGGGAATTGATGAAACCAGAGTTTATAGTCAGGTTCTTCCTAACTGAAAAGACTTTGCCTGTAACCAGTTCCCTGTACTCTTTTAAAAGAATATAATTTAATGATCAAGTTAGACACAGAGACCAGACAAGTAAATCGAGTAAACAATGACTGTCTTAGTCCTTAGAGTCATGGATGTTTCCAGGATTTGTGGAATAAAATTCTTGTTCAGCTTAGAACATTGGAGTGTACTTTAATAAATGTAAAATTCTCTATATACATTAAAGTCCCTTTTTGCATATTTAAAGAGAAATGCAAATTTTTTCATTGTTAATTTTATAGCAGCTTCTGTGGTACGAGTCAGATAAGTTACATCTACAGCAGTGTGAAAGTGCTCAGATGTTTTCTTGGTTTCTTTTGATCAAAGAGGAGTTTTCTTTTGGAATAGAAAGAAAGCTTATCTTGGGAATATTAAATTGTTCAGAGCATTGGGAAATAACTTCCTTTTAATGCTTAGTCTAACTGTGATTATTTTATATAGGAATATTTACTGTAATGTATTATGCCAAATAGCTCTATCATACCTACTCATCTATTTAATCATGCACATAAATATAGAAGAGAGGATCTCCCTGGTCCTTTCCAGCTCAAAAGTTCTATAAGTCTTTGTTGGTCTTGGGTTTCAGCTGAATATAATCTTATTTCCTCTTTTATTTCTTTATTTCTACTTTTACCTAGACATACTTCCTTAATCTACCACAGCAGGCATGTTTTGGGTGATATATTTTTATTATAGAAGGCTCAATATTTTTATTTATATTATCTTACTCAATAAAACACTGACATTAGTATGTGCAATCTATTTCATTATTTCAGATTTCGATTTTAGTTACTATTCTTCCCACTCCTAATTACTAATCCTCTCTTAATTACAAAGTTAGATAGTTTATAAACAGTCCTGAGTGTCCAAATCAGTTTGGTCATATTTAAAATTTAATGTGAACATTATATTTAACATGTGTCTGACAAGTTCTGTTATGCAAATATGATATGTGGCTATACAACCTTTGTGTTATTAGACCCAACTTTATCCCTTCTGCTGAAGAATTTTCTTTCAAAAGCATTTTCATCCCGAAGACACAAAGAAATGGAAACACATTCCATGCTCATGGATAGGAAGAATAAATATAGTTAAGATGTCCTTACTACCCAAAGCTATCTACACATTCAATGCAATTCCAATCAAAATTGCACCAGCATACTTCTCAAAACTAGAACAAACTATCCTAAAATTTGTATGGAACCACAAAAGACCCTGAATAGCCAAAGTAATGTTGAAGAAGAAAACCAAACAGGAGGCATCACCGTCCCAGACTTTAGCCTCTACTACAAAGCTGTCATCATCAAGACCGTATGGTATTGGCACAAAAACAGACACATAGACCAATGGAACAGAAATGAGAACTCAGAAGTGGACCCAAAAGTATACAGCTAACTAATCTTTGACAAAGCAGGAAAGAATATCCAATGGAAAAAAGACAGCCTTTTTAACAGATGGTGTTGGGAGAACTGGACAGCAACATGCAGAAGAATGAAACTAGATCATTTTCTCACACCATGCACAAAAATAAACTCAAATGGATAAAGGACCTGAACGTGAGACAGGAAACTATCAACACCCTAGAGGAGAAAGCAGGAAACAACCTCCTTGACCTCCACCGCAGCAACTTCTTACTTGACACATCCCCAAAAGCAAGGGAATCAAGAGCAAAAATAAACTGTTGGGACCTCATCAAGATTAAAAGCTTCTGCACAGCCAAGGAAACAACCCAGAAAATTAATAGGCAACCAACGGAATGGGAAAAGATAGTTGCAAATGACATATCAGATAAAGGGTTAATACCCAAAATCTATAAGGAACTCACCAAACTCCACCCCCGTAAAACAAACAACCCAGTGAAGAAATGAGCAGAAGATATGAACAGACACTTCTCCAAAGAGGACATCCAGATGGCCAATAGACACATGAAACGATGCTCAGTATCCCTCCTCATCAGGGAAATACACATCAAAACCACACTGAGATACCACCTCACGCCAGTCAGAGTGGCTAAAATGAGCAAATCAGAGAACTCTAGATGCTGGTGAGGATGTGGAGAAACGGGCACCCTCCTACACTGTTGGTGGTAAATTAAACTGGTACAGCCCCTCTGGAAAACTGTGGAGGTTCCTAAGGAAACTAACAATAGAACTCCCCTATTACCCAGCAATAGCACTGCTAGGAATTTACGCAAGGGATACAGAAATGCTGATGCATAGGAGCACATGTACCCCAATGTTCATAGCAGCACTCTCCACAATAGCTAAAACATGGAAAGAGCCTAAGTGTCCATCACTTGATCTTAGACGAATGGATCAAGAAGATGTGGTTTATCTATACCATGGGATACTCCATGGCAATGAGAAACAATGAAATCTGGCCATGTGTAGCAACATGGATGGACCTTGAGGGTGTCATGTTGAGCGAAATAAGTCAGGCAGAGAAGGACAAATATCATATGTTTGCACGTATAGGAGGATTAGGAGGAACTTAACAGAGGAACAAGGGGGAGAAGAAGGGCGGAAATGGTGGGGGAAAGAGGGAGAGGCAAACCATGAAAGACTCTTGAACGCTGACAAAAACTGAGGACTGATGGATGTGGGGGGAGGGGGAGATGGGCATGGAGGAGGACACTTGTGGGGATGAGCACTGGGTGTTATGTGGAAACCAATTTGACAATAAACTATTTGTAAAAAAAAAAAAAAAAGGTATTTTCATCCCAAGGCCATCCCATAATATGGGGAAAAATATAAATTCATTTTCACAACTTAGAACACCTTCACGAAGCAGCCTGGTGCTGTGAAAAACATGTGGGGTTTTATTGTTAGGGACATGTAGCCTATTAGATGTGTGATCTTGGAAAAATTGTTTCGCTTTGTTAATCTACAGCTGTACCACTCGTAGAGTAGAGATGACTATACCTACTTTGCAAAACTGTTGAAAGTATTTTTAGACACCCTATCCAAATGTTTGGCATTTACTTATTGCTCAACAAATTAAAACACTACATATTCTCTAAAGGCCTTGAGGTGTCATATACTCAGTACCTGTTGGCAGACATATGTCTGAGGCAAGAGGAAGAAGCCGAGGAGCTTCTGTAATACCTCAGCTCTCTTTCTTCATTAATCTAAAGTCTTTTGCTGGTGTATGATTTTACTTATCTCTGGGGTGCTGCAGTTTTTCTCTGTAAGGAATGATGTTTAACATCAGTTAGATAAATGCCTTAGGGTTCCTTAAGCTAATCCATTTCTTCTCTTTTGTGCTTTCTCTTTACTAACAATATTAGACAGTTTTCCACTTGACAATGATTTATGCATCTCGGTTTTTCAGACTTCTTGCTGCTGGTGATTTTACCTACCAAAGAACATGTACATATTTTACTCCCATCTCAGCAAATACATGTGGACAGAAGGTGGAGATGGGCTAAAACTAAAGAAACTTTTTTTTTTCTTTTTCCAAACACATTGAAGTGCTACAGTTGTATGATCTCCACAAAGGAATTACAGAAGAAATAAACGTCACTCTTGAGGTATTTGAAATTTCTGTCCTGGTGTAAGAAGTTTTATTTCACTTGCAGTAGCCTAGATACAGTGCTTTCTTCAGAATATTTTTAATATCTAGACTTTTTAGCATCAGAGATATGATTATGACATGTTTAGTTAATACTTTCTTCTAATTTCTGCTTGGATAAATAATTCACTTTAATGAAGTTAATAAGTAATGCAGTTGTTTGACATTCAATTAGCCATATAATTTTTTTCAATTTGTTTCTTCTCACCTGTTCTTAGAGGTGTGTGTTACCATTGGCTCTCATTATTTATTCCCATATGCGGTGTAGTCACAATACCATGATTTACTTGATTTCTAAAGTTCTTCCATTGCAGAATACTATAAATCATTTTTTAAATATAAAGGACCTAATTTTGTACAAGTGCAAAAAGGACTTATGTTGTTGTTTTTAATTCCATGGATGAAATTTCAATTTTAGCGAATTTGATTTATTATCCCTTTCTTAGAATTGTTTTAAGTATTGACTTGATACATAAAAAGGTTATAAAATAGGTAGAAGGCATAGAAAATAGATACAGATTAAGAAATAGAATGTAACTATTAGACTTGAAGTTTCCTGCAAATACCTTCCATTTTTCTTCCCTCTATTCAGTAGACAAACCTATATCAAGCTTTGTATTTATTAACTTTCGCTACCTGATAATTGTAACACAAATCTTTCATTTTTCCAAAATATTTGTGTAGGCTGATTTTGAACTTTACATTAATGGAGTCATATTATATATGTTCCTTTACAATTGGCTTTTTTTACCTCAATGTTTTCCTAAGAGCTATCCATTCTGTGGCACGTTATGGCATGTGGTTCATTCTATTCCTCCACGGAGAGGCAGCTTCTAGCAGACAGTAGCCACTGAGTATGATTGTGACAATAAGTTTGCTAAATGGATATACCACAACTTATTTATCCATTCTGTGGTGATGGTCATTTAACTTGTTTTCCATTTTTGTTTTGAGTTGTTTTGGTTTTGCTATTACAACCAATGCTGTTATGAACCTTCCTCTACATGATATGACCTATACAGGTTTTAAATTCCATCTGTATTTCTTACTGTAGTAGCCTCTCTATTTATTATGTCTCCAATTGAGCAGTGGGGGGAAAGTACTTAAATCACAGGGCTGCTGTAGGGAATAAGTGAGATAATAAAAAAGCATTTACTACATTATTAAATGCTGTGTAAGTATGAATGATCATGATGTTTTCTGAGCCATTTGTATAAGACAGTATATATCTTAGAGTAGAATTTCTGGATTATAATATATAATACACCTTAAATTCTACTGTAGCCAATTGTGAGTAGTTTTCTATTCTCTATTGTCCCTCCTTCCATAGTGACGCCATTTTAGATGGGAACATGATAGTCTACCTGAAACCTGAATTTCATAGGCTCTTTGCAACTATATACGAGCTGTGTGATTAAGTTCTTGCCTGTGGAATGTCACAAGAGATGGATTCCCTCCTTCTTCTTGTCCTTACAAAGATTCATAAATGCCCTTTTTGTACCTCCCCCTTTTTCATTTGTGAGAGAATATTAAAATTAGAGCAAATGCCTTGGAGCTGGAGATGAAAGCCACACGTTGAAGGTGTCAGAACTACTTTACTAGTTCTGTTCTAATACCTTGGAGAAATACACTTTTCTCAGGCACTAATGTGGGGGCATCATTTTATTTTTTTTTCAGTAGGTATGCCTGCAGCCTAACGAATCAATATGAAGTTGACAAAAGGAGAAAATAATCAAAATAATCAAGCTTTGTTTTCAGATATCTGCTTAGGGTTTGTTAGCAGTCAGGAGCAACATTATAACTGTGTAGGGTAGTTGGGAAGGAAATCCTTCTAAGCCATATGTGCATTTTGCTGAGAAGGAGAGATAATCAGAGATAAAACTCTAAACCAGTTAATGACCACTAGTTCACAATTTGGCCAGATTTTCCGATACATAAAAAGTAAAGGTATGGAGAATTGGAAGTGGTTGGAGGTGAGAAGTATATGCATGGATCTCTTGGAATGCACTCAAATTGTGGCAATAGCTGTGGTACACAAAATGCTCACCAAAGAATTTTCACTGCAGAAGATGGTGTCAGTGATCAGGTGGACAAAGTCACTCATTATGCAATTATCAGGCAACTTGTGCTATCAATCCTAGTGCATGCACTATAGTCTCTTAGGCAAAGTGGCTGTGGCATCAGGATGCAGGTGATATATGGATGCAGCAACTTGGGTTTTCCCTCTTTGATGCTGACCTGGCTACTATTATTGTGAAGAGTTCCAAATCAACAAAGACAAGTCAGCCTCCATTATAGCATCGAACCTGGGAAGGACCACCCAACTGCTTGCTGGTGAAAGATTGATTTCACTGTTCCCTTTCTATAAGGGAGGAGGCAATGATTTATCCTCCTTAGAATAGACACTAACTATCTCATTCTCTATCCATTCTCTCTCCTTCATTTCATTGCCTATCACATAGATGATAGTATAACAAGTGGTACTAAAGAAGGCTAAGCACCTTCAATTTTTAAAAGATAATTTCAATTAAAAAAGAAAAGAACTCTACTGTGTATTTCAAAAGTGAGTTGTGTTACACAATCGGAGCTCAAGAAATATAGATATAAATCCAGACAATTGACCACAATTCATTTGCATAGGGCCAGTGAAGAGATATAATTTCAAATTCACAAACTCCTGACTAGAAGAATAATACCCAATATTATCCTGAAGCACCGAAATAACTAATTTCTAATTGGCATACCAAGTGTGTCAAATATTGATTTTCATAAATGAGAGAAACAGAGAGACAGAATTGGAAATTGACTGGAGTTTTGGAAAAAGAGAAAGGCAATGAAATGAAGGAGAGAGAATGGAGAAAGGAATGAGAAAGTCCTTTAGACTGCACGTTAGTCTGGCCTAATGAAAGGAATATTTAACTTGGAATTTAAAAAGCTTAATTCACATCCTATTTCTAACTATTGTGACCTTAAGCATTTTACCATTTTAGACTTGCATTTTATCATTTGTATATTAGAGGAAATGATATTTGTCAATTTTTCCTCAAAGGACAGGTGTTAGGATCATGGATCAGTAATGAATCATTGACAGACTTTTCTCATCACTCTGTCTCGTCTCTAGGACTCTCCAAGAACTTCTGGTCAAACTGAGCAACTTCCTTTATCTCCGCATTTGTAGAATGTAAGGGACCTTTGATCTACCTGTAAGAGAATGGCAATCTAATCAACCTGAGTAAGATTTCTTCAGATTTTTTTTTTTTTTTTTGAGAGAGAGACAGAGAGACCATGAGCAGAGAGGGAGAGGGAGAGACAGAATCCCAACCAGGCTCTGTGCATTGACTTCGGGACTTAAACTGATGAAACTGTGAGATTATGACCTGAGCTGAAATCAAGAGCCAAACACTTAACCGACTGACCCACCCAGGCACCCCTATCTTCAGATAGTTCTGATTGATAGAAGCAATCTGAAATCCTTTATCAGAAAGAACACCCCTATTCTCCCATGGCTATTCTATACTATAGGTAGTATAGTATAGTATAGTATAGTATAGTATAGTATAGTATAGTATAGTATAGTATAGTACTCTATACTCTATAGGTAGAGGCTTTCTGACACTAATTTTCTATTTATTAACCTGGGTTTCAGTTGCAATCAATCAATCAATCATTTAAGTTTCTTTCTTATGCTTCTGGAAGCTTCATTTTCTTTGAGCACATGGTGAGTGTTTGGGCTTTCATTTTCTGTACACATCTAGCTGTGAACACTGCTTCATATTTGTTAGGCTTTGTTATACCTTTCATTAGGACAACTGTGCGCAGGACACTGGCATCCTAAAATCTATCTCTTGACCCTCTTGCCCTACTAAGATGTTTTCCCAATTTCTTTTATTTTATAGAACAACCAGTAAATTCAAACCCTGATCTAGACATGCCTTTCGAGAATAATGATAACTCTGGTATCAACAAGTCCAACAGATTATAATAGCCTAAAAATATCAATCCTTACATAAATAGCTCACTCCATATATACTTCACAGTGTATTGTAAAATTTGAGAAAATAATTGAAGCCTCCTGACAATCTATTGCTAAATAATGTATATATTCCAAAGGAAAGATTGAAGCTCACAATTGACATTTTCATTTCAGTCCTCTGTTTTTAGTCACTATATATGCACACATATAGAGATGCTTATATGTACATATATATAGATGTATGCATACACACACACACACACACACACACACACACACACACACACACACATACATATTGCTGTTGCTGACCATATATTATTTCTGAACTTTTTCTTAATAGTGTACACAAAGTTTAAGTATTCTTTTAAATTTATTGCCACACTTGGTAGTAATTTCAAGAATCATCTCATAGAACATTTTGTAACTCCAAGAATATTTACCAGATTATACTAGAAGAATATGTTTTTAGCAGACCTTTACCTTTCACAGCCAGCCTCCCCCGGGATCAGCAGCCCTGTCAGTTTCTGTGCTCGTTCCAAGCTTCTCTGCATGGTCAGGTAGCTAGGTAGGTCATTTGTCACAGAACATAAAGGAAACAATTCACCACTTTTGAAGTGGGAAATCCAAACGTACCAGCCTGTCAGTAATTCTCGCTATAATTCCATCTTTGCATAATCAGGGAGATTAGCTGCCAGCAGTCTGCTCATGTGCAAAAGTACAGCAACATCTTGGAGTTAGTTTTCCTTGTACGCCCATAAATTTTTATGAGGGGTGTATATTCTGATCAGCACAATGCATTTAAAGAAAAAATTAGGTATTCTTTTAAAAAAATAAATGAATTTTACTTTTTAATGATAGCAGTGATAGCACCAGACTATTTTGAAGGACATCTTTGTAGTGAAGGGTTTTGTTCCAATTTGAGGTCATGTTCTGGATTTTGAAAGAGCTGGTGCTGACAGAGACCAGTGCAGATGTACCAAGTCCATTTCACCTTCCAGTCTACCAAACTTAGAACAACCACAACTACAGGAGTTACTTGGTGCTTAATTTATTTGATAAGAACAAGTTTCCCTTTCAAAATGATTTCAATATGTACCAAGCCAAATTACACATGCTGACTTTAAGACAGAATTTTCTTCTATCATGCTTTTTTAATTGGAAGATACATAATCAAACAAAGGAACGTCCTTGAAGAAATCTGAAATAAATAACAGTACGATACCATCAATTTCTTAGAAATAGTGTACAACCTGTGATTACTTCTTTAGTCTCAGCAGTGCCCAATTCCATACATAATAACCTCTCAGCCGTAATGCAGTTCGTAGAAATCAATCATATCAATCAAATGAAAAATAGATTCAACACAAAAACTGAATGGAATTGCTTAAAAGAAAAGCATCAAGCTTTTAAAAATGTATTTTCAAATAATCCGCATTCCTACTTTTGCTACTTGTAAGTGGAGACAATTTTAACAAAGAAATTCTCCATGAATTCAAGTTCCCCAATATATTTCTTAATCAAAAATTAAAATGGTGGGGCGCCTGGGTGGCTTATTCGGTTAAGCTTCCAACTTTTGCTTAGGTCATGATCTCGCAGTTCGTGGGTTCGAGCCCCGCGTCGGGCTCTGTGCTGACTGCCGGCTCAGAGCCTGGAGCCTATCTTGGAGTCTGTGTCTCCCTCTCTCTCTGACCCTCCCCTGCTCATGCTGTCTCTCTCTCTCTCTCTCAAAATAAAATAAAATAAAATAAAATAAAATAAAATAAAATAAAATGGTTCTGGAATATAACAAAAAATATTTTAAAATAAATATGAAGAGAATCAGAGTCTCCATTTAATTTTCTTCCTCCTCAAATAAACTTATCCCTGGTTTGAAAGGTCATTTTAGTTTTGTTTTTGTTTGTGATTCCTGGCCTTAAAGTCTATGCAGACAAATGAAGTCCAATTTACTTTTTATTTTTTTTAATTTTTGTTCTTGGATTACTATTGGTACACAAAGTTACATTAGTAATACAGCAGGTATTACTATGTATAGTAATCAGGTATACAGCATAGTGATTCAGCATCTCTGTATGTTATGCTAGGCTCACCACAAGCATTGTTACCATTTGTCATATAACAACACTATTATAATATTACTATTACAATATCATTGACTATGTTCTCTATCCTGTGCTTTTTATTTCTCTGACTTACCCAGCTTTGCTTTTGTGTTTACATTATGAGGGCTGCATCCATAACTGTTCATACGCGTGGGAATTTTGTGAAACTCAACGAAGAATCAGCATTTCAGAGACATTTCCAAGAGAACATTTGATAAGAACCTGTAGTAGAGAGTGTGATAGCCCCATCTTCCTTCCCTTCCTCTCTGACCTGCCGTGTCAATATCCTATTCCTACATACCAAGTGCCAAACTTCCCTTTGCCACTGTCAACAATGGTCTGCAGCAAGAACAAGTCAATGTCTTTGTCATGGGTGCCATCTTCCACTGTTCCCAAAGTCCAGGTGCTCCATAAGTCACAGCTGTGCTGGATGCTGTGTCTGGGATGGAAGAATAGCTCTTATAATGGGTCACATACTTGCCTCTAGAGTGTCACAGTCTTTCTATAGGAAAGAGTTCAATTAGCCTCCCTATATACTCCGGCATGTGACAGTGTCTTATGAAAACGAAATATTGTCAGAATTTGGTACTGACCCCTCTAACTAGATGATGATTAAATCCAGAACAAGGAACACAAACCCGGTTCCAAGTACAAGCTGAGTAGAATACAGATGTCCAGCCACCTCTTCTACCGCTTTCTCATCTTCTCCAGTGGCCCTTATAAAAGCAAATGTCCATTCATAGTGATACATGCAAATAGATGATATGAAGGGGAGGCATCCGCATGCACAGTATGCAGCACCAATGGAGCCAGAGAAAATAGCATTTAAAAAGAAACTACTTTGGGGGCGCCTGGGTGGCTTAGTCAGTAGAGCGTCCGACTTTCGCTTAGGTCATGATCTCGCAGTTCATGGGTTCGAGCCCCGCGTCGGGCTCTGTGCTGACTGCCAGCTCAGAGCCTGGAGCCTGTTTCAGAGTCTGTGACTCCTCTCTCTCTGACCCTCCCCTGCTCACGCTGTCTCTCTCTCCTAGAAATAAATAAAAACATTAAAAAAAAATTAAAAAAAAAAAAAAGAAACTACTTTGTATGCTTAACTGAAAACCTTAATAGCCTAACAAAGCAGATGACTATTTTCCAGAAATAGCAGTCCTGGATCAAGCATGTGGTCAGTATATCGTATAAATAACTATACTACCATATTACATTGCTATGTAGTAATAAATAATTACCTATAATTCTCCTTACTTGTTTATTGGACTGAGGAATCAAGGATTTCTCATGACTCTCCCACTAGGAGTAAAAATGATTTCTATAGAAGACCCAGATAGTTTTCTTGTACCATTCCATTTTACCACAGATCTATTTGCCATCCTTTGTAATTATAGGTTTTTAATGTTAATCAGAGTTTAGAATATCTGAAACTGTTTCTTATGGCAAAGGGTTTGGGAAAGAGCATCACCTCTCTCTTATATGAGATGAAAAATACAAAGCAGCTAAGAAAGTAGTGGCACTACTAATCCAAACATAGCTGTGGAAACCAGAACATGGAGCTCGGGGTCAGAAGAAGAGGAAATAAGAGCTGGAAGCAATGGAGAGCATTTCTAGGCAAAGACAGAAAATTAAACTTGTTGTCTATTGCCTAGCTGTATTTTTTTTTTTAATTTTTAACTTTTATTCATTTTGGAGATACCGAAAGACAGAGCACTATCAGGGAAGGGGCAGAGAGAGACACACACACAGAATCTGAAGCAGTCTCCAGCCTCTGAGCTGTCAGAACACAGCCTGATACAGAGCTTGAACCCATGAATGATGAATTCAGATGCTTAACCGACTGAGCCAACCAGGCACTCCACCTAGCTTTATTTAAATTTTTTTCAATTTTATAATGTTTATTCACTTTTGAAAGAGAGAAAGAGTAGGGTTGGGGCAGAGAGAGACAAACACACACACAGAATCTGAAGCAGGCTCTAGGCTTTGAGCTGTCAGCACAGAGCCCGACACGGGGCTTGAACCCACAAACTGCAGGATTGTGACCTAAGCCAAAGTCAGACTCAACCAACTGAATCACCCAGGTGCCTTCCTCCACCTAGCTATATTTAAAGCAAGAGAGAAGAGCAGACCTCCTCATTTCAACATCAGAGTGGAATCAAACCAAGATTTCTTTCCTCTATGGTCAGCAGTATTGATGCATTATATCATTTTTGTATGGTGAAAAGGGCTTCCTATGATCATTCTTTTATCTTGTGTACTTAACTAAGTCATTGATAAATGAAGCTAGTATTTCCTCAAAGACATTTTGAAGCTCCATAGTTTCGATTGAATTGACACAGCAGGTCATTGGGATGTGGGGCTGAAGTTGTAAGCATGTGTATATGAAAACAAATTTATTTATTGTTTTTAATTTTTTAAACTTTTTTAAAAAATTATTTCTGAGATAGAGAGACAGCATGAGCAGTGGAGAGTCAGAGAGAGAGGGAGACACAAAATCCGAAGCAGGCTCCAGGTTCTGAGCTAGCTATCAGCACAGAATCCGATGCGAGGCTCGAACCCATGAACCGTGAGATCATGACCTGAGCTACAGTCAGACAGTTAACCGATTGAGCCACCCAGGCACCCCTGAAAACAAATTTAAACTTTTGTGATATTGCTGAGGTCTTGTGTGGGTACTAAAGAACCACTGGGTTGTTTATCCATTCAAAAACTACAATTATGGCCTAGTAAATCCTAACCCTTTTTCCTTTAAAATATACACACAACTGCAGACATCATCTGACTATTAACTCAACTTGTTCCCTTCAATTTTACTTTGACCCTTTGTCTTTGCTTCTTGCTTTGATCCTAAGACTGTTCTTGTAATAAGACTATAAAACCTGGGCCCAAATGTGGATTACACTAAATGAAGTTTAAATCCTACAATATGGCTAGTATAATAGAAAAGCAGGTGTCCACATTTTTAGGGGAGATTGGATTGATACAGTGAATTTATCATGTAAAGCCTGGCCCACCAATTCTGAGCTCTGTTCACAGGATGATCTGGAGGACACTGCTCTCACTAAATGGAGTGAGAAGTATGTTTGTGAGGCAAGCTCTAGTTTTTATGAAGGCCTCTGGGATGGATATTTTTTGTAAGTCATCCATGAAGATGGAATTTCTGCTGTTGAATTAAGATCCAAAATCGTAATAAACTGTGGGGTATACCTGTCTTATAAAACCATGAAGTTCAATGATATGCATAGCAGTACTCCATCAGCAGGTGACCTGGTCTATAAAATATACATCCAAGTATATCCTGAAGGCAGAAAAAAGTTCCATGTCTATTTGGCTTAGATGCCTATGTCTCCTACTCCTGTTTCTCCTCCTCCGACTGAGTCTGTGTCTCTGGGCTCATAGGGAGTTCCCTATGAAAATTTGACTAAAGCAAAAAAAAAAAAATGAATCTGGTTGATGGGTAATTCTATATGATAATGGTAAAACTACCTGAAAAGAATTTGTGAAGGAAAATTCTTTTAGTGGACAGACCATTGAGCAATGCATATGGCTGTTCATTTTGTCTGAAATGAGAGATGTTCAGAGTTATGGATCTCCACCAACTTATACGTAGTGAGTAATGGCTTTGCTGAATGATCAGTCTTTCAAATAACTGGTTTGGAAAATTGGTACAATAAGTTCAGGAGTAAATGTCTTGTGGGAAGATATGGGAGAGAATATGGGGCACCTGGGTGGCTCAGTCAGTTAAGCCTCTAACTTTTCTTTTTTTTTTTAAGCCTCCAGCTTTTTATTTTGGCCCAGGTCATGATCCCATGGTTTGTAAGATCAAGCCCCATGTTGGGCTCCGTGTTGACACTGTGGAGCTTGCTTGGGATTCTCTCTTCCTCTCTTTCTGCCCCTGCCCCACTTGCTCTCTCTGTCTATCTCAAAATAAATAAATAAATATACTTTAAAATACAAAAAAAAAAAAAAAAAAACAATTACAAAAAAAAGACAAATGGGCAGAGAATATAAAAATACTGGTGACCCATGTAAATGCTCACCAAAAGGTAGCCTCAGATTAAGGGTATTTTAATCATTTTGTGAATAAGATAACCATTTTTGTCAATATTGGTCAGATTGTGCCCTCACAGTCCAAGTGGCTGGGTTGGCAGGGGTATTATTTATGCGATCAGTAATGTGATCTTAAACTCCTAACACCCTGTCTGGGCATCAGTGAGTCACCAATCTACTCTGGAGAACCAACATTCTTTGAACATCAATCTACACCTTGTGGCAGGTTAATTGCATTGGAACACACTATTCATGGAAGGGAGAGTGCATTCGTATCACTAGATAAGTACTTATTCTAGATACAGATTTTTATTCTCTGTTCACAATGTTTTTGGCAGAACCCCATTCATGTGTTTATAGAATGCTTTCATTTTCATGGTATTCCGCTGAGCACTGCTTTGGACCAAACTACTAATTTTATAGCAAGTGAGATATGACAGTTGGATCGTGCTCATGGAACTCTCTGATCTTACCATGTTTCCTATCATCCTGAGGCAGTTGTCTTGAGAAAAGAGTGAAATGACATTTTGAAGACTCAAATACAACCACACTTAGAAATATCTCGAGAGGTTAAGTAATTTCCTTAGGATGTAGTATCACCCAATCAATGATTAACATGTGATAGTGTTTCTTCCTCATCAGTATTCACAGGTCTAAGAATCAAAGGTGGAAATGGGAGTTATTTCTGTTTTATGCTTCAGTCATTTGCAGGCAAATAATTTGTTTCCAATAATTGTAAATTTGGGTTTTTTCTGATCTAGGCATTTTAATTCACAAGAGAAGATACCTCTGCCAGAGCTCACATCAAGGGTCCCATTAATTTGAAGTTGAAATTGTCATTTAGTCAATTTTGGTTTCTTGTGTTAGTGAATTGATGGACAAAGAAGAGGGCCATTGTACTGGCTGTGGAGAATAATTCTAATATCCTGGAGATATTAGAGCTACTATCAAATAATGGGGTTTAAGAAGGAACATTTGTGCAATGGAGATGATTGCCTATGACAAATGATAAAAGGCAATGGAAAATCACAATTCTCTTCAGGCAGGACTGCTAATGGACCAAACCATTCAGGAAAGAAAATTTGGATCACTTTACCAGGCAAAAAATTAGGACCAAAAAGTGATTACTGAGAGGAAAAGCTATGCAGAATGGGTAGTCAGTCAATGAAGATAGTTATAAGTAGCAGTTATGAGCACATGAACAGTTACAGAACTGTAGATTATAATAGTTATTAATATGTCTTCCTTTTCTGATATAAATTTATGTATAAACACATTAATTAGTTAATTAGCATTTATCCTCTCCCATTCCCCTGTAATCTAACATAAGATGTGTCAACCTCATATCTCAGTTTTTAAGTTATAAACTATCAAAGGGTCTATGTGATTCAGCTAGAAAAGAATATCACACAAAGTGGGTATAGAGACTTTATATCCTTTTTTAAGAATGAATTGGTATGTTTTTTGTCGAATAATAGAAACTTGTATAATGTTAAGTGGAAGTATGTGGACTTTACTGTTATTTTTCCCAAAAGGTCAAGTATGGTTAAAAGAGGTAAGTACGGATGCCAGCTTGACAAAGGACAGACTTTTGTGGTGTTCTATTATGCCAACATAGCCATGTTGGACCTTGCCTTCCCTTTGCTGATCCAGCTTAGAAGTGGCCACAACTGAAGTTTGTGCAAGACTTGGAATGAAGAAGTGAATGAGAAGACTTTTTTATCCCCTGGGTTTGGTATAAGGTGCCTAACATGGGCAGATCACACACGTTATCTTTGTTCTGTTCATTCTGAAACTGACACGAGACAGTATCCAAGCCTGCACCTCTACCAGCTTTCTAAACGTCTCCTCTTTCAATGTCTCTGTGCCATGGACCAGATGTACAATCAGTTCTGTGGTGAATGATGAACAATACTAGCTTCTTCTGTAGGCCATTCACGTTATCAAGATTCTGAGATAGGGGAACTGAAGAACTCCATAAAAATCTGCTTTTGGCTCCTTTTCCTGTTTCTGTTCTTGCTGGGACCTGTATCCCACTTTACACAGGCCTCGTAGAGCAAATAGTGTATGTCCTCCTTGTAAGAGACAGGAGTTAATGATATCTATAGAGTCCTCCAGCACAATAGATAAGATCTAAGGAAGGACCAGGTGAGAATGACTGGATGAAACCATCATATGCACATTCCAGACCACTGGCACTAGATATGTAGATGCCAAGACCCTCTGCCTCAAAGGAATAATTTACTTATGAAGGATACCTGGGCCCATGTTTTTTGTTCTAACTGGTTTATGGATGCATAAGAGGACATGTATACCAGACCACAATCCTTAATAAAAAGCCCAGACCCTAAGCAAACATGAGACTCTCTCTTCTTTCCTTCTGAGTCTCTCACTCTCTCTGTATCTCTACTCTTTCTATATATTCAATAAACTCTGCTCCCACATCCTGGTAACTCATGTTTAATTTCTAACTATGAGTAGCCAGGGAGCCTCTTGCCTGGGTCTGTGGGACCTCTCCCCCTACCGGGGTCCTTGCACCTGGTCTGCCTGCACCATCTCAATGGGGTGAAACTCGAAGGTAAGTTTTATTTTACCATTGTGCATTCCAGTTCATTTTTATTCTCCTCCGAGTTATATGCAAGGCTGACTTACCATGACGTCAGGTCCAACGCTAGACAAAAAAGCAACAGCTTTGGATAGACTCATTAGCCCCCGTAATTGTGTTAGGTCTAATTCCTGTAACAATTCCCTTTTGCTATAGCACCCATTTGGTTTTGCCCCTTCAGTCAAACCCTGATTCACATTGGAACCTTGTAACATGTAACCATAAACATGTTTATGTTTATGGACCTAATGCCTAACTATGCTGAGCATTAAGAAAATCTTTCATAGAGGGGCACCTGGGTGGCTCAGTCAGTTGAGCATCTGACTTCGGCTTAGGTCACGATCTCACTGTTGGTGAGTTCAAGCCCCACATCAGGCTCTGTGCTGAAAGCTCAGAGCCTGGAGCCTACTTCCGATTCTGTGTCTCCCTCTCTCTCTCTACCCCTCCCTCACTCCCTCTCTCTCTGTCTCTCAAAAATAAGTAAACATTAAAAATTTTAAGAAAAAATTCTTTCATAGGGGCACCTGAATGGCTCAGTCAGTTGAGCGTCCGACCTCAGCTCAGGTCATGATCTCACAGTTCATGGGTTCAAGCCCCGCGTTGGGCTCTGTGCTGACAGCTCAGAGCCTGGAGCCTGCTTCAGACTCTGTGTCTCCCTCTCTATTCATCTCCTGCTCACACTCTGTCCCTCTTTGTCTCTCTTAAAAATAAGTAAATATGGTTAAAAATTTTTTTTAAAAAGAATATCTTTTATAAAGTCTAGCTAACTGGTGATGATGATGGTACTTGATGACTCTCACTACATTCATCTTTATTAAGGACTTGATTTACATTTCTGCTCTACTTTCTTTACTCATTTTTAGCCTCTAGGACACCAGCAAGTGACCTGATTCCTAAATGGGCCTTTTATACCTGCACCTACCTCTAGAGGGAGGCATCAGAAAAAAAATCTACAATAATGGGGAATAGGTACACAATATATATGTAGTAGAGTAACTTGAAGTCCCTCTAGAATTTTAAGGCTGATGGTTTTTTCAAAATCAGTGTTATATAACTTAAGATAATAGGCAAAACAATAGCATTAAGTCACATTAAAAGCAAAATTGTGAAAACCTCTGACCACCATTAAAAGTAAAAGCTATTATAATATTTATATTACACACCTGTTATTTGTTTACTCAGTTTCCAATTTTCAGGCTCTACCACAGTTTTTTTTAACCTATTAGAGAAATTTTAACATATTTCTTCCTTCTCGGAAATGCTTTTTTTATAAACCTTGCTATACAATTATACCTCAGGTACATGTTTTAAGAGGTCCTATTATTTAGCTTTGGTAATGGCAACAGATCAGAAGACAATAGTCCTACTTCCCAAGAAAAAAAGTCCACATGAGGAAGAAACAGGGTTGGTCAAGAGAGTTCTAGGGCATAAATGTATAACAGCTGGCCCTGTAATGACCTAGAGTATGAGAGCCTGATAATGAAGGTTGTTGAGGGTGTGAACTCTAGGTTGGTTGGCCTTCCATTTGAAAAGCATGCTTCTGGGTAAGTTGTTTACTAACTCTAATCCCTCCAGGGTCAGCAAGGCCCCAGATGTCAAAGCATCAGAATGGGGGGGGGGAATGGTTAATGCAGTATTGACAGTATCATGGTTGATTAAACAATTGTCCTTACCAATGATAGGAGGACAACTTTATTTCAACTCAGAAATACCACAATTAAAGAATTAGGCTGTTTTATTATCTATGACCAAAAAAAAAAAAAGTATTTCATATTGGCAATGTGAATTCAACCTGTGGGAAAACTAAGTACAGACAAACACCTAGGTCTTTTTATTTCATTTAAAAAGAAGATCATACTGAAGAGTTCATAGTCAATATTATTCTCATGTATTTTGGGTTGGGTAATTGTAGAGAGAAATAAGTTCAGAAAAGGCGTTGGCAGTCTTTGTACTTTGAAATGCTTGAGGATTTCACTGTAATTTAACATCATGTAACCAGAGGGGAAAAACTCAGTTTTGAAACCGCCAAGCTATTCATCCAGGAAACATTGTTGGGACCCAATTTTTCAGTAAGAATAGGAAGTGGGTAGGCCATTCAGAAGCTCTGCACTACAGAAGCCAGGCTATCCTCTAAGCATGAAAGAGAAGTCCTCTCCTAACATCTGACTGTGTCACCCACCTATATATGAATAATAGTCATTTTGGCATGGAATAATTCTCTAATGTTTAGATGCTGAAATATGTAAAAAAGGAAAAGGGATTTTAATGACTTGTTTCATCTAAGAAATGCCTCCTGGAGGTAGGCATATTATGATTATCTTTTGATAAGGAAGAGGAAAATTTCATCCACTTTTCATCTTCTAAAAAATCAGTATCTTAAAAGGAAGTAATCTTGTTAGAAAAAAATCACATCATTTTAATTCTTTAGAAATTATTTTTCTGCAGATATTAGTATGAATCTCGGAGTTTCATATTTTTCCTTAATAGTATCTATGAAATATGCATTGAAAATGTGGACTTTAAAGTCAAATAATACCGCTTAAAAAATTTGGTCTCCCTACCTTGAACGTCACCACCTTGGCTGAATACATTACATAGTCTCTCAGCCTCCGCTAAGATAAAAGCTTATAAAATACCTACTTATAATATATACCTAATATGTTATTACTGTATGGATTATCTTATATAATGTTAGATTTGTTTTACGGCTGGCATGCTGTGATAGCATTTCTTACAATGCCAATTCTGATACAGTTTGAGGATGATTTCCTCTTCATTTTCAAAGATACATCACTAATAATTGATTTTGAAGACATAACTATGTCAGAATGTACCGTTCTATTTATATGTTTCCTGGTTGCTCATAGATACATTAGATTGTGTACTTGATTCACTGATGATCCTGCAAAGGCCTAGAACACCTTTGGATAAGTTCTGTTTTTCGAAACAGATGGTTAGACTTGCTTTCCACTGTTTTAAAGGGTTGTCATCACTTTTAAGTGTCTCTGGGCTTTCTGGTGTTAATGCTACTTGTCTATTGTAGTTGTTTTTGACCTTTTTCTTTTTCTCCTATTGTGCTTTCTTTCTTTTTTTTACTGATGAAAGTGAATTCTAGTCTGTTAATTACACTTCAGGGCCTCAGGCTCTCGTGACACACAGACTCCTGATGTTAATAATAAATTGCTTTATGTTTCTTACCCACTGAAAATTTTAAGACAACACATTTAAACAGAACACTGTTTAAAGACTTTTATTAATATTAAGCTGCTGACAATTTTTATAATATCTTCCCAAATCTTCCTAGGATTGGGATTCACTAAAAGCAACCCCATTGTGCCAACACAGCGGTATGCTCAGCTAATCACAAGCATCAAGAATATTTTGAAATTCTCCCTTGCAGGATTTATTCTTGTTTTGTTTATTTTAATGAATCATCCTCAGTGTCCTTGCCAATGCTTATTTTTAGTGCTGCATCATCTGATAATTGATATTATGAGTATTAAAGCTTATTTTTCCTTGCACATTAAGGTAGTTATGACAACATGCTTTAGAAATTTAAACTTTTTCATGTATTTAATCTGCTGCTAGAAAATCACTTAGGGGGCTCCTGGGCATCTCAGCCTGGTAAGTGTCTGACTTTTGATTTTGTCTCAGGTCATGATCTCACAGTTCCTGGGATCTGCACTGTCAGCACGGAGCCTTCTTGGGATTCTATTCCTCTCTTCACCCCTCCCCTGCTCATGTACTCTTCCTCTCTCAAAAATTAATAAATAAAGTAAAAAAAAAAAAAAAAAGAAAAGCCACTTAAGGAGTGATTGCAATTCTCTATCCATATAGACAATCTGGTATTTCTGTACTGAGTGATATTTTCACATTGGAAGTGGCAAAGACAGAATAGAGACATAAAAGTGACCTCTCTGTATTCCATAGATATCTGTCAATGGGAATCATAATTTTTGGGGAAGGGTGTACAATAATTTGTGATTAGTCTACTAAGAGAATATTGTTGTCTATTTCTTGCCTTCAGAGAATTCAACCAGTATTATAGTGATTGTTACTAAAATTTGCCCTGATATCTCATTTACTCATTCACTAACTCAGAAGATATTTATTGAGTTTTTTTCCCCAAGGTATAGGCAGTGTTCTAGCCAGTAGAGACAAAAATGAAGATCAACATGTATGTGGTCTTTATGTAGAGGTTATGAACTAACAAACCAAAATGTAAAGGAACATTGTTGGGAGCCATTTTGAACTCACTAGTTGAGAATATGCCTTGTGAAGTTAAGGCAGGTTTTGCAAGTCTCCTGCAGTCAGATGACCGATATCTGCCCCCACTCAATCATTTTTGCTTGAGTACCAACCCCCCTAGGCACCTTGTTGATTGGTATCAGGAGTGACTTGTCCTCTTATTCTGGCCCTGATATGCTGATTGCACTTTGTGAAGGAATTTATTGTAGGAACTATACTTCCCTTAAGCAAACAGGCTATTGACCGCTGCTCACAAAGAACTAACTTTTGCCTTTGCTATGCTAAAAACATTGTCTTGTATTTGAATGCTAAAGATACCTTCCTTCCCCATATGATAAGCATCTAAATCACCTACATCAATCACTATTAATAAAGGTTATGCATGAGTCTTCTACAAATCTATGTTCTGGGAAATTTTTACATATCAAAGAATTTATTATCAGAAATCATTGACTAAGGCAAATGCCACTTCTCTGCTGTTCCCCATATACTTAATCATAAATAAAGCTGAGACTCAATCAGTGCATTGATGCCTGCCTGATGACCAGAAAGAATCTTGGGGCTCTCTCACTCTCTCATCGATGCCGTCCATCCTTCAGGGACCCCTGGACTAGTTGGAGTGGGACTCCAGCAGAACATATTTCTGTGAGTTTGATAGTGAAGACATTGACTTCGTTCACTTATTTAAAGAAGGGATGACTGAGCTAATGGAAGGATAGTGATTAGTTTAAGAGGGAAGGGAAGAGCCTTCCAGGAAGGAGAAATTGTTTATATAAAGGACCTTAGATTCAAGAGCATGAGAACTGCAGACAAGCTGTGGGCTGGAGAGTTCCCTCAGAGGAGGTGACATAACTAGATTCACAGTTTGAAGGAGTCCCTCTGACTGTGTTTCTTAACTATAGATATCCATCTAAGTCACAGTGCTATATTTTTCATATGTTTTTATACATTGCATTTCTTTTCCATGGTTTTACTTTTCCCCCAGACATATATAATTTTTTAAAGCAGATTGAACTGATTTGCCATTTGGTCAAATCCTCTCCTTTCAAAATTAGAAGGTCATGTATTTTCGTCTTGAGATGACGAAACTTGACTCAGTCACGAGGAACCACATGTACTTTTCCAGGGACAAAACTGTCTCTACATGATGTTGCTTTGACATTTGAATAACTGCCATTTTTTTTCCTTTTTGGCTGTTACTGGTATTTGAAACATTTTACAGATTTGCTTTTTGTAATAACATCCTGTCCATCAGCTAGTTTCAATGCCGAGATTTGTGTGTGCAACTCCCACTGAAATCAATGGCAGCTCTGGGAACCAATCCAAGAGCAGACTTGGCTCAGAGTCTTCAGTGGTCTGTAGAAGTGACTTCATTTATTCTTTCAGTGTGATACATATAGACCATTCTTTGAATTTATTTACTGAAAATATCAATATGCCTAAAATCTAATGAAAAGTATATTTTATTATGTGTATATGTCTTACAGGATGTTAACTTCTTACCTCCTTTCCTTCCAGTATAAATCTTTATCCATATGGCTTGTTCTCTCAAATATGTATCATGAGATAGTTCAGAAAAGAGGCCTGGAATGTCCTATTTGAGATCTCTTCCATTTGCAGAAGCCCTACCAATTGTCAAAGTCTATATCAACCATACGTTCCCTTTTAGAAACTGATTAAAGAGCTCATCTTTCTTTCTTTTTTGTACCTCCTATTTTTCATCTTTTCTTAATAACTACTAAGTAACACATATTTACTTGTAAGATTGTGTCCTTCATGATACTGTTTTACCTCTTGATTTATGAGAATTTTTTCTTTCATATTTATGTCCCTGAACTTCAATATACATTAAGCCTTAGTTAGTGCTTTTTGAATGCATTGGAAATTGGAATATTAGTGAAGGAAAAAATAGTGGGCCTCGTAGAAAGTATTGTGCCTGTATTAAGAAAGAAAAAATCTCCATGTATAGATATTGTTTACCATTGACTAATGAATACAGTAAATATGCAAGGAAGAAGATAGATGTAGATAGATAGAGTGGTGATAGGTAATATATCGATAGACAGTAAGACAAAAGGACCACTTGAAAAACGTGAAAATTTTCTATATGTGTTTTAGTAGAGAAAAGAATATCCAACTAAGAAATTCATGTTTTCCCCTTTTCTACTTTATAGTGCAAAAATCAGTATTGAAAAATAAGAATTCTTCAATAATGAACAGTTGGTAACATTAAATTGTGATTCCTGGATTTGATTTTCTGGAAAGATATGTTGGACTGACTGCACAAACATGTTTTTACAGATAGCCACTAACCAACTGACCAAACAAAATCAAATCCCACACTAAGATACTGTAAAATAAATAATTAGATTTGGAAATAGAAAATCAAGTAAGAGTAAGTCTAAATCTCTCTGATCTCAGAATGACAAGTTTCCTTAAATTCTATGCCACTCATCTTTTGGTCATTTTGCTGGTTCCTTTCTTGGACAAAAGTCTCACAATAATTATGTTTATTTTACTTGTTCCCACTTCCTCCAATGCAACTCCTTTTTCAAACCCTGATTTTTCCCCCCACAGCATATTTGCATATTCTGTACCCTTGATTTCAGAATTTGGGTTCAATTAGGTGGAGTCCAGGGACCAGCCTGTTGGGGTCAATAGAAGTCTTCCTGGACCCAGAGGCATCTCTTTAAATTAATCTAGATGATGTTCCACAATAAACTGCTACCATGAAGGACCACCCTCCCTTGGGTGAGGGTTGACAAGAATTAATCCCAACCACTGTCCGCAATGGTAGAAAAGGCTGCTTTAAGACTGAGCAAAGTAACTAAAGAAAATAAGGAAGGGAAATATATTTATCATTATAAATTTGGGGGCACAGTTAGGTTTTCAAATGGATTTATACCCTTGATGCAAGGACTACCTGTCCAAGCTACAAAATTGGTTTGAAGTGATCCCTGATGTGCTCCCATGCATAATAAAGCCGGGGTGGGGGAGGACCGTTACAAAAATCTACACATGTGTATCTTCCTCAACTTACAAAAGGGTTATGCCCCACCCCATAAACCCATCATAAGTTGAAAATATCAATAGTAAAAAATGCATTCAATACACTTCATCTGTGAACATCATTGCTTAGTTTAGCTTACCTTAAGTGTGATAAAAAAAAATTCACATTAGCTGACAGTTGGACAAAATCATCTAACACAAATCATGTAATTTTTTGAATACTCTACTGACAGTAAAAACCAGAATGGTTGAATCATTTGTGGACCCTCATGATCACACGGCTGACTATCCAGCATTAGGAGAGAGTAACTTACCTCATATTACTAACCTGGAAAAAGATCAAAATTCAAGCTTTGATATATGGTTTCTACTGAATGTGTTTTGCTTTCATGCTATCATAAAGTCAAAAAACTGTCATTCAAACCATTATAATTTGGGACTCACCATCTGTAGTTGGAAATCAAGAAATACAGGGGCGCCTGGGTGGCTTAGTCGGTTGGGCGTCCGACTTTCGCTTAGGTCATGATCTCGCGGTTCGTGGGTTCGAGCCCCGCGTCGGGCTCTGTGCTGACTGCCTGCTCAGAGCCTGGAGCCTCTTTCCGTCTGTGATTCCCTCTCTCTCTGACCTTCCCCTGCTCACGCTGTCTCTCTCTCTCCTAGAAATAAATAAAACATAAAAAAAAAATTAAAAAAAAAAAGAAATACAGTTCTAGGCATTTCTAGGGAGTTATTTTCTATCTCTGTGCTGTGGGGTGGGGTGGGTCTGGTTGGTTAGGGAAAAGGGCAGGAGGGAAACGCAATATGGGAAATGGAGCTGGGGAAGAATTTGGATAGTGGCAGCAGACGTGAGGACAGCATGTTAGGGGTGGACCATTCTCATGTGTAGGCCTTCCTGACTGGATGAGCAGCAGCACTGTCAGCGGGAAGCCCCCTGGGTGTGAGATCATGCATTGCTGAGTCACAATCCAGTAGGCCACCAGCAGCAGGAGCAGGGCATCGTTAAGCCCTGACAGGTTCTCTAAAGTCCTGCTTTGGGACAGAAGGCTAAGGCCTTGAAGGCACAACATAATATCAAAACCCAGATGCTTCTGATATAGATTTGATGCATTGTGGGGGGCTAAACCATTGTGATGTCTTGGCCACTCAAGGTTGGGTGAAGTCAGTTGAGGCTCATCTTGTTGGCCTGGTTGGGGGTATTTTGGTAATTAATAATCAAGACATCCCACACATGTTTCACCTGTACCTCTCGGTTGACACTGATTCCCATATCAGTTTCTTGAGAGTTTTTCAGAATGTGCATCTAGGGAAGATGGGGTTAGAAAAGGACTTGGTTGTAGTAGAGGACACCACCTGTATCAAATCATCCTTCTAGGGGGTTCTGTCTATCCACAAGAAGTTTGTGTTGTGAGAATCCCTCTAGACGCTGACTGTGTTGTTGCTATCTCCTTGATTCTGCTACACTTCCAAGACCTTCTGAATGGCAACATCAGCAAATGACATTGAGGAAGGTCCCATTGGTAGAGCAACAAAACGACATTTTGTGAGCCAAGAGACAATTTTGGATACTTTTGGAAAATAATCCTTCTTGAACTCCAGCAGAAGACTCCATGAGGCAGGTCCTAATAATGATGGAGTGATGGGGTCTGAAGGTGCCTTTTCCGATCCCAAGAATACAACCGCAATATCCTTTCAGTATCTATTACAAGGGGGCATTAGGACGAAGTTGTTACTCATATATGAATGGAAACCAGTGTATTTTGTTGAAATTCAAATTTATAGGATATTGAAATTGCATTTCTAATATTTTTACCTGCTTCTTGATATTTCAGGAGTTTTCAAAATCTACTGAGAAAAGATATAAGAGAGATGAAAAAGGTATTTTATGGCTTTTAAACACTTTATTATTTTAGGTTAAAATTGGCTTCTTCCTAAAATATGATTTCACTTTAAAATGAATTAAATATATGTACCTAATTAAATGCATTTTCTTTGAGGAGTAAGTCACGTTTTAAAACAAGAAAATGATGAATATATTATGTATGTTGCTTTCATACAGATGAATAAATTCTTTTCATATTTTGGAAAGAAGAGTCTGGGATTAATGAAGACTTTTTTCATCTTTTATTTATTTATATATTTTTAAGTTTTTGTGTGGACACATTTTCTTTTTCTTTCTTTTTGTTTTGTTTTTGTTTTTAATTTATTTATTTTTCAATTTACATCCAAGTTAGCATATACTGCAACAATGATTTCAGGAGTAGATTCTTTAATACCCCTTACCCATTTAGCCCACCTCCCCCCCCACAACCCTTCCAATAACCCTCTGTTTGTTCTCCATATTTAAGAGTCTCATGTTTTGTCCCCCTTCCTGTTTTTATATTATTTTTGCTTCCCTTCCCTTATGTTCATGTGTTTTGTATCTTAAAGTCCTCATATGAGCGAAGTCATATGATATTTGTATTTCTCTGACTGATTTTGCTTAGCACAATACCCTATTGCATCCATGTAGTTGCAAATGGCAAGATTTCATTATTTTTGATTGCCGAATAATACTCCATTGTGTGTGCTGAATAAGACTCATGCTCTGATTCACACATATAAAAACAAAAGTGTGAAGAGAATAGTTTTCTTTATTGCATGTTATATTCTCTAACTTTTTCCATTTTATTATATTTTATAACAAATTATTAGTTGTAACCCATAAAGCTGATGTCATTATCCAGTAATGGGTCATGTTATCTAGTTATAAAAATGGTGATCAGGCAGGAACTGTATATAAATCACACTTGGTCTATGTTCTGGTTAGTTTTTCTTGCACATAATGGTCATTTCCAAAAAAAAAAAAAATCCCTTTTCATTGCCTCAAACAAAATTTCATGGAAGCTTCTGTTCTCCTTCTCTGATACAAACCACTCGATTCATATGACGTATGATATTATTTGAGTTCATTTGGCTGATTTCTAAAATGTAACTGTGTAAAAATTTACTTACATTTGTTATGTTTCCTCAGAAAGAATCAATAAGGTGCACCTAGGTGGCTCAGTTGGTTAAATGTCCAACTTTGGCCCAGGTCATGATCTCATGGTTCGTGGGTTCAAGCCTCGCATTGGGCTCTGTGCTGACAGCTCAGAGCCTGGAGTCTGCTTCAGATTCTGCGTCTCCCTCTCTCTCTCTTCCCCTTCCCCACTCACATTCTCTCTCTTTCTCTCTCTCTTTCTCTCTCTCAAAAATCAATAAATATTAAAAACATTTTAAAAAAAGAATCAATAAATAACCACTCAACATTTTAGAGAAAAAGAAAGAAAACATTACTTTAAACAATTAAATGTGGTGCATTATCTAGGAGAAAAGTAGTTGTAGAGGACATCATTGGTTAAGTGGAAAATTTCATATAGTTAATGTGAATTATATAACAGTATTGTACCCAGATTAGATTTCCTGATTATGATAATTCTGTAGTGGTTATATAAGAGAATGTCTTTGTTCTTGGAAAATACATATTGAAGTATTGGGGGATAAAGGTGTATCATGTCTACAATTTCCTCTCAAATGGCAAATGATTTGGGGAAAAAAACAGTGTGAGGATGTGTGCATGTTGAGAAAGATAATTGTGAAATAATAAACAAATAGGCAAAAAGTTAACACTTCTTGAATCTGCCTAACAGATGCAAGATTCATGCCATTCTTCATACCATTCACACAATTTTAATATACTCTTGAGTTATATCAAAGTAAAAATCTAAAAAAAAAGTATGCTTCTAAATAACCTATGGTTCATGGATGAAATCATAATGGAAATTGAAAAATGTTTTGATCTGATAGATAAAAACAGTGCTTTAGAATGTAGGTAAAAAAATAATATGGAGGAAGATTTTCAGCCTTATGTGCATCGCTTTAAACAGCCATTTTAGGGGCTCCTGGGTGGCTCAGTCAGTTAAGCCTCCAAACTGGGCTCACATCATGATCTCATGGTTTGTGGGTTCCAGATCCATGTCGGGCTCTATGCTGGCAGCTCAGAGCCTGGAGCCTGCTTCAGATTCTGTGTCATCCTCTCTCTCTCACCCTCCCCTGTTCACACTGTCTCTCTATCTCTCTCTCTCAGAAATAAATAAAGCATTAAAAAAATAAGGTAAACAGCCATCTCAAGATTTTGGGAAAAAAAATTCACCCTACCCCAGAAGACACACAATTGAAGGAAAAAAATAATAAAGAATAGAAATTAATAAAATAGAGACAAACAATAGAGAGGATCAACAATTCCAAAAGTTGTTTCTTTGACAAGTGAAATTAAATTGACAAACTTCTGGCAAGATTCATCTAGTGAAAAACAGAAGACAACAATAAGCAAGTCAGACATAAAGAGGGATATAACTGGAGGTGGTGCAGACTTAGATCTATTGTAAGAGCCAGTGGTTTTTGTGAAAAGTTCTACAAAACATTAAATTTAAAAGAGTATATCTAAGTTTTCCATAATTTACTCTAGGGAGGTATTGTTTTGTTTTTGTTTTTTAGTTTATTTATTTTGAGAGAGAGAAAAAGAGGGAGGGGCAAAGAGAGAATCTCAAACAGGTTCAGTACTGTCAGTGCAGAGCCCAACATGGGGCTCAAACTCAAGAACTGTGAGATCATGACCTGGGCTGAAATCAAGAGTCAGATGGCAACCAACTGAGCCACCCAGTAACCCCTAGTGGAGGGAATATGGAAAAAAATAATCCTGAGTTTTTTTTTAAGAGGCTTGTAGAGATTGCATTTCAAAATTTGACAATAGTACCATAATGAAAAATTACAGATCAAACACATTTATGAACATAGATACATAAATCCTGAATAAAATACTAGAGAAATGAATGTAGCTGTATATAAAAGTACTCAACATAATTAACAACATGATTCCAAGGAATCAAAGAAAACTTCCTCAGTCTGATGAAGCGTATTTACGAATTACCTGCTGCATTGAAAACTTGAAATCTTTCCTTTTGAGATCAGGAACTAGATAAATTATCTACTATTGCCATTTCTATTTAACATTGGTCTAGAGGAGGTCTTAATATAGACAGGGAAGTAAGAAAAAAAAAATGAAGAAGGTAACATACCGTCATCAGTATGACATGATTGTATGAGAAATCCAAGAAAATAATAGAGCTAATATGAAGGCTTAGCAAGGTTTCTAGAAACAAAATAAATATCAAATCATCAATTGTACTTCTAAGTATAAAGGGATGGACACAGAGGGAACACATTTTCCTGCCCCTGACTGATGGCATCCTTCCAGAGGGGTTTTTTTTTTTTAGATTATTTATTTATTTTGAGAGAGAGTGAGAGAGATAAAAGAATATTTGAGCAGGAGAGGGTTGGGGGATGGGGGTAGGGGAGAGAGAATCCCAAGCAGGCTCCGCACTACCAGCACAGAACCCAACACCAGGCTTGATCTCACAAACCATGAGATCATGACCTGAACTGAAATCAAGAGTCAGATGCTTAACTGACTGAGCCACTCAGGCACTCCCAAAGGAGTGGCCTTATTTTGTGTCTCCTTCCTCCTCGCCCACAGAGGTATTAGAAGCTGGAGCAGCCACCTTAGCCCCCAAGATGAAAGCTGTGTGTTTGAAATGACAGAGAGCCTAGATGGGAAGGTTACGGTCTCCTGACACCATGAAGCCACCATTTAACATCTGACTATTATGGGAAAGAGATCTCCATTTGTATCTTTTTAAGCCAGAACTATTTTGTACTTTGCTACAGGAGCAAAACCAGTGTTCTAGTTAATATACCTAGAAAAAGTTAAGAGAAGAGAAATTAGAAAATACATTATTGGAGATCCTGAAAAACATCCATGACAATCTGGGCTGAAAGAATGGTCTCTGGAAACTCTATGAGGGAGTTGAGACTGAGGCGTCTTTATTTATTTATTTATTTATTTTTCAGGGTAGGGCCCAAGGCATTCTTTTTTTTTTTTACAAATAGTTTATTGTCAAATTAGTTTCCACATAACACTCAGTGCTCATCCCCACAAGTGTCCTCCTCCATGCCCATCGCCCCCTCCCCCCCACATCCATCAGTCCTCAGTTTTTGTCAGCATTCAAGAGTTTGCCTCTCTCCCTTTCCCCCACCATTTCCGCCCTTTTTCTCCCCCTTGTTCGAGACTGAGGCGTCTTTAAGTATAAATATCCTGGGGCATCTGGGTGGCTCAGTTGGTTAAGTGTCCGACTTGGGCTCAGGTCATGATCTCACAGTTCATGGGTTCAAGCCCCGTGAAGGGCTCTGTATGACAGCTAGCTCAAAGCCTGGAGCCTGTTTCAGATTCTGTATAAAAAAAGTATAAATATCCTTTAATTAGGAAAAAATGTGACCTTCGAAACTAAAAATGCTTTTTCTTGCTAGTCACTCTGAGTACCTATGTGTATAATGAGACCACACAAAGTGAAATATCCTGAAGAATTCTAAATAGCTAAATCCTTAGATGCTGGGATTGATATCTTTTTTCAGGAAAGATAAGATTTAGCCTCACAGCTAAAGAAGAAGGCTGTTCCTTTAATCCTTAGAGGACACAGGGACATAGGTGGTAGCTGAGAGCCTCATCAGGATCTGGGCAGCATTTGCTCTCTGCCTATAACAAGTTAACGGTGAATGTGTGTTGTGTATAGGAATCATGTACATGTATGTGTACATGCATTCAGTTCATTTCCAAGTTATGTGGTTAATTTTGTCTAAATAAATAAGAGTGAAAAATGCAAATCATCAAGACAAAACAGGCAATGAATTATTTAGGTTTTGTTTGTTTTCTGCCTTTTCAGTCTTTCTTTCTAGTTGTTCCCTCTTATTTATTCACGGTGTATCTGGGCGGCTGCACCACAGATCGGCAGACAGCACGTCCATGTGTGTGATGCCTCACCATTACATTGAGCCAGTAGTGTACAGTGGGAAAGCCTTTGCACTTAAACTTGATTTCACGTTTTCTATAGCTACTTTCTATTTTGATTCAGGAGAAATAACTTAATCTGCTTAGACCTTGACTCCTCATTAATAAAATGAAGAGGATATCTGCCATGCCCATTTCAAACCAGAATGCATTCTGAAATTAAAAAACATTGATCTAAATCTTGACTTTGTCACTATATAGTCATATATTCTTGAGCATATCAGCAAAATTTCTGGGCCTCATCACTCCCGTCTGGCAGAGTGATACTAAATGCACACACATAACAGAATTTTTATTAACATTAAATGAATTAATGGAGGTGAAAATGTATAGAACAAGGCCTCACAAGGCCTTAGAAAGAAAGCTGATTTAATTAATTTATCCTCACTTAGGATTGTATGGAATATCAAATAGTGAGAAGGCATTTTGTCATTTATTTATTTATTTTGAATATTTATGATGCTTACTTATTTATTTTTAAGAGAGAGAAAGAGCTCAAGCAGGGGAGGGGCAGAGAGAGAGAGGGCGATAGAATCTGAATGCAAGGCTCCAGGCTCGGAGTTGTCAGCAAAGGGCCTGACATAGAACTTGAACTCACAAACTGTGGTATCATGACCTGAGCCAAAATCAGGCCATTAAGCAACTGAGCCACCCAGGCATTCTTGCATTTTGTCATTTAAAAGCAATATACAACTATTATAGAATGATATATTCTTTTTTTTAAGTTTTTTTTATTTATTTTGAGAGAAAGAGAAAGTGTGAACGGGGTGGCGGGGTGGTGGGGAGGCAGGAGAGAGGAAGAGAAAGAATCCCAAGTAGGCTCCATGCTGTCAGCACAGAGCCTGTCGTGTGGCTCAATCCCACGAAACATGAGATCATGACCTGAGCCAAAGTCAAGAGTTGGACACGTAGCTGACAGAACCATCCAGGCACCCCTAGAATGGCATATTCTTAAATAACTACCTTCCTTGGAAAGATTACCTCTACATATACAGGTATGCACCTAAAAAGTCACCTTCTTCATCCACAGTTGTTAATAATAACAAGAATGAGCTGTGCCTTGGACAAGTAGTATCTTACATATATTATTTCTTTTCATAATTTTCATTGTGTATTTTAGCATAACAAAGGTCAAAATGAGTTTAACTTGAATTTTTTATTCCAGTGCAAAATTCATAAAATTCATATTTTATTAAAAATATTCATGTGATCATATAAACCTTGTATGCGCTCAAACATGAATTAAAAAGATATTGGATAGGGGCGCCTGGGTGGCTTAGTCGGTTAAACGTCCGACTTTCCCTTAGGTCATGATCTCGCGGTTCGTGGGTTCGAGTCCCGCATCGGGCTCTGTGCTGCCTGCCGGCTCAGAGCCTGGAGCCTTTTTCAGTCTGTGACTCACTCTCTCTCTGACCCTCCCCTGCTCATGCTGTCCTTCTCTCTCCTAGAAATAAATAAAAAATATTTTTAAAAAAAGATATTGGATAAGTTTTAATATTCATGATCAAAGATTCTCAGATAGCTTTAAAAACCTATTGGAGGCAAATTAGAAAATAAGGATAGTTAAGGAATCATTTCTGACATTCCTAGTGAATTTATGCTACACACCTATGGTAAAATATACAATGTCACAATTTGTCAGAGAGAGGTGTAAAAAGAAAACTATGAACCTCACAAAAGACTCATTCTTTTTTAAGTTATTTAAAACTTTAATTATTTTAAATAAAACGTATTTAGAACACATTAAGGATTCCTATAGTGATTGCTCTAAACAATGAAAAATTGTCTCATAATTAATTGATGAGTTTTCTAGTTTCCAGTAAACTATTTTAACATTAAATATTCTTAATAAAAGCATTTCCTTGTTTTTGAATTATGTAATATGGACACAGTCTAAAAATACATTTTTAATGTTACTATTTATAGTTCTTCCTTGATGTTCTTTCAACAATCAATTAAAATTAATTTTGGGGCACCTGCATAGCTCAGTCAGTTAAACCTCTGACTTGGGATCAGGTCATGATCTGATCCAGGCTCTCTGCTATCATCTGGAACCCACTTCACGTCCTCAGTCCCACTCCCTCTCTGCACCTCCCTTGTGCTCTCTTTCTCTCTATCTCTCTAAAAAATAAATAAGCATTTACAATTAAATTTTAAAAATTAAACTTCACAGTGTTAAAAGATGTGCGATCATATATTTATGAGAAATTTTAAAACATAAACATTCATTTAAAACACTTAAAATCTGATTTGGAAGAATATAGTTATGCCAAGAAGAATGAAGCCAATTACATTTTATGGCATAGGAACAAAAAGAGTTTGGTGGAAAAGGCCTGTATTTCATAGTGGAAGCTAATTTAATCTGGACCTTGAAAAATGGCTCAAATTTGGCTAAGTGTTATGAAGCAAGACAATCATTTATATTGGGAAAACAGTATGAGAACATGGCTATGATATGTATGTTTGGTGAAAATAAACACATTAATCTGATATAACCAAAGGATTCTTACTGAGAAATAATGAGAGACAATGTTAATAGAAAAAATGTATATGATCAGAAAAAAATTCCCTGGCCTTAAATAATAAGCAAGAGTAAATTAATCTGATAGAATGAACAGTTTATTGCCACTGAAACATCGAGATAGTACTAGAACAATAGCATCATTCTACCACTTAGTGGATTTTAATTGGAATATGTAGAATATGTGGACATATATTCAAGAAGTGTGAAAATCTTTCTGTTGCATTAAAGTCAGGGTATAAAATATATTACATAAAATAAATGTAGCAATGATAGCAAAATAATAATAATAGTCATCATTTATTAAGTATTTATAGATTTTTAGATACCATCTGGGGCACCTGGGTGGCTCAGTTGGTATAGCGTCAGACTCTTGATTTCAGCTCAAGCCATAATCTCGCAGGTCCTGGGATAGAGCCCTGCACTGGGCTCAGTGCATAGTGGGGAACCTGCTTGGGATTCTCTCTCTCTACCCTTCCCTGCTTGTGCTCTCTCTCTCTCTCAAAATAAACAAATAAACTTTAAAAAAAAGAAAAAAAACATAAAAAAGGAAGAATTAGTGGGGGTGCCTGGGTTGCTCAGATGCTTAAGTGCTGGACTTCAGCTCAGATCATGATCTCATGGTCCGTCAGTTCGAGCCTCCTGGAGCCTGTCTCAGATTCTGTGTCTCCCTCTTTCTGTGCCCCTTCCCCACTTCCATTCTGTCTCTCTCGCTCTCTCTCAAAAATAAACTTTAAAAAATTTAAAACAGAATTTTAGATAGTATTCTAAAAGCTGTTACCATATTTCGTTGTTTGTTCCTAACAAGAATCCTTTTCACAGATGAGAAGATGGCTCTATACCCCTCATTATTTTTATCTTTACACTCCAGATGTAAGAGATTTACAAGTAATCATCATACTTTCTAAACTAGGAAAGAAATCAAAATATCCATTTTTAATTTTTTTCTCCATATCTTAAGATTATTTGAAAACAATTATTTTCTTATTTACTAGGAGGTTATCTTTGTTGTAGAGACGTTTATCTTAACTGTGTTTATTCAAAAGGACCTATTAAGTATGATATGACAGAGAACCACCAGTTATGAATTTAAAATGTCAAGAATTTTGAATAGTGGCTTTCTTTTCTTTTCTTCTTTGGTAAAAGAAAAATGTATAACTCATCTTAAAGTTGAATAAAGCCTTCAAATTTCTTACCATAAACAACCAGGAAAACTCTGTGTGGTACAAAAGACGTCACTCATTACAACATAGTTTAAGATTCTATTACATTTCAAGGTCTTCTTCATATAGGTTTAGCTACATCAGAAATAACCTTCTTCATATAAGTTTAACTACATCAAAAACATCTAAAATGGCTTTAATGTCTTTCCTACAAGAACTTGACAATGAATGATGTGTTAAATAAATGTCCCTAATATCTTATTCCTGAGTCTATAAAATATTCTAATCAAAGCAACAAGTACCCCAGTGGTTAACCTTAGATGGTTTATTTGAGAAGACATCTTTTATGGCACATACAAGTTCCCTTCAGTAATTCACAAAAGATTAATCATTACTGTGTTCCATTATTGAAATATTTATACTTTTTAACTATGTATTTTATTTATACAAATGTTTCTTCAAATATTCAGTGTTTTGTTTTCCACAGATATTTACAGAGCATGTGGTATGATGGTAATCATATTTTCCATGTAAATTAATTTTTTTTAACCACTGAAGAAAAACCAAGTATTTATCAGTGATATGTGGGTTTTTGTTTTCTATTAAGAAAATGAAAAGATGTTTCTAAACCTTTACCATTAAATATAGTAAAATTTATTAAAATTTTATTAAATTTATTGCATGGTTTTGAATATTATTAGAAAAGAATTATAAATGTCTTCACATTTTTGGATATTTACTATTCAAATGTCTTGTTTCCAATTAAAGCATTATGCTTTTATTATCTAGCATCTTCACTTATTTTATACTTTACAGTCAAGCTCATGGTTACCATATTTCTATATGCATAATTCATGGGGATTTCTTGAAGTTTTGAATTATTATGACTGAATATTTTTTTTAATTTTAAAAGATTTTTTTTATTATTATAGTGGGGATCCTAGGTGACTCAGTCAGTTGAGAGGCCAACTTCGGCTCAGGTCATGATCTCACAGTTCTTGAGTTCAAGCCTCGCATCAGGCTCTCTGCTGACAGCTCAAAGCTTCGAGCCTGCTTCAGATTCTGTATCTCTCTCTCTCTGCCCCTCCCTATCTCTCTCTCTCCCTCTCAAAAATAAAATCAACATAAAATATTTTTGTTATAGTAAAATCTGTGTAACATACAAATTACCATTTTAAATATTTTTAAGCATATAGTTCAGTGACATTAAATACAATCATTTAGATACAATACAGCAAAATCACCTCGCTGTGCAGCCATCACCACTATCTGTGTCCAGACATGTTTTTATTTGCCTTTTTCTTTTTTTAATTGGGCATAATTGACATGTAACATTATATTAGTTTCAGGTATACAACATAACACCTTGAAATTTGTATGCACTACAAAATGATCACCTTACATAGTTACAACATTTTTTTCTTCTGATGAGAACTTTTAAGATTTATTCTCTTAGCAACTTTAAAATATCCACTACAGTATCATTAACTATAGTCACCATGCTGTATATTACGTCCCCATGATTTATTTATAACTGGAAATCTGTACCTTTTGACCTCCATTTTGCCCATCTCACACCTTGCTTTTCTTTTGACAACCACTAATTTGTTATCTGTATCTATTTTTCATTTGTTTTGTTTGTTTTTATTTGTTTTTTTTTAGATTCCATATAAATGAAATGATACAGTATTTGTCTTTGATTTATTTCATTCAGCATAAGGCCCTCAGGATCCATTCATGTTGTCGCAAATGACCAGATTTCTTTCTTTCTTATGGCTGAATAGTGTTCCATTGTATACAAGTATGTGCGTGTGAGTGTGGTGTCTGTGTATGTGTACCACATTGTTTCTACCCATTCCTCCAGTAAGGGACACTCAGGTTGTTTCCATATGTTGGCTATTGTAAATAAAGCTTCAATCAACATGGGGGTGCATATATCTTTTCAAATTAGTGTTTTTATTTCCTTTTTATAAAGACCCAGATGTGGAACTGGATCGTGTGGTAGTTCTGTTTTTAATTAAAAAACAAGCAAACAAAGAAACAAACTCCATACTGTTTTTAGTAGTGGCTGTGCCAATTTACATTCCCACCAGCAGTGCCCAAGGGTTCCCTTTTCTCCACGTCCTCACCTACACTAGATCTTTCTTGTCTTTTGGTAGTTGCTATTCAAAAAGTGTGAGGTGATACCTCGTTGTGGTTCTGGTGTGCATTTCCTGAGGATTAGTAATGTCAAGTGTATTTTCATGAGCCATGTTGACCTTCTGTATGTCTTCTTTGCAAAAATGTCTGTTCAGGTCTTCTGCTCATGTCACATCATTGATTGTTAACATCATGGAAATTTTTCTTAATGCTAAATCACACACACTATTGTTAAAATGATTTTCCCAAATCTCCCAGAATAGACTGAGACGTTAGAAAACCTAAGAGAAGATGGTGTAATCTATGCATATATAGTGAAAGAGTATCAATTAGGCCTTAAATGCAATTGATGAAAGTTCCTTAAAACTTTGCAATTCCAGCAATACTAATTTTAAAAGGCATATAAGTGGGGCGCCCGGGTAGCTCAGTCGGTTAAGTGTCTGACTTCAGTTCAGGTCATGATCTCACAGTTTGTGGGTTCAAGCCCCGTGTCAGGCTCTGTGCTGACAGCTAGCTCAGGGCCTGGAGCCTGTCTTTGGACTCTCTGTCTCCCTCACTCTCTGACCCTCCCCTGCTTACGCTGTCTCTCTCTGTGTCTCAAAACTAAACTAAAAAATATTTTAAAAAAATAAATAAAAGGCATGTAAGAAAGGAAAACTCAGAGCTTAACCCAAGAGAAAATTATTGTGAAAGTGCCGTACTTTGTGAAAGTGCATTTCAAAATGCCTCAAAATGACCTTACTGGTTGTAAAATTGGTAGTCAAGATGACTAATACTGGTTGTGAACAGCAATGCATCCTGAAATGATGTGCACTATTGCAAATTGCAACACTGTTCGAGAGAATGGATTCTGGGTGTGCAGAATCTTTGACTCAGACTTGTATAGTGAGTATAAAAGAAAAGGGGATACATAATTCTGTGTACAAAGCTGTGCTGTTGAAATGGCAAAGAACCTTTTGTACGTGTGTGCATATACTGCATAGTGTCTGGGAAGCTGTTATTTCTCTGATTTAATGAATCATAAAATTAAGTAAATCCAGCACTTGTATAGTAAGTCTACTTACCCTCTATTCAAAATATGGCCAAAGGAAAAACTGGAGTAGAGAATTTTTGCTGAATTTCATATTCCTCTAATTTCAGGTTGTTAATATAAATTAAGGAGTCAAGTGTTTTTCCAGTGCCACTCATCTCTTAGGAGCTATTTAAAACCCAGATCATATCCATTTTGTTTTCTGAGCTTTGTGCATAATGAAGGCAGTAAATAATAAATGACAAATAATTACAGAATCATAAATTTAGTAGCAAGCAAGTGAGCCTTACCGGATCATACTGAAATCATAATGTTTTTACACAAAAGGAAAGAAAATTCTAGAAAACCTATCAGAGGAAAAATCTTTTGTTTTTTTTTTTTTTCTTAAGGAAAGTCCTGAGGACACCTGGCTGGCTCTGTCAGTGGGGCAATGCAGCTCTTGATGTCCGGGTTGTAGGTTTGAGCCCCGCACTGGGTATAGAGCTTACTTAAAAGTAAAATCTTAAACAAATCGTTTACTAGCATATTGTAAATCTTCCTTCACTTTAAAATAAATGGATAATTTGGTATATAGCAGTGAGCAGAGCATCTGATATATATTACACAATACTTAGAGCCTACTGAAATGGCACAAAATGGGAAAAGAAAGCCATTGGATGAGAACTTAGGTCCAAAATGAAACTTCTAGACATCACTTATCTAATCATGTGTAAAATAGCTTATTAGCATATGAGGGAAGAATTTTCCACATGTTTCTGATATTTAGATAACAGGAATTGAGATTCTAGAGTACAGAAAGAGAACAATGATGTGAAAGCACAATTCACACTATTTATAACTATTTTCGTGTGGAGGGCCTGACTTTACCTCGGAAAAAGAGCCAGGATTTACACTGTAGATGTATGTATATTACATGAAGTACTTAAAATAGTCAAATTCATAGAGGCAGAAGGTAGAATAGTGACTGCCAGAGATAAGGAGCAGGGTGAAAGGAGAATTATTATTGAATAGAGTTTGAGTTTGGGAAGATGAATGAAGTCCTGGAGATGTATGGTGGGGATTGCTGTACAACAGGGTGAATCTACTTAATGTCACTGAAGTATATACCCTTACCAATGGTTACAATGGTATATTTCATTATATATGCTTTACTACAATAAAAAAAAAGTTTTTTAAAATGGGGAATGTGTGCTCCTGGGGGCATACACATCTGTTTAAAGGATACATTGTACCAGATGTATTTAAGGGAGTAGTATTTTCAGTCCTCAACCTCTATATAATCTTTTCTAGAACTGATATACCTTGGAGCATTCTTGTGAATGGATGAGTCTACTTGCTACCTATATCAGCACAATCACTCTGTTCCCACATTAGAGATATGGCATCTGTCACCCACCTTGAATATTGTCATGGCACAAAACTCAAAGGGCACCAACCAAAGTAAAATTCAAAATATTTGTGTGATAAAAGCTCTGGTACAATAAGGTACAATAAGCCCTTAATAGGGATTATTGTATTTTCCTTCCTGTTTCTTTAAAAATGTACACAAAGTTTCAGTGATACCAGATTAAATAATCCTAGAGATACACAGAATAATATAGTGCCTGCAGTTAAAAACACTGAATGCATACTTAAAAATTTGTTAAAGCCCCACCGTGCACCTTTTTTCTATACTATCTTACTTTATATGAGTTATCACTGACAAAAGAGATTTTTTGTTTTATTCCAGGATATTTGCTTACTGTTTTATTTCTAGAACTTCTTATATAGTAGCTAAATAGAATGTATGTGTTTAATGAATAAATAAGGGGGAAAAGGAAGAAAGGAAAGTAAAAAGAGAAAGAAATAAAAATTTAAAAAGAGAAAGGAAAAGCAATGAATGAATTTACTTTCCCTTTAAAGATAAACACTGAAAGATATGAAAACATATCTTAGTCCTTCAATTTATTGTTGCATACTTTCTAGAAGTTCTCAGGTTTGCTTTGATTTTTATTCAGCTATACAAATGAGCAGTCATGTTGTAGAGTTCAAAATTACACTGCATGAGGCACCTGGGTAGCTCAGGTCAGTAAAGCATCTGACTATCTGACTCTTGATCACTGCTCAGATCATGATCCCAAGGTTAGTGAGATCCAGATCCCACCCCCTCCCTACACGTCTGGCTCAGTAGAGACACCGTGGTACCCTGCTCGAGGTCACCTCACTCCCTCTCTCTTTAGCCCTCCCCCACTCTCTCTGTCTCAAAATAAATAAACCAAAACCCCCCACAAACTCATGCTGCACTATTTCATATCTGAAATCTCCAACTTGCTTTTCCTACCTCATCCTTATTCTTTTTTGCTAGAAAGTCTGTTCTCTGTCCCCATTGAAACCTTAAATCATGAAGGCCTGTGTGCATCGTTCCTCCTGGAACTATTCAAAACCTCCAAAACCTACTGATTGCTCCAGTTCTCAATGATCATGCCCTCCTCACACCTTTGCTGCACATGCAAGTCTGTAGCCATTCAGCCATTACTGTGTTACATGTAGCTCTTGAGGATTTGTTTGCTATCTGTTTCGTGTAAGTTGTTCTTAATTCCCAAAATATTTTGGGAGTGAGAGCTGGGCAGACACCTCGCTTTCCATTTCTCACATGTGGGGCACGTACCAGAATAATAAAAAGAAGTCATCACAAGTTTTATTCCAGAATTCAAGGGAGCTTATTCAAACACTTCCACCCAATGTCCAGTGATTTCAGTTTCACCCCCTTCACTGAATACTATCTTCGGTCCTCAAGCCAGTATTACTCAACACTGTTCATCAATCTCTCGCTGTATCTCTCTCTGTTGGTTTTCCTCTGGTTACATTGGCATGATTTATGTTTGATTTTTCCAGGGACTGTATCCAGTGCCTGTTACTGTTTCTTCTTCTTCTTCTTCTTTTTTTTTTTTTAGTCACCAATATATCTTGTGTATATGATGAAACAATGAATCCCTCAGTTCAACAATTTTATTCATGATTATTATGTTTATGTCTCTTACTCTGTCTACTCTTATGCTTTAGTACCTATTTATTGATTACTCACAATATGCAAGACACCATACTCAGTGTCTAATCCATGGGTGTACTCTCAGTTTGAGGATGATGGACTTATATAATATGGAATAGTTGTCTCTCAATAAATGTCATTGCATGGAAGATAGTAGATACATCAGAATTGGCTACAAAAATTAAAGTTGATACCAGAAAACATTTCTGGTGTGGAGAGCTGCCTTCTCCAAACCTCCAAATAAAAGGGCCATAACAGTCCTGCTACCTCCCAGCTTGGTCCCAGGTCTTCCTCTCTTGTGGCCTATACTAGTGTAATTGCATAAAAGCAGAGGAATTGCTGATGTCAGAAGTGATGGAGAGGATGGAGTTTATGATAACAGGCAAATATCTCATCCCACTTGTAGATACCTAGCCAACATACTATCCAGGGTGCAGACAAGAAGGGGAAATGGGCACCTCATTCCTCATTTAGATGTCCTCTGTCATATTATACAGTAGTTTTCCTGCTCTTCATAGGCTGTCTTCTTACTAGTGGGACAGGCAAAGAGAAAGAGTCAATTACTACATGCATTTGAAGTTTTAGTTGGACTAGATTGGTTTGGTTAAGTACCTGAAAGTGACCTGAAACCAATGAGATTTTCTCATGATAGTATGACGGTGGGGGGCTGGGGGGAAGAGAGGGTGGCTTAGATATAACATAGTTGAAGACAGTGGTTGGAAAGAAATTTTTAAAAATAAGTTTTATTCTTTTGCATACTACAGAGTTGGAAATGTTCACTAAGTCAGCTCACTTGAATAAATGAAGGAGTGTGAGAATAAAATTCTATATAAAATACGCTCCATTCAACATGAAGTCATAGAAAGTTCATGGACTTCTCAAGGACATTAGAATTTGAAAGTTTGAATCATGACTCTTTCTGTTATCTAGCTTACATTTACATAACAGTTGGAAGCGTGATAGGCCCAGATTTTGGAAGGGGAAGAAGTCTACAAGTAGTGTGATGTGAGAGGAGAACAACTTTTATTTGAGCGAGTTGGTCATGTGATTAGCAGTGAGAGAGAAATAATTAGGGGCTAGACAGGAGATGAGTGAGGCCTCATGGAACTGTAGAGGCAGAAGATGTTGCCAGTAATTTGTTTCAGTATAGCTGATGTCAATGATTACTAACCACTGGCCTCAAACTTCACTTCTAACAAACAGTAACTATATTAGCGATGTTAAATCTTTTAAGTTAATTGTATCAAATGAATCTTAGACATATTGAAAGTTTGTTCAAGAGGTTTTAAACTAAGCCTTGAATAAATACATAAAAACAGTACTTACCTAATGACATTAGAAACATCTGTTTTCTAACTCTTTTATTCTCTTTCACTAGATCAATCACCTTAGCTTTTTGTCTATTTTCTTACACTCAAAATGAGGACTAATGTTTTATGTGGCTGAGAAATTTCTTTTCTTTTGGTAGAAATAAACTACCCTTAGCTAAGCTTGATCATGATTTCTAAGTAATCATTCAAGTCAAGAAATGTGGAAATTCTGCTCCATTTCAAGTGGAACTAATCAGGAATTAGTAAAATAACAGAAAGAATGCGGCAGGAGAAAACTAACAAAACACTCTTGTTTACTGTAACTTGACCTCTGCTTAAACACATAGGTTTGCTCCTCATCCTTCATTTTAAATTTATTTGCCGTTTCCTTTAAAGAAGTGCTTCTTACCACCAGTTGCATATTATAATAACCTGGACAGAGTTTTAAATTTATCTCTGCTGAGGACCCCCACCTGCAGAGATTCTGCTTTAATTGGCCTGGGCTGGAGCACATGTATCATTTGTTTCCAGGGCTTCCCAGTTGTGATGCTATTGGAGTGTTAGACTTGAGAGCAGTTTTTCTAAGGCTTCCGTCAACCTTTTCAGAAGTGGTGAGTTTACTCTGTTTTGTTGTTTGTTTTTTTTGGGGGGGGAGGGTCTTATAGATCTACTCATAATTCTGATAGCATTTGTCATGCAGTAGTGTAATATATCTATGCAGCAGTCCTCTGGCACTGGGTCTGAGAATGTCTAAAATGAAGAAGCTCCTTGTTGATTATCTGCAGTGTCTGATTTATTGTGGACCTCTCATTGTGTTAGGGGACCCCTTAGCTAGCATGTTAAATTAAGACTATGTGTATTATGATCTGCTGAATGAGAAGGCACAAGCCACCTCCAGGGGCTCAGCAGCTGAGCTCTCATCTCCAGGAGGTGGAAACTCCAGGTTGTCTTTTTGTTTTTTCTTGATGTTTATTTATTTAAGAGAGAGACAGCATGTGAAGGGGAGGATCAGAGAGAGAGGGAGACACAGAATCCAAAGCAGACTCCCGGCTCTGAGCTGTCAGCACAGAGCCTGACGCAGGGCTTGAACCAACAAACTATGAGATCATGACCTGTGTCAAAGTCAGTCGTTAAACTGACTGAGCCACCCAGGCACCCCTCCAGGTTATTTAAAAAAAAAATTTTTTTTAACATTTTATTTATTTCTGAGAGAGAGAGACAGTGTATGAAGGGGAGGGTCAGAGAGAGAGGGAGACACAAAATCTGAAACAGGCTCCAGGCTCTGAGCTGGCAGTCAGCACAGAGCCTGATGCGGGGCTTGAGTCCACAAACCGTGAGATCATGACCTGAGCCCAAGTCGGCCACCTTCTGACTGAGCCACCCAAGCACCCGTCAGATTGTTTTAATTGAAAGTGCAGTTTCAATAATTCACACAAAGGAAGTAAAGTCACATGATGTATTACTTATGAATCCCAGAAATGGGGTGATGGGGTGCATAAGCTGGAAGAAGGTCAGTCCAGGTAGCCAACAGGCAAGAGATACAGAGCAAGCACCTATTATTTCTGAGGTGATTGGGGCAAAGGTCACTAACTTTTCTCAGGTGTTTCAACTCTAAGTGGTTATTTAAAAACATGCCCCTGAAAAAGCAAAGAGACAACTTGTAGCAGGAATCCTAAGCTAGGGTCCTTTTCTAAAGATCTAGACTCCGGGTGTGAGTAGGGTTGTCAAATTGTTACAATACCTCTGCAGCAACTCAGAACAGATGTTTTCTTATCACGCTCATCAATGGAAGAGCATGAAAAGATGTGCTTCGTAGATGCTGATATGAGGTAATTTACAAAGATTGGTGAAAATGTTAAGGGAATAATAGTATAGACAATGGTTCTGTTGTCTTCTGGGAGAAGGCAATTTTAGGCAGAAAAATACTTGCTTGTGCCTCCTTCAATGCTTTTGCTTTTTCACTTATTCCAATTTGCCACACTGATACAAGAACATGAGCCTTACAGTTTATTTTCTTCATAAAAGTAAGAAGAAGATGATATAACAGAGTTAAATAGTATCCTTCTTTCAGGAAGTACCAACATGCATCTAGACATATGCTTAGCCTTTTCTTCTCAATTAAATGCTATTATTGGAAAGTTAATCTCATTTAAGTATCAGTTGATAGGCTCTAAACTCTTACCTATGCTAAGGATAAGTGCAAACTAATTGCAGATTCAACAGCATTTTAAGGCAAACATAGAAGTAGTAAATAGTATGAGCACATTTTAGGAAATCCAGAAAATGCATATTCTCATCATTATAATGAGAGAACAAGCCTTCTCATTGCCTTTCATGGAAGAGTGGCCATGTGGAAGGGGTCTATTGGTCAGAATAGGATAGAAATGAGGATCAGTTCTTCCTGTGAGACTGAAGGAGAGGTACACCGATACCCAAACTCCACCATTTTATCATACAAGAAATTTGTGCCATGCTCCTGGTACCTGCTTGGCAATCTGTTTCTTACTGTTTAATTGGGCCTGTTTAAACCTCAAGACATTAGGCCTTGCTGTGTCTTAATATACTGTTATACAAAAGGAGCACCAAAAGAAATCAATATTGCTGTAAATATCTCCTATAATTTCACATTTTTAAAAAATGTGTTGGCGAAAGTGGGAGAAAGAACATGTAATCAATCCAGTATACTACAGCTTCTTATAGGTCTTGTGTGTGCAAGGTTCTATTTACTGAGAGGTGGAAGATAAACTAAAACACAGTCCTCAGGAACTAATATTCTTCATGACATCTCAGAACAAGGATATGATCTGCAGGACTCAGCAAGAATCTCCAGAGCAACCCCAGAAAAATATAAGTTTTAGAAAAATAGAGACACCTGCATGGACTCTAAAGTGTGTATGTCCAGGATGATGGCCCATATTTGTTGGGCCCTCTGAATTGTAGGATGAGAAGACAGGCGCTGAATGACAGATGCTTAGCTTCTCGTTGTCCTTGATACCATGGGCAGGACCCCTTCCAAAGCCCAAAGAACTATGCTTTATGAAACAGAACAGTTTGAATTTCAGTTGAATGAGGTGCTTTGTTGACATGAAGATGCGTGCACCTTGCACATGGAGTTAGAATCTACAGGAGCAGAGCTGTGGAATCTATCTTTTAGTGGCGCCCCAGGAAATTATTCTCTGTGTTCAACTTGAGAACTCTTCTTCTACAGTAAGGTGGCCTGTAAGACTCTGGAACAGAAAATGAGATCTGGATTGTAGTATCAGCTCATGTACTAACAAGATATCCTGCAAGGCTAGCTCTACTGTATTTGTCTTTGTTTCCCATTATTGCTTGCAAAAAAAAAAAAATCAGTAATGTGTCTTGAGCTTAAGTTAATCAGATCTGTTAAATCATTTAATGTTTACATTTTAATTTTTTCATCTCTTATTTGGCCATTCTGCTCTGATTTTAACTCACCTTCTAGCTCTAACACTCGATGCTTCTGGTCTTTCTGTAGAGAAGGTGGTAGATTCAACTTCAAATAAAACAGCTACCTCCTATATCTGACACAGTGTCCTATAACAAAACATTAGAGACTGAGTGGCTTGTAAACAATAGAGATTTATTTCTAGAGACTGAGAGTCCAAGATCAGGATGCCAGCATTCTCAGGTTCTGGTGAAAGCCTCTTCCAGGTTGCAGACTGCTCACTTCTTGGGGTGTCTTCACATGCTGGAAGGGCCGAAGGAGGAGTTCTGTGTCTGCTTTATAAGGGCACCATTCCCTCTCATGAAGGCTCTCATTTATCTGGCCCCATGATGGAATTGCTTCCCAAAGTCCCCACCTCCTCATAGCATCATCTTAAGAATTAGAGTTCAACATGGAATTTGGAGGAACACAAGCATTCAGACCAGAGCACACAGCTTTGAGGGCCCTGAACCTTTCCTTCTCCTGATATGTAGTCTCTGGAGTTTGGGGACCTCAGGGGATTTGTGTTGGACTCACGGCTGAGAAATCTAAAGACTAAGAGAATGTGACCAGCTAGCTGATTTAAAGAGCAGCCAATAGACATTCATTGCATTGGGGTCACCTCACACATAGCTTATAGTGAGGGAAGGAATGCCTGAAGGCTTCTGTAGGGATGGTGTCAACGCCTATCTGAACAGTTCAACTCATGGTACAGGGAGTCATTAGCAGGAAAAAGTTAGAGCTGGATCAGATGCTTTTTTTCGCTACAGCGTTAGACCCCTGTCAAGGCAAGGAGGCCCCAACGGTGGGCTAGTGAAAGGAGACAGAACCTCCGAACGCCCTGTCCCATTCCAGACACTAGCCAGAGTCCCTCGTCCTAAACGAGTCCCCCCCCAGAGTGGGGGACTGTATTTACCTTCGCATAAGGCTGGAAATTTTAACTATTACATCAAATAGATGTTTTAGTTGCTAAACTTAGATTGTTTTAGGGATACAAGATACTGGAAGACTTATGCTGGATTTCAAGTGTGTTTTTTTTTCTAATGTTTTATTTTATTTTTGAGAGAGAGGCATACTGCAAGCAGGGGGAGAGGCAAAGAGAGAGAAAGACACAGAATTGGAAGCAGGCTCCAGGCTCTGAGCTGTCAGCACAGAGCTGGATGCAGGACTTGAACCCACAAACTGTGAGATTATGACCTGAGCCAAAGTCAGACACTTAACCAACTGAGCCTCCCAGGTGCCCCTCAAGTAACTTTAAAGGGTAAAAAAGCAGCCTTACAGAGAGGGTTTGGATAAGTCATGAAAGAAAACAATAAGATTAAAAACCTGAATCTTCCTTCTTTTAAATATTTTAAAATATATTTTAAATGTTATAGTTCCAAATTCTTGCCTGTTCTCACAATGAACCTACAAAGATATATTGAATATAAGTGTATGAAAAGAATTCTTCCTGGTCTTTGAGTGATAAAAGATGTGTATGACATTTCCCCAGCCTTAGTGAGATTCTCCTTTATATCTGCAGGATAATATGTTAGTAATTATACTTTAACATAAATATCATTCATCTAAAGCTAAGTTATGGATTTTAACTGGAAAGATTTGGCAAGTTTTCATACAGCAAGGGCATGATCAAGGTTTCTCAGACAATGGTAGTTTTTTCCTCTAAACAGGAAAGCAACAAATAACAGCTCCATGAAAATGGCAGTCTAGTAAAAATATAGGGTATTTAGAAAGAGAGAATTGGATAGTATGAAATTAGAGTATAGTAGATAGAAGAATGTCGAAAAAAGTAACCTGGGAAGGTATTTGTGAGTAAGACCATAAAATTTTTTAAATAAAAAAGGCTTTCAGTGTACCTGTTGAAAGTAAAATGTAATTTTTGAGATCAAAGTGAGAGAATATATGACTTTATGAGGTTGTGGACATTTGCATTTTGCAAAAATGCAGAATGTGCATTCTATGAGCAAAATGTATATTTATAAAGTCTAAACTATTAACTGAATTCTAGAAAAATACTAGAATTCAAATATTCCCATGTTTACTCTAAATGATAGCCACTGGGGACACCTGGGTGGCTCAGTCCATTAAGCGACGGACTCTTGGTTTCTGCTCAGGTGACAGTCTCATGGTTTATGGGTTTGAGCCCCTCATTGGGATCTGCACTGGCAGTACAAAACCTACTTGGGATTCTCTCTCTCCCCCTCCCCTGAATATGCATTCACTCACTCTCTCTCAAAGTAAAAAAAATAATATAATAAACTTAAAAAAATAAATGAATGCCAATGAAATACTGGTCCCTTTTGGAAAGAGTATTATGAATGAAAGCGAATTACTATCTTTGGCACAAAATTTTTGGTCATCTGTGTAAGGAAAATTGAGAGAAAATCTGAGAGCTGTAGTTCAAGAAAAACTTCATGATATTGGAGATTCAGAGAAGCAAAAAATAGCATATTCTGTGTGATAGTCTATCTGGAGAGACTTCTGTACCTTAAAAAAAAAAGCCAATTGTTTTACCAGCAAAATTCAGGCATAGCAGAGGAATTGGAATTCGGGATAAGAAAACTATGGTGAGCCATTGGCAAGTGTGAACAGAGGAGAGATGCTTCCTTTTCAAGGGGAAAAGGGAAAGCGGGGAGAGGCTTTTTCACGGAGTTCTCATTGGGTGGGCTGTTGCTGGGTGGGGAGAAATTCTGCGTTCTCCCTGCTGAGGTATGTAAAGTCAGCTTCTTCCTGTTGGGGAACAGGAGGTGTGTTTCTTACAGGGAGCAATACCTGTTTGAGAGCTCCTGTTTTAGAGCATCCCAGTTCCAATTTAAATGAGGTTTCCCTGGTCTATTTTAACACTACATAGGTTAGCAATGTTTAGTCTGGAAATTTAAAAGGTTTAAAAAATGAAAAAGTGAAAAACCAGTAATGAAATCAAAACCCATTATGAGTGACCTCCTGCGTGGCGGTTCTGTTATGTATGAATGAACACTAGTAAAGAACCTTGATACGGATAAAGGTAATGAAAATTTTGCAAAATGTTGTCTTGCAAATGGTTATGAACTCTTGTGTTTAATACCATATGATAGAGGTGTAAAATAAGATTTATTGAGAAATAATTTACTAGCAGAGAAGTAGCAAAACACACTCAATTCCCAGAGCTTTTCATTTGGCATCATTATATAGGACTGAGGTGGACTGCATGCATGGTGACTACGGTCCCAGTAGAGGGTGCCCTGGTTCATAAGGATCTCTATTTTTAGGTGCAGCAGATAGGAGCACCTTTCTGGTCCCTGAAGTGGTCTCTTAAAAAGGGAGAGCTCCAAAGTTAACAGTCCAAATAGAGTCGCACAAAGTAGAGTATTCTTTGAAACTAGGCAGCTTTGAGTTTTATCTCCATTTTGCTACATGGATAAATTGCTTCACGTTCCTCAAGCTCATTTTTCTCATCTGTACTGTTGGTTGGTATAACATCTGACAATACATGCTCTTAAAGTATAATACAATGTAAATAAAATGCATGGCACTGGTGAACACTCGCTAAATGAAAGATTTTATTAACATTAACATGACATGTCCTTGAAATAGATTTTCCTAGTATATAAAAACTGGGGAAGACTTTCTAAAGCTTGAAATACGTAAAGGTAAAAACAAATACGAGGCAATGATATTATACCTACTAGGTGAAATACACGGAAAATCTAGTTCCCCAAAATTGAAGAGGTTTACAGACAAGAGATTCATGGTGGTCTCATAACAAAATACAAAAAGCAAAAACCAAAACAAACAAAATCCACACGTGTCTCCATGCTTAACTATTGTTAAAATCTCTTGGTCCTCTGGAGCACATCCTTTTTATAGGATCATGTAACGGAGAAAATACCCCACCATTTTTCCTTTTGTATTTTTACAAGTATAATAAAATATAGGATCACCCAACAGTTAACACCACTTCAATGAAAAAATTAAAGTTATTGCTCCTCTGGTCCTTCCCCCACCTCCATTCTCAGTAATCACTCTGGATAGATTTTGATAGACATTTATCTCAGTCACACTTAAAATGTAGCTTTAAAGACTCTACAGTGAGTTGTTATTTGAATATAAAAAACTTTCCCGTCATGAAGTAGATGCTAAAATGTGTAGTGTTGTGGTTTCAGGTAGGGTATGGAAATTTGTTTAGATTTAAATAAACGTTTTCATTTCAGTAACAGTAATGGCTTCCTATTGAAGGTATGAATGCATTTGGGGATTCCTGCTGCAGCTCATAAACTACTCAAGCGCTGTGGCCATCTTCTGAATTATGGTATTACAGTCATTTGATGATCATCTATTATCCTATATATTATAATCTTCCATTTCTAGGCTTTGAGTGCATAATTGAAATAATATGTTGGTGTTATATTATTAGAAATATGAATCTATAAGTTCTGTTCTCTTGCAGAGTTTAGAGAAAATTTATTAGTTCATGTCTCACTAAACTGATGGAATTCATAAATACAGCTTACATAAATATCAGTTTTAAAGCTATGAATTCTTTTAGTACAGCTTCCCCAGCTCATTTCTATCATCTGATTTTGAGGAAATGTCTTTTTTTCAAGGATTAAATAACTGAGCTGTGAAATTAGTTGTTGTTGACTATATATATCAGATGAAAGTAGAATGGGGGACAAGCAAAAGTAACTCTTCTTTGAGACTTCAGTGAGCCAAGTTCCTGTGAAATGCTTAGTGGGAAGCAATAAATTAAAATGAGTTGAAGGAAGTGCCTTTTATGCAACTCATAATTAACCCTTGGAACCCTGCCATAATATATTATGAAGGCAAATAACTTAGCAAGATTCAATAAGAAATTAGATACTATATCGGAGTTACAATGTCACTTGTAGTTAATCTGCCTCTAGTAAAAATTATATAGAGGTTATCAATTGTTAACTTTAAACAGAGCAAGGAGCAATTGTATTTAAGTACAAAAAAAAAAATGAGTTTATTCAGGAATGCAGAGAAGTTCCAGACAAGAAAGCTATGGTGAACCATAGGCAAATTCGAAGAGACAAAGGGAAGGTCAACTTTAATTAGGTTTGAGGAAGAAATTGGAGAGCTGTTTTGAAAAAAGTTTATGGCAGAAGAACAAGAGTTCTAGGTCGTAGCTAAGATTCATTGGTGGTTAGTGCACTTTTCCTGGGGCAGGGTTGGATCTTCCTTTCCTTAAAACCAGGAGATGACATTCCTAGGTACAAAATGTCTTCCCTTACCAGAACAGTTCTTATTTTCCTTTTTCCTGCAGTCTGCAGAGAGGTACCTGTCTGAGAGTGCCCCCTTTAGGACTAAACGACTCCATTGTAAATAAAGCTCCCTCCACTTTAACCTGACGATTATTATGCTTTTATTTTCAATGAGCACAGACTAGCGGCAGAAGAATAACATTGTGATATAGCTCCAGAAGCTGAGCAAGTCTTTTGAGGTTGGGTAGATCATGCTATCACTGAGTTTTTACTTCTTAACAAAGTTTATTCTTCCAAAGTATATGGTAGTGTTGTGGGGGGACAAAGAAAAAAGATTAAATATAATACATTTTTTCTTCCAATGTTTTTTTTAATGTTTCTTTTTGAGAGACAGAGTCACAGTGTGAGCAGGAGAGGGACAGAAAGAGAGGGAGTCACAGAATCTGAAGCAGGATCCAGGCTCTTAGCTAGCAGCACACAGCCTGACATGGGGCTCAAACCCACAAACTGTGAGATGACCTGAGCTAAAGTCCCTCACTGAACCAACTGAGCCACCCAGGTGCCCTTATTATTTTCTTTCTAGATCAAAACATTAGGTCCCTCACCTTACTCCTACACTCATTCATATTTTGAATTACAATGCCAGTGTTTTCACCATGCCCCTTAACTCTGGGTAGTGAAGACCATGATTAGCAAGGATTAAAAAAATTTCTGAATTGTCATCAGTATTGAATTGGATGTTATGCTATTATCATCTCAGGCAAGGTAGTGGACAGGAGTTTTGTTGTGTTTTTTTTTTAACTCAGCCAGGTAGGTCTGTGAGGGTGGATGTTTCCATGCTCAGGAGATTAACCTCCTGTGAGAAAATGAGCTGTGCAAAACCTCCACAAAAGTAAAGTAGATCATGACTTGTTAAGGGTTAAATTCAATCAGGATTTACCCACGCTTAAAATTAGACATTCGTCTGAGATGTAGGTGTGGAAAAATCTGAGCATTTTACATTATCCAAAGTCAGAAAAGGAAGTTTGGACTCCCTGCTATCTCTAGTCTGTCCTAGTGATATTGGCTCATATTTTCAGTATTTTATATTCATTTCAGTATGTGACTCGCTATGCGATTTTACTTATGACAAGAAAGAGAAGGCAATGGAGTAGGAAAAATCAAAACACAGCACAGAAGTCGTGAAATGAGAAACTGTCAGTTTGTCATTTGAATGCCATGTCCCCAGTTTGGAATCCATTCCACCTGTATCCGCTTGGCCATTTGGTTCCTGTTAGTGAAGAAAAATATCATATTTATTTAATAATTTTTTATTTTTTAATGTTTGTTTTTGAGAGAGAGAGAATAGGGGAGGGGCAAGGAAAGATGGGGACAGAGGATCCGAAGCAGACTCTGCACTGAGAGTGGAAAGCCTGATGGGGGCTCGAACCCACAAGCCATAAGATGCATGACCTGAGCTCAACTGACACTTAACTGACTGAGCCACCCAGGCACCCCAGGAAAAATATCGTATTTAGACTTATTATTAAACCCATCCTTCTTGTCCTACTTAAAGGAATGAGGTATGAAAAAGCTAGATATTTTTGTCAAGATGAGTTTCATATCAAGATCTGAACAAATATCAGCAGGATTTTTTAAAAAAAATTAGTATTTGGAAGAGCAGCTTTTGTTGAAATTAAACTACTTATTTTCTGCTATGTGTGTCTGAAGACTTTTGCTCATTGACTGTAACATAAAAGACTGGTGTAGCTATACAAAGAGGAAGTGAAGCTTCTTTTCATCAAGCCATAAATTAGATGATTCTGATAATAACTGATGAGGTTTTGGAGTGATGGGTGGTCATGAGCAGATGGCCAAGAAAGAATTCTTGAGATGCCTTTGGTGCAAAAAAGAGGATTTTATTAAAGTATAGGGACAGGGCCCATGGGCAGGAAGAGATGCCCAGCACCCTGAGGAGGGACTGGTTTTATATTTGGGATTTGGGGGAGGTAAAGTCCAGAGGAAGTTTCCAAAGCAATTTCCATATGCTAAAGATGACTCACAGGATACTGGAATTCTAGCAATTGTCAGCCTAAGGTTGCTTTTCCCTCTAGCAAAGCATTGACGTTAAGACAGTAGGGAGTTTCTGGAGATAGCTTTTACTCTGCCAGCCTAAAGTTACTTGTCGATGGAATGCAAGTTATAAGGAAATTTAATTTTATCTGCCATTTCCTTCTGCCTTTGTTTCCCACATCAATAACTTTGAATATTTTATAGTACAATCCTCAAAGTGTTTTTACTCTGCTAAAATAACACAAATCATCTCAATTGTTAATCTTGTGAACATACAGTTACAATATTCTGTATTATAATGTTCTATATATGGGCAGATCCGTTTGGTCCCATATTTATTTATTTATTTTTTTAATGTTTTTTATTTATTTCTAGGAGAGAGAGAGAGAGACAGCGTGAGCAGGGGAGGGTCAGAAAGAGAGGGAGACACAGAATCTGAAACAGGCTCCAGGCTCTGAGCTGGCAGTCAGCACAGAGCCCGACGCGGGGCTCGAACCCACGAACCGCGAGATCATGACCTAAGCGAAAGTCGGACGCCCAACCGACTAAGCCACCCAGGCGCCCCTGGTCCCATATTTAATTGGCAGAGTTATTAATATCAATACTTTGTGTACATAATTTATTTGAAAGTTTAGTTTCTCATCTGTTCCAGTGATCACAGTTGTAGTAAAGCCTACTTTCTGGCTACATTGCTTACTATTAAACTATAATTTTAGTTTATTTTTATGAAAAACTACACTGATGTATTTATGAATATAATAATGTCTGTAAAATATAAATGTATTGATGTAGACACTGTCAACAGCCACATTTTTCTTCATTATAAATTTTCAGTTTAGATACAACCTGCCATTTTTCCCCAGGTAGAAGAGCAAATATTGGTGATTTGGGCCATACAAATGCTTTTATTTTAGTATTATAGAAAAGCAATACTTACTAAAATTACTGAGGTGGTTTCAGAATTTTCATGTATACTTAGCAAGTTTGGTATTAACTGCATTTAATTTTGTATCCCTATTTGGAAATTATGATGGTAGGCAAGTTTTCTCTTTGTTTTTTGTTTCTTGTTTGTTTTGTTTTAAGTAGAGAAGAAAATAACAAGACAGCTGTAGTGTAAGTGCCTGACAGTTTTGGTTGTTGTTTTTTTAATTGTAATCCAAGTGTCTGACTTAAGCTTTTGACTGTGGAGGCAACCACTTAAAAGACCAGTATCTTGAATAAACACCTTGCAAGCCAAGGATCAGCTGAAGAACCAGGCCACTCCACCCCTGATGTTTCCATTGCTTTAGAGATGGATGGTTGACTTCACAACTGACCTTTCTGACCTCTGTTGTTTTTTAAATTTCCTTCCATGCTTTAATTCCTATTCTTCTGTCTTAAATTCACCAATAAAGAGAGAACCTGAGAAACCCTACCTCCCACCCCCACTCAATCAAAGCAGAACCCTAGACCAGCACCCTCTCTACCTGTGACCTCACTCTATGGCCCTAGGGGTGCTGTGTTCCCTCCAGAACTTATGGGTAATAAACCTTGTCTCTCAAAGTTTTCCCCTGTAACATTATTGCTTAGGGCATCTTGCAATCAAAATAAAAGCACAAGGGCTGTTCCCTACAACTTGGATTTGAAAGAGGAGAAGTCTGCAAGACCTGGCCTGGCTCAGGTGAGTGCCCCCAGGCTTTTCTAGCTGATAACATCTCTACTGATAGGCTGAGACCAGCCCAAGATAACACCACACCTTTTTAAATCAGTTGAGTTCAAATTCATGAGTCTTGTTTATAGGGCCTTCCAGATAAAGAAACAAAGTAGGAGGATGGAAAGGGAGTGAAAGAAAGCCTATTACAGGTGAGAAATGTTGCCAGATATTTTATATTCACATGTATGTGTACAGTTAAGGCTCACAGAGACTCTTCTGAAAGTTTGCCTCATTTACATCATCTGGAAAATTGAGATATTGATGTTGCATCTTTAGTTATAGGGCAGGGTTTTCACATCTGGTGGGCTTTTGGGGTGATGGTGGGGAGATTTGGAGCTGACGGCCAAGAAAGAATTCTTGAAGACATCTTGGGTGCAAAAAGGTGATTTTATTAAAGCTTGGGACAGGACCCGTGGGCAGAAAGAGTTGCCCTGGGGCTATAACAGGTAACTGATTATATACCTTCAGGTTGGGACAGGGTTAGGGACAGCATAAGCCTCTAAGGTATTTTGGAAGCAAGGTTTCCAGGACCTTGAGGGGCCAGCTGCTCTTAGGAAAACACCACTTATTGCCATTTAGTAAAACCTCAGTCGTGAGACCCTTCAGATGTATATCAGGGGGCCATAAGTATACTTGGAGTATAATTGCCAGCATATATCTTGGGGGGGGGGGGAGGGTTGAGATAAAAGGAGTTTCCAAAGGAATTTTTATATGTTAAAGTAGACATACAGGATCCTGGGGGGGTCAGGATAACATTAAGCAAAGTTTCCGTTTTGCCCCTAGCAAAGTATCATCAAGGCAGCTGAGCTCCTAGAGAGAGGTCACTCTGCCTGTTCAAGGACTTGTCAAGGGTCTGTAGACCATAAGGGAATTTAAGTTTGCATTTGCCTTGGTTTCCCACAGCTACACAGCAGGCACTTAACTCCCTTTCCTTTGTTCTTGGGTAGCCGGGAGAGTGTGGGAGGAATATGACAAGTATTCCACTCGGGGGTGGGAGTGCTGTTAGCCTGTACTTTGCCCCACACTCCCTCCTCAGATCTTCTCCTTTCTTTAAGGTGCCCAGAGGGTCACCTCGTAATTTAGAACACAGCCTGTGGTTCATATCCACTGGGTTTACTGAATCCTGGTTTTGCCCCTCACCCACATATATGATCTTGAGTAAAACGCTTAACTTTCTTAGGTTATTTTCTAATTTTTCAGTCATAAAAAAGAGTAATAATAGAACTTGCCTAATTCCATATGATGGATGTTGTGGGGTTAAATAAAGCAACGCATGTAAAGCACTGAGCACTTTCTCTGGCACATCAAACCTAGATTCTTATCAATTATTATTGACTGTCATTTACATTTGTATGCGCTCAAATATATCATTGCTCAGTCTAAAAGATTTCAAAGCAGAGCATGCCGGCAAGCCTAGCTAAGACAGTCTCTTTAAAATAGGGCTCAGGAGGAAATAAGGGAGGAGGAATTTATACATTCTCATGGGAGGAACCATGAACTTTGTAAACATCTTTCAGCCAGCTGCAAGCCCCCAGCTTGGACTTAATCAGCCTCATTCTTTACTTCCAAAGGAGCAATGTGATTTCTCAAGTTTCCATCCCTTATTTACATATTAACTCAACCAATCCCAGCTAGTTTCAATCCCTGTTTTGCATAGAGGATCTGAATGACAACTATACCCATAATCTTTTGCATATATGACTTTGCTCCCTTTTGTGTTTCTGGGAATATAATTCAGGTTTCTTCTTGAATCTGTGTCTCCCAAATCCCAATTAGAATTGTCCAATTAAATGCCAGTTCTTGGTCAACATCAAATACATTCTTTCTCTAATCCCATACCTAAAATTGGAGTAATTAGCAGAACTAGAAGTCAGAGCTTCCACTTTTTATTTTTGTCTTTTCTCTCCTTATTTTGAAATATTAATACCATAAAACATAAAATCTAATTAAAACAATTTTAAATATATAACTGAAAATTTAAAAATATGATGAAACCTTGTGCAACCCCTGTCAATATTTAGTGAATGTCATCAAAAAACAAAATTCAACCACATAAATTTGAAAATTGAATTGACTCCATTCAATGATTTATGAATGGGCAACATCCCATCTAGCAAGTATAGGGGAGCTCCAACGAATACCATGGCAAGATTTTTAAAGCCAGAGAGGAGGTCAGAAAACGAATTTATTAGCAAGGAATGCTTTGTCTTCTCCTCTCACAGTGAAGGGACCCTCAGGGGTTATCTCCTGGTGTTAACCAGGAAATTCCACTCTGGTTGGCTAAAGGTTAAATTCCTGGTAGGGGCGCTTGGGTGGCTTAGTTGGTTAATCGTCCGACTTTCGCTTGGGTCATGATCTCGCGGTTCGTGGGTTCGAGCCCCGCGTCGGGCTCAGTGCTGAGTGCCAGCTCGGAGCCTGGAGCCTGTTTCAGTCTGTGACTCCCTCTCTCTCTGACCCTCCCCTGCTCACGCTGTCTCTCTCTCTCTCTCCTAGAAATAAAACATTAAAAAAATTTTTTAAATAAATAAATAAATAAATTCCTGGGGAGGTTGAAACTGTAGGGAAGTTACCTACTGCCATGGGGCCTTAACATAAGTGACTCCATTTTGAGCCCGTGATTTTCTTTTTAACAATGTTAACATGCAGTTTCGTTTGTTTTGAATATTTTACCAGAATTTTATAATTCTTTGGATGCAAATGCTCAAGTCTCCTTTATACTCTGCCTCCCACAGGCACTCCATTCCATTCCCTCTTCCACTTCCTAGAATAAATCACCACTCTGCAGCTTGTATCTTTCCCAGTCAAATTTTTTTAAAATTCACCATATGTGTATGCATTCAAAAATAATGTAATGGCATTGTTTTGTGTGTTTTTACATTTTGTATCGTGCCTGTTGTATCTTTATGCAATTTTGCCTTCAATATTGTATTTCTGAAATTTATTTATGGTGAATTATAAAGATATAGCTGGTTTATTTTTAATGTTCTAAAACGTAAGCTGTGTGACGATACCCATTCCCCTATTGAAAACACTTAGGTTGTTTCCAGTTTTCTCTATTACAAAAAATGCAGCAATGAACAGTTATATTCATATCTGATTTTGCAAAAGTGCAAGTTTCTCCAGAGCCTATATTTAGAAGTAAAATAGCTGGCTAATAGGATATGTACCTCTTCCTCTGTATTAGTTTCTTATTGATGCTGTAATGAATTATCACAAACTGAGTGGCTCAAAGCAACACTTATTATCTTACAGTTCTGTAGACTGAAAGTCTGACACAGGTTTCACTGAGCTTACGTCAGTGTTTCAGCAAGGCTGCATTTCTTTCTGGAGCTGTAGGGACAATCTGTTTCCTGGCCTTTTCTTGGTTTTACAGACTGTCCGCATTCTTTGGCTCATGACTCCCTTCCTCCATCTGCAAATCCGGAAGTGATGAGTTGAGTCCCTTTCACATTTCATCACTCAGATCTTTCTTATAGTCACATCATCCTCTGACCATAGCTGGGAAAGGTTATCCACATTTAAGACCTCATATTATTACGTTGAGTCCAGCCAGGTCATCCAGAATATTCCTAATTTAAGGTCAGCTGATCAGTAAACTTAATTCCATTTGTAAACTTAATCCCCCTTTGCATGCAACCTAACATATTCACAGCTTATCCAGTTTAGGACACTGACATCTTGGGGGTCATTATTCTGCCTACCACTTCAACATTATGCAATATTGCCAAATGGTTTTCTAAGATGTTGTACCTGCTATGTTCTCACAAGGAGAGGATGAGTGTTCCCTTTTCTCTATTTCTGGTCAGCGTTGAATGTTGTTGGTCATTTGTATTTTTGCCTATCTGAAGTCTATCATTGTTGGTTTAATTTTTATTTTCTTAGTGAATCATGAAATTAAACTTTTTGTAATATGTTCATTGATTATTTTGACCTCCCCTCTTGAGAATTGCTCTGCTATTGTCCTTTTTGCTATCTAATCCAGCAAAATTGCCTTTTGTTTTCATATTAATTTGAAAAGCTAGGTTGAAAATAGGTTAGTTTTAATTCTTGGTAGGTTAGCTGGCTACTCCCAGACTCTCGCCTTACTTAAAAAATGCATTTGCCTGATTTTTGTGTGAGAATTAGAATTTTAATGCAACAAAATGTATCAGTCTTTTATAGTTTGTATGTTTTACTGTTTGTTGAGGAAACCATTCCTAATCTGAGATTGAAGATATTGCCCTGTATTTCTTTTATATTAAAACAAAAATTTGCCTTAGCACATTTAAGTCTTTAATCCACCTGGAATTTTCTGTGCTGTAAGGCAGGGATCCAATTTTATTTTATTTTCCATATGGATAGCAATTGTTTCAATCCCATCTACTGAATTTTCAATCCTTTCCCCTACGCCTTTCCTCCTTCTGAAAGCCTGCCATTATAACTTGTGGGTGTCCTGATTTCTATTTAAGATACAATCCTTTGTCTTTAACCCCTTATCCGCATCTTCTACAACACACCTACCCTTACAAACCTTTAATGAATGGTAATCTGCTATACCTTGACCTGTGTTTTGAGGACATGAGTATATTAGCTTTAATGCAATATAAATTACTTTTATTTATTTTATTTTATTTTTTTGGTTTTGAAAACAAAAGATTTGTCTGTCAATTAGGTTACTTTTATGCATGCCAATTGCTCCTCTGCTTCTGCCCCATATGTCCTCTCATTTTTGAATTCAGTTTAAAGCAGGCAAAATTCTCCTCTGAAGAGTGCAGTGAAAAGAGGAAAAGGGCTGTTGTTATCATGCAGTGACTCTCAAAGTCTCTGCTTGGATGTGGACCACATCATATCCACTCATCCCCATTTGTCAGAGCAAGTCACATGACCAAGCCCCATGTGGATGGGGAGAATGGTACACTCCTTCAGCAGATGTCACTGTAGGTCATGTCACACAGAGCAAAGGATGTAGGATTCTCTTTCAGAATGGGAGAGAATAATTGGGAAAATCAATCAATTTGCCAGAGTGAGTATGATTTCATCCCTGGTATTTGTTAATTGTATGTGTTTTAGACACTTGCATATTTGATATATTTTACATTAAAATAGTAAATTAACAATCTGTACATCCCAGGTGAAGAACTCTTAATGCAGTAACAGAAAGTGTGAAACAAAACTTCACTTGATCTTAGCCAAAAGGCTGAGAAGCGATGAAACAAAACTTGAAGATTGGCACGATTATATTCAGGATATCCAGTGGAGCTAATGTTTATATGGTGACAGAAAGTTTAAAGATAAATAAAGGATATTTTTTAGAAGTAAAGTTTCAGGGCACCTGTGTGGCTCAGCCAGTTAAGGATCTGACTTCAGCTCAGGTCATGACCTCACAGTTCATGAGTTCGAGCCGTGCATCAGGCTTTGTGCTGACAGCTTAGAGACTGGAGCCCACTTCAGATTCTGTCTCCTTCTCTCTCTCTCTCTCTGCTCCTCCATAGTTTGCACTCTCTCTCTCTAAAAATAAACATGAAAAAAATGTTTTAGGGGCGCCTGGGTGGCTTAGTCGGTTAAGCGTCCGACTTTTGCTTAGGTCATGATCTCGCGATTCGTGGGTTCGAGCCCCGCGTCAGGCTCTGTGCTGACTGCCAGCTCAGAGCCTGGAGCCTTTTCAGTCTGTGACTCCCTCTCTCTCTGACCCTCCCCTGCTGATGCTGTCTCTCTCTCTCTCTCTCTCTCTCTCCTAAAAATAAATAAAAAAAAATTTAAAAAAATGTTTTAAAAAAAGAAATAAAATTTTGCATACAAATAAAAGGAGTTCACAAAGTTCCAACCAAGGTGGATAAAGGACAAAGTAAAGGAGAATTTTCATTAAAAGGAGGAGTTGGCTGAACCTGTTATTAATGTAATGTTAATGAAGCTTAGGGTTTTAAGCTAAAGATACAACATGTTAGATCCATCCATATACAATTGATTCATCCTGGATTCATTTTAATTGTACCAGTTCCCTTTCCATTCTTCTTTAGTTCTTTATGCATTGTTTCAGGCCTACTGAACATTTATTTTTCCTAAACAGCCACGCTCTTTCATTCCTGCCCAGGTTGTTCTCACTGCCTGGACTTTCCTTCATGTTTTCCATGCGAATAGCTAATCACCCCATCCTCCGTGTTTCATTGACCTTCATATGTATGTTTTATTATAGCACTTATTACTCAAAGTGTGCTATGTTTCTTTATTTCCACTTAACCACTAATATCTAGAGGAGAAAACGTAGAGTGTTTTGATTAGTGAGTGAACTGTGTCCCTTACTTTTTTATTTCCTCCAGCTTTTCTGTGGAAATATAACCCATCATTCAATATAGTAGCTTTTAATGATGGCCTCACCATGCAGGTAGTGCTAGCAGAGAATAATTTTGGGAAAATGCTACTTCAAGTAAACTTTTTCTCCTGAAATCAGAAATTCTGTCTTAAATGTTGGTGGTCTGACTGGTTATTATAGTTCAGGTCTTTTCTATCAAGAAAGCAATCAAATCTTTAATTAACTTAAAAGTGCTAGAAGTTAAAGTTAAGAGACACCCATTCATTTTTATCATTGCTGTAAAAGTAATTTGTTATTATAATTACTTTAAGAATAAACAACACCAATGAACAACTGACTAATGATGAAGATTTCACAAATTGTGGTGAAACCTATATTCTTTAATTATGAGATATATTTGCTTATAGTTTTCCTGGGGTTTGAACTCAGACCTTATTTTTACCATGACAAAATAAAAGGTGAGTTACGGAAGTGCTTTCATGATCTGCAAGTGAGCCAAATACCATATGTTAGAGAGGTACACAAAGAGAACTGATAAGGGGTTCACAAATTCCAGTGGAACAGATTGTTGTCCAAGCGTGTCAATTCAGTGCAGTTTAGGATTATAAATACCAACCAGGTCATAGGATAAAGCAAGGGAAAGGCAGCAAAATTACACATTTTTTATTTTGGAAGTACCTAACTATCTAGCTAATTTATTTTAGACATTTTCTTTAGATGGTTCAACATCATATAATTTTATTGAATTTTATTTTGAAGGCTACTTTTGTAAAACAGACAGTTAAATGAATATCTGATTCCGGGGGCAGATTACTTAGACTACTATATATTCAGACATTTATATGTTTATTTTGAAGGATTTAGGAAAAATTAAGTATATTTATTCTTAAAGTGTGAGATGCTTGAAAATGAAATACAAGCAATTAAGCCCATGGAGGAGGAACAAACCAGAGGTAGTAAACAGAATGACAACAAAAAGAAGCGTTACGATGTGCAAATGTGTTGGATATATTACACCATATACATATACATTACACAAGAGGTGGTAAAACTTTTGTCTTACACAAATTGTTTATAAAGTACTAGAATTCATAAGAGTATTGGTGGGCTTTTTTTTTTTTTTTACTTTGGTTTACTTCTTTTTTTTTTTTTCATACATTGTACTAATTAATTTCTTTTTGGCTACCCCTATCTAAACCCATTCCAATTTAGGTGAAATCTTACATGAATCCTTGTGTGAGGTAGAGTCCACATTTCCTGTGGTAGTTGAGTAGAGTCAGCCATTCTATCTCTTCAAATGATCCCTACCTTGATGATGAAAATAATTGTTGGCTACGGATAACTCAGACATTTTGTGCTATGAGTTTCTATGGCTTAAAAAAATAATAAAGAAATTACTAAATAGGATTGGCATGATACTTAAGAGAATCAGTTAGCAGTCCATTCAGGGCCTCTTTCTGCAAAAATCTGTGAATGGTCTGAGATTTTACCTACTGTCAAGTGAACAGGGTAGTCTGCTACAGTTTCATGGATGCTGATAAAAGATATAATACTTCTGCATCAGAGAAAAAGGACAGTTTTTAAGTCACAGGAACAAGGCAGTTTATTGCTCACAGCAATAGCAGTAGCCAAAGTACTATTACTTTTGCATGTTTCCTGAGTCCTACTTTGTGCAGGGCTACATGAAGAGTGTTAGATGACACTTGTATTTTCAGGGAGATGCATAATAGGCTATGAGCACTGGGACTCTGAATCTTTCATGGACAATAAACATATCTGCTATTTGCTCCAGAAGGAAGCACAATCCAACTCCATCTTGTGAGGTGATTTGCTATACAAACATCTTTGGATGAAGAGGAGTCCGAGCCTTGCTCACAAACCTACAGAAATCTGATAGACTGATAGAAAGTTTTTATCACCCAACACTCATGGGTTATGACTTATTCCATACTATCTTATCTATGCCTCAGAATATTATAATTTTAGGATATAACAAGAAAAAACCTTTATTCTGGAATTTTTAAAAAAATTGTATTGGTGCTCCTATTCTTAAGTAGAAAACACTTATCTTGCATAAAGCATATCAAATTTAAATCCTATTTACAGATGTTATGAGGATGAAAAAATGATAAAGTGTTCTGAGTATAAAGTTTTATAACTCTCAATGAAGATTATCACATGTATATTTCATAATTGTTTTATGGGTATTAAAGCTAATGACAGTAAAAGGGCAAATCTAGCCTGTGTTTCAAAGACTAATCTTTGACTAACTTATGCCTTGTGACTTAGAGTTTTATTTTATTGTTCCAATGCTAGGTTTATAGCAAGCAAACATACTTGTTGAAAATTAATTTTTAATATTTCCCCATATTCATTATGATATATCTATTGTTTTACATTCATACACAGAATTATTCATTTTTTTCTTTGATAATGCCATTTCTGTGGCATTAGCAACTGAATGCCATATTTTTTCCATTTTCATGAATAATAGTGACAATGGCATTAGTAGCAGATACACACACGGCTCTGATAATATATAATCTGACCTTTATCTCTAATGTGGGCTGCCACCCTGCCTGCTGTGACAAAACAGCTGTTTTGATAACGGACCACAATCAATCATTGCATGTGCCTGATTCAGCAGGGCCGGATTGTTTTCAGATTTTCTCTCCCAGAAGACTATTTCACTCTGGGAATTGGTAGCTAATGTTTGTCTTATTCTATATGGCTATTGAGGGAATCTGATGGAATTATGAATAAAGCAGACTGACAATGTATGTGCAAGCCTAATTTCAATAAGCATATGTAGAAAACTATATTGTGAACTGAAATGAAATGTAGGGAGCTGGTTTTAGAAATTTCGAATGAATGTCCTAGATACCAAAGTTAGAAAATCCAATGTCTTTTCCCATGCTTGTTAGTCTCTAATATTAGTCTTATTAAACTCATAATAAAACTGAATACTAGTAGAAAACAGTGTCTTCTAAGACATAAAATTGAAGCAAAGGAAAAAATACTGGAATTAAAAATGCCATTTTATTTATTTTTACTTTTAAAGCTTGGGGAAAATGAGAGCTCTGAGAATCTGAGATATCATTATGTCCAAGCCCATTGTTTTAGGATTAAAAAACTAACATGTAGAGGCATTAAGTGATGTTTCTAACATCCCTGGTGGTACCAGAGTAGAGTCTTGAGTCAGTAACTGGTTAGAAAAAAAGTGATGTGGCAAAAGCCCACTCATGGAGCTAGGAGAAGGGTGAGAGCCTCTAAGAGTCATCTCTCCTCCTGGCAGAAGTATATAGGGATCATTGAACTCACCACTAGGCATGACTCTAAATGACTTATCTGTCCAAACACACAATATATTAGTTTATTTACGATTGCTGATATCTGCACATACACTCTCCAGTCAGATCCTAGCAATGTCTTCGTGGTACCAGTACAACTACTAGCTCACAGTACTGTAACCAAATCAACATGGGTTCACTCTTTGGGGAGTCTGAAGCTGCACCAGGTTGACTTGTCCCACAAAGAAAAGCTTATTTTGCAGTAAATAAGGAGATCCCAAGGAGTGGCTTCCAATGCAGAGACTACTTAAGCAGGCATGAATGGATTCCTTTTACTTAGGGTTAGAATGAATATTTGGATAGGAAAGACTTGTCATCCTATACAGAGGTGGGCATAAGGTCACACACGCACCTTAAGGAAACATGCCTATACCCACATCGCTTGTTATATAAATGAAGCTTGTGCTCCTCCTTGGGTGGAGATATTATAATGAGATAAAGGTGGTCATCAGTCATCCTGGAGGTCACTGCATGGTCCATTTGCACAGGCACAAGTCAGGGGTTAAGTTCACTGATCTGAGTGGTCTGGGTCAGCTAGAGGTCTTGTTAGGGCAGTTGCTTTTACTTGGCTGCGGGGGTCTGGGGGAAGGTTTTGCTTTCCATTTGCCCGACTTGAGGGATAAGCTGAAAAGAAGACCTTAAGGAAAAATGCAGGGCAAAGGTTGCACTACAAGTAGTTGGGAAGTAAAGGTCAAGTCTTGGGGTCTAGCTGGTGACAGCACTACCATAGCCATTTATTTCACCTTGAGATTTTGCTATAGTGTCTTAAACTGCCATCTTGTAACTAAGTAGGCTTTTAAAGAGCTGAATAAGGGAATTCTTTTTAAAATGTTAAATAGAGAAATTTTTGCTACTATCTTTTTTTTCTTCCCTTCAGCAGTTTTCCTTCTAGCAAGTAGATGCATTTATAATAATTTCTTTGACCTTAAGGCTACTGAAAGCATGGTGGCAACTGATCAGTGCTTTTATGTCATTGATGATATGATGTTAGTGTTTCTTCAGCTGAAAAGCCAATGATTTAGCCACTTTCTTCATCACAAGGCAAAGTGTCTCCTTCCAGCTCAGCTGAAATGGTTTATTAATTATATTTCTATATATATCCAGATTCATGACATTCTGTTTGATATTACTTTCACCTGCAAAGTCCTCTGTATACAAATGTGCATGGAAAAAGAACAAACAAATGGATTCACATACTTTTTCCATGCATTGATGTGAAGGGAGGCTATTACTCTTGGTGGTCTCAATTAATTAATGAGGTAATAGGAGAAAACGATGATTTGCTATGATATTATACATGTACCCATTCCACAGACACAGTTTACTCCATGTCTTATATTTATACCTATTTACTTTCCCTCTGCTTTTGTTTAACAAACAGACCACACTTTCTAATACTTTGTACTGAGTACTTCTCATACTTCTAATTCCCTCAAAATTCCTTCTCGGCATTATAATCCACATACTATGAACAATTTGTAAATTATGTTCACTTTTATTATAAATTATGACTGCAACTGTTTCTGTCAAAATGTGCTTGTATTAACTAGAAGTTATACTTTGGCAAACTACTGAGAAGAAAGTTTGCTTAAATGTTTTTTGACTTTGTCAATTAATAAGCCTCTAGTTTGGAACACATTTAGTACTATTTTCTTCTATCTCCTCTATCCCACTGTAATTTTTAAGAATTACTAATTCTGATGTCCTATTTCATGATGAAGAAAAGTGCACTTAATTATGCAGTTTTTAGAATTGGAAGGAATTCCTCATCACCACCAAGCAACCTGAGATTTCTGTTGATTTTTTGTTTGCTTGTTTTCAGTATTTATTTCATTGTTGTTTTGATTTTCAAGCTTATTGAGATATACCACATAACATTGTGTGAGTTTAAGGTTTACAATGTGATGATTTCACTTATGCATATACTGAGAAATTATTAACAAGATAAGGTTTGTTAACATACCCATTACCTCACATAGTTATCATTTTGTGTGTGGGTGTACTAATAACTTTTCAGATTTACTCTCTTAGCAACTTTGAAGTATACCATACAGTACTGTTAACCATGACCACCACAATGCAGTACATTATATTTCCAGATCTTATTTATATTACAACTACATATTATAACCATCATGCTACCTGAACTTCTCCCCTCTCTCCCCAACAACCAAGTTACTCTCTGTAGAATTCACCAGTGAAATCTTTTGGAACTGGGTTTTGTTTGTTGAGACCTTTTTAATTACTAATTTAATACCTTATCATTACTGGTCTGCTCAGGTGTTTGATTTCTTCATGAGTCAGTCTTAGTTCCATGTTTCTAAAAATTTATCCATTTTTTCTAGGTTGTCCAATTTATTGTGTAATTGTTCATAGTTAATCATGGTCCTTTGTACTTCTGGGATATCTGTTTTACTGTCTCCTCTTTAATTTATAAATTTAAATTTATTGATTGAGTCCTCTATCTAAATTTTTTGATTAGTCTACCTAAAGTTTTGTCAATTTTCTTTATCTTTTAAAGAAACAACACTGCTTTTTAAAGTATCTTTTTTACTGTTTTCCTATTCTCAGTTTCATTTATTTCTTTTCCAATATTTGTTATTTCCTTCTGCTAACATTGGGATTAGTTTTTTGTTTTTTTTTCTTTCTAGTTCCTTAAGGTATAAAGTTTGGTTGTTTATTTGAGATTGTTCTTTATTCTTTTTTTTTTTTTCACACAGCCCAAAAGAGTGTGAGTGGGAAGAGGGGCTGAGAGAGAAAGAACCTCAAGGAGGGTCTACACTCAGCAGAGAGCTAGTCATGGGGCTTGATCTCATAACTCTGGGATCATGAGCTGAGCCAAAATCAAGAGTCTGATGTTCAACTGAATGAGCCACCCAGGCACCCCTCTTATGAACACTTTTATTTTAAAGTTTATTTTTCTGATATAAATAAAGCTACCCCTGCTTTCTTTTGGTTATCATTTGCTTGTGATATCTTTTGCTACCCATTTACATTCATTCTGTATGTGTCCTTAACGCTTAAGTTAGTTTCCTATGTCCATCGTTTCTTTCGGTTCTTGTTTTTTCATCCATTCAGTCATTCTACATCTTTTGATTGAAGAATTTAACTCATTTATATTTAAAGTAATTATTGATAGATAAGGACATACAATTGACATTTTGTTGATTGTTTTACATCCTAGATATTTTGTTTTGTTCTTCCTCTATTGCTATCTTCCTTTGTGATTTGATGATTTTGTGGCTGTATACTTTGACTCCTTTTCAAGATCTTTTCTGTATCTACTACAGGTTTTTCCTTTCTGGTTACCAGGAAGCTTTCATAAAATGTATTTACAACATTCTATTTTAAGCTCATAACAACTTAATTTGTATAGCATACAGAAACTTTATACTTCTACTACCTCATACTTTAGGTTATTGATGTTATAGTTTATATTTGTTTCATATTGGTATCCAATAACAAATTTTTATAGTTATAGTTTTTAATTCATTTGTATTTTTAACTTTTAAACTAAAGTTGTAATTGATATACTACTACTATAATATTATAGAATCTGACTTTGACTCTATATTTAATTTTACATATAAGTTTTACACATTCATATGTTTTTATAATGTTCATTAGCATTCTCTCATTTCAGCTTGAAGTTTTGTCTTTAGAATTTCCTGTAAGACATGTCTAGTTGTGAAGAACTTCTTCACTATTTTTCTGGGAAACCATTTGTCTCTCCTTGGTTTCTTAAGAATCGTCTTGGCAGTATAGTATTCTTGGATGACAGCTTTGTTCTTTCAGTATATTGAATATATCCCCCCACTCTTTTCTAGCATGTAAAGCTTCTGCTGAAAAATCCACATATAGTCATATGGGGATTCCACTCTATGTGATGAGTTGCTTTTTTCTTGCTCGTTTCAAATTCTCTCTTTGTCCTTGACTTTTGGCAATTTAATTCTAATGTATCTCATTGTAACCCTTTTCCAATTCAACCTACTTGGATTCAGTTGGACCTCATGAATCTGGATGTTCATTTATCTTCCCAAGTTTTTGGAGGTTTTTAGCCATTACTACTTTAAATAAACTATCTGTCCCTTTATCTTTCTCTTTTTCTCCCAGGATTCTTTAAAAAAAAAAAAATTAATGTTTATTTTTGAGAGGATGACAAAGCATGAGATGGGGAGGGCCAGAGAGAGAGAAGGAGACACAGAATCCAAAGAAGGCTCCAGGCTCTGAGATGTCATCACAGAGCCCAATGCCGTACTCAAACTCATAGACCATGAGATCATGACTTGAGCTGAAGTCGGACACTTAAATGACTGAGCCACCCAGGTGCCCATCCCAATTCTTATAATGAGTATATTGTTATTTTTAGTCCCAACCCTACATCTCATAGTCTTCCTTCATTCAATTTCTTTCTTTTTTCTTGTAGTTTTTTTGACTGAATAATTTCAGATAATTTGGAGTAAAGTTTATCTGATCCTTTGTGACCTTTGTATCCTTGTAGTTGGTATATATGCATTTGATTAAGTCTTTCAGACTTTGCAGATTCTCTGTGAGAGGAAGACCTTTACCAGTCACTTCAGCTTGGAATGCTGGATGGGTCAGCTGGTGGTTTCCATGTGTAGGCAGGGCATTGGGTCTCTACTTGTGTCATCTTAAGTTGTTCTGAGGTCAAAGAGGGTGTCCCTGGCCAGGCTCCATGGTTGGGTTAGTCTGCTGGCTGTGTTCCACATTCTAGTATAGCAACTATGTGGTCTCTCTGGCTAGGCCAGGCCTGCTAGGTGTGTTCCACTGTGAAGTGGAGCCACTGGCTGATCTTCACAGTCACCTCTGGTCAGGTGTGGTCATAATCTGAGTTCCTGGCAAGCATTATTACCGGTTAGATTCTCCAATTGGGCAGACTATGGGCTATGCTCTTTAATTGTTCCTGGTGAGAGGGACCTTAGGATTTGCTCAACAAATGCATGGTGCTACTGGCTGAACTCCATATTTAGGAAGGGTATGGGTTGTGGTTCATGGTCAGGCAAGTCCTTTAGCTCTGCTCTACAGTCAAGCAGGGCTGCAGGCTGTGCTCTGAAATTGGGTGGGGCTGCAGGATGATCTTCGCTTAGGCCATTGGTTGTAGTCCAATGGTGGGCATTGAGCCTTATTTTTCTGGGTCGTGGACATGCTCTTTCATCAAGTGGGCCTTTCACCTATACCCCACAGTTGGGTATAGCTGGAAACTGTTCTGTTGTTGGTCTAGATAACTGTTCAGACTTTCCTATTAGGTAGAGCTCTATAATATGCTCTGTATTTGGCAGAATCATGCCTGGGCCAGACAGCAGGCTGTCTTCAATAATCAGGCAGCAATTAGGGTAGGTCTTCTGCTGGGCAAACTTTTAGTCTGGGCTCCATGGCTGGGCAGTGCTTTAGGCTGGGCTCTAAGACTCAGGGTTACACTTCAGGCTCCTTGGTATATACAGATGGCTGGCATCTGTGGTCAGACTTCCCAGTAGGGTGGGACTGGAAGCTACACTTAGAAAATGGCTAAGGCTGCTAATTTGCTCTCCTGCCTTGGTGAGGACATGGAATAGTCTCTATGGCCAGGGTGGCCTTTTAACTGGGAACTCAAATCAGGCATAACTGTCAACCAAGTTTCCTGGCCAGACAGAGCCACTGACTCAGATCCCAGCTGCTGGATGAGATTTCTGCTTGGTGCTGCTACAGGCAGGAATTTGGGTCACCAAGATATTAGCACTGGTTACTGTTAGCTCTACCTGCTCCCCGCTGCTTCCATTTTTATCAGAGTCCCAGTGTCTGAGCTCCACAGTGTCTCCCTGTGATCCCTGTGAGCTAAGACCCATGTGGGCCTCCTAAAATAAAAAAAAGTTTTGCAATACCATAAAAGCAAATGCCCACCTTCAGTTCTCTTTTTCCCATTGGAGAACGAGTAGGCCCAGGAGCGCCCTCTTGGTGCAGCCCTCTTTGCTTTGCAGTCAAAACAAAATAGTAAGCTGACCTCTCCCCCTTCTTCTAATGTGGTCCTTCTCAGTCTTTGCGTTTTAGGGGAGTGTTTCGCCCTCATACGAAGGTGCTGGGATTTTTCACGATGGTGTCTTGTTTATGGAAAATTGCTAGTTGGTCTTCCTGTGAGGGGGACCAAAACCAGAGACAACCTATGTCAACGTCTTCACATTACTCCTCCACTGACTCTTTTTTAAGTCTGAGGCTACTTCGGGAATGTATATTGATCCTAAATTTAAGCCAACAGAGCTTTTCAAGATGCTACACTGATTTTTAAAGATTATTGGATTTTACTGGGCAAGAGTCATATCCCATTAACCTGGTTACAATCCTACCTCAATACCAAATCCTCTTCAAAGGCCAGTTTCAGTTATTTCTTCTTTGAACCTCAAATTCTGTTAATTTCTTTTATTTGTCAAGATTACAGTGATCCCAGGCAATTCTCAGCTTCTGCTATAATGTAATCATAGGGGCTGTCAGTGAAGAAACAAATTAGAATTTTCCTGCTCATCAAACCCCCCAGGGTAAAATGAATTGCTTCAGCGCATTCTGTGGAAAGAGAAGGCAAAGGGGACAATTTATTTGTATCAGTTTAACCTCTCTGGGCTGTTGACATTGGAACTGCCTAATGGCAAACTGTTAAGAACTATTAAGTTCTCATTAGTGATGCCCGTGGATCAAAGCCATGTGATACAGGACATCATTTAATAGTAAATATTAAAATATATTTATGAAAAGAAGAGAAAGGCACATCTGCATTATTTAAAAGAAAATAAAAGAGTAGAGCTTAATTGGTATCAAAACCAGGTCAGAGACTAATTATGATTTCAGTTCCATGTAACTTTACCTTCTCATTTCTTGACTTGGTAATTGTTTCTGGCAATGCCATGGCTAGAAGAATAAAGTGCTATCAGAAATGTGAGCAGCTCAGAATCATTATTAACCTCAGGCTGTCTACACAATTAATAATTCAATGTAATTTTATCTATACCAGTTTTCAGAATGCTTTGCAATGAGATAAGGTAATATTAATCCATCTGCCAGGGAACAATTTCTAAAAAAGAATACAACTCATATATCAATTAATTTATTCTTCTTTTGAAAGTCTATATGTGGATTGCAGTATGACATGCCAGCTATTAACAATTTAAATTTGAATGAATTCTTCTATATCATTGACATATTAAGGTTCAATAAAACAAACATAGTAATGCATATTGTCATGTTGGTAGCATTGAAAAAATTTATACAATATACAGACATTGAGTTTATTTCAGTCCATCAGAAGAAAAACTTAGAGTCATAGTTTATGAAAACCATCATATTCATTTGTGAGCTTTATGTATACATATTTTAAATTTTTTATAATAAGTACATAATTATGTAGTAAAAACAGTATATGTTATATGAAGATATTAAGTGACCATTTTAAGTTCAGGTCTCTTAACTTTATTAACTTCCCTTTCTTAAGTACTTATCTGGAGGCCACTTATTAGACTTAGACAAATTAGATTTATTATTTTTGGAAGTTGAGCATTTGTTTTTTGTGTTTGCTTTAAGATTATTCATTATTTTTCTCTGTGTCTGAAATAGTCTATTTGATCTGTCAAGGAAAAATAAGTAATGCGTAACTACCAGAACCTAAAATTAGAAACAATATAAACACCTAGAATTAAAATTTATATAAAAACAATATTTCATTGAAAGAAATAGTTGATCTGCTTTTGTCTTACTGTGTGACCATATATACATCAGTGTGCCTATCTATTTTGACTTTCTCATCTAAAATGTGCAGTTAAGTCGATATATTCTATTTATTTAGTCTACTGGTTTGTAGCAATGGCATCAAAGTGAAGTATAGGTTATATTGTAAAACCTCCCAGTTTGGATGTTAACAACAGATTTAAATCTCATTAACATTGTGGGAGTCATGTAATCTCTCTGATTCTCTGTTTCTACATTTGCAAAATGTTCTGAGCGTTACAGATAAAATGTGTAAAGCAACAGGCACAAAGTAAGTACTTAGCCAATGGATCTATTTTCCAGTCTTACTATATAAGACTTTGTAGGAAGACTGATAACTTATCATAAATTTCTCAAAGTGCAGTTTCCCACTAACATTGCAGGCAAGGATAATGTTATGCAAATAACAATGATATACATATATGTATGAAACCATAATTTTGCTATATGCATTCAAACTATTATGATAAATTATACTGCATGATGATACATGATTTGGTCAAACATTTAGCTCTTTATCTGACTCTCCATTTTAATTAGCAATTTTTATCCTACAGTTATCTTTTGGGCACTAAAAATTTATAGTACTTTTTTTTTCACAGAAAGTTTTAGGATTCCCAAGTAAAAGCCTATTTCCTCCCATATTTAGCAGAAATTAAGTGGCCATTTTGGATCTCTATTACCTATAAAATATAGTTTGATAGCAGTAATTCCAAATAGATCCTTTGGATGTCTTTGCACCTTGAATCTTAAACTTTGCAACTAGGCCTGGTTTTGGAGCTGTGTCAAGAAGTGAATGGAGCTTAAAGGGATTGAGAATAATGGTGACTTCAGCAGCATGGAAATTGAACAGGGAGATAAAAGAGTGAGTCAATGAAGGGAAAGTCCTCTAGCAGCAGGGAGGCAGGGAAAAATCTAAAAACTTATGCATCTAGTTCACTTAAGGTTGAAGACTGAGAATGTCTGTCCTTATGGTCTACTACTACATACACAGTCTGCTAGCTTGATATGGTAGGCATACAACACTTGACATTCTTCTTATATGTATCTATGTTATAAGTCATAGAATCTCATATTTGGAGGAGACATTAGTGGTTATTTACTGTAACCCATGTGCAATTTCAAATCTCATAAACTCAATTTATAAGTTTTCCTTGGAGGAAATGAGAACTTTAGTATCAGTGTTTATTTTGACTTGCCTGTTTTAGATCATATCTTTTTCACTTTAATAAGAATATATGTGATTTAGACTATGCATCATCATTCAGTTCAATTTAAATTGGCAGCTTCGAAGAGCAGGAGTCCTCTTGTTGACTATTTGGCAATAGAAAAGTGAATGGTTGGCAACTTTGACTCTGTTCATAACTTTAAAAAGAAAAATTTATAATAATAATAATAATAATAATAATAATAATAATAATAAAGGTTCTGTAGCAAAATATTTCTGGTTAGTTTATATCCACTTAATGCTTAGCTGCTTTTGGGAAAAACAGCAACAAAAAACCTCTGGAATAGACAAGGATATTTATGGTGACCAAGTCTAGACAAACAATATTCGTTTCAGAGGATCATTGGCAATTTTTTTCTAAAGCTGTAAGTGACAGCTGATAGATTTTATTCTATTATTTGCTATGAGAAAGGGAAAAATTTTGTCTCCTGAATGTGTGACATACACTTTGCCAAAGGGAGCAATAGTACCTTCCAAAAGGATTTGAAACATGTATATAATAATTCACATTATCTTAAAAAGCTGCATTGTGTCTATTCAAAGATTGTAAAAAGCAACACCTACTAATTCAAAATTATAAATTTTTAAATTGTCTGTGATCGAATAGGACAGGAAGTTTGTGGTTTCTCCACCTTTCATTTTCATACATTAAAAACCAGAAACAGCAGCCCCAGTAGAGATTTGGTTTGGATCTTATTTGTTTATTTCCTCTTGTGGTTTTGACCTATGAACTTTAGGTATCTTTCAAGACATGAATTACTGGAGATGGAGAAATTTCAGCCAAAACTCTAGGATAATAAAACAAATTCCTTTAGATGAACTAACTACCATAAAAAGATAAAGGCATTTTATGTTATGGCCTGAGGCATTATATCTAGACTTGTGAATATCCACATATTGTGAAAGTTTTATATCTTGGGAAATTATAAAATAAAAAGAGCTAGTCTTGTACAACCTTAGAAAGAATGTATTGGAGAGTTAGAAGACAGAAAAAGGGGACAATTTAAAGGCACCAAAATGTTAATTTATATTTGATTTAGTTGTAAGCACAGCCAAGTTGTAGTATTTGAGTTGTATGATCTTAACGTTATAAGTATAGATGTGTCTTGATTATCACTAAAGTATTATTTGTACCTTTGAGTGGTCTGCGTTTTGCACACCTTCTAACTTCTGTGCATCTTTCTATACTCTGGAACTGTACAGTGGTTGGCTAATCAAGAACTAAATATTCATTCTTCTCTACGAATTTTCACTGTGGTGACGATTCAAGTTTTTACTACTCATCCATGGTCTCTCTAGTTTTAGTTAGGCTTTTCTGAGTGCTCTAAAGATAAAGGAAGAATAGACTCTTTTTTATATTTGGTATTCCCCAGCTATCTTCAGGGATGTAAATATATTACATTGAGGAAATTTGCCAATAGATTGTAACATGCAAAGAGCTGTTGTTTCTCAAGTTTACAGGAGGGATTGTTAGTATGGGATGGTAAGAAAAATGACAATAAATTCCCTAAAAGAGTTAAGAGAAAGTGTGTGTACATTTAATAGTCATGAACTTAAAAAAATAGATCACAATCAAATTGACTTAATTTTAAGTAAGAGAAAAATATATTAGATATGTTTCTTGGAGCAATAGACTGCTGTATCACTGTAATAAAGTCATAATTACATTTAATTAATTTTACATGGTTATGTTGTTTCTTTTAATCCTGTGTGTGCCGTAAAGTGCAGATAACATTGATGGATAAAGGATAAAGACTTTTCACATATGCCAGGCTGTAATGTTTATTGTAAATGGAGCCATTGACATATAACTTCACTTGACATATTCAGATCGAATTTGGTAGGACATATTTACCAATAAAGGAACATGAATAACCCTGATAAAAAATGTAGCTACTGATTTTAAATGAAGTCATCAATTCTTAGACAATTGCTAAAGTCGAAAATGTAATTAAAGTCCCAAGAAAAGAAATCTTTTAAATATGCAAGTTACATTTTTGCTTTGTTTGGCTACTTTCCATGTGACCAGTCATCTTCTAATAGCACCTTGTTGGTGATATTCCATATTTTCCAAATTTACTATTTTCCAATATTGCCATTTAATAAATGTGTGTTTATATGTGCGCGTGTATAGATATATGGTGAGAAATAGGTAGGTAGGTAGATAGATAGGTACACACACACACACACACACACACACACACACACACACACGAGAAAATGTAACCACAAGGGAAATAAATAGCTTAATCACCTTTAATAGTCTTGGGCTCTATATTTTTACAATAAAGATCACTGGTGTTTCAGTTTGTCCTGCATGATCACTCACGAGGTGAAGTCTAGATACTTAATTGTTTGTGGTTTAGCAAGAAATTTTAATTCTATTTTAGTTTTATCTATTCTAGCCACAAGTTGGTCACATACAACTCCATAACTAGCAACTCTTCAGACCAGACTGGACCATCAAGATTCACTCTGAAATCTTTCCTTCTGGAATAACTTGGCACTAAAATACCCCATCTACCTGAAAGAGAATATATTCTCAACCAAACCAGAACTAGAAGAATTTAAAAATAAGAGGATTAATCTTGTGGGAACAATAGCACTTTTTTTCCCTAGAAACCAATTTAAAATACTTAACATATATATATATATGTTTATTTTATATTTTTAAATATATATATTTATATAATTTATATATATAATATATATATAATATATAAAATATATATAAATATATATTAAAAATATTATATTTTTGTCATCTATTGTTGATTAATAAACAATCCTGAAACATGAGTTTTATTTAGATATATATTTATTTATTTACATTTATTTATTAATTAAGAAGTTTTAGGTTCCTTATAGCAAGGCAGTTGAGTTATAAGAGTTGAGTAATTCAAGAGAGAGAAAATGGAGGCTGCCAATTCTATAAGGCCTGGGGACAGAAATTGTGTCATTGTCACTTCCACCATGGCCTGTTGGTCAGAATAAACACAGAACATGCTCATATTGTAGGGGAGAGGATATCAGCTTCACCTTTCCATGGTAGGAGCTAAATGAATTTGTGGCCAATTTTATTTCCCTAAAATATTTTGTTTCATAAATAATTTCAGTAATGTACTATAACCTTGCTTTTTGTTGAAGCTGAGGAAAGTACTTTCTATTTTTCCCAGTTCAATTCTGTTCCCTTGATAAATCATTTTATTTTGGTAACTTAATTTGCATCACTTGAATAAAATTTTCATAAAATACTTTTCTGTGAGAAAGATGTGGGAAATACATTCTGAAAGTAATAAATAGCTAATTATCAATCTAAATCTAGTGCTCAATCTGTGATGTAAATTAAACCATAAGAATTTTAGAATGATTCAGCCAAATATCCTTATAAACATGTTACATGATGGCTCTCTGATAGGTACTATTAGCAGAATAATTTATAAAGAACTTTCAACTTTTAAATGCTTATTGATTTTTTATTTTGTCTCGTTGGCTTTATGGCTATTTACTATGTTTTTTTTTTAGTACAGGTGAGGACAATTTCAATTATTCTTTTAATATCTGAAAATCATTATTCCATATGTCTATGGACTAGTAGATTCTGAAGAATAATTTGGGAGTAGGCCAAAAGTCACAAACATTTCAGAGTAAAAGATTCCTGAAAATCGGTACTTTCTTCCTCTCAATGATTTTTTTTTATTATGTCTTCTATTGCATTTCTCTTTGAACATGGTCTTTCTTATTTAATTAAAAAAATTGTTTAAGTCTGCTCCATGCCTAAGGTGGGGCTGGAACTCATGACCCTAAGATCAAGAGTCACATGATCTACTGCTTGAGTCAGCCAGGCTTCCCTAAACACTGTCTTTTTATCCCTTTAACTATCTGTTTCATTGATAGGATAATTGTAATATATCATTATAGTCTAAATGTTTGCACAGTGAATATGATGATAGATTATTTTAGCAAAAATATTGAAAAGGGAAATTATTTTAACATTGTTTTACTTATCCTAAAAATAAGAATTTATGTATTTGTGGTGATTTACCTTTTATAACCATATGTAGCTGTAAGTTTGTATTTAAAATAAATACAGTCTATGTAGAAAGTGATTACAATTAAATGTAATATAAAAGATCCTCTTTTTAGACATTATACACACCAAAAAAAACCCTGTAAAATGATGTAGCAACCATGTCAGGTACCTGCAGTAAACCATACCTCTTTCTTGTTAAATGCCCTATATGTAGCAATTTAGACAACATTTTTTTCAACTGGGACCAAATTATAGATTTTCACAGTACCTGAGCTAATTTTAAGAGTTTCCTTTGGTCACTTTCCTTGAAGTATTAATAATCAGAGTCTGTGGGTTAAATGTAATGATAGTTTTTATAAGTCTCTGTTATAAGAACAGGTAACAGAAGAACATGTAAGAAAAACATATGCTAATTCTAGGCCACCATGCTAATTGGTGTGTTGGTATTTTCCCTACCTTGTTATTTTGGGATATCAATGATGGTCTTATCTCAAATTCATATCATCCTAGGACTAGAATGGATTCTTAGACTTCCTTTAGAATAAACCCTTGTTGCAAACATAATTAAATCCTTATTATAGTAAAAAGAATGTCATAACCTCTTTACTTAAAAAGTTTTACAAATGAAACATTTCAAACATCTGTCTGGAGCCATATCTTCCTAAACTATGAATTTAATTGCTTAATTTCGGTGCAAATTTCTTTGTTGTTAAGATATTATAGTTTCATATCATTTGAGAAAAAGATTTTACTTGCTGTAGAAAGAAGAATCCTGGACAAAAATTATTTTGTAAAACATCACCATAAATCATATAAAATTAATTGTTTATAAAAGAGAGAATTAGGGGCACCTTGGTGGCTCAGTTGGTTAAGCATCAGCCTCTTGATTTCCACTCAGGTCATGAACTCTGGTTCATGAGATTGAGTTCTGCCTAGGGCTTTGAGCTGTCTGTGGAGCCTGCTTGAGATTCTCTCTTTCTCTGGCCTTCTCTTGATCATATTCTCTCTCTCAAAATAAATAAACAAACATTGAAAAGAGAGAGGATTAAAATGTCAGCATCTGTGAAAATTTAAAAATTTTAGCCTACTTGCAAGCTAACAAATTAGCCTGCCATATCTTCATGAATGCTGAAAGAAGACACAAGACTCCTATGTCAGAGATGAAAAACAGTTTGTTGCTCACAGCAAAAGCAAGACACAGAGTGTTACCATTTTGTACCATTTCCAGAACTCCAATCTTCATAGAGAAATATTAAGGAGAGTCACATAATACCTGTGCATATGGTAGTTGCATTATAGGAGAGGGACCCTGAATTTAGGTGTCCTAAGATATGCCTGCTCTTTGCCCTAGGGTAGACATCTTTGTTACACTCAACAGTGAGTGTATATTAGCTTTGTTCCATAGGGACATTATTTCTATCTTGGAAGGCTTTAAATAAACCTGTCCTTTCCTACTTTTTGTTATACAAACATCCTTAAAAAGATAATGTAGAGCAAAGAGTATCAGTGTTTCACTTTTCTAGATGAACAGAAATATAAGAAACACATGCGGAATTGTTTCTCAACAGTAAAATGTACAACATACGTTCCCTAAAACAAATATAATATAGAAATAAATATTAGCAGCATAACATATTCACTGTTTATTCATAATGCCCCAATTGAATGTCTAATTAGGTAGCAACTTTTTGAGTTTCTTATTTATATAAGGTATTTAAATAGTAAGTTTTAGGAAAATATCAGTCATTTTGGCTTTTTCCACGAAATCTAAAAGTGAACAAATAGTACCTCGTTTTTGCAAATTTATGTTACACATTATGTCAGTACCAAAAAATTATATTCTCTGAAGTGATTTATGATTTCTTTGGAGAAACATAATATCTATATATGGAGCAAACTAGGGAACAACTTATTGTAGTATATATTGAAATAGTAGATTGTGGATAAAGAATTAATATCCTATTGATTTAATTTATAAACCATTTTAACATATATTGCCTCATTTTGTATCCATGCCTCATTTTGTATTATGATATTTTATTGATTTTGCAATTTGAAACTTTTATCATCTCTGAAATAACCATGGATCTTATATTTGATGACATCTTACAAATAAAATAGCAATATTTTCTGAGTGGTACAGACAATAATGGTACATTCTTCCTCATTTGAGATGCATCATTTCCATTTGGAGAAGAAAGCAAAGCTCAAAAATATTAAGTTATTTTCGCAGGATAACACAACCAATAGATGTGAAGGCATAATTTGAATCTAAGCCTCTTTGTTTTGTTTTGTTTCGTTTTTTTCTAACACTGTTTCATCTAACAAGAAGTGCTCTCTGCCTCATGGCTTAACACCTCACGCTACTTCATTATTGATAGCACTGAGAGTTTCAGAAGAATAATATTTGCCCAGATTAGCTTAATACCAAATAGATCTTTTGTTTTAGTCCCACTGAGGATATCTTCAAAGAGTTAAAAGGTTAAATACAATAGAACTGATAGGAAAATGAAGCAAAATTCTGTTTGCCTATGTCCATCTGAATTGTGTGTCTCTTTCTCTTTAGTGAGATCTTTTTCTGTATTTGTAACATAAAAACTTTGGGGGCGCCTGGGTGGCTTAGTCGGTTAAGTGTCCGACTTTCGCTTAGGTCATGATCTCGCGGTTTGTGGGTTCGGGCCCCATGTCGGGCTCTGTGCTGACTGCCAGCTCAGAGCCTGGAGCCTGTTTCAGTCTGTGACTCCCTCTCTCTCTGACCCTCCCCTGCTCATGCTGTCTCTCTCTCTCTCTCTAGAAAAAAAAAAAACATTAAAAAAAAAACTTTGTCATAAGTACTTAAAATATTTTTCATTTTATAGTTGTCTTTAGTTTGTTTTTTGGTGTAAACTAGAATAATCTTTATTTGAAGTCTTCAATGTAAGTTCATAAACTATTACCTAATTGTTTATGCTCTCTTTTAATTTTTTAAAATGTTTTATATATTTTTGAGAGAGTGAGAGAGACAGAGTATGAGCAGGGGAGGGGCAGAATGAAGGGGAGACACAGAATCCAAACCAGGCTCCAGGCTCTCAGCTTGTCAGCACAGAGCCTGATGCAGGATTCGAACTCACAAACTGAGAGATCATGACCTGAGCTGGTCAGATGTTTAACAGACTGATCCACCCAGGTGCTCCTGTTTATGCTCTCTTTCATATGTGCGGTTTGTTTTTATATTCATAAAATGAGGTTGGTAATTTTACATTCGCTGCTGTTTTATAGTTTATTTAATGAATTGGGCTTTTCTGGTTTTTGTTTGTTTTGTTTTGATTTTTGTTTTTGTTTTTGACAATTGTTAGAGGACTTGTGAGTCTGGATATGTAAGATAGATCACACAGTGATCCAATTTTAAGAATGATGAGTTTACTTGGACTCACCCAAGGCAACTTATATTAAATTCATAGATTAGCCTTGCAATACTCCAAATGTTTCCATATGAATCAAATGAATGTCAGAATACATGACAGATGCCACAACCTGGCCCCTTCCTTCTTCCCCTTGCAGACACACCAAAAGTTAAGGCTTAACTGTGTATGCAGATTCCGAAATAGTTTGAAGGAAGTTACCTTTTAGTGTGAATTGAAGCACAGTGGTAACCCATACTGCTTGAACCTAATATACAGATTTCAAGTTGTTGCCATTGCACAGCTATGTGTCTAGTTGTAAAATGCTTGCAACGTACTATTTTCATATTTTATTTGAGATTTCGTCTCCACAGGCCCAGCTATGGTCTTCCACAGTAGGATACTAGGGGGGAGTTAATTATAGGTATGTATTTAAGAGAAAAGTCTGTAAGTATAAACACGCCAATGATATGTGGCCTGTTTTGGAGTTTCCTGGAACCTGGTGACTCACGGAAGTACAGGACATGCTATTTGTCTTTGTGGTCTCCCAGGTAACTCGGCTTTATGCTCTTTTTCTTAATAGGTAGGAAGTAAAACAAATTCTCCTTACCTTGGTACCTTGACAAATAAGACTAATTTTTTTCCTCTCCTTTTTAGTTTCTTTTTTCATTTTTCTTTTCTTTTTTTGGTGGGGGGGGTCAGTACCGCAGAACCCATATCATGTCATCTCCTAATCACTACTCCCAAAACTAAACACCGCAATGACTTTTATTATAATCAGTGTCCTGTAAAATCATCTGGAAAGAGAGAGGTCACAGCTACTTTATCTCAAAGAGATCTATATACCCCAGATATTAATATTTTTCTGTAAGTGTGATCATTATGATACTATACTGAGTTGTTGAAAGAAAGGAGTGTGAAAAAGAGCCTTATCCTAGAACCTCTTAGTTTTAACTTCATATATAATACCAGGTACTGCATACTATAAAAAATGTAGCTAGCAGGAAGAAGAGGATCTAGAAAAATAAAATGTATTGATTACCTAGTGTGTGTCAGGCATTATATTTGTATTATTTCTAGTTTAGTGGTTTTTGTAATGCATGTCAGATTCCCAAGACAGTATTTAAAGGCAGTGTGGAAAAGAGACACCAATTAGGGGCATTTGGATTGCCCTGGAAATGACCCAAACATTTTTTACCTATCCTTTCTTTTTAAATGAGAGTAACACCTAACCTTGAGTACATAGGTAAGAACATTGCCAAAAACCATAACAAAATTACAAAGTGTTAATTGCTGTATCTTCCTATAATTAAAATTTATTCTTACTGTTGAAATTTCTTTAATCTCTCTATTTATGAAACATGCTGAGAAGTTGTTTTCAGAAGATGGACTTACTGTCTTATAATAGTCTGGTAATTTCCTCCAAGATTTTTTCAACCTAGGTTTTAGAGCTTAAGTTCATGGACTTTGAGAGGAACTAGAAATGGGTAGATTTCAGGATCTGTCATCACTTCTTTGCTTTTATACAGAGTTTAAATAAGTATGAATCCATAAATGTTCTAGTTCAGTTTGTCCTGCTTCCTTTTTGTATTTTACATGACTGTAATTATTTAGTAGCAATTATTTTTTTGTCCATCTTAAGATGGTGAGATTCTTCCATATTGCATTTAAAAAAATATACCTTTAGGTGAGCACTTAGTAATACCTCATGGTTCTAATGAGCATTTCTCTGAATATTTTCCAGCTGGAACTATTCATCTGGATGATCTTTACTTCTGTCAGTTTATTGCAAATTATGCTGTTATTTAATAAAAGAAAGGAAAAAATAAGCATGGTGAATAGAGGAAAAAAGGGAAAGGGGAAGAAGAAAAAAGAAAAAGAAAATTTAATGACTAACAATAACAAAAGTGTATTTTTCATACATGGTGCTTAGGCATCTTGAGTTGGCTGTGACTCTGCTCCTCAGGTTCTGTGCTCTGGGACCCATGCAGATGAAGAAGACCCTTCATGAACATTGCTTGTCTCATGCCGAATGGAAGGGGGAAACTGGTAGGTATACCCCATGGAATAAAGCTTTTGCTCAGAAGTGGCACATGTCATTTTCCCCAATATTTCATTGGCCAAAGCAGTGTTCATGGTGAAATCTTTTATCAGTGGGACAAAGAAGAGTGGAATTTTGTAAAATAATGCAATCTATCAAATCACCTTGTGGGAGCTTCAATTACTTATCCATTTTTATTCCTGATAAGTTTTTCTCCCATTTTGTTAGTGCTTTTACTTTTTTTATTTTATTAGTTCTCAATTTTATCTTGGTTATTTATTTATTATAATCTTTAATTTAGTATGTCTTTAATACATTGACTTTTTATGATTAACAGTTGGCTTATTATCAACATTCTCATTTTTAATATATACATTAAATGGTATATATTTCCTCCTGATATAAGTTGAATAAGCATTCAAAGTAGTTTATAAAAAATAAATCGTGACTCTCCTTTAATCAAGGAGTTAAAGTTTCCAAGCATACTGAGATTTCCTCATAATCTTTTCTCATTCATTTCTAGTTTAATTGTGATCAGAGAAATACTTTATATGATTTCTATTTCTTCACCTTAATTGCCGAGAATAGTGAAGTCATATAATAAATGTTCTCTATGTAGAGAAAGGTATATTGTAGTTAAAGTAGAGAAGATGGCCTGCATGCATAGTATTATAAGATCAATTTACTAATCTTTTCTGGTTAGTATAATACATCAAGTGGTGTGAAAAAATCAAGCTAACTTTCCTGAGCCTAATGTGCATATCTTTTCCCACCTCAGGATTAATAACAGATGTTGGGAGCTTAAAATCTGCCATGGTGAGAGAATCAACACCACAAGATTCAGTAAATATTATAAACCAGGGCTTTGATTCTTGAGAGCCGTTATTAAACATTTACCAGGACACCATTGGCTATATGCTTTTTTTTTAAGTTTATTTATTTTTGAGAGAGAGAAAGAGAGAGGAGAGGCAGGGGCAGAGAAAGTAGGGGACAGAGGATCCTAAGCAGGCTCTGCACTGACAGCACAGAGCCTAATGTGGGGCTTGAACTCATGAACTTTGAGATCATGACCTGAGCTGAAGCTGGAAGCTTAACCAACTGAGCCACCCAGATACCCCACCATTGACTATATTCTTACGTGTATGTGTGTGCGTACACACTACCAGTCACTGAGAATAAGTATGTTAAAATTTCCCACCAAGATCATCTATAGATATTTTCCTGGTAGGTTTATCAATTGTTATATATGTTGAAGTTTACATCATCCTAAATTTAAGATTGCTATGTATGATTGCTGAATTGAACCTTTTATAACAATGAACTGTCTTTACTTCTAGTGATAGTTTTGTACTTCATAGTCTACTCTGAAATTAACAGATATGTATGATTTATTTTTATTAGATTTTCCATGCAATATATCTTTCCATTCTTTGCTTTCCATCCTTTTGAATAATTATGCTTAGATATATCTCATAAATAGAATATAATTGAAGTTTAATTTTTATCCGTTGGTTGGGCAGTCTTGTCTTCTAAATGAAGCATTTATATGATTTACATTAAATATTGCTACTCACATGTTCCCCTTAAATCTCCCAATTTATTAAGTGATTTGTCTTTCCTTCATCTGTGCTCTGTCTTGCTTCTTTTGGAAGTTATTGTGTGCATTTTATTGTTTCCTTTCTTCCCCTTTAGAAGTGTTTTCTAAATTCACTTTCAAGTGAATATATATATATTCAGAAAATATATAAATATATTTATATATATTCAGAAAAATAAAAACTAAGTGAATATTGCTTATACCTAAATTAGACAGAAAAAGAGAGAGAGGTCTATTATAATATTTACAGAACAGTTAATCTTCAAGTTAATAAAAAGAAAAATACAACAAAATCATATAGTCATTCCTAAAAGGTATAACGGCAAAGAAAAAAAAAAAAGACAGCATGGATGAAGCAAAGAGAAATCACTTAATAAAATGGAAAACTTAAGTAACAATATTAGATATAAGTAAACTAAATGTTCCATTTATGACAGAAGATTGTCATATTGGATGAAATTTTTCAATTCTATTTACACTGGGTTTTATAGTGTTTTATATTTTTTAACGTTTATTCATTTTTGAGACAGAGAGACAGAGCACCAGTAGGCAGAGAGAGAGAGAGGGAGACACAGGATCGGAAGCAGGCTCCAGGCTCTGAGCTGTCAGCACAGAGACGGGGCTCAGACTCACAGACTGTGAGATCATGACCTGAGCCAAAGTTGAATAATCAACCGACAGGGCCACCCAGGTGCCCCATATAGTTTTTTTTTAATCTGATGCTAAGCACTCCAGCATCTGCAGTGCCCATCGGTCTGTTCCTATTCTCTGTTATTTCTTTGGATTTTGTTTATTTGTTTCATTTACTTGAATTTCCAATTATTTTCATAGCCTGTGAGATATTGAATTTGCAATATTTTTATAGAAACATCTGAATAGCTGGCATGAAATTATCCCTCAAAGAGGAATTTATAGTTTCTGCCAGTCATCCATAGAAAGTAACCATCTAGAATCACAACAATCGGTTTCAAGTATTAAGTTAGTTGAAAGCTGAGCTGAAGTCCTAGTCATGGTCTTTCATTTCTTGTTCAGATTTATGCCTAAATTTCAGCCTTTGTCAGTTCAGCCAAAGCAAGGAAGTGTATCAAGGACCTTTTAAAAAGTCGTTCGATCCCAGCCACAGACCTCTGAGCACGCTCATCCATTAAATTCTCTTTCAGCATCTCAGCTTCTTGATTGTGTCTGTTTTCAGTTTTCAGGGGTAATGGATCTCCAGTTCCATGTCTTACTTCTCTGGGCCTATGTCTTTCTCCTTATTGATTCTTATCAGCTTTTTACCTTATGATTTTGTAAGTTATCTGAAAAGAATTTAAAAATATTTGTCCAGCAGAATAGTGGATCCAATTTAAGTAAAGTACTCTATCGCTACTGAAAAGGAGCCCTTGAGATCATCGGAATTTATTTTAACTGCAAGGTGACAGAAATATATTATCTTTTAATGCCTTTTTTTTTTTTTTGAACAAGCTGTTCTAGTCTTTATCTTTATGAAATCCCTTTCGTGTAGTTAAGGTACAGAAAGGAATTATCTCCAGTTTACACATGACATAATTAAGACATAGGATATGAGGCATAAAAATGTTAGTTTATTTTACAGCTCACAATCATGGACACAGAGTTGGGGATTTGAGTACTTAATTTCTTTCTAAATAAGTAGCATCAGCAATGTTAAAGGATCCTGGCTCAGCTAATGTGGGAGAAATGGTCATATTAAGATTTTACCTTTTTATTCTACTTACCAAATGGCTAACATTAAGAATAGCACACCTAGACTCATGTCTTATTTAGGTGAAAAGTGGTTGTCATATAGTAAATACTCAACAAACTTTTGATAAGATGGATGTGATTTAGTTGCAGTAGTTCTTATTAAAAATTAATAACCTATATCCTTTCTATCATTATTGAAAAGTAAAATTCTTTGGGATATTTTTTTCCTTGTTGCACATTAATGATATCGCATGATATCATATTGTGTAAGAAACTATTGGATTTCTGGTTACATAAAATATAGCTTCTATGTGTAACGTAAAAATATAAAAGCATCTGCATATCCATTTATCTGTGGCAACACGTTTCACTTGGATGTATATGACAGAAAATGATATTTTAATATGGTTGAGGTTAAGATTTATTTGAAAAGATTAAAAACTGCATTTCACAATTTTATAATGTATCTGTGGGATCCTCTTTGATATATGTTACCCACCACAGGTCTTTCCTCACTTGTTCCAGATTCCATTCTCAGAGGTGTAGACTAGCGCACTGAGCATATGTATAGACAGTGTTCATCCGGGTAAAATCTGGGTGAAATCAGGCAAGAATTTTTGCTTGAAAATTACATAGCGATTAAACCTAATCTGGGGCATTTACAATTTGCACATACTGAAGTATGTGCTACAAATTTATCTCATCCACTGGGTTTGGTAAAATGAGATGAAAACCTGTAATAATAAGATCAATACATGAATTATACATAATTATAGCCATTGAGAGAGAACTGGATATAAATAGATGCATGCTCTACTTCCCCTTGCGGGTCATCGTCTTCTGGGACAGTGCAAAATACGGGTAATGTGATATGTGGACTCAGTTCATGTGAGTTTTCCCTGTTGTTAATGAATTTGACAGAATTTTAAAATATAACGAGTCCAGGAAAGATTAGGAAAAATGAGAAGTCATCTTGTTACTTGTTTCTCTTCCTCTCTGACCTGTTCCCCACTTTCTGCAAAGGGAATTAATTCTGGTAGGGCTGGCAAAGCGATGGGAAAATTACAAGGAGTGGTCCAGCAGGAGGAAAAATATAGTAATGTACTAGTAATGCAGTATGAATGAAGCAAGAGGTATTGCTACTTTTTGATCTAATTCCATAAAAGAAGGTAATCACTACTTGCCTGTGCTATGCGGTTATAGAAATGTCAGTACAATTTTAAGGTTTTATATAGCCCATGGGTTTTTAACTTAAATTAGATGCAGCAAGAATAGAAAAGATTTAAAGACAAGCCAAGAAATAGTCATTTAGTGTGGTTATCAAGGAGAATTCTGCTAAAGCTCAAAGTAGTACAGGTAGTATGAAAAATATTTATGTCATTTCCAGTTTAGTGATTTACAAATAACTCACAAAGGAACCTACTAAAATTAGATATTTTCCAAATTTTATGGAGGTTTTTCTGAATAATTTGATGGATGGTCACTTTTACTGTTCACCCTGCATTTTAGATTCCAAAGGCAGCATTTTAGAGATTTGTATGGGAAGAAGATAGCAATTTGGGACATCTGGATTGCTCCAGGCATGACCCAAACAGTTTTTATGTGTCTCCTCCTCTTTAATGAGAATGATATCTAACGCTGACTGCCTTGGTGAGAACTTTGCCAACAACAGTAATGAAATTACAAAGTATCTTTTTGCAATTAAAATTTAGTATCACTGTGGAAGTTTATTTACTATTTATCCAACATGTTGAGAATTTAGAAGATGGGCTTATTGCCTTATAATAACCTAAAAATTTCTTCCAGTATAGAATTCCTTAATCAGGGTCCATGGATTTTGTGGAGATATATAAATAAGATGGATCTCAGGGACCAGATGCACAATTTTCTCCAGTTCATGGCTTCACATTCTCAAAGGAATCTTTGTTCCCCAAAAGCTAACACTCATTTGGGAATGTGATCCTTCTGTTACTACATGACATTTTGAAAGAAAGACGTGCGAAGTAGAACCATATCCTAAATGACATATTTGTAATTAGCACATAAAACACTTTTACGGTTATTAGGACATTTGGATGTTGATTATTAAAGCACAGCAAACTGGAAGGGAAGATTTTAGGTAAATAAAATACATTGATTGCCTACTATACTTAAGGCTTTATGTCTTGCCCACATAGAGATTTCATTCTTGTAAAATAAGTTGTATGCTTGTATGTTGCTAAATATGATGAGTATTTGAGATAAGAGTAGTTTTTAATGTCAACATCCATTATGCTTTAATCTAAGTCATTGAATTTGGCAGAAGCTAATGATCTGTACCCTCAAACTTTGCTCCACATTAGAATCATCCTAGGAATGATTAAAGCTCTCCAGAGAACTGGCCACCCCCAGACAAATTGGACCAAAAACTCTAAGGAATGGTTTACACATTGGCACTTTTTCTTTTAAATATCTTCTCAAGTGACTCCATTGTTCAGAGGGTATTAAGAACCAGTGCTCAACTATTTAAATGAATCATACCTAATACTATCATTCAAGGAGTACGTGCATTCAAGTACAATTTTACTTAATTTTTCCTGACAAACTAACCATTCATTCATTCATTCATGATTCATTGAATATACATTTATAGAATGCCTGCTGACAGGTGAGTACTTGGTAAGATGTTGACAACTAGTGGTAAATGTTTAGGTTTTATTCTTAAGAACATTACAGACATAGAAGTAAAATGATTAGTCTATTTGGGCTTGAACTACCATTGATAGGAAGTTGCTCAAGTAGTTTTGAGAGAAAAGCACTTTAAAAAATTCTTTGTGGTTTTGATATCTTGAGGTTTTTCAAGTAAACTTCAGACCTTTTTTTTCTTAATGTTCATTGTTCATTTCATCCTGCTGTCAAAAATTTAGCGCAGTTTTATAATGCTTCCTACACATGCAACTGGACTCAAACGGAGTAAAACACTTTACCTTTTATCTCTAAATGCAGGACTCCAAAATCTTCTTTCAGCATTCAGCAGAGTTCAGTCATCTTACTTTATTTCCCTGTAAACTGGCTTTTAGTTTTTCTTGCAGGTTAGAACTAATAAATGAGCTGAACTATATAGCAAGTTCACAAATCAATATGCAAAATCAACTATATTCTATACACTAGCAGTAAACAATATGAAAATGAAAATGAGAAAAGACTTCCATGTAAAATAGCAGGCCAGAAGAGAGAGGAGTGAAATGGGCTTGAGTTTGTAAAGGAGCGAAAATGTTCTATTGGTTGCAAAATTCTAGTAATGTGCTAGAAAGCGGTGGAATTGTACCCTTAAAATAGTTGACATTTACGGCACGTGAGTTATATTTTAATAATTTCATTAATAAATTCCCTTATAGGACTATCACATGTCATCTCTTCTTCTGACAATACCATTTGTTTAATTCTCATTTTCAGCCTAATTCTAGCCTCTCATTTCTAATTTTTTTTAATGTTTTATTTATTTTTAGGAGAGAGAGAGAGAGAGAGAGAGACAGCGTGAGCAGGGGAGGTCAGAGAGAGAGGGAGTCACAGGCTGAAACAAGCTCCAGGCTCTGAGCTGGCAGTCAGCACAGAGCCCGACGCGGGGCTCGAACCCACGAACTGCGAGATCATGACCCAAGCGAAAGTCGGACGCCTAACCGACTAAGCCACCCAGGCGCCCCATCTAGCCTCTTATTTCTAAACACACAGAGGCACACATGTAAGCATGCGCGCGCGCGCGCGCACACACACACACACACACACACACAGAAGCATACAAGAGGGGTAAAAATGCACCCCTTCTTTTGTATTCCATCTCTTATTGCTTCCTCTGGGTTCTTTGTTGATATCTTCTTCCCCCTGAACTCTCTGTATTGGCATCCTGAATTCAGTCCCTTGAATTCTAGATATACCAGATTCCTAGGATATCACAACTAGTCTCATGGCATTTAATACTATCTGTATACAAATTAATTCTGTGTGTATCTCTAGCATAGTGTTTATCTTAAACTTTCTGTTTCAACTGCCAACTCGACATCATCATCTAGATGAACATTTTCAGTGCTCAACTCCTTTTTCCACACCTCCCAAGCCTTTTATTTCCTACCGGCTCTTCCCTGCCTCAGCAAATGGCAACTGTAGGCTTCTATGTGTTTAGACCCAAATCTGTGGAATGCTTCTTGACTTCTTTCTCTTACTACATCTTGCTAGTGATTTTTTATTTCCTGTGCTGTCATATTAGCCTACACCACCATGATGTTATTAAGCCTCATTCTGGTACTCGGTATCAAGCAGGAAAAGGAGCTTGGGATGTTTACATTTAGAATGTATTTTTCACTTTATATGCCTGATTTCAGCGCAGTGACTCTAGTCTTAGTGTGGCATGCATTCCTTATTCTATAATCCCTCTCATATAACCATTAGAAAGTAATTTTTGAGTCTTCTGTGTTGGAGTAGCCATCCTCCATCGGAGCAGAGAGGGAGAGGCCATTTTTATTTTTTTAACAATGTTTTATTTATTTTTGAGAGAGAGAGAGAGTGTGTGTGTGAATAGGGAGGGGAAGAGAGAGAGGGAGACACCCAATCCAAAGCATGCTCAGGCTCTGAGCCATCAGCATAGAGACCAAATGGGACTCAGACTCACAAATTGTAACATCATGACCTGAGCTGAAGTCAGACCCTTAACCAACTGAGCCACCCAGGCACCTGAGGAGAGGACATCTAAGGATCTCTTTGCTTTTCTTTATTGCTTTTTTTTTTTAAAATTTAAATTCAAGTTAGTTAACATATAGTATAGTGTTGGTTTCAGGAGTAGAACCTAGTGATTCATCACCTACATATACAGTGCCCATCCTATCCCAACAAGTGCCCTCCTCAATGCCGATCACCCATTTAGCCCATCCCCCCACCCACCTCCCTGTCAGTGACTGTCAGTTTGTTGTCTATATTTAAGAGTCTCTCATGATTTGTCTCCCTTTCTTTCTTTCTTTGTCCTTCTCTTCCCCTATGTTCATCTGTTTTGTTTCTTACATTCCACAAAGAGTGAAATCATATATTTATCTTCCTCTGATTAACTTATGTCACTTAGCATAATGCATACGAGTTTCATCCACATTGTTGGAAATGGCAAAATTTCATTCTTTCTGATTGCCAAACAGTATTCTGTTGTATACATATATACACCACTTCTTCTTTATCCATTCATCAGCCGATGGACATTTGAGCTCTTTCCATAATTTGGCTATTGTGATAGCACTGCTTTAAACATTGGGGAGCTCCAGTGAGTCAGCATTTTTGTATCCTTTGGATAAATACCTAGTAGTGCAATTGCTGGGTCATAGGGTAGTTCTATTTAAAAATTTTTGAGGAACCTCCATGTTGTTATTCAGAATGGCTGCATCAGTTTGCATTCCCACCAACAGTGTAAGAGGGTTCCACTTTCTCCACATATTTAACAATGTGTGTTGTTTCCAGAGTTGTTAATTTTAGGCATTCTGACAGGTTTGAGGTGGTACCTCATTGTGGTTTTGATTTGTATTTCTCTGATGATGAGTGATGTTGAGTATCTTTTTATGTGTCTGTTAGCCATCTGGATGTATTCTTTGGAAAAATGTCTGTTTATGTTTTCTGCCCATTTCTTCATTGGATTAATTGTTTTTGGGTCTTCAGATTGGTAAGTTCTTTTTCTAATTAATTTTTAATTTTTTTAAATTATTTTAAAAATGTTAAATGTTTATTTATTTTAGAAAGAGAAAGAGAAAGACATAGAATGTGAGCAGAAGAGGGGTAGAGAGAGACACACACACAGATTCTGAGCTGTCAGCACAGAGCCTGATGTGGGGCATGAACTCATGAACTGGGAAATCATAACCTGAACTGAAATTGGATGCTTAACCAACTGAGCCAGTTAGGCACCCTCTAATTAACTTTTTAAGTGTTTATTTTTTTTTGAGAGAGAGAGCACAAGCAGAGAGAGACAGAGAGCGAGGGAGACACAGAATCCAAAGCAGGATCTAGGTTCTGAGCTAACAGCACAGAGCCCAACATGGGACTTGAACTCACAAGTCATAAGATCAAGACCTGAGGTGAAGACAGATGCTTAACCCAAACATCCGGGTGCTCTGAGTTTAGTAAGTTCTTTATAGATTTTGAATACTAACCCGTTAGCAGATATGTCATTTGCAAAATATCTTCTCTTATTTCATCAGTTGCCTTTTAGTTATGTTGTCTCCTTCACTCTTTAGAATTTTTTTATCTTGATGAGGTCCCAATGGTTCATTTTTGCTTTTCTTTCCTTGCCTCTAGAAACATGTCAAGTAAGAAATTACTATGGCCCAGTGAAAAGAGGTTGCTGCCTGTTTTTTCCTCTAGGATTTTGATAGTTTCCTGTCTCACATTTGTGTCTTTCATCTATTTTGAATTTATCTTTATGGTTTAAGAAAGTGGTCCAGATTCATTCTACTGCATATCACTGTCCAGTTTTACCAGCACCATTTGCTGAAGAGAGTGTCTTTTTGTCCATTGGATATTCTTTCTTACTTTATCAAAGATTAGTTGGTCATACGTTTGTGGGTCCATTTTGGGGTACTCTGTTCTGCTCCATTGATCTTAGTGTTTGTTTTTGTTCCATACTGTCTTGATGATTGCAGCTTTGTAATACGTCTTGAAGTCCAGAATTGTGATGTCTCCTCCTTTGGTTTCTTTTTCAACATTACTTTGGTGATTCAGGGTCATTTCTGCTTCCACACAAACTGTGTAATTGCTTGTTCTAGCTCTATGAAGAATGCTGGTGCTATTTTGATAGTGATAGCATTCAATGTGTGGACTTCCTTAGGTAGTATCGACATTTAAACAATATTTATTCTTCCAACTCATGCGCATTGACTGTTTCTCCATTTCTTTGTGTATTCTTTAATTTCTTTCACAAGCTTTCTCTAGTTTTGAACATAAAAATATTTTACCTCTTTGGTTAGGTTTATTCCTAAGTATCTTATGTTTGCTCGTGCAATTGTAAATGGGATCAATTCCTTGATTTCTCTTTTTGCTACTTCATTATTGGTGTATAGAAATGCAACCTATTTTTATACATTGATTTTATATCCTGTGACTTTTCTGAATTCTTGATTCAGTTCTAGAAGTTTTCTGGTGGAATCTTTTGGGTTTTCCTCAGAGACTATAATGTCATATGTGAAGAGTGAAAGTTTACTTCATCCTTGCCAGTTTGTATGCATTTATTTATTTGTTTGTTATCTATCTCAGGATAGTTTCCATCATGATCTTGCTTACTTGTTTTTTGTTGTTGTTTTCTTTTTCTCTGTTTACAATTTCAGTCTCTTTCCTTACAAATATATCATACAATGAAGGGAAAAACAACACATAGCACTTAAGGAGATGGTGTTTCACACTGAGTCACCTACACAGCATGGTGTTAACACTAAGATAGTTGCTTAACTTTAGTTTTATTTTCCTCAAAATTTAACATCCAGCCTATTAAGAAAAAACACTGGTTAATGTTCATTAATAAGGAGTGATCAGAACATTAGTAAATCTGAAAACACGAGGTCATAGAAGTCAGGAAAGAAATTTTTAAGGGTGTGTGGGTGGCATTTAAACATTAGATTCTTGACTCTGGCTCAGATCATGATAGCAAGGTCATGAAATGGAATCAGCCCTCCACCAAGCTCTGCACTGAACATGGAGCCTGTTTGAGATTCTCCCTCTCCCTCTGCCTCTCCTCTGCTTAAGGGCATGCAGTCTCTCTCAAGAAAGAAAGAAAGAAAGAAAGAAAGAAAGAAAGAGAGAGAGAGAGAGAGAGAGAGAGAGAGAGAGAAGAGAAGAAAGAAAGAAAGAAAGAAAGAAAGAAAGAAAGAAAGAAAGAAAGAAATTTTCAAAAGAGGATGTGTCACACAAGTGTCAGGTCATGATAAGATGACCAATTAGATATTGAATGAGAAGGCCCTCCTGGAGAATGTCAAAGACAAAAGGAGAGCTGAGTATATTGATTTTGGGGAGGGTTTTCTTTTTGAAAGAATGTGGAAGGATGACAGGGGATTGGCTGTGAGAGGGAAGTACTCTGACTAATTCATTTGATAGTGGAACACCGTCATTTAGGCATAGACAAATAGCTGCCCAGTTTCTTCAGTGGGATAAAATTTGTTGCTTGAATGCCATGATAAACATTATGGAATTATGTGACATCTTTCTAAAGATAAATTTTAGGTAGCCTCCCTTTCATATGCTCCTAACTGTTTTTTCCATGGTATAAATTCCTTTATTATTTTCTTTCTTTCAATTCAGTTTGGTCTGCTTTGTATTTATTGGCTAAATATCCTATGTTTTGGCATTCGGTTGTCATTTGCATTTAGTTTTCTGAGTTATGTACTTAGATAATTTTTCTATATGTATATGTACTTCAGTAGGAAGATTACATAGATGACTATATTATGAAGCTACATTAAGGCAGAAGCCTATATAAAGACTTTGATAAGGTGTCTTGTGTTTTTTGTTCTTGAAGTTCTTTTATTTCAGTTAGAGCATAAAGAACTATATATGGCATATATGTTGTTTAATACATGTAATATATAAAGCATTATTGCTTAGAAATTACTATATCATACATATTTGTGGAGAGGTGACATAAGAGAGACCCATTTGATAATATTTCCTGTGCTTGTCAACATATTTGATTAATACATTGGCAAATATGATGCAATCTATTGTACACTGAAATACTGTAACAAGGGAAGCTGTTTAATAGGGCTTCAGGAGTCATCCTTTTTTGGTCTTAGATAAAACATTGCTCACCCAACAATGCATATTGTGCTAGAGAAGAATTGCAATCTATTTAGATATACTATAAATTAAAGAACTTCATGGAGCTCTTTCTCTTACTCACGTTGAGCAGTCTATCTCACATCCTGTCAGTTAGGAAATGAAATAAATACCAGAATTGTAAACAACAAGCAATGTATATCTTCTTTTTTTTTTTAATATTTTTTATTTATTTCTAGGAGAGAGAGAGAGAGACAGCGTGAGCAGGGGAGGGTCAGAGAGAGAGGGAGACACAGACTCTGAAACAGGCTCCAGGCTCTGATCTGGCAGTCAGCACAGAGTCCGACACGGGGCTTGAACCCACGAACCGTGAGATCATGACCAAAGCGAAAGTCAGACGCTTAACCGACTAAGCCACCCAGGCACCCCGGAATGCATATCTTTCTAAGATAACGTTTAGCCTTATGTATATATATACATATATACATACATATATATATAAATTATTCTACCAAGGACTCCACCAAAAAACTCTTAGAACTGATAAATGAGTTCAGGAAAGTTACAGGATATAATCAACATATAAAAATCATGGGGTGCCTGGGTGGCTCAGTTGGTTAAGCATCTGACTTCAGCTCAGGTCATGATCTCACAGTTCATGGGTTCAAGTCCCGCTTCAGGCTCTGTGCTGACAGCTAGTTTAGAGGCTGGAGCCTGTTTCATATTCTGTGTCTCCCTCTCACTCTGACCCTCCCCTGTTCATGCTCTCTCTCTCTCTCAGAAATAAATAAAAAACATTTTAAAAAATTACTTACATTTCTATACATCAACCCTAAATTATCTGAAAGAAAAATAAAACAACGCTATTCACAATAGCACCAAGATTAGTAAAAGAATAAGTTCAACCAAGGAAGTAAAAGATCTATACACTAAAAAGATTAAGACATTGATGAAAAAATTGAAGAAAATACAATTAAAATATACTCTATGTTTCAGGGATTGGAAGAATGACTATGGCTAAAATATCTCAACCCAAAGCCATCTATAGATTCAACACAGTCCTTACCAAAATTTCAATGGCAAGGAGATAGAAACAACAATCCCAAAATTTATATGTAACTACAAACTCTCCAAGCAGCCAAAGCAATCCTGAGAATGAAAAACAAATTGGAGGCATGACACTTCCTGACTTCAAAATATATTACATAGCAGTAGTAATCAGAACAGTGTGGCACTGGCATTTCAACAGGCACACAGGTAGATAGAACAGAACCAAGAACTCAGAAAGAAATCCTCACTTATCTGGTCAATTGATATTTGACAAAAGAGCCAAGAATATTCAATGAAGACAGGATAATTTCTTCAATAAAGGCTCATGGGATGTTCACATATAAAAGAATGAAACTGAACCCCTGTCTTAAACCACTCACAAATATTACTTTGAAATAGATTAGAGATATAAATATAAGAGCTGATACTGTAAAATTCCTAAAAAAACATAGGGAAAATTCCTTAATAGTCTTAGCAACAATATTTTTTAATGACACCAAAAGCACTAACAAAACAAAAAATAAACAAGTGGGACTACATCAAAGTAAAAGCCTTCAGCATAGCAAAGGATGTTAGCAACAGAATAAAAAGGCAACCAAGGACTGGGAGAAAGTATTTGCAAACTATAAATACGATAAGAAGTCAGTATGCAAAATACATAAGGAACTCCTATAACTCAATAGTAAAACAACCAAGTACTCCAATTAAAAACTGGGCAGAGGACCTGAACATTTTTCCCAAGAAGACCTGCAAATGCCTAACAGGTATATGAAAAGATGGTTGACCCCACTAATCATCTGAGAGAAACAAATCCAAACCACGGTGAGCTATCCCCCTCACATCTGTCAGAATGGCAATTATCAAAAAGACAGGAGACAACAAATGGTGGCAAGGCTGTGATGGAAAAGGAACCCTGGCGCACTGTTGGTGGGAATGTACATTAGCGTAACCACTATGAACGCAGTACTGATGTTCCTTAAAAATTAAATAGAGAACAACAATCTGTTTTTAGCAATCCCGTTTCTGGGTATACATCTATAGAAAATGAGATTACTTATCTTGAAGAGAGACTCTGAATCACCATATATATTGCAGCATTATTTACAATAGCCAAACATGGGAATAGTTTGTGTCCACTAAGATGAATGGATAAAGAAAATGTGTGTGTGTGTAGTATACAATGAAATATTACTTAGTCATAAAAAGAAGAAAATCCTGTCTTTGCTTTAGCATATATGGACCTTGGGGCATTATGCTAGCTGAAATATGTCAGACAGAGAAAGTCAAATGCTGTATAATATCATTTATATGTGGAATCTAAAAGAGCCCAATCTGTAGAAATAGACTATAGATGGGTGGTTTACAGGGGGTAGGGGCTCTGGGAAACAAAGAGATGTTGGCATAGTGTATAAACTTTCAGTTATAAGATGAATAAGCTCTAGAAATCTAATATATAGTATGGTGACTATAGTTAACAATACTGTATTATATATTCCAAAGTTGATAAAGAAGTAGACCTTAAATATTCCCACCACACAAACAGACTCACACACACACATAATTATGTGAGGTGATGGATGTGTTAACTAATTTTATAGTGGTAATCATTTCACAGTGTATATCAAATCAACACATTGTACACCTTTAGCTTACACAATAAGTCAATTATATCTCAGTAAAGCTGGAAAGAAAGCCAGAATATGTTTGTTCTGAAGTTGATTTATTTCTTTAAGCAATTCTAAATATTAGGAAAAAAGCCTCAAGTCCATTAAGTCAGTACCAAATAGGAAGAAGTAAAACTGAAACACCAATTTCAGAAATAATTATAAAAATGGAACTGTCCAGAGAGTAAAATATCAAAAATTACTTAAAGAACTAGAGGACAGATTATTATAAGTGATCTAGATTATTGATGGGATCACAACTGTCTGTGCATGGTAGAAGAGTACAAAATATAAATTCTGGGAGGTGATATTTCAAATAAGCTTGCTCTGTATCTATTATGGATAAACTCAATAATGAAGCAAAAGAATGTCTCAGAGAATAAATATTCTAAATCACCAAAATATTAGAAACAAGCCCAATTATTTTACTATGAGGTCATAATACAACTGAAGACCTTCTTGAAGGAATGAAATGATGTTTTTATTTTGAATAAAAGTACTGCCTCTTTCAAAATTTTTCTTTTTTCCTTTTTGAGGGAAAATAAGCTCAAATTTTTATATTAAAAATGCCAGGTGAACACTTGCCTTACATTGTATTTATTAATTAAAACTTTAACCTCCTATCTCTTTTCCTAAGTCCAGTGACCTGACTTTCTATTAAAGTCTAAAGTAAATGACCAGATACCTTGAGGAGTATGGGTGACTGATATTAAAATTATTAAAGGCATATTTCTTAAGTGATGTTATTAAATATTAAGCATCATCATAATAATAGTTTAATAAAAAGCCACCAGTTCTATTTCATGTAAAATTAGAAAAAATGATTTATTTTGATGAATAAAAAGGCAAGAAAGTGCATCATTTTCATCTAGATATGTCATTTATTTAATTTATGCAATTATAAAACTATTATAGACATATTTCAAGTGATCTTTTGTGAAAGAAATGTTAATGCTCATGAAAAGACAAACTCAGATGATTGTAGGTAGTGTACGCTATTTGCTCTTTAGAGATATGATAAAGAAATGCACAATGACTTTAGTATGCTCTAATTACAAACAGAGTGACAGGTCCTAAATGACCCGTGGTGGTGCTAGGGACAAATTACAGGTCTGTCAAGAATCTCACTCCTGGGGCCCCTTTGTGGAACAGAAGCATAGGGATGGTCCATAAACTCGAATCTGTCCTGCCTCTATTTATGGCTCAAGCGGAAGTCATATTTCCCGATTGGTCACCTGCCACTGCTGGTACCCCTTTCTCTGTGTGAGGAGTTATGTGTGTATGTGTATCTTCTATATAACATTCTCTTTTAATCCACACCGAAGACCTACTGAGAAAAATTGTGTTAGGGAATCATATCAATCTTTCAGACAACATAGCCTACCTTCCACATTGCGGTAGTACTGAACAAGCGTAAATTTCCTCAAACAAAACAAAACACAACAAAACAAAACAAAACAACAACCAGCAGAAAGCATATCCTTACAAAAATTTGCTGCTGATAACACTTACGAGGCAGCCAGGCCTCTAGAGATTCAGAGACACTGCCTTCCTTCAAAATAGATTTACACTTAAAACCAAAAACACCATGAGTTCTGTTCTCCATGCGAATGAAGACGACATTGTACTTGTAAAGGGAATACCTAGAGACTGGTTTGCACACTTGATTTTTTTAAAAAAAAATTTTTTTATAGTTTATTTTTGAGACAGAGAGAGACAGAGCATGAGTGGGGGAGGGTCAGAGAGAGAGGGAGACACAGAATCCGAAACAGGCTCCAGGCTCTGAGCTGTCAGCACAGAGCCGGTAGCGGGGCTTGAACCCACCAACCATGAGATCATGACCTGAGCCAAAGTCGGATGCTTAACCAACTGAGCCACCCAGGCATGCCTTGGTTTGAACATTTTAATTTAATTTAATTTAATTTTAAGATACTTTTATAGTGTTTATTTTATGTTCAAGATTTTTGTTTGTTTTCATTTTGTTTGTTTGGTAGTTATGGACTGTTTAATCCTGAAAACAAACCTTGGAAGAAGATATTATTTTTACCCTATATTACAGATGAGGTAATATAGCCTTTTTTAAAGCGTTTGTTGTAGTTTTTATACTCTACTGCTATAGAGAATAGAATTGAACAAGTGTTCTGGGTGCTGTACTTTGAAATCCGTCACCCTGTTTGTGGCAAGGTTGTGCCTCGCACAGGCTGCTCTAGGACAGTGACATGGTTGGCGGGACACATGGCTGTCAGGACCCTTAGAGGACAGACTCTGGCCACACATTCTTGAGACTGCTCCTTGAATGGCAGTGCAAGATGCTTCCACTCAACCTTTTGTAAGCGCAGTTCTACCTAACTGTTCCATGGGATGACACACATGGAAATATTTTCTTTCATGATTTTAGTGCATCCCTGGATTGTCAAACTTTTGAAGAATGCAATGAATGAAGAAACCCCTCCTCAAAAAAGGAAGAAATCAATCACTATGGTGTTCGATTTCACTTATGAATGTAAGTGCAGAGTCCTTATCAATATGCCTGAAAATAATTCAACACCAAATTCAAGAAAAATCAGAAATGAGTATTAATAGTGTTTTAAGACATGTGGTGCCAAAACGTATTTGCTAATACTCAAAACTCATTCTTCAAAAGAAGTTAAATTGGTAGTGTGAGATTACTTTGTTAAGATGATAAAAGAAAACTATCTCATATTGTTTTAGAATTTAATGTCTAAATTAAAAGACTAATCACTTTTCAAAAATAATTGTTAAAATTGCCAGATCTGTAAGTAAAAGATTTATAAAATTAATGTAAAACCCCAGTGAAAAGCTGAGTTTTTAAGTTTCTTTAAAATTTTTAAAAATATTTTTATTTATTTTTGAGAGAGAGAGGGAGAAACAGAACACAAGTGGGGGAGGGGCAGAGAGAAAGGGAGACACAGAATCAGAAGCCGGTTCCAGGCTCTGAGCTGTCAGCACAGAGCCCAGCAAGGGACTTGAACTTATGAACTCTGAGATCATGACCTGAGCCAAAGTCAGTGCTTAACAGACTGAGTCACCCAGGTGCCCCTAAATATTTTTCATCTAAAATTTTTTAAGTTTGTTATTTATTTTCAGAGAGAGAGGGAGCATGAGCAGGGGAGGGGCCATGAGTTCTGAAGTGACCTCAGCAGAGAGCCCAATGTGGCGTTCGAACTCACCAACCCTGAGATTGTGAGCTGAGCCAAAGTCAGACAAGTAACCAACTGAGCCACCTCAGCACCTTGAGATTTTAAAGTTTTTAATATAAAGGTATTAAACATTAGCTTAGTTTTCTAATTGAAGAAAAAAACCTCTGGATAATCTTTAGTGTGCAAAACAATTTGCCCTTGAGTTGTCAAAAGACCTATATTTAAAAGACCATTATATAAAGACACCTCCCATTATCTGATAAGTTTCTGCAAATTCTATGTGGTTTTATTTTCCTGTTAAGAAAAAAGCCAATCTTTTGAAAACTGATACAAAATTCTGGATTTTTAAAATTGTAAAAAGATAAAAGGAATTATTAAACTACATTATATCATTATAGTTCATATTAGAGTTTGTAAAATGACATCTACAAATATGAAACATTATTTTTTCATTTTCTGCTAACTTTTAAAAGCTCTCTAGGGGTGCCTGGGTGGCTCAGTCGGTTAAGCGTATGACTTCGGCTCAGGTCATGATCTCACAGTTCATGGGTTCAAGTGCCGCGTCGAGCTCTGTGCTGACAGCTAGCTCAGAGCCTGGAGCCTGTCTTCGGATTCTGTGACTCCCTCTCTCTGACCCTCCCCTGCTCACACTGTCTCTCTCTCTCTCTCTCTCTCAAAAATAAATAAAACAGTAAAAAATTTAAAAAAATAAAATAAAAGCTCTCTAAATTCTAGAATATTTTGGGTAAAATATAGTACTCATAGTAAAAAAAGTTAGGATTGAGGCATGTATTATTCCAGTTATTTAAAGTAAGATTTTGATTCTGTCAAGGTTTTGTGCATCAGTCAATTAACTCTGACTTAGAGCTGCTCCAAGCCACATATAGCCTTTTGCAAATACATTCTATTCAACTGTCTTTATACTAGATTATAAATGATTTGAGTACAAGATCTAAGACTTACTTTGGCATTCCTATCAAGAGGGAACCAGATATGAAACTGGTTTCTTTGATGAAAACCTGTGTAATACATATTTCAGTGACAACGTAGATATCATTGATTATAACATGTAGCACTAAGGAGAAACAGTGCCAATTCCAAGGGTAACATCCACCTCTATTTCAGAGGTGATACATGTGCAAAATTTTGCCTCTTAGAATTCATGAGATACGGTACTGCCACCTTTACTGTCGACTCTGAGATCCTCCATGATGCTTTAAAAGAAATACCCATGGTCTTGAGCCTTGGTCCTCTTTCTTAAGCTCTGAAATTCAGCCAAAACATAGTACCTTTCAAGGCTGGCATAACAATATCCACAGACTTTGATCCCTTGTGTAACTCAATCTGCAAGTAAATCCTAAGTGTCTCCAGTATTTTCTTCTCTCAAGTGCCCATTTCCCATTCTCTATGGGTCCATCAGGATTTCTTTTGTTTACCTTAAACCCACCATTTTGTATTTTTTGGTCTGTATTCTGGATGCAAGTCTATTCAGTCACCTATTCAACTCATATTGTCTTTTCTTTTGCGCCAGTGTTTTGCTCCATCTGTTTCCTAGTTTTTTTTTTTTTTTAACTTGCCTGACTGAAATGCTATTGTGTTTGTAGTAGGTACATATTTTACTGTTTATATGCTCACATGTGTAAATGTAACTGCATCTTTGTGTCTCAATTTAACTTTTATTTTAAACCTCATTCCGCTGAATAATGGAAAACTTAGTCTTGCCAACTCAAAGTAAATTCACTCAAACTTGTTATTTCTGTTTAATATGAGTTTATAATTCAGTCATGTTAAGATCCAAATGGACTTCTGAGGTCTTCTCCATGTCTGTCCATAATGAGGTTAATTAAATTATAAGTCTTGCTAAGCACATCTGTTGCTAGAGGCTCATGGTCAAGATAGCAATCTCTAGATTCTTCAGGATATTGAATACAGCTGAAGTCATAGGGTTGGTATAAGAACGATGAGCTGAACGGAATTAAAGTATATTATTCCAGAGGGGCACCTGGGTGGCTTAGTCGATTAAGCGTCCGACTTTCGCTTGGGTCATGATCTCACGGTTCGTGGGTTCGAGCCCCGCGTCGGGCTCTGTGCTGACTGCCAGCTCAGAGCCTGGAGCCTGTTTCAGTCTGTGACTCCCTCTCTCTCTGACCCTCCCCTGCTCATGCTGTCTCTCTCTCTCTCCTAGAAATAAATAAAACATTAAAAAAAAATAAAGTATATTATTCCATTTCCATTTTGTCTTCTGCTACCAATGACCCTGTAATACATGAACTATAGCTTCACAAAATTTCCACTGCAGCTGGTCCAGACTATACTGGGAAAACTATCTCAATGGTTTTCTTGCAGTGACCTTCTGTATGTCATTTGGAGACAAGGAGAGATTTCAGATTCCACTCCACTCTGCAGACACAAACAGCATGAGTGATCAGTAGGCAACAGAAGTCTTCAAATGCTACCTGTTTCCATAATAAAGAGAAGATTTCCTCTCTCCAGCTCCACATTTTTTCTTCTTGCCTCAACTGAACTCAGATATAGAAACATAGGTTATCCCTACTCTTGGACTCCAAACTTGAAGGTAGATTCCAGACTGACAAGTGGACGCGGTGATTTTATACTTACCCACCCACCCTCTGTGACCTCCCCATCCTCTGCCACACATACAGATTACTTCTAACACATTAGCTTCCCCCCTCCAAAAACTTTATCTCCTTCATTACAAATCCTGAGTTTTCTAGTTCAGAGATTTTAGGGAAGAATGTCTTTGGCCAGTACATGTGGACATTCTTCCTCACATCTGAGTCCAAGGCTTTTGTTACTAGAAATGGTAAATGTGGTATCTTTTCTCCCTGGCTTTAATCCAACTCCTGGCTGCACTGAATGGTGGTCCTGGCTCCTGCACTCTGAGTTTCAGTGATCAAGGGCAGGAGAAAAAGATTGTACAGTTTATGTCTCAGATTAGGATTCTGCCACACTCTGTTATTAACTTCATACACTTATTTAATTTTTTCTTTATTTTCTGAACTGAGCAGAAACATGGCTTTTTCCAGAGGGTGCTACAACCTTAAAGCCCACCTAATTCTCCCTGTTTCTTCATGCCTCATGTGGCTCAGGGTCAAGAGACGCCATATGTCCTCTTTACTCTCTGAACCTGGAATGACTTTCATCCCTCCAATCTCCTGTGGGCACTCTTCTTGTGGGCATTCACAAAAATTCATATGATGGAATTTTATTTTTTTTTAAATATTTTTATTTATTTCTAGGAGAGAGAGAGACAGCATGAACAGGGGAGGGTCAGAGAGAGAGGGAGATACAGACTCTGAACAGGCTCCAGGCTCCGAGCTGGCAGTCAGCACAGAGCCGGACGCGGGGCCCGAACCCACGAACCGCGAGATCATGACCTAAGCGAAAGTCGGACGCTTAACCGACTAAGCCACCCAGGCGCCCCATATGATGGAATTTTAAAATGGACACTGGTCTATTGAGATATAATTAACATCACTTTTCAAACTGTGATAACAAAGGTGAGAATTTTCAGGCAATTTTGATAAAAATGGTTATGTGACTTTTTAAAGTATTTTTTTAAATTTGTGTGAGTGGGAGCGTGTGCACACACAAACCCATATGAGTGGGGGAGGGACAGAAAGTGAGAGAGAGAAGGAATCTCAGGTAGGCTTCACACCCAGTATAGAACCAAAATTGGTGCTTGATTTCACAACCTGGGATCATAACCTGAGCTGAAATCAAGAGTCAGACACTCAACCTACTGAGCCATAACCCAGGCATCCCTAACACTGGTTATTGACTTTAAGTACCTTTTCAATTTAAGCATATAGAAAGGTTGAGAGTGAGAAGATGAATGAAAGGGATTTGGGGTTGAAATAGTGTTTGATATTTAGAGTTGATAAAAGGTGTTTTTTTAATGAAAAATAAGATACATCAGAGAAGTCGTGAGTCCTGTGTGATTTTTCGATTGGGGCAGTGAGTAAATGAATAAATGCTGAGGAACAGTGGGGGATGAGTGGGAGAAAGCTCTTTGTTTCATGCCACAAATAGTTTTAGAATGAAACATTGACATCCCGTTCCACTATTTTTCTTGGTCATTGCCAGCCCCAAAGTTCATTGTCTTCCCACTTACTCACTGAAGATATAGCATATGCCACGTAGTGGTCCCTACTTCCTTAAGTCCTGACTCTGTGGGTTACTTTATCATCCATGTAATTGATCCAGACACTATTGTGTCATCCATTGCTTTATATCCAGTGTCATCTTCCAGGCATTCAGTAAGCCTCCTGCCCCTGGTCTCACTTTGGACTATGCAGTTGGCCAGAATTTCTCCACTTATAAAATAATAAATACATTGTTATATCTAGCCACAACCTCCTTCTCTAACCTCCTCTTTTAATATAAATAACTCCTCCACACTATATATTCTTAACCTATGGAGTCCTCTGCTTTCTCCACAGCAGTTCTCTCATCAGAACTCTTTATGTCTTTCTTAAATTTTAATGTTATGTCTACTTTGACCACCTCTTTTCCAGTATCTTCATTACTTTCATCCCGTTATCTTTTCATCACTCTTGTCTTGCAAAATCTATCTTGGTTGAGATTCATAGGTCCCCTTCCTCCAGGCTGGCATCTGTGTATGTGAAGAGTGATTTAGAAGATCACAAAATCGTGCAAATTCATGTTCAAGGAATCCATCGGTCCTTACCATAAGTAGCTCCTTTTCCCTTTCCAAAAATGGTTATTTCAAACATCCTTTGCTGTCCACAAATTTCTGACTCTCCTTTCTGCCCTTAATTCTCAACAGATGATTTCATCTTTCTACTTCTTGTACATCACAGAGAGAATAGGTAATTACTCCTTTAAGTTTCTTCAACCAACTTATAATTACACCCATTCTGCAATCTCACCCATCTTTGGCTTCTAAGTCTTCTTTGGAAAATGTGTTGTCCTGAATAGTCTTCGACTTGAGCTACTGATTCTTGTCAATTTTCTCCTTCTAAACTTCCTTTCATATGAATTCCACTGCATCCAATGTTTTTCACAGGATACAGGAAGAAAGAAAACCTCCTCCAACCATATACCCTTCTTCGACTTTACCCTCTATTTCCCCTCTCTCAAACCCATATTTTTTGAAGGGAATTGTCTGCCCCTATTTACTTTCTGATGACTCTAAATTCTACTGCACTTTCGCCTTCACTCACACCACGCATTGAAACCTCTCTTGTCAAGGCCACAGTGACCTCTTTGCTGCTAAATCAAATCTAGCATTTGAGAATATACAAATTATTTTTTGCCTACCTGCTTTTCTTTTAGTATTATTTAGACTTTGTAGTATTAGCTACATTTTCTGAATAAGAAACTGATGTTCTGAAAGCTAATTTAGTCAGTATCACCGACATAACTATAGCTGGCAACAGTTGATCTTGAATCAAGGCCTTCTGGCTCAGGATCCTGTGTTTTGCCATGGTAAAATAAGGTGAATCAATTATACTTCTATCCATTATTCCATAGATATTTACAATTTATTTTTTACTTTATGCTGTATATTTCCATGGCCCACATTGATAGCAGATGCCACAGCATCTGAAGTTATTAATAATTCAGGATGACCCAGAAATTTCCGGGGGAAGGAGAAGCTAATGAGAACAGTTTTGCCTCATGAATTTCTGAGCAAACGTAAAGACACTGAACATGATAGACTATTTTTCCTACATAATGTAAATTGACTCAAGTGAAAGTCTAAAATCTAAAAAAAGAAAGAAAAAACACTGAAAGAGTAGAATCTTACCCATTGTTAGGAATTAGCTTCTAGATTGGTCTTAAAAGCCAAATATTGAATGATAGATCTCTGATCTGATTTGGGAAAAAAAATCCAAATTTTTCTTTCTCTTTATATAAATCTCTGCATTGAGAAACTTCTACTTTGGCAATAAGAAACTCATAGAGAATAGTTATCATCCACAAGAATTTTTGGCTCACTGCTATGGTATAGGTTGTGCAAAGTGCCTGAAAGCAGAAAAAAATAAGCTCTGGAGAGCAGGCTTTCCAGAAGAAATGGCACTTGAGCTAAGACTTAATAGGTTGTAGATATTTTTCAATTGGATAAGAGAGGAAAGGCATCTAAGCCAAGGGACCAACATATGCAAAATGCAGAGACACCAATATCCTGGTGTGTTTAGAGAACTACCAATCAGTTGTTCCAATGAAATAGTAGTCAAGTCTTTAAAAAAATCTAACTACCAGGGTGACAATTCAAAGTAGTTTGGAGAACTAAAATCAGCAGAGTGGATTTATTGTTCACACAGTGGAAAATCTCCCGAGTGGCTGGTTTCAAGCACAGATGGATGGGAGGATTTAAAAGATGTCATCAATTTTCTGTTTTGTTTCCCTCTCCTGTCTTTCTCTTCCTTTCCTTCCTCCCCTGATCTCCCTCTTTTCTCGTTTTCCTTCTCTGGTAGCCCCATTCTTACACAGGCTCTTTCTTACACAGAGCAATGAAAATAGCTACCAGCAGTGCTAAGCTAAACTCATCCCCGTATTCCTGGATCACAAAATGTGTATTTTCTATCCACATTTCAGTTATATACATACCAGGTTAAGAAACCCTGTTCTAGTTGAACAGGCCTCCTTTGTCAGGAATGTGATAATTAATACGTAAAAAAACCATAATTCATATCTAAGAAAAAGGTAACTAGTACTTTTAGTGATAATGTAGGGAAACAAAAATTTTACAGTCATTTTTGATGATTTGGGCATATATTGCCTTTACTGTGTTTATGTCATATTTTTTCACCCATTATGTATTAATGTAAATATAAGGGTTTTTTTCATTAGTGTTAAACTCTGCACAAGTTTGAAGCTGTGTGCAAAGTGCAAAGGAAAAAATGCACATTTTACAATGTGTACATCACTAGCCATTAGCCTTCCAGGAAATAATTCCCAGTTTTTACTTGCATCAGCAATCTACCTGTTTGAATTTTCCAACAGCAGGGACTCCTTGAAATTATATAGCTTTGTAATTGTTAATATGATAATACGATTTTATTAGAAGAGAAGTTTTTGTGTATATTTTCACAAAGAAGTATCTAAGAGTTACCTTCTGTGTCCATTTGATGTTTAGTAAAGAGTGAGAGAGATGGCTGTCTTAGCACTTTTACTGTCTGGCAACTTAATTTTTAATCACAAGTGTATCAGTGTGTCCACCTCAAGCAGTATGATGGGTGTGAGAAGGAACTGACAAATCCAACATTTTTACCAAAACAATAGAGTAGCGGTGTAGATTCAAAAGAAAAGAGCCAAATGAAGATGGCATATATTACTGGCATCATGTCTCAGATGGAAGGGCCAGGAAAACAAATGAGAGAACCATTTGGATGTAATTAGGAAGCAGGAGGTAAGAAAAAGAAAGAAAAGTCTATAAATGAAGGAGCAGATGATGCCTCTGTAGCCCACACTCCCCAAACCTTTCAGCTTGCCTTTCCTGCTTGTTCTGCTGGAACAGTGTATGTGGGCACTCACTGAAACGTACTCAGCCTTGAGATTATTAATAATTTTGAAACTGAAACCAGCTGCATACAAAATACTGTAGATTGAATGCTTTAGTTGATTCTCGTGGCTTTATTCATCCCCTCTTAAGACATTTATCTCATTAAATTGCAATTTTATTTGCAGTGTCCTTAACTAAACCCTCACTCCAAAGCACAGTTCCAATAGCACATTTGAAAATGTGGCATCTCTGTATGTGGTGCATACTAGGTGCGTAATGAGAATTTTTAATACATTAGTTTATGAATCCATTTTCACATGTCTACATGGGTTTCCCCCCAACCCCTATTCAGCTGAAACCCAGAATAATACCCACCACCCTTTTTATTATTTGTCCATTTAACAAATATTTAGTGCTAGGCCCTGCGGATTCAAAAATTGGCCTTGGAAATATCTATGTCCTTGATGTGTCCTACTTTAAATAAGGTGGGGCAGGCGAAAGGGAAGTAAACCATTGACTGCCATGTACAAGGCATAGTGTTCTCCATTTGCATGCATTATCTCCAATCTTCAGAACGACCCCAGAGTCATCTTACTGTGTACATTTGGAGAAAACGAGGCTCAAAGATACCTCTGAAATTTACCCAAGATTTTAATACCAGTTGTTGGAAGGTCTAGGATGTAAACAGCTGTGTTCTTTACCCTGTTGAATGTTACCAGTCTTTTTTTTTTTTCTTAATGGAGGTAGGCAGTAGTTTTCTATTTCTTTTAAGTCACATAAAATGGGAGGATAGTGCATCTGGGTGGCTCAATCTTGATTTCTCTTCAGATCATGATCTCAAGGTTGTTGAGTTCGAACCCTGCATCTGGCTCTGTGCCAACAGCCCAAAGCCTGCTTGGGATTCTCTCTCTCCCATTCTCTCTCTGTCCTTCTCCAGCTCATTTTCTCTCTTTCTCTCAAAAACATAATTATACATATATATTCGTATATATATATATATATCTATATATATATATATATACACACACACATATGTATATATATATTTATACACACACACATAACAGTTTTATACATATATATCAAATGGGAGGATGTGTATATATATATATATATATATAAGAGTTTTATATATAAACTATATATAGTTTATACATAATAGCTTTATACATATATATAACATGGGAGGGTAAATAGTGATATTGTCATCAGCACCTTTTTCATTCCTAACAGTTAAAGTTTATAGTAATTCCATTTTTGTCTCCTTCACATGTTCATGCCTAAAATGTATTTTCTATACTTTTCTTCCATTCTTCTTCCTTACTAACACTTCTCATGTTGGTGGTTGAAATAGAGTTTCCAGAGCATGGAGAAGACACCCTCCTGAATAGTTACATCTTTTGCCCCAGGGGCCCTACATGACACTTCTGTTACCCACTCCCTCGCTCTTGCATAAACCAGAGCATAAGGTGTGTCTGATGATGGGACAGATCACACCTGTTTTCACTGCAGAGCTTCCTGGGAATAGATACTTCCTGGGAATAAAGCACTCCCAGGTTTAGCTCCAAGCCTCTGCTAAATTGCCTCTTAAAGTCAAGATACAACGGTTTTCTTCCAAAGTGCATTATTATTCTAATTTATGTGTTAGGACTACCTGCCATTCTTGCTTTCATTCATTCCATCAATATTTGTATGAGTCTCTACTATGTAGCAGACATTATTTGGTTCTAGAGCTACAGCTTTTTATTTTGAAGACAAAGGCACTGTGCCCGTCAGGCTTATATTCCAATCACTGTCCTGGACTAAAATTTCCAGAAGATATGAATAGACATACTATATACCATGTTATCTGCTTTGATGATGATGATGATAAAAACATTCTGTTGAAAAAAGACCTGATTCATGCTAATTTATGAGTTTCATCTTTAAGGATTGTTGGAAATTGTGTCCTCTTTTATAGCATGTTTGGAGGGAATCCCAGTGATGAAATAAATCTCTAATAGGCTGGACATTAGAATATTAAGTAAAAATGGCAAATTGTAGAAATAATGGAGCTCAAACCTGGTGATTTTCAAACTTCATTTCAAATTCAAATCACCTGAGGTGCTTTTAAAAAATCTTGATTCCCCTCCTACACCCCAAAACCATTGAATCAGAAAGTTGGTAGGTGGGACCTTGGTATCAGGTGTTTGTTTGTTTATTTGTTGTTGTTTTTTTTAACTCCCTGGGTTATTTCAACATGCAGACAAGCTTGAGAGTCAATGACCCAAACACGTTTTATCAACCTTTAGTGTACATACAAACCAAGTGGGTGCCTGATTGCAGATTCTGGTTTGATAGATCTGAGGTGGGCCCTGGATTCTTCATGTCTCATGAGCAAGCAAACTCTGCTACAGCTGATCTGTGTGCCACACATCAAGTGGCAAGGCTCTAAGCAACATTTCTCCCCTGCAGGGTGGGAAGAGCTCTGTAGCTAGCTGCTTAGCTCTTTTCTGGGCCCCGGTTACTTCCAAACCCATTCCTATTAGTGTTCCATGACAGGGACTGCTTAAAAAGCATTCAGGGAAGAGACTACAATGTAGGTTTTCTGGAAAGTTTGAAAACCTCCCCATCCTATCCCAAGCCTGAGCAGAACTGCTGGGACGTACATCAGCAAGCACTGATCTCTTTCAAGGTCCTCAGGAAATACCATCATCGGTACTAGGCTCACGTTTACCCAATGGCCCAACCTGCAGAAGAGAAGAAAAGGCCAGGCTTTTCATCTCCGTGTGATACAGCAGTTCTGTAGCTTCTGCATATTCTAACCGTGTTTCCTAAGTGATTACCTCTGGTACAAATTGTTCCACAACCTTGAGGGTGATTAGACAGAGGTTAGGAGAGACCCGTTCCTTTTGTGAAAGTTATCACCCCACTTTCTTACAAAAATTCATTCTAAATGATCATGTAAGATCCCTTGTCTCTCCACAGGCAACACAAAACAGAATATTAACTGTAGAGAACAAACGGGACTGATGAAGGGGAGGTGGGCACAGAGATGGATTAAGTGGGTGATAGGTATTAGGAAGGTACTTGTCCATCTCCATGACCATCACCCCCCTTCCCCTCTCTCCCACCCCCATCAGTCCTCAGTTTGATCTCAGCATTCAAGAGTCTCTCATGGGCATGGAGCAGGGCACTTGTTGGGATGAGCACTGGGTGTTATATGTAAACCAACTTGACAATAAACTATTTAAGGAAAAAGAAGAAAGGAAGGCACTTGTGATGAGCACTGGGTGTTGTATGTAAGTGATGAATCACAAAATTCTACCACTGAAACTAATATTACACTAAATGTTAACTAACTGGAATTTAAAGACAAACTAAGAAAAGGAAAAACATCCCTTGTCTCCACCCCAATTCTTTTTTCTTAACTATGAAAATTCTGTTCTTGTAATATATTTTATTTTAAAATGTTTCAATGTTTGAATTTCAAACGTATGTGAACCATTGTCCTCAATTTTTTCCTTAGATTAGAATTTAGAACAAAACCTCTACAATCATCAAAAATGGCTGACATATAAAGTGAAAGAGAAATGTACACATTTAAAAAAGAGACCTTTTTGCCAAATGAAGAATAGCGTGACTTTGTATTTTAACCTTCCAGTCATAGGAGTTTTGATATGAATCCAAAACATTTGACGGTGCTTGCAAAATGATATCATTTTACCAGGACAAAATGTAGTCTATAATCTAGTCCTATGGACTATTATGTATTGGTTATGCCAATAATAAATGCCCAAAAAAAGTCAGTACACACTAAATCAATGATTCTAATGAACTTCATCTTCTACTGTGAAGATGAATTTACTGTATAGCAGCTTTTGAATGGGAAGTGGAGTTGATAAAAAAAAAAAGCAGAATAAGAATGTGTTTTATAAAATTCCCCAAAGTGCTTATTTTCAAAGAATTAAATATTACAAGTCACTTCAAATGATCCATCGATTGGAGAGACTCCTCCATTAGAAAGGCTCCTTTGTCTGCAATAACAAAAGAAAGATACATTTTAACATGCATCTTTTTTTTTTAAATCAGAGCAACCTTTCACATATGTAATCATAACACATCTACCCACAGTATATTTCAATCACAAATATCTGCCATTCCGTTCATCTCATCCCACATTGAGTCTCAGATGAATTCAGCAATTCAGCACTGTTATTCCAGCTTTAGTCAACCGAGAAAATCCTTTATGGAAATAAAAAATACCTCTGATTTTCTGTTTATTTCTGTGACCTAGTAAAAATAAAGTGAACATAGAATCTAACTGTCATGGTTACACTGCCTGGAACACAGTAGGTTCACAATACATGATTTTATGTTCTGTATACGTTTATGTGGATTTTTCTAAGGTTTGCTTCTTTCTTCACTTAGCAATTATAATTAAATATGCACTTAACACTCTTTTAAAGAAAAATGCAGGGGCGCCTGGGTGGCTTAGTCGGTTAAGCGTCCGATTTTCGCTTAGGTCATGATCTCGCGGTTCGGGGGTTCAAGCCCCGCGTCGGGCTCTGTGCTGACTGCCAGCTCAGAGCCTGGAGCTTATTTCAGAGTCTGTGTCTCCCTCTCTCTCTGACCCTCCCCTGCTCACACTGTCTCCCTCTCTCTCTCCTAGAAATAAATAAAAATACTAAAAAAAAAAAAAAAGAAAAATGCAAACATCTATTGTAAAAGTTGCCTGAAATTCAAAACGATTTTGTTATAATAAGTCAACTAAACTAGGCCTTTAATGGATGTATAATGTATTTTTTAGGATACTGTAGTAGTTTTCTATTACTGCTTTAATAGATTACTACAAAATTAGCAGCTTAAAATAACACCCATTTATTTGTTCCTCTTCCCTTCGTCAGAAGTCTGAGTACTGAGTGGCTCAGCTGGTCCTCTGTTCAGTGGCTTACAATGCAGAAATGAAGGTGTCAGCAGGATTGTACTGTTTTCTGGAAGCTCTGTGGATGAGTGCACTTCCAACCTCATTCAGGTTGTTTATGAATTCAGTTCCGTATGATTATAGGATGAAGCCCTGTTTTCTTGCTGACTGTCAGTTAGGAGTCTATTTCCTTAAGTCTGTGTGTCTCCCTCTTTTTTTTTTTTTAATGTTTTATTTATGTCTAGGAGAGAGAGAGAGAGAGAGAGACAGTGTGAGCAGGGGAGGGTCAGAGAGAGAGGGAGTCACAGACTGAAACAGGTTCCAGGCTCTGAGCTGGCAGTCAGCACAGAGACCGGCGCGGGGCTCGAACCCAGGAACCGCGGGATCATGACCTAAGTGAAAGTCGGATGCTTTAACCGACTAAGCCACCCAGGCACCCCAGGGTGTCTGCCTCTTTTAAGGGCCATAATGTCAGTTATATATCCAATCCCCTTTTGCTATGTTACATAACCTACTCATCATTTCCCTGCACTAAGACATGGAAATCTTTGGGGCACTATTTTACCTGCAAATAGGTTAGGAGATGGTTTCTGACACTACTGAACTTCCCTTATGAACTACCAACAGGATGCTTGAGTACGATCAAGGAAGCTCAAGGGGGAAGAAAACATTGATGTCTGTAGATTCCTCCTGGCTCAACGAGACAGAAATTTTGTAAGTTTTCACAGATATCTTACCTCTTTTCCAATATGCGCCTTCATTACTAAGGTCTTTTAGAAATCATCTCCAGTTGGGCTAATTGATAATCCCCACCAAACACTTTGATTGAGAATGTTGGTATGTCATAGTACTTCCAACTGTGTGTCCTGAATCAAGCATAACGCACAAACAAGACATTAATTTGGTTCACTTAAATTGTATTATCTCTTATTTCAAAGAATCTTACCAAGCAACATTCTACTCAGTTATTTAATATATATTTTATTTAATATATAATTTAATATTATATATTAATATATATATTTGCAAATATATTTAGCAATTCTATATATATAATATATATTAAATATATTATTTATTAATAAATTATATATAAATTATAATAATTTATATAATAATATAATAATATATATATTATATATATTATATATAATATATATTTATTTATTTATTATATAATAACTAATATATATAATATATAATATATATAATATAAATAATAAATATAATAAATATATAATAATAATAAATAAATAATAAATAATAAATATAATAATTTATTATATATTATATATTATATATATTATATATAATAATATTATAATTATATAATAATATATATAAATTATATAATAAATTAAATATATTTATTATATATTATATATATATATAATATATATTCTATATATATATATATAGAATTGCTAAATATATTTGCAAATGAGGTGGAGAAAATGGTATATTCCATAGTGCTTTTGTGGACTAGATGGAGAAATCAGACATATGCAGAATTGCTGGCTTTGCTAAATTTGAATGCTTAGATGACTCAGTGTACGCATTTTAGAGATAAGCTAAATACCTGTTATCAAATTCTTCTCCTTGCAGTGAATGTTAACTGCTATTTACAAAAAATTCTGTAAATAAAATGGGATTTTTTTTTTAACTGTTGGAACACGAAAGGATCATAAATTGAAAGCTGTCTCAAAGCAATAGTGTTTTTAGCACCTGGTTTATGTTCAGCATTGCCCACACTCATCTGGACTTTGAAAATGTTTAGGATTTTATAACAACTACAAAAAATGTGAAGTAACCTGGCTACCCAAGTTAATAAGGCAGTGGGGTTGTGTGGTGAGGAGGGAAATTAGGGGGGGTGATGCTTTCAAAAATAAAAAACAAACTTTGAAGCTATTTAATTTTTTTAGAATTTTAAAATTGTTGTTAATTTTTTTTTCCTCTGCTCATCCCACTCTACCTTTAACGTACAATGTTTTTTCCCCATGAATTTTCTCGAGTTATCTTCCCTGGAGTATTTCTTCTTCTTAATCAAGTGGAGAATACAGAATGTATGTGCAGTACTTTTTATACATTAACATTAAAATATCCTCTCATCATCCATTTGGCCATATCTCATACCTTTGAAAAATACTGTTACAAAGTATTATTTGAAAGGTTTAGCTAACCATTCCTAAAGTACATTTTATATTCCCATTAAATCAAAACCTCACATTGCCAAGATGGCACCTAAAGAAAGTTTATGAACATAAAACTATGAATTTGCAGTGACTTAAAGTATGTTTGCAAAATAGAAGTCAGGGCTGTTTGTGAAATATAGAGGCAGGGCTACTTGTACATTTGTAGAGTCCATGAGTATCATAATTATGTTTTAATTATTCTGAAATATAAATATATGATCTTTCTGAGGGGAGTAGCTGGTTTACAATGCCTAGTGAATTTATTCCTTTCATGTTTTAAGTGACAGTTTCCTTTGAAAGTCATAGGGAATTTCATTTTTCAAAATGAGTAAAAGTCTTTAAATTTGCTTATTCTATCCACAGAACACAATTCCTATTTGCTAATTCATATACATTTCTTTTTTTTTTTTTAATTTTTTAAAATGTTTTATTTATTTCTAGAAGAGAGAGAGAGAGAGAGAGAGAGAGAGCGTGAGCAGGGGAGGGTCAGAGAGAGGGAGTCACAGACTGAAACAGGCTCCAGGCTCCAAGTTGGCAGTCAGCACAGAGCCCGACGCGGGGCTCGAACCCACGAACAGCGAGATCATGACCTGAGCGAAAGTCGGACGCTTAACCGACTAAGCCACTCAGGCGCCCCGAATATACATTTCAAAGATGATATTCCTCCAGTAATTTTGATGTTTTCCTTATTAGCTTCCCGTATATTCTACATATCTCTGGGTAGCACTTTGATCTGCTATCATGACCCTTGTCTCCCTGATAGAGGTACACACGTAAGAGGAACAGGAGAGGAGTAGAGGAGAGAAGCGGCATCTTCATTTCTGTATTTATGTCGTTTATATTAGTTTTCCCAAACTGGGGAGTAATCTCTTTGAAGATGGAAGAAAACTTAGCATTGTGCTAGCACGATGTCTTGCATGGAACAGGCATGGGCTGATAACGTTTAGTAAATGTGTCTACTAAATAAATAGTTAATGATAATAGTTTTTATCTTTGTTGAAGCTTCAGGATATTGGGCCCAAGCGGTAAGGAGAAAGGCAATAATACACAGTTCCTCTGAGATTGTAAAGTTTGTGATGTAGTGAATTCCTAACATTCAGTCATTCTGGGTTTACCTTCGTTTACCTTAATATATATGTAACCCTGGTCATCTTCTTTTTCAAATCAGTCATATCCCTTGTATCCACACTTGGACTTACATTTTCTATGATATATACATGAATTTTGCTTAAGTAAATACTTATTCCCATACTTGAAATAAATTTTATTCCTTCTGTGTTTCTGTAGGGTTCATAAAATTGTCCTGATTGTTCTCCACTATTTTCTAACCTCTTAATGTTTTATGTTTTCTTACTATTTTCTTGCAAATATTATATCTGTCAGGTATATAATTTTATAACTTTCTATACTTTTCTCTTTATGAGGACTAAGTAACTTTATGTTTAAACTTGTGTCTATTTTTTCACCTAGTGCATGCAGGGAAGATGCATGATTCTTAATAATTCAAATGAATAATTAGTTTTGATTGATCTCATTTTTAGATAAGGCTTCATCTCAGAGAATTTTTTTTTGGACTTTTGGTATTATCTCTATAACACTTTGGGTAACTTTCTCATGAAGGTAAAATTAAAGTACATGTTTTAAGGGAAATATTTGAAAGAAAAGAAAGAAACTACTTTTTAAAATAGGGTTTTGAATATTTTTTACATTCACGATTTCTATTTTTTCTTCTTATTCCTTAAGTTGTCAAATGTTTTTCTTGATATTCTGTCTTAGTTTCTTAAACTGTAAAATGAGAGGGTTGAACTAAATTATCACTAAAGTTCCGTGGGTGACCATTTAAATCAAAGCCCTGGTCCCTCATGAGATTTCCAAATGATAAAGGACATATGAACTCATTGTAAGATAAAATGGGGCGGGGGGGAAGGGCTTAAAAAATGGATAAGTATAGGGCGCCTGGGTGGCTTAGTCAGTTAAGCTTCCGACTTTCGCTTAGGTCATGACCTCGCGGTTCGTGGGTTCGAGCCCTGCATCGGGCTCTGTGCTGACTGCCAGCTCAGAGCCTGGAGCCTGTTTCAGTCTGTGACTCCCTCTCTCTCTGACCCTCCCCTGCTCACGCTGTCTCTCTCTCTCTCCTAAAAATAAATAAAACATTTTAAAAAAACGGATAAGTATAGTAGATTGCTTTGAGCATATGGGTCTTCAATCTAAAATAGTATCAACTTTATGGATTTTTTGTTGTAAAATAAAAATGCTGATTCAATGAATTTGAATGAAGAATGAGCAGAAAAACTGCAAAGACAGCTTCATGACCCACTAGCTAATTCCAATAGCAGTAATAATAGTTACTTTTTGAGGAGCACTTCAATTCTGCGAAATGTTTTTCATGAATTCATTTATTTTCAAAATTTCACTATGTGATAGAGCCAGTTCATGATTTCCATGCAGATGAGTCTTAGGAGAAATTTTTGAAAGAGAAGACACTGACTTTTCTTGGAGATAGGCCTGCATACGACACTGTTTTAGCATCTTCTCTAGGTTTATTGAGCCAGGGTATGAAACTTCTACCAGTGAGTACTAGATAGTAGTAAATTAATCACTTAACCATGAGCTGAGGCCTAAGATGTGTTATATGACTTCTTTCATCCAAAAATGATGTCAAACCTCAAGACCTACATACTTCTTGACCCTACGTACCCATTTCACCTGCTCATAGTTCCTGGATCTTGTTCAGATTTGCCTGCAACAGACATTTCACTAATTCTTGACATGCACACAACACTTGAAATTGTATTTGCATCTTATTTGTCCATATGGCATTTTACTATCTTTTTCCTTAAGATTTTAATATGACTCTTTCACCTCTGGAGATGTTTAGGTCAACTATAAGCAAAGTATTGCAAATGGATAAAACATCCGTCATGAGGTCAGCTTCTTGTTGGGATATGTACCACATGGGTCCACAATGTTTGTTAAATTGAATAGAATTGACAGTCATAAATACGAAATAAACTGGGTAAATTAGTGCCTTTATAATTCCATCTGTGTCATAAAACCCGACATTAGAAAGGGGGTTATGGCTCTGGAGCTTTCATTGCTCCTTTAATGGTTAGAAATGAGTTCCCTATCCTTTTCCAATTTGTAAAATAGGCTTGAAAACCAATTATGAAAATTGTGAATTTTCTGGTCTCTCACATGTGGATTTTTCATTTCTTGTTGGTACCACAAGTTTATAGCTTTAACTCATAGCTTTATCAGCTGTAAATTATTCACTTGCTGTATTCCATACTATATCTCTTTCATATTCCCTGACTGAAGGCCAGATCTTTCCCTAAATTGTCAGCACTCTTTGTAGCGAGTCTCTAGAATCTTCTTCGACACAAGCTTTATACAAGGCCATTGATCTTTTTATAAAGTTTATTTATTTATTTTGAGAGAGCGCACACAAGAGGGGAAGGGGCACAGAGAGAGAATCCCAAGCTGGCCTTGTCAGAGCAGAGCTTGATGTGGGCTTGAACTCACAAAACTGTGAGATCATGACCTGAGCCAACACCAAGAGTTGGAGGCTAACTTAACGAGCCACCCAGATTTCCCAAAATGATCTTTTGAAAACACAAATTCCCTGAGGTGCCTGGGTGGCTCAGTTGGTTGAGCATCTGACTTTGGCTCAGGTCATGATTCACAGTTTGTGGATTCGAGCCCCACATCGGGCTCTGTGCTGACAGCGAGCTCGGAGCCTGGAACCTGTTTCAGATTACACTTGTTGAGATGAGCACTAGATGTTATATGTAAGTGATGAATCACTAAATTCTATTCTTGAAATCATCATTACACTATATGTTAACTATCTTGTATTAAAAGAAAATGAAATGGAAGTACTAAAATAAATACAAATAGATTGAATGACTGATTTTTTAAAAATCATTTCATTATTCTTACCTCTTGACATTAGTGGGTTAAGTCTTAAAATTCATCCAGTTTTGTCCCATGCCCTTGAAGGAATACATTCCCAATTTGGGGACTTATCAGAGAAAAAAAATGGTACCATTTTAAAAACAATTTAATGACTGATCTTTGAAAAATTATTATAGACTGTGGGCATGAATGTATATATTGAACTGAAAAACATATATGATTTTTTTCTTATCAGATACAGAAGCAACTAGAAAAGACATTACAGTGGGTCTTTTTCCTCAGTAATTACCAATTTTTTAATTCATTTTTTTCCTGCTTTCAGTCTATTTACATGACTGTCAATTTTCTACATTTGAATAAATATCTATTTATAGCTCACACTGTAAAGGCACATCGCTAGGCAGAGATTGCACAAGTCAGCAAAATGGTATTTTGCAACAATTGACTGCATTCTTGCAGTGAGTGTTAAACTACTTTAGAGGAAGGGGAAGGCTCAGATATCTATTTCTCTGGCCTCTGTGAGCTGAGGCTGCCCAATGTTGAGTCAAAAGTGCCATATGTTCAATACTGTCTTTCCTCACATTTTCCATTGTCTTTCAAAGGTCAGGACCCCACAGAATCTTCCCTGCTTCAAGGAGAGATTAGAACCCGAGTCTCCACAGACTCAGGAGAGGATTGCATATAGTTCCTCCTTTTACAGTTGTTAACTGAAACATTTTCTGGGAGTACAAATTAGAATCCTTATGAGATTTTTTACTGAAATCAACACAACTTCATACTATCTCTAATACTCCTTTAGTGGTGTTATTTCATAGCAAGATTATGCACTGTTTTCATAAAACACATGCAGAACACCCAAAATACAAAGGATTTGGATTTTGTTTTTAATACATTCATACTACAAAATTCTTTTAAAAGAAAGATCTATTTTTCTTTCTTCCTTTTAAACCACCATTGATAGAAGCGTAACTGCCAGGAAAACTTTTTTTTTTTTTTTTTAATAGGGTCAAGGAATCGACTCTAAAGACTCGAGTAACGGAAATTGTTTTTCCCCCGTAGCTGAAATTGCCATGTTGGTTTTAAGTTTCCCAATCCAAAGTAATGAACAATTTTCTCTGTAGTCTAAGAATGGATTTGGCAGTGCAAAGATCAGAGCAATCTCTTCTTCATTAAATTGGGCAAAGTGGACTCACTGGTTCTCAAACTGTTAAATGGATATTAGGGTTTTTAATGAATGGAACATTTATTTTTGTGCCAGCTCAACTAACAACATTGACATGATTAGCATACATTTTGGCAACTGTGCTAGCACAAGGTGTTAGTAAAAAGGGGCTTTTATCTTTGAGCTTAATTTGCTTTAACTTTCCTTGTTATAAATGTTTTCGATGTGAATGAGATGTTTTTGTAAAGGAAATCCTGGTACAAGACGTTATTCAGAAATATGTCTTTTTATTAATGTTACAGGCATCTCTCATGCTAGAGATGAAGTCTATACCCCAAAACACATCAACTGTCTTCAAATTTAGAAATAAATAAAATATTTGTTACTTATACTTCTGGTGAAATCACTGCACTCTGGAGGATTTTTGTTTTTAATGAATATAGCTACTTGTTCCATACGTAGTTCCTTCCTTTAAAAAAGAGACATAAGATATAAAAACGCCTGCTACAGGATGTCTTCCTCCATGGCTACACATCATTACGGATGAAAAGTTTGGGGGGTTAAATGATCTTAGTTTCTTAGCTCAGGTGCCTCTCATACAAAAGGAATTTCCAATAAAAATAGATGTCCTTTTTGTAACAAACAGTACTGCCTCCTATACTTATTTCTTCAAATTGTCAAACCGAAGAAAACAAGAAAAATGAGTTAATACAAATTCAAAAGATCTTGGGTGTTTGCATTCATGTTTTTTTGCAATGTATTTTAAAAATGTATTGAAAGGTAGTGTAACATAGCTAACAGAGGGTTTGTTATAAGTATGTAGTAAAATGAATGTTTATAGCTGATACTTAATCAAAAATTAATATGCATGTGCACGTGCATGGGTACAAATTCTCATGTGAACTGAGAAACATATAGGCATTTCTCTATTATATATCTATTATATATATGTATTTATCCACACATATTCAATGCTTTACCCCATGTTTAATTGAGTAAGAATTAGTTTAATATAAACTCTAGCAAACAGAATATTTATACTGTACCCACATTTATCTCTAAAAGCAAACAAATGCCAATAACAGGCACTTCATTGAAAGTACAAGCCATGTCCAAATATAAAATGGTAAAAATGAGAAAGAAATTATGAAAATATATACCTTTAATTTGCAGACATATAAACACGTTTGGTACAGTACAGATGCATGATGCCAAAAAGTAGAATGATCCAGCTTAAGCTAACACATTCCTTGTTTACACAGATATTTTGCTATAGCTCTCCTCGAAAATAAAACTCCCAGCTCACACAATGAAGTGAAAGGGATCAATCACTGAGGTCCAGCCTGCTTCCTAGCAAAGGTTTCAGTAAAAGCTAAGTTATCAAAGCAGTCTGCTGCTGGGCTTACAAATAAACTCCTGGACCTAATCCAAAGCCAAAGGAAGGAAGCCAGAAACAGTGGCCAACAAACCTAAACGACAACAAAAAAAAAAGTATAACTTTTATATAAAGGGCCCAACTAAAACAGCCAGTAGTGTACACTAGCATCTAGAATAGTTCCCTTTTAATATGATTTTTACTTACTCATGTGATAAATGCGCACAAGCACATAAAAACCTAATATGTAAGTAACCCAAGTAAAAAGTATACCTGACAAGTTGTCAAAGCACCAAAATGTCGTGAACAGCTACAAAGCAACTAAGGATTGAAACATTTCTTCGCTCCTGGCTGTTTTCCTTGGGCACAATTTCCAGTTACAATGTTTGCAAGGGAGAATATATCCATTTCCCCTGTAGTACTAGCAAGTGCAGTGGTAAAGCAAACAGAAAGCAATTTGAGTACATGGAAAGTGAAATACTCTGCAGCAGGTCAAATCTGTCACACGTGGCAATGTCTTTCACCATTGCTAAAGAAGAATTGCCCTTCTTTGTAATGCCTTCTCTTTCAAACTATACAAGATGTACTTGTGAGGTAATAAACATTCTGTTTACAAATGCATTGCTTTTCTTTCTTATCATACATTGAAGTGCAGTGAAATTCAGTTTATTTCAATTTCATATTTCTTAAATGTTAAAAACAATATATTTAAAATATACTCTTTCGTTAATTTCATGTACAACAACTGTCATGTACAATACCTCAAAACAGTTCCCTGCAAAGGAGCAGCTGATGCCCTCTTGTGGTTAAGGACTTTTTAGACACGAAAAAATGCAATGTACCATTTTCTTACCTTATTCCCAGGTTCTATCAATCTGCTGGGTGAATGAAAGCTGCAAATCATGTCCAAGCCTTTTTTATAACAGTTCTATAGCTGTTAGTACTAATTTTCATTAGAAAATGCTGTACACATTTTATAACCTCTGATTTTGAATTTAAAAACCTGTAAACAGCTTATTTACAATATAGTACAAGTTATAAATTAGTCGTCCTCCATTGGAACTTGCATCAACACGCTCTTGTTTGGGATGAAGACTACCCCAAGTCAGTTAAGACATCTCTGTGTTATTCCACAGTGAAATATCAAATATTAGAAATAGCCACTGGTTTCCTCTCTCTCATATGCAAGTCAATTTTTCCTTTGAGTGGAATTTGTACTTCCAGATTTTCGTCTTGCCTGTGATGCTTTTTCCCTCTCCTTAAACAGATGTAAATGCCCATCCCTGTTACAAGTGTGATAGAACCCAAGCTTATTACAGACAGAGTCACTAAGGTGGGCACACAGGACACAGACTCAACTTTCCTGTGAGTTGGTTCTATTGAGATCTGTGGTTCCTTCTCCTCTACATTAATTTCTGGTTCCTTTCTTAAAAGACTCTCAATGTAGCTCTCATTACTGACAGTGTCATTGACAAATAGGTTCACCATGACTGTGGAGTGGAGAGGTTCAGGATAACCATGATCGCTCACTTTCACCAGTAAACGATGGAGTCCGTAATCTGTCTGCAGCAATGCTTCTTCCAAAGTAATGTTGCCAGTTTTAGGGTCAATCCTAAAGGACTCGGGCCTAGGACCTCTTCTTCCTATGATGCTGTAAGCTATGACAGCATTCATGCCTGTGTCTTTGTCAACAGCATAGACCTCCGTGACTGGGGAGCCAGGGAGAGTGGACGGCAGTACCAACAGGTAGGACATGTTCGATTGAGGGAACAGAACGAGAGGAGGGTTGTCATTGATATCTAGAAGGAGAATTGTGATTTTTGCAGTCGAGGAGAGGGCAGGCTCACCCCCGTCAACAGCTTCAACCCACAGAGTATAGGAGCTTTGCTGCTCTCTGTCCAAAGAGACTTTGGCTCTCAGCATGCCCTTTCCTGTGTCTATGACAAAAATATCACTCTGGTTCACCACCGAGAGGGCGACCCATCCATTTCGTCCGGCGTCAGCATCTGTTACACTGATGACCCCAATTTCACCATATCCTGGAAAGTTTTCTGGCACAAAAAAGCTGAAGTCCTTGTTGATAAATCTAGGGCTGTTGTCATTTTTATCCAACACCGTGAGAGCCACTGTGGCTACTGATTCTCTGGGTGGCTTCCCAGAGTCAACAGCTCTGACTGTGTACCTGTACTTTTCTTTCTCTTCTCGGTCCAGCTGAGTAGAAACTGTCAGAATCCCTGTGACACTGTCTAAGGAAAAATACGATGGGGCATCAGGTCCCAGAAAATAGGAAACTTGGCCTCTCTCTCCACTGTCAGCATCTGTAGCGTACAGCTTAGTCAAAAAGGCATTGGGGGCGTTGTTTTCTTCAATAGTGAGTTCCAGCAAGGGCTGGAGGAAAATAGGAGCATTGTCGTTGTCGTCTAAAAGTTGCACTTTAATAATTTTTTTGACATGAAATCCCTCAGAGTTCCAGGCCACCACGGCTATTTCATAGAACTGCTGTAGCTCATAGTCCATAGGCTTTGTGGTTTCCAGCAAATACTCATTACTGTATGGTTTGTAAGGTGATAACCTGAATGGCCCTTCACCGTCCAGGTAGCAGTTCACTTTGTATTTACCTTCTGGATCTCTTATGGTGAAGAATGCGATCGGAGTGTTAACCGGCTCCAGTTCTTTCAGGTAAACGATACCATCTACCTCATTTGCTATATAACGAGGAACGATTTCAGGTGGTCTGAAAATAACTTTGATAATGGTCACGAGGGCCGTGGTCACAGCCGGGATGCAGCCTGGCCCATTGGCAAGGATGGTGAGCTTGTGCGTTTCCAGAACACTTCCCCCGATCTTACTGAAAAGCGTAATGACTCCGGTGGTTTCATCCAGATGGAATAAATCCTTGGATGCTTGTGGGACTTTCTGGCTGTAGGAGTAAGTGATCTGAGCATTGGTTCCCAAGTCTCTGTCCACAGCCTGGACAGCTGCAACCGGTGTGCCCACGGTGGCATTCCCAAAGACAGTGACATTGATTTGAGAGTCTGTGAAGAGAGGGCAGTTGTCGTTAATGTCAGTAATGCCGATGGTGAGGGTGGCGCTGCCCAGCAGTGGTGGGGACCCGCCGTCCTCTGCTACGATGATGCTCAGATACTGGTCCTGGGTCTCCCTGTCCAAAAGTCCCATGACAATGAGGTAGGGGGTGCGCTCCCCGTTCTCATTCTCCTCCACATCCAGGGTGAACACGCGGTGGTAGTCCAGCAAACGGTAGGTCTGCACCCCATTCGTGCCTATATCTGGGTCCATGGCAGGATGCTCTATGGCCAGCCGGGTGTTGACAGGTGCGTTTTCTGGTACCCAAACTGAAATCTGGGAAACGGGGAACTGCGGGGCATTGTCATTAACGTCCCGGATTGCGATTTTCACCTTCACAAACCTGAAGTACTCCTGAGGCAGGACCAGAACATCCAGAAGCAGAAGACAAGAGTCGGAGGAAGGGGAGGAGGAGACGGAAATGCTGCCGCCCCAGGCCGCTCCTCCACCTCCTTCTAGACACAGGGCCTCCCGGTCGATCTCCTGGGCAGAGGTGTGCAGCTCCCCGGAGCGGTTGTCCAGGGTCACGTACTGGCCACTCAGTCCCCGGGAGGCCAGGCTGAAGGAGAGAGGGGGGGTCCGCTCAGCTCTGGCGCCTTCCGGCAGCTGCGGCCGCGGGTCCTGCCTCCCGGCGCGGGGCACCAGCCGCAGGTCCTCGGCCAGGCTGCCGATGAGCACCCCCGCCGGCAGGCCCTCGTTCAGGCTGTACAGAAGCTCCGTGGCCCGGCTGTAGCTCGCCAGGCAGCTGAAGGGTCCCACGAAGAGGAAAAACAGAAGGAGATGCTGAAAAGTGGGGGGAGGGGAGAAGGCTGTTACACACGCGGGAACACGGAGCCTGGAGTCAGAAACCAGCGCCTCGGGGTCCTATTTGCCCCCATCCCCGTTCCCGAAGGCAAACCCTCTGCTCAGAGGGGGATGAAGAGGAAACTTGCTGTAAAAAAGAGATCTACGGGGCAACAGTGTCGCCCAAACTTCATTTTCCCCTTCACTTTCTGCACCCCCCGCCTCTCCCTCGCTCCCCATCAGCACCTCGTTGAGTTAATCATCGGAACCCCAGGCCATAAAGCACCCCTGGAAACATTGGGGAAGGGGGGAGAGGACTCCCTCCACTCCGGGACTGCGCATCGCCGCGGGGAGGCCCCGGGGTAGGCGCCGGGGCCGGAGACGGCTGCCAGCCGAGAGCAATCCGCGATGATGGGCAATTCCCCAATGTATTTTCCACGGACGTGTGTTCACCACGAAGGTCCCCGGAACGCGACAGGGGCTACATCCCTTTTTGTGAGACCACCGCTACCAACAACAATAATAATATGGAAAACATTCGACACGTTCCCTTCGGACCCCTCCCCCCAATTAAATAAATACTTTAGGTCAAAGAAGTGATTTTCCTTTCGGCTCTCATCTTTCAAATCGAAAGGATCCGGATCTCCACCTCCCGTTAAGCCCTCACTAATCCTCCTCCCCTAAGGGAAGAGAAGGACCGGCGGAAAACGCCTACGCAAAAATATTTTGTCAATTACAGCGGACGGTCCTTAGCAGGTGCGGGCAGCGGGACACCATCGCCGCACCCCTGTACCTCAAACCCATCAACCCCTCCACCCCCCGCCTAATCTGCCCGCATTTCCGTTTCAGAAACTTACTCTCCCGACCCAAGGACGAGCCTCTTCCCTGCTAAAATGAAGACGCCGCATCCCAAACTCCCTTTCCCTCCCCCAGCCTTCCCGTGAAGTTTGGATTAAGGTAAAAGGTTCGAAACGCCGTCCAGGAGTAGGAGCTGCCTCGCAGCGCCGCAACTTGTCTGGGCTGCAGGGCTCCGGGACCCCGGCCCTTACCGGCAGGCTTCTGTGGCTGGTGCTGCTCCGGGGACGACGCGGGCGCCCCATGTCCGGGCGCGGGTGCCAGGGCGCCGGGCGCCGCCTCACCGCCGGGGCCCGCGAGCCGCGCGCGCTCCCCCGGCCGCGCATTCCCAGGGAGGCTGCGGTCGGCGCGCTCCTGACGGCGGGGCGGCACAAGACACTCCCTCTCTGGTCATGCAAATCGCCGGGGACCTTCAGCCAATAGTCACCGGCTCCTCAATTAAGGACGGGAGCTCCAGGGGCGGAAAGGCGCGGGGCCGCAGGGCACGCGGTCACGGTTTCCCTCCCAGGACGCGGGGGAGTCCAGACCCCGCCGCCCGAGGAGCCGGAATGGAGGGGACTTGCCTCTGAAGGCCGCGACGGGGCGCCACCCGCTCTGGCGCCGGAGCGCGTGCCCCCCAGAGCTGCCTCCGCGCCGCACCGGTCACAACCCAAGTCCACAGGTTGCGAGCACGAGAGGGAGAATTAGAATAAATAAATAAATAAGGCTGCGTGTCTATCCGGGTAGAAGGAGCGGGGAAGTCGGCGCCCCAGAGCATCCGCAGGCGCGCTTCCCAGACGCTTGCTCTGCCACCACTTCTTCGGAGAGACTTGGCTCCGGCGGTGTGTGCACAGAGAGAGAGAGAGAGAGAAAGAGAGAGAGAGAGAGCCCACGCTTGCTCTGCCACCACTTCTTCGGAGAGACTTGGCTCCGGCGGTGTGTGTGCACACACACACAGAGAGAGAGAGAGAGAGAGAGAGAGAGAGAGAGAGAGAGAGAGAGAGCCCACGCTTCTCTGCGGAAGGAAGGAATTCCCAGCTCTTTGCACGGCGCCCTGCGCCTGAAAAGCAAACCCTTGAGTTCGGTGAGGGATTTGACAAGCTCTAATTGTTTAGAATCTTCGCGTTGGTGGCTAGTTTCCTAGTTGTGCGCGCAAGGGTCTCTGGGTGTCTTCCTTGAGGTCCTACTTTAGAGGCAGTTGTGGCTTCCGGCCAAGGGTAGAGCCAAGGGGGAAAGTGGAAACCACTGTGTGGGAACGCAAGTGGTTCTGCCTGTATGCAATTTGAACATACTTCGCTAGGGGTGAATTTTCTTTTTTCACTCACTGAAGCTTAGGTTAAAAAATTGGTTACTTTTCAAATTATCGCTCCCCCCCCAGCCCCCCTTGGAATACTTCCTGGAAAAGCAGCCCTTTAGAAAGGAATCCTGGAGGGGTGTGGTGCAAAAATGCTTGGACATTTCCTCTGACTCTCACACTCAATAGCCATGTGACCTGTTTCTTCATGTATAAAATCAGGGCTGGTGAGAGACTCCTAGGCATTAAGTCTGTGAAACACTTTTTGATCTGCAGGGTGCCATATAAATAATGGAAAAGGCCATTGGCCTTTCCCTGAGTAGACATTTCTCTTCATCACTGGGTTTCCAGATAGCCTGTGCACTGCCCTGACCATAAAAATCCTCCCCACTGAATATTTAGTGACCGAGCCCAGAATAGAAGAATCTTCCTCTTGGCTCAGAGAAAGATCTGACATCTCTGTGCTTTCCGTAGACACCACTTTAATTTTCCTATTCTCCCTTATACTAACTAGAATATAAATTGGTTGGCTGACCTGATTGTTTTGCTCCTTCCTATTTTCTCTTCATCCCCACGAGTTCTAGAGAAACAGAGTCCTCAATATTGACAACACACTTCATCAAACACCTGGTGTGTGTAAGTTTCTTATTGCGCAATGGGACCGTACACAGAGTCCGCAAACAAAATCCCCTATAATATATTTCTAGCATATGATAGGGATCTGGCTTATAAAATTAGCTCCCTAAAGTTTTTTTAAAATGAAAATGGAGTGCAAGTAAAGTGGTGAACACACGGGAACATGTACACGTGGGTGTGAGGCCACTATACTATAGCTGATAAATAAAACACAGTCGGGGAAATCCGATTTGTCTCTCCTTAACTTCTTCAGCTGCTAATTCTGCCCTACCGCTGACCTTTAACCATGATTGATAAATATTTACTGTGGGATCTGTAGTTGAAATGTCCGACCCCAAAAATCAGTACCATGCTGCTTATGAAATGTGTTTAATTTACATCTTCATCCGTTACCCACAGCTTCTGGAAGTTTGGGGCACATGGCCAGAATCAGGCAATACGTGAGCAGTCAGAGTACATGCAGGCTGGACCCACAATCTGAATTAATTTTACATCTACACAGACACCAACAGTGGTAGACTGTGTATCCCCTCACAGTTCATGCCCTCTCCAATAGGTTAAAATCACTCACCGTTTTTCCGTGTGTGTGTGAAATAATGGGTCTCTCTTTCCTTAATTTGTCCTTTGTTTACAATGACACAGGGGCTGTAGTTTATGAAGATAATCCTATAGAAGGGACACTGCCTCTGTAATTATTTTGTTGGCTGTCTTTAAGCTCTTTGGACTCTGTGGACTCTTCAACTCTTTCTCTGCTTTACAGTGGACAATTTTGGCAGAGAAGCACCATTTCAAGTGTCCTCATACCATATCCCAGCAGAATTATAGTCTCCTGACCAGACCATCCAGCTGCTCTCTATGGAAAAGGTAAGTACTCCTCTTCCACTTCATTAAGTAGGCAAAAAATTCAATCTGTGTATTCCATAATATATAGATTTAGCAATAATTTTGCTAGAGCGTTTCTAAAAAGCAGGACCAAATGAACTATAATGTAAGTTGAAACACAGAACTTTAAACATTCTGGAGATAACATTTGGAATGCCAGTAATGACCCCCCCCTCCCCCGCCTCCTTGCTTTGTGATTGCAAAGTCCCTGGATGGAAGTCTGTCGTCACAACTGGAAGACCTTGGCACAATTTGAGGTAAAACCTTTGTGTCACAATCCAAACTGTTAACTGAGCTACTTGTTATTTTCTCTCCTTTTTGAAGATCTAAGCAGAGGTTTCCTGCAGGTTACACTGCATGAAAGAAGACCAAATACCCTTCTTTCTTCTCCTGTCCTTCATCGTCGGTACAGTGAAAGCATTCCCACCCTCCTGTTCCTTATGATGCCAGCCCTGGGACCTACCATCTGGTGTCACATATTTCTTTCTAAAGATGACTTAGGGAGCTTCTATGCTATTACTCCCTTGAAAAATAATACGAACTTCTCAGATGTCTCATTTGCTCTGGGCCTGCTTCCCAGGTGTTTTGTAAAAATTGATCTAGAAGAATAGTTAGATTATATGCCTCCTGAGCCTATTTTGTTTTCTATAGACAAGGAAAACAATTTGATACAATAGATGGTACACTGAGCAGGGGCAGGACATTTGGATTACATTTTCTGGCTTGTTGCTAGGTTACTGTGTGACTTTAGGTAAGTTATCACACCTCTCTGTTTCAATTTCCTGTAAATACACTCCTACGCAGTACATGGACTTATAAGCATTAAATGGCTTACTTAATATCTGTCATTAACAGACCCTGAATAATGATGCACAGGTTAATTTGATTATCATTTACTGCATTCATAATAATAATTAGTATTATAATTATTATTAATAATAATTTTCATTTACTGCAAGGCTTCTCTCCTTGCAGTCTTATCTCTTAATAAAGTTGTGAGCATGCTTATAAGTGTCTATCAGGATACCATCCTCAAACTTCGTACATCTATCAAACATACCCTCAACTTTAAAAATATTTGAAGTACTTTGCTTTCCAGGTAGCTTTTGTGTCAAACCATTTAAAGTATTTTAATAACAGTGTAGTATTCACAAAATTTCATGTAATTAATATTTACACACTGATCTTTAAACCTATTTTGAACCATATTCCTATAAATGCTCTAATTAATTGAAGATTGTAAATATAATTATATTAAATATATATTTATATAATATGTATTTAAATTAAGTATGTATTTATATAACATATTTAGAAAAATCTATTATTTTATAAATATAAATTCTATACATCACACAATTATGCACATACATAATATGTATAAATGGATTGTATGTGTATGTAGACACACATTCTTTTTCTAATCAACAATCAAGATTGAGAGATGATCACGTTTATAAAACCAGTAAAATATTTGAAAAATAATAAAATTGACCATTTATTGAGTGTCACTTATGTTTTAAACATGCTAACTATTTGGTTGAGGTAGGTATTATTATTTCAGTTTTACAGCCATAAATTACATGTCTGTCAGCAGCTAGGTCTCCATCTGTGGCCTCCAAAGCACATGTTCTTTCTTCTCTGGTATGCCCTCCTACCAGAACGGATGGATCTATGCCCTGTATATATTTAAATGAATTACAAGGAGCACTTGAGTGGCTCAATTGGTTAAGCATCTGACTCTTGATTTCAGCTCAGGTCATGATTTCAGGGTCTGGGATCCAGCCCCCTCCCCCAGCGTCAGGCTCCGCGTTGACATTGTGGAGGCTGCTTGGGATTCTCTCTTTCCCTTCTTTCTACCCCTCCCCCCACTCTCAAAATAAGTAAATAAACATTAAAGAAAAATAACTGTATTTCAAGCCAACAAATGTTTATCACTGATGTACAGTAATAAAAACACTGTTGGCATAGATTGGCTATATGATGCCCTTATGAAGTAAAAACCTGTATAGTCAGTTGCTATGTCCTAAACAGATACTCCTACAGAAACACAAAGTCCTCTGTGTTTGGCCAGGTTTACTCTTATGACCTGTAGACTTAGAATACATTATGTGTGTCTATTTATTGTGTATACTTGAAAGTCCTGCAAAGTTCTAAGTAATTCTGTTACTTAGATGGATCACCTAGTTAACCCTCATTTTATATTTAGTAGAGAGCAAGAGAGATGATGCGTAACTAATTCAAATTTTAGAAACACTCTCTATTCTCTTGGAATAGTAGATTTTGGCTTCAGGATTGTATCTGATATTAGAGGCTAACAAAAAGCAGCCTCTAATGTGACAAAAAGCAGTTATTTTTGTACTATCTACGGCTTCCTAAAGCTTTAACCTCAAACATTGCTATATATGCCAGTTAGTTACTTCATATTATTTTATTTTTCAAGTTTACAAGTACTTTTAAGAAAAAATACTATAGTAGTCCCCCCTTATCTTCAGAGCATAACGTTCTAAGGCCTCCAGTGGATGCCCGAAACCACACGTAGTCCTGAATGCTGTTTTTCACATATATATTTCATTTCATATATATATTCCATTTATCTATCTGTCTATCTACATGCACTGATGATAAAACTTAATTTTTTAAGTTTATTTATTTATTTTGAGAGAGAGAGAGACAGAGAGAACACATGAGCCAGGAGGGAGAGAGAGAGAGGGAGAGAATCCCAAACAGGCTCTGCACTGTCAGGGCAGAGCTTAATGTAGGCCTCGAACCCATGAACTGTACAATTATGACCTGAGCCAGAATCAAGAGTCAGGGACGTAACTGACTGAGCCACTTACTTTCTGTGCCCCGAAAGGTTAATTTATAAATTAGGTGTCATGAGGGATTAACCATAACTGGCAATAAAGTAGAACAATTGTAACGACATACTATAATAAAAGTTATGTGAATGTGGTCTTTTCTCTCCCTCTCTCAAAATATCCTGCTGCACTGTACTCATCCTTCTTGTGATGATGCAAGATAATAAAATGCCTGTGTGAGGAGATGAAGGGAGAGGGATGACGTAGGCACTGTGACCAGCGTTAGGCTACTATCCTTCTGACGATGCTTCAGAAGGAGAATCATCTGTTTGTGGGCCACAGTTGCCTGTGGGTAACTAAAATCCCTGGAAGCAAAACAGAAAAAAGGAGAGGATGACTGTAATTTAGGTAAATTGTTGTTCAAGTATATCAAACAAAAAAAGAAAAAGCCTAGGTTGCATTTTTCTCTACACAACTCAGAGATTAATTGTTTGGCTAATAGGAAATGAGCATATTGGTTCTTTTGCTTAAAAAGCTGTATAATTATTTTAGTAAATAAATGTACGTTTATACTCTGTGTATAAAAGAATGCAAGTAAGATAAGTTACTATAATACAAACTTGTATTCTGAAACATTGAACGTGGAAATGTGCAGTTTAAGTGACCCTTGCAAGCATTTGTCTATGCCAGTGCTTTCTCTTTGTTTTAGAAAACTTTGTGTAAATGGGCTTTGCATTTCTCCTCTTTTCCCACTTATTCCAAGAGGAAGGGTGGAGTGGGGTAGAACAGTCAAGGTAAGGTAGAGCAGTTCTTTTATTTTCTGAGCTTAATTAGCATCACTTTAACAGGGATAAGTATAGCCAGGCAAAGTCATTAGAAAACCCCAGGCCTAATTTTAGCTCACATTTTCAACCTTTTCTCCTTATCCTCAAAATAAATTTTAAAAGTCATTTCCAACTCATTTAAATTTCACATTCTTTCTTCTCACTTCTGGTAGAGGTGATAATGAGCAGTGAAATCATCAAAAGAAAGGTAGTAGGATTGAGGAAGAGACAAAAATGAAAGGCATGGAAAATCCACAAAGTGGATCAGCAGTGGCTGAATAATGAACGGTTAACTGAATGCAGTTTATTGATGACATGTATGCCTTAATTCCAGGAGTCAGTCCCTGGGAGACTTGAAAGAAGGGAGAGGTATGGGCTGTCAGAGGATAAAGTAATCATAAGCCTTATAAATTAGCATAGAAATTAGGTCAGGGGCAAAAGAAATCCATGGAAGGAGAGACATCAGTTTATACTGTAGAGCCAAAAATTAAGTCCTCCATTAAGAGAAACCTCGGGCTGCACGTAGCCCCAGTCCTAGATAAACTAAACCTAAAACTTAACCAGCTTTTCCGCTTCTGGGCAAATGCCTGCGCTGCGGGAAGCTAATACCTAACCAGCTCTTTCTGCTTCTGTAACAATGCTTAAGGCTTGCTTTCCCGCCACCGGATTGCCCAAGCGACTAGCTTCATGTTCCCCCTGTCACCCCATCACCCCACCTTGGCGGAAGCCAATCCGAAAAGGCCAGCGGATACCCCCACCTTGCTGAGGGAAGGGCCTGGAGAGAGAGATGTTAACCTGTTAGTCGCCAAACAAGACTTCAAACTCGCTCTATGATAGGCTGAATTCAAAGATACCCCAAATATTATAATTGGATCCCGCCAAAAACCTGATGGCGGGAACCAATCAGATACGGTATATGTTCACATTTTAATGTTAACCAATGGCAAACTTGTAACCATGGAAATCTCCTGTCCCTCCCCATGACTTGTTTACTTCTGTCTATAAAAAGGATGCAAAGGCTTTGTTCAGGGCCTCTTAGCGTCACCGGCAACGAGTGCGCGGAGGTCCAGGTTCGAACCTGCAAATAAACAACCCTTGCCGCTTGGCTTTGACTCTGGTCTCTGGTGGTCTGATTTTGGGGGTCTTCCGATCTCTGGGCGTTTCAATACTTCATTCGAGGGCACTGATCCTCCATTGTATATATATCTGGTGTTCTTCAGATGCCAATTCTTCCTTCACAAACTGAAGTGTTACATTTGAAAAAGGTTAATGAAAATTTGTGCTCGGGTAATGTTTTTACATGGATAGACAGATCTTTTGCCTGGCTTTATAAAATCTCTTTTCATCTAATTCTTTGAATCTAAGGTTAGAATCTCACCTGCATGACTGCTCTGATCTCACTGTGTGGGGTATATAAAAGCGCTGAACTAGTATTGTAAGGTCAGTGAAAGCTTTTTTGTATGACGTAAAAAGTCAACATTATCATGGTGGTAAAACTATCATCCTTAGCTTCTTTTTTTGGGATATCGTTTTAGGAAGAGGGTAGAGATTGCTGACCTCAGTTTCATTTACTGCTAACATCTACCAATTACTGAGCATGTAACTTTTGCCAGGTCCACGGTGAGCATTAGCTCTAATCTTCACAAGGCCCCTGCAAGTTAACGATGACCCCATTTTAAAGATGAAGACTCTGAGACTTTCAGAGGGCAAGTGGGTTGCTTGAGGTCACACAGCTGGGATGTGGCCAAGTTAGGACTGAACAGGAAAAATTTGAGGTACTTTATTTTAATGTTGGTGAATCTTTGTCCTGTATATTCACTGAAATAAGCACATATATTGAATATTGGATATGTGCATACTGCAAACAATGCAAAGAATGTGACAGCGACAGAATCATTTAAAAATACCAAACTGATAGAAAAACTAAATAACTATTGACAAAATGCAAATGCCATATTTATGAAGTAACAAATATTTTCTTCTGTCTTTATTTGGATTATCAAGAAAGGGAAGTAGATTTTATAAATGAATTTTTGTGAATGGTTTGGAATAAGACATTCATTTGGAGAAAGTAATATGCTTCTTGATAATGAAATTACAAATATCCCCAAGGCTATCTAATTCTTAATTATAGATAGTGTTCAAATCTAGTCAAGTTGATATCAACTTTATTTAAAATACAATCATAATAATTATAGGGGTTTCCCCTCTCTCTAGATAAATTCTTAATTAACTAGATTTTAGTGAAACATCACTACTAATAACTAGCTATTAAAATAAAGTTGTATTACTAACTTTATTTAGGTATTTGTATGTTCTTTTAGGATTTAAAATAAATCAGACAAATGTAGATGGTGACTATTACTAGATTAATATGTGTCATTACCCAGAATTTAGATTTTTGTGCAATTTAACATTCAGAGACAAAGGAGAAAAGAAAGCTAGGAAGAAAAAAAAAGGATTGATTTATGTGGGAAGCAAACATTTTCTTTGGTGTTTTTCTCTAAATGAGAAAGATTAAGAATTCCTCGAATGTGCCATAAGCATGACATATATTCTCTATAAAAGCAATTTTTTAATTCTAAATGTGGAACTATATGGCATGCTTTCTTGAAACAACAACAATAAAATTCCCACTTCCATATTCTAATACACTAAAAAAACCCCGAATCTATTAAAGTCCTGTCAGAGCTTGTTATACTATTAAGTGATGATTATAAAAGGGATTTTACACATAGCATATACTAGTCATGAAGCTGAGAAACCGAAGATATCCTTGCTAGCTGCAAGTGTGAATATTTTAGCATTTTTGTGATATTTCTGGATCAAGATTGATTCCAGGTGCTGTCTCCACATATCCATATATATGTAAGAGAAGCTCTTTAAAACAAATGTGTTTTTTTTTAAAGTTTATTTATTTATTTTGAGAGAGACAAAAAAAAAAAAAAGCATGTGTGGGGGAGGAGTAGAGAGAGAGGAGAGAAAGCCCAAGGAGGCTCCACACTGTCAATGTAGAGCCCTAGGTAGGGCTCGAACTCACGAAACCATGAGATCATGACCTGAGCTGGAAGTTTAACCAACTGAACCACCCAAGAGGCCCACAAGAGAAGCTGTTTAGACTAGATGTGGATCCTTTGAATCTGCATACACTGCCAATGGCTCTCTGAAGTGTTACCCCACAGTCTACAGTTTACTTTCTTGATACTATAATCAAAGCAGCAGTGACCTTTTTTGTAGGTAAAAGGACAGGTTTTCACTTCTACTTACTGTTAATCAGAAAATATTAGAAGTCTTGAGTCACCTTTATATTTTTCTCTCCAATAGATTTTGGCAAGTAGATGGGATATTCCTTGGACGTTATCAGAGCCTGAAGAATGGCAGATAAAACACAGAAGGTGCTAGACTCTTTATTGTTGTTGCTTTTAAATATTTATAGCCCACTTTCCTTGACTTTACATGTTCATAGTCCACTTTTCCTGACTCTCTGATGCTATGCTTAAGTATGTTTTGTATCCAATACCTGTGACCTTTCTTGACTTGTTGGATTTCCTCTTCTGGTTTTGTAACTATAGGTTTCTCCAAAGATTCTGTTTTCTTCTGGTCACTCACTGGAGAGCCCTTTCATTACAATTCTAGTCATCTCTTTCTATATTTAGGCTACCCAATGCCATTTCTTTTTTTTTAAATGTTTTATTTATTTCCCCACAGACTTCCAGGCTCTGAGCTGGCAGTCATTCATGACCTAAGCGAAAGTCGGACGCTTAACCGACTAAGCCACCCAGGCGCCCCTACCCAATGCCATTTCTAAAGTCCCCAGATTGTACACATTCAAAATTTTTCTGTCGCTAGAAGTCATCTACAGTTAAAAATACCTTTCTCCCAGGTGACACCAAAGTCCCTCCCTAAGGGTACTTGCTCCTTCTTCTTCAAATTGGCCTGTTCTTGGTCAAATAACCTAAAATATGATAGTGCTTCTAGCATAGTACAGAAATATCTATGCTTAAAAGCTTACTAATTACCGAAGGGTATTTCATAAATTTGTGAAGCCAGTAGCTGCTATTGCCATTTGTTGATGGAAGGTAGAACTGAGGTACATAGTTTTGTTTTCACCATATTGATACATAAAGAACTGATTGTTCCTGGAAAATAGCAGATACAGAAGTTCCAAGAAATCACTTAGAGTACAGAGCACTGTTGCCTAAGAAAAATCAGCAGCCTGCCTCACAAGAGGCTTAGACAGTTGAATTAGTGTGGTAAGAGAATAATAAAAGCCACAGATTTTTTGAACATTCACTGGATTAAGATACACAGCTGACCCTTGATCAACACAGGGGTTGGGGGCTGACCGTCCATGCAGTCGAAAATCTACATTTAACGTTTGACTCTCCCAAAACTTAACTACTAATGGACTTACCAATAAGCCTAACAAGTCAATTCACACATATTTTGTCTATGTATTATATACTATGTTCTTATAATAAAGTAAGCTGGAGAAAATAAAATGTTAAGAAAATCATAAAGAAGAGAAAATACATTTATGCCACTTTCCTATATTTATTGGAAAAAAAAACTGCATATAAGTGGACCTCTGCAGATCAAACCCCTGTTGTTCAGGGGTCACCTGTACATGCATATGTGCATATTCTCAGATATAGATATGTGTGTATCGTACATCTATGTGTTGTGTATGTCATACATAAATTCTCACAATAGCCCTATCAGTAGGAATTCTTGTTTCCAATTTAAAAATGGGGACATTGTAGTTTAAAGCACTATGTACATTATCAAAGATCACACAGCCACACTTAAAGATTTTTTTTTTAATTTTAAGTCATCTCTACACCCAAGAAGGAGCTCAGATCTTACAATCTTGAGATCAAGAATTGTGTGCTCTACTGACTGAGCCAGCCAGGCATCCCCGCACCACCATATTTAAAACCTTCCAAGCATTACCTTAATGCAGACACTATATATTATTAGGCTATATAGCACAGGCTGAAAAATCTAATTTGGGGAAGGAGGGGAAACTCCATTTTAAAATCTCAAGCTTAACTCATATTGACCTAACCTGACTGTATGTCCCAATTTCTTAAGCCTGCTTTAGTCTGTTGTCTCAAGGCATTGATAATACCCTTTTTCATTCTTAAAATACCATTGTTGAGATAATGAAATATAAAACCAGATTAAATGAACTATATTTACAAGATAGGTGTGGAAACTCAATGTACAATGAAAATATAACTGTTACAAAGGCTTTCATACTTCTGTGGCATGGTCAGTGTGTTCTTTTCTGAAGACAGGTCTAAGTGGAAAGTGGAAGAATGAGGAGAGTCAAACTGTAAAGTGAAACAAACGTTTGAATCACAGCAGACTAAGATTTGGACTTAGCAGCCAATGGAAATAGGATCTTTAAAGCCATTTGGCTTCAGTTCCAGGTCACTCCTCACTGTTTCCATGCACACATCCTTTAGGATGCTTCTTTTTTATTATTTCCAAAGCTGGTTGGTCTCTCTGGTGATGAATACCTGCTTTAAAAAAAACAAAAACATAAATACTTTTCTCAGGGTAGGACAAGAAGCTGCATTCCTTTTCATTGAAGAGCAATTTGATGCTTATGCTCTGATTGTGTGACCAAGGTAGAGAACGTTTTTCCTTCTTGTCAAGGTATGAAAGGGCATTTCACAGTAGCTTGTAGGTAGGGACAAGGGAACGGACAGCATTGTGACTGTGAGCCTCGGCTTTGTGGTCAGACAGACCTGGCTTCAGTTCCCCATTCTGCAAGTTACTGATGGTGTTCTCCTGAGTTTTACGTAGAGTTTTGAAGAGTCAGTTTTTCCATTTGATAAAAAATGGTTTAAAATTTTCAGCGCTTACCATTTGCCAGGCACTGTCATAGGAGCATCATCTATATTAAATTACTTAATCTTTATAGCAACTATATAAGCTAGATACTGTCAACTATTGTTATTGTAACATGAGGTATAATGAGGCTCAGTAACTTGCCCCAGCTCCTACAGCCAGGAGTGGAGGAGATGAAATTGGAAATGAGGGAATTTCCAGGACCTACACTTACTGATGCTCCTCTACTTTGTCCTATAAAACAGGATTGAAAATACTTACCTACTAGTGCTACATATTTAAATAAGAGAATGAATTTAAAGCATGTCACAGTCATTAGCACAGAGAAAGTAAAGTTCCCTAAGTGCTAGTTGTAAAAATAGTAGTTCCATTCACTCCTTCCCCCTCCTTCCCTTTCTTCATTTTCACTCAAATTAGACCATGATTCTTTTGATTTCCCACACTATGTAATTGCTGTTTCCATAGCTTTTTCTTCCATTTGAACATTCTGTGTTATCTTCTGAGCTGTTTCAAAAACATGCTTATTCTTCACAGTCCAGAGTATGGGACGTTTCTCATTCTACTTTTGTGGTGCCTTCATCCACATCAATTTTGATCCCTATGGAGTTTTATTGTAATTAGAACATTGGAATGCATTGTGATCATTTTGTATGTCTCCACATTTTCCCTCATATCACTTTTGGACAGAATAGAATATACTCATATAGCTTTGCCATGTGAATGTAAACATTTTACTTATTTCGTTATTTCATATAAATATCATTTAAATGAAGTGTCCTTTATCCACAGCTTTGTGAACATTTATAATTATTTAGTATGTTACTAAATATTGGATACATGTCTAAAATGGGATGTAAAAATTTAAGGTTGTTTGATGTGTTTCAGTAAATACATCTTGAGAATTTTTTGGTAGTTTGTAATAGCACTTGCAATATATGGGGGTACTCGTTTGTCTACATTGATATTGTTATTAGATAATAAATATGGTTTTAATTTATTTTCTGTATGATAGTTCTAAATAGCACTTATTGTTTTTATAGGAATAGTAATAATTTAAAAAATGGATTTCTTTTACATTTTTCATTTTTTGGGGGAATTGCTGGTGTTTCTTACTGCTTTGTAAGGTTCATTATCCCATATGGCTCACAGTGCTATCTTTTTCTTTCAAATGTTTGGTAAATTTCCTATTTGTTCTGTCTTGACTTGTACTTCTCCTACTAAGTAACAAGCCGTGTATATATCATGGTTAGTATGGACTAGGCAAATAGTTAATGTTCAACTAATAATTTTTAAATGGCTAAAAGCACTAATCTCTTAGCTTTTAATTATTTATTAGATATTCTACAATGTCTTTGAGTTTCACAAGCAGCACAGATAATAAATTTCTAAGCACAGGAGACTCTGCCTGTTTATACAGTACTTAACATAGCACTATTTATTTAATTTTAATGAATATAATAATGTCTGTTAACATTAATGTACTTTGACTATAATATGTATTATGTAGTACTCTAATGTGGACATACACAGTATAATTAATATTCCTTTACCAGAGTTAAAGTATAATGTGGCTAACTTTGTTTATTGAAGAAATATGAAATTCTTTCTTTCCAAACTCAATAGAGGAAATGTCATATTCTCATTTTCATCTCTGCTCAATGGACCTTCCTAGCATCTAGGAACGGTTGGTCCCATGAGATCTACTAATCCATTTGGTCCTTTTCCTGGTCATTACTGATTCTTCCCTAGAGTTCAGCAAAATGACAATCATGTAAAGAAACTTTGCTTCTCCAGGGAAAGTGTTTCCTTTTTTTCTTTGCTTTGATAAACTGTTCTTTTCATTTTTAGCTCTAGTTTGAAACATGAGGGAGAGCAATAAATGAACAACTGAGTGAAAATGAAAACTTAGAGTTGCTTCTCCAATACGGTAAATGCCTTCAGGTGAGGAGTGACTCTCTTTTACTCTTCCCATGGTCTGTGGTGTATTTTTCTTATCTGCAAAGTAGAGCAAATAAGACCTTTCTCTGATGTCATGTGGATTAACTAAAAGTATGTCTGTAAAGAGCTTAAATTTCTGAAGAAAAGAAGTTCTTTTTTCACTCTTAAGGTTCAAGTGGTCTTCAATCCCAAATCTTGATAAAGCTGTAGCCAGAGCATTAAAAAGAGAATCCTGCAGTAATCTTTCGTACTGCAAGGTCTATAAGTCTTCGCTGTTGTCTCTCTACCCTCCCCCCATGCCCCCCTTTTACCCAGCTTCTATTTCCTTCTGTATAATAGAAAAAATATATTGTTTCTAAAAATCAAAGGTAGTTAGTAAGCAGGTTACTGGGATATTTCTGTTAACATACAGATATTTCACTTGAGAACAAAATTATATATCCTAGTAAAGCTATTGAATATTAAAGTAGAATTTGAGACTGATTTTTAATTTGAGATGATAGGCATTGCAGAAATGTGAACCCAGTGCTGGTTAAATCTGGACTTAATGACAGATAATATATTCTATGCTTTAAAATCTATTCAGTAAGGGTGTATATAAAGTACTACCATTAATAAGAATTACAAAACTACATGGATCTCATGTTTCGATGAAATCTAGCTGACAACCATAAAAATCATCAGATGCTGTTATTATCCCAGTTAGAGATGAGGAAACTGAGACACAGTGAGTATATTAACCATATTAGGCAAGGTTATGCTGTACTAACAAATTAATTCCAAGCTCTCAACAGCTTAACACAACAAAGGTTTATTTCTTGCTTATATTATAGGTCCACTGTTGGTCTCCATGTCCTGTCAGTCAGGAGCAGGTTGATGGAGTTTCCATTGCTTGTGACCCTTTCATCCCATTTCTTTCTTTTATATATATATTTAATTTTGAGAAAGAGAGAGAGAGAGCATGGGTGGGGGAGGAACAGAGAGAGAGGGACAGAGAGAATCCCAAGCAGACTCCACACTCAGCACAGAACCTGACGCAGGGCTGGATATCATGAACCTGGAGATCATGACCTGAGCAGAATCAAGAGTCCATTGCTTAACTGATTCAGCCACCCAGGCGCCCTGCTTCATCCCATTTCTTAACTTTCAGGGACACTACATGGGGAAGGAGAAAACATGGAGACCTCATACTGATCTCTACCTCATTATGCACATATCTTTTCCACTAACATCTCACTGGCCAGAACTCATCACATCTCTTGCGCATTTGTTACAGATAGAGAAATATAGTCCTCCCATGTGCTTAGGAAGGAGAAGAGAATCAGATTTAAGTCCTCAGAATAACTTCAACAGATAGTTTAGGTAGCTTGTCCAAGGTCCAATAACTGGTAAACAGTGAAACTGCCATTAAAGTCCAGACACACTGGCTCCAGACCCTGTACTCTTAACAGCTTCACTGTTGTTATATCTGATAATGCCTGATGTCATGTTACGACCTCTGTTCTTGCTCCAAGTTATACTCTTATTGACTGATTTTGTAATCATTTATTCCAAATATCCATTGCTTTCAAAAACAATAGGAGTGTCTGGGTGGCTCAGTCAATTAAGCGACTGACTTTAGCTTAGGTCATGATCTCACAGTCTGTAGGTTCGACTCCCACATCAGGCTCTGTCCTGATGGCTCAGAGCCTGGAGCCTGCTTTAGGTTCTGTGTCTCCCACTCTCCCTGCCCCTCCCATGTTCATGCACTATCTCTCTCTGTCTCTTAATAATAAATAAACATCAAAGTAAAGTAAAAAAAACAAACAAACAATAAAGAAGTGGCTTTTTAAAAATGCATAGACTGGGGGACCTGGGTGGCTCAGTTGTTTAAGCATCTGATTCTTGGTGTCAGCTCAGGTCATGATCTCATGGTTTGTGAGTGGGGCTCAAACTCACTGATGGTGTGGAGCCTGCTTGGAATTCTCTCTCTTCCTCTGCCCCTCCTCCTCCCCTCATGCTTTCTCTTTCTCTCTCTCTCACTCAAAAACTGAATAAATCAACTTAAAAAATTCATATATTTATAATTATCTAATATACATCCATAGATGAATATAGCTATTGACCATGTTCTCAAATATTATATATAAGTATCATATATGTAATTAGCATATAAATATACATGATATTTCCAACAAACAACAATAACTGAGATTGAGCCAATGTCTGTGTAGTTTACCCGATATTTTTTAAAAAAGTGTACTTCAATTGCTCATTCTCTTCAGACTCTTCAAAGTCACACCCTATCTGTTAGTTTATTGGGTTACTAGTCAAGAAGGAGGACGAAGCAGTCAGGACAGTCTACCCATATCCTGGGGCCATCGAAATTCTGTTTTCTCAGTCTACAAAGAAAACAATATTTTAGTAACTAGAAGCATAGGCAGACTCTGCCTAATGTCCTAAATAAACAGCAGATGAATTTCATATTTTCTGTATTATAATTTACATCCACTCTGCAAAATCTATAAATGATAAAATTTGATTTTCCTATCCATTAGTCTATTTCCTTTAGTCTAGTCAAGGAAAACAAAAACTAAACCACACATTAGATTTCAGGATACCTTCTTGTTATTGCCTGCTCAACAGCAAATAATATGAGGATCATAAAGTCTTGAAGAAGATGCTGAATTTCTTGTGGGAATGGATAAAAGTGCTCCCTGGTGTGTTAAACTCATTCTGAAGAGTGCTTACCGGGGAAAGAAAGGCATTTTATTGCCAAAGGAATTTAGGTGTACATAAGGTTACAAAGTTGTGTGGGCCTGCTAGAAAGAGTGTATGCAACAATGAAATAAGGAATTTAGGATAGTGAAGGTCCTGATTTTTGTGCTTAGAGATTGGTGTCTTTCTTTTGATTTGGATTCAGTTTTAACTAATTTTAATCAGTTATTTTGTTACTCTGTAAGAAAAGATATTAAAATCATTGACAACAACATAATACCTTAAATTAAGAATTTAATAAAAACTCTTTAATAATACAAAATAGGATAAATGTAGGTAAATTCAGACCTGGTTGTCTTGCACAATTTGAAAAGTTAGAATTACCTATTATATTTATACACATTTAGAGTAATAAGATGCTTTTGGGCCCAATCCGCGGTATAAACATCTCACTTTATAGATGGGGAAACTAGGTTCAGTAAAGTGAAGGTCATGCCACTAAATTTGTCACTAATGGCAAGGTAGAACATTTGAATTCCGCTTATAGTTATCTTATAATGATATATATTTCTTTTTATCTTTCAGTAAGTTACAGTTCTGAAAAATTTTCAATTGTGGATATTATAATTTGTTATAATTATAGGTGCAGATGCCTACTATAAATTTCTTAAATTTCATAGAATAAGCAACAACAGCATGAGGCAATGGAAAAGTGACCTTACTGTGGCATACAATGAATTAGGCACTGATTAACATGACATTGTAACGAATTTCACTGTGACTTTAACTTTTTTAAAGCTTTATTTATTTTTGAGAGAGAGAGACAGAGTGCAAGCAGGGGAGGAACAGAGAGAGGGAGACACAGAATCCAAAGCAGTCTCCAGGGTCTGAGCTATCAACACAGGGCCCAATGTGGGCTCTAACTCACAAACTGTGAGTTCATGACCTGAGCCAAAGTCTGATACTCAGCCAGCTGAGCTACTCAGGCACCCCAGTTGTGACTTTAGAATTCTAAAGTCAGGCTCAACTGGCTTCTTGTCTTCTTATTCCACATAAGCATATTACATATTACATATTCTGTCTTATTCTTTCAATACCATTTTAGTCATCTCCAAGAAGAAATTCTTTTTTCTTATATAGCCTATGAGATGATGATGTGAATAATTATATAAAATAAAACTTTTCATTGCAAAAATATAGTGTAATGAGAAGCTTTTACTTTTTTATATTGAAGAAATTTTTAGATTTTATTTATTTTTTAAAGTTTACTTATTTTTGAGAGAGAGAGAGAGAGAGAGAGAGTGCACAGCAGGAGAGGGGCGCAGAGAAAAAGGGAGAAAGAGAGAATCCCAAGCAGGGTCAGCATGGTCAGCACTGTCAGTACAGAGTCTGCTGCGGGACTTGAACCGACAAACTATGAAATCATGACCTGATCCAAAACCAAAAGTCAGATGCTTTCCCAGTTGAGCCATCCAAGTGCCCTGGAATCTCACACTGGGTAGCAAGAAGCAACAAGCAGAAAATATTAGTTCACGTTTTCATCAAAGGGCCAATAAATAAGTAGAATTAGCTTTATTAGTAATCAGAGAAGTTAAAATTAAGACTTTATTGAGATGGCATGCTTATATTTGCTAAATTGGTGAAAATTAAGAAGTGTGACGGGGCGCCTGGGTGACTCAGTTGGTTGAGCGTCCGACTTCGGCTCAGGTCATGATCTCACGGTTCGTGGGTTCGAGCCCCGCATCAGGCTCTGTGCTGACAGCTCAGAGCCTGGAGCCTCCTCCAGATTCTGTGTCTCCCTCTCTCTCTGACCCTCTCCTGCTCACAGTGTCTCTATCTCTCAGAAATAAACAAAACATTAAAAAAAAAAAGTGTGACAAAACTAAGTATGGGTGAACATGAGAATCATACAGGGGTGAAATGTTGGTTGTAGAACATTTGATCCACCTCCAACCCCCCCACCTTAGGAAACAATTTAGCACTATTTAAGGATACTTATATACGTAAAAGAACTGTAGAGGGTTTTTTTTGTAAAGTAGGAAATTATCAATATATAACTCAGACTAGTAGTTATATCTGAGAACAAGGGAGGGGAAAGCATAGAAAAGGAACAAAGATTCAAGAATTGTGCTTTTTGGTCTAGTTCTTAATTTGGGTGGTAGGCTAATTTATTGTTTTCATTCAGAATTTATATGTGATATATTATTTTGTTTGTATCAAGTATTATGCAATGTAAACATTAACTAGTAATTACAGAAAATATGTACTTTCATAAACTGAATCTCAAGTTTTTACTAAAATCATTTTAGGAAACTATAAGGAATTTTATATAAGAGTGAGTTTTTTCCCCAAGGGAAGAAATTATAACTAGGGAATAAATTAATGTTCAGTCAATTGGCATCAAAGAACTTCAAGATCTAGTTGTATACAAAAGTGAATAATATTTAGACTTCTCGAAGCAGAAGGACATCAGATGATTTTAATATCTTATCACACGAGCCGCACTTGGAAACTGTTAATGGAAGCACATAAAAATAATCCAACATTGATTCCTGGGGAATCAATGGTATTTAAAAGTTAAAAATAGGGGCGCCTGGGTGGCTTAGTCGGTTAAGCGTCTGACTTTCACTTAGGTCATGATCTCGTGGTTCGTGGGTTCGAGCCCCATGTCAGGCTCTGTGCTGACTGCCAGCTCAGAGCCTGGAGCCTCTTTCAGTCTGTGACTCCCTCTCTCTCTGACCCTCCCCTGCTCACGCTGTTTCTCTCTCTCTCTCCTAGAAATAAATAAATAAAAATAAAATAAAATAAAATAAAATAAAATAAAAGTTAAAAATATTACAGAAGGAAAAACATTACAAAAAAGAAAGAGCAAACGGCATTATCAAAGATGTTCAGGAATACTAAGGCAAAACATTTTGGGGAGGTCCAGTTGCCCACTGAGTATGACATTTTGAGTCTATGAGTAGAGTTGTAGGGACATGTTAACAGAGAAAAGAAGAAAATCAAGATATGAGGAGTGTGTCCTCCATATTAATACAATTGAATGGTAATTGGTAAGGAATTGAGAAAATTTCTGGATGACTATCATTTATTTCTTTGCTAACTGGGAGCATATTTTTTGGGAAAGGAGACAATCTATTAAACTTGTTAGGTTTTGTATTTCTTATTAGATAAAGAATGAAAAGCAAGAGTACTTAGACATGCAGGCCAATTTCTGGGGAAAGGTGAGACTTGATGGTGTTAATTATAGTTTTAAAAATCAGCTTAGCAGTGACAGGTGAACCAGGGACTCAGTAAAAACATATAGGGATAATGGTGAGGGAAAGGAGAGAATGAATCAAAGGCAGAAATCTGGATTGTAATAATCAAAAGGCTCCTATAAGAGGCCGAGAAACAGAAATCAGATTGGGAAGGCTGGCAAAAGAGGTAATCGTTTCAGTAGGGAATAAAGGATACTCTTAATAGAGTGCTTAGGTGTCGGACACTTTACTGAGCTCTTCACTCTCTTTACTTCATGCCATCATCCCCACAGTCTTTGAAGTAATATATTATGTTCCTAATTTTAAAAATGAGTTGAATGAAGCAGAGAACAGTTAAATTTGCTTAATGCCACACATATCTAGTCAGCATAAGAGATGAAGTTCAAACTCTGTTCTGTCTGACTGCGGCTCACACTCTTAAATGCCCCTCTGTACCAGAATAAATTGAGAGTTGATAATGCCCAAAGCCAGAAAGTAATCAAATGGAAATTAATTAGAGAATGAAATCAAGATTGAAAGTAAGGTCATTAGCTTTAGTAGTTAGTAAGAGCAAGTTTGGTGTATTAGAATGAGGAATCAATTAAATCTTGGGGAACTCCTGGAAAAATATTTTTTAAAACGTAACTTGGAAGTAAGAAAGTTACAAAGTAATTTATAAGTCAAGGATGATAGACAGCAATGATCTGTATAGCTAGACAAACTGAACAATGATGGACAAGTTACTTAATATTTCAGTTTCAGTTTTCTCCCCTCTGAAATGTAAATAATCCTCAATTTGTATTGGATGGATAAATTAAGCAACATACAAAAAATCTGTCACTATAAGCAGTGGATAATAGAATGTGGAAAATAAGAATGTTTGCAGTCCCCTAATGTGTGATTTTACTCAGTTCAGTCTTTGAAGAGTGAGAAGGGTAGAAAGTAGACCGCAGTGTGCCGAGGAGCAGACGGGAATACGGTAGTGGAGATAATGAACATAGAGTATTTCGTAGTGTTTGACAGTGAAAAGAATTGCACTAAAGATGTAGTTGAATGGGATAATAGAATTAAAGGAGGAATGGTCTCTAGAATAGAGAGAGAGAGAAACTGAGGATGGGAGAGTGGATGGGTCAGTGCCTTACAGGAGATGGATAGGATAGAGTTGAATCATATGCCTGCAAAAGATTACATTTGAGTGAATCCCCTGATAATTTGTTTCTCTCCCTTTTTAATCCCTTTGAATAACAGGCATTGGGTTATCTTGCAGTAGACTTTATATTAGACAAATTGTCAGAATATCTGAGGCAGGGTCTGCTCCTTCTGCCACTAATCAGCAGAGTGACTTTGGGCAAGTCTCCGTGCTGGCTACGGACTGAATGTGTCTCCTGCAAATTCATATGTTGTTGGTATTTGGAGCGGAGGGTTGGGGGATATTGGTGGTAATTAGGGTTGGATTTGACAATGAGAATGGGGCCCTCGGGTTGGGATCAGTCCCCTTATAAAGAGAAAAGGAAACACAGGATCTTCTGAGATGTGTGCACACCAAGCAAAGGCTACGTGAAGGGAAATTGACCATGTAGGTACCTGAATCAGCTTCCAGCCTCCAGAACCATGAGAAAATTGTGTTTTTGTTGTTTAAGCCACCTAGTCCATATGGTATTTCATTATAGCAGCTTACACTCACTGAAACAGTATCCCAGGACTTACTTGGTTTACCCATTTGTATAATGAGGCCATTGGACTGAGAATCCCTGAAATTCTTTCCTATTATTTTGACTTTAGTTCTGACAGTGTCTAAAACAGGTTCTTCTTGAATTTGGTGCTTGTCATCTTTTTCTTTGTTCTTAATCCAACACTAATTGCTAAACTTTGGGGGAAAAAAACACAAAAGGTAGTCCAAGGGTGTGTGAGTGGTTAGGGAGGGAAACTTTCAACAGTTTGCCTAGGTAAGCCCAGATGTTTATGTACATATTAAGATCACAGCATTCACCGTTTTTTTTTTCTCTCTCCTCTCTCTCCCACCCTCTTTCTTTCTTTGTTTTGTTAAAGTTAAAAACAAATGAAGACCAGTCTTGAAAATTCCCTGAGCAGACAAAACCAATTTAGTCATACAAACAAAGCTTAGGTTAGCTTATTTACCAAGACTAACATGGTCTGGGTAATTTTTTTTGCTTGTGCCTCTGGAAATCATCAGCAAAACATGAACTCCTGTCCCAAACTGGGGTGATAACCACTAATCAATTCCCTTTCATTTAAGAAAATTCTAATAGTATGTCCAATCACTGGAAGAATAAACAGTCACGGCTTTGTCCCTGTATAAACTGCTTTATAACAATATGCCCCTAGGCCTCATTTCATGTTTTGGTTTGAGGGCTCCTGGTTCATAAACTGTCTTTTTGGTGTGTGCACAATGATCTTTTACTAATTATTACTCCAGTGACTCATTGCTTTTACTTTAGCTATTTTTAACTTTTGACACTTCCTTTTCATTTCTTTCTTTCTTCCTTTTTCCCTCACCTCCCCTCTTCAAAAATGAAATTAGTTAATAGAAAATGTAGCTCCTTTTAGTCTATATATTCACATAAGATAGCTGATCCATTTTATGGATGAAATATTTTGTATCATTTTGCTTATAGATATTAAATGTTGATTTACTCATGAATTTTTATTTTAAAATATGTCCATTTTGGGGTGTCTGGGTGGCTCAGTCAGTTAAGTGTGGACTTCAGCTCAGGTCATGATCTCACGGTCTGTCGGTTCGAGCCCCACATCAGGCTCTGTGCTGGCACCTCAGAGCCTGGAGTCTCCTTCAGATTCTGTGTCTCCCTCTGTGTCTTCTCCTCTCCTGCTTGCATTCTCTCTGTCTACCGAAAATAAGTAAACATTAAAAGATTTAAAAAAAATAAAACGTGTCCATTTTTCTAAGGAACAGAATAGGAATTCTAGTACATATATGTATGTTTCTTCACAAGTCATTTGAAAAATTTGAAGATCAACATCTTACATGATTTCATAGACCATTTCCAGATCTAATTTGATGGTGATTGCCCATTCCTATAAGAGGAATCTTATTCTCACAGCCCACGCAGACATTCACACATATTCAGTCACACACACACACACACACACACACACACACACTCCCCCCAAACACCCATGTGCACATATACCCACATTTCTGTGAATACATGATAATAAGAATAAGCAGTAATAAAAATTTTTTAACAAAATTATTTTATGACATTTCCAGAAGACACTGTAAACCAAATCTTTTCAAACATTTTGATTTGGGGAAGAGCTTTAAAGATACACTTTTTCTAAAGAAAAAAGTTGAAATCTCAGTACATTTTAGATCTCCTATCCCATTAGCTTTTTTCCCAATTATTTCTTAGGAAGAAAGTCTTAACATAATAATGATTTCTGCATTATGCTGGAGAAAAACGAAGTCTATGATACAGTGCTAATATGATACAGCTGAGATGCTTAATACCATAAGTCTCTCATACCATTTCTTATCACATTAACACAGGGACAGCGTTCCTCTCCTGGCCAGCTCAGTCTCCCCCTTGCCTGCAACTATTGGAGATTCATGAATTTTAAAAGTTGTGCAAAAGCTCTTGTTGACTCTGTGCTATGGCTTAACAGCTGAAGTTGGCTTTCTTTTTTCTTCCGGAAGTTGGATTCTCTCAAGGAAGATTCCATCACCTGCAGTGGAGTACAACACCTGAGCAAAAGGGGTAGGCTTTGCCAGATACTTCTCAGAACACAGGAATGAAGAGTCTCTGATGTCATTCTGTGTCATTCAGCTGAATACCCAGGACCAATGGGTTACAGACAGCACACCTACATGTTGGCAGCAAAAGAAGAGGTATGTATGTCCATAGAGTTTTCTATTTCTTCATTGCCAAGCTTTCTTGCAGTTGTGGATGCAGCAATCTGACAGTTTATTACTGATCCCCTTTAAGCTGATAGTTTTGCATAAGTACTTTGCATGGCATTAAGCCATTTCATGTATTTGACTGTGTAATTCTGAATTACACCTGCTTCTTTCTCAATGAAAGAAAAAAATAGCAGTGAATGAATCTGTATTCCCTTGGGACTTTTGATTTATACATTTTTCTTTCTGCAAAGTAGACAGGGAAGACATTCATTCAATAATATAAAATGTGCTGATAGTCATCTAAAAGTAGATATATAATTTCTCAAGAAAATATACTTTCTTTTGAATAACCTCTCTTAGTTTTAGTATGAATTAGATAAAGTTACTGTGTATTAAGTGTATGTGCATTCAATCAGTTCACATGTATTCATTGGTCAGAGGCTTTGGACTCTGTCCCAAGAACTGAGCACAATAAAATAAATGTATTTAAACTTGATTAATTTTTAGATCATTTGTGGAAATAAAATATATCCTTACTCAAAAATTTTGATATCAACCTGACGTAATGTTTCCCTATAATTTTCACAGCTTTAATCTTTAGCCAGTCTACACTTAGTAGTGAAGACAAGTAAAAAATATTTCAACTTCTTTTTAAAAAATTTTTTAAATTTTATTTATTTATTTTTGAGAGAGAGAATCCCAAGTAGGTTCCACATTACCAGCATGAAATCCGATGTGGGGCTCAAACTCACAAACTGTGAGATCATTACCTGAGCCAAAACCAAGAGTTGGACACAACTGACTGAGCCACCATGGAGCCCCTAATTTCTTTTTTTTTTTTTTAATAAATTTTATTTACTTATTTTTGAGAGAAGGAGAGAGATTGAGAGCAAGACCCAGTGGGGGAGGGGCAGAGAGAGAGGGAGAGAGAAAGAACCCCAAGCAGGCTTTACACCTACACAGGGCTCAAACCCATGAACTGTGAGACCATGACCTGAGCTGAAACCAAGAGTCAGGTGCTTAATTGACTGAGCCACCCAGGTGACCCAGAATTACCTTAACTTCTGACTTTAGTTATTATTTGTTATGAGCCAAAAGTAATTTAATATTTATTATCTGATATTAAATGTGATTATGAATGACTATAAGCTACAACAAAATTCCCAGTCAAGTTGATTTAAACATTTATGAAACTTATTATGTCATATGAGAGAAGGCCTAGAGATAAGGCGAATTCTAGGCATGGCATCATCAGGGCTCTTGTTCCATCCCTCCTTTATTTTCTTCTCTGTACTCTCTTCCTTACATCAGTGTTTTGTCCCCAGGCTGACAAACCTCACGATTATGTCAAAGCAAAATTTTCACTAGACAAAGTCAGACACTGGAGACCTTATTCAAAGCCACTGGGTGGACCTGGAAGGTGTAGTATTAAGTGAAATAAGTCAGAGAAAGATGAATATCACATGATTTCATTCATATATGAAATTTAAGAAACAAAACAAATGAACAAAGAAAATAGAGACAAACACACAAATGGACAAAACCCCGGACTGTGAAATACAGAGAAGACGGTGGTAGTTTCCAGAGAAGTTGGAGGCAGGAATGGGTGAAATAGATAAAGGAGATTTAGAGTACATGATTCGTGATGAGCACTGAGTAATGTATAGAACTGTTGAATCATTATATTGTATACCTGAAACTCATATAAGACTATATGTAAATCAGTAATTAATTGAAGTTAATTATTTACTTCAATAAATAATAATAATAAATTATAAATAACAATAAATAATATTGCAATAGAGAGAGAGGTCAGAACTGACTATAAACTCAACTATGGTGAAAAGCAGGAGGATTTTTAAGAGCTAGGGTCAGGTGTCCATAGCCCATCTGTGTTTGCTAATTGGTTTTACCTAAAAGAAAGCTAAGCCATCTCATACCTCCATGACAGGAAGTAGTTTCAGACTTGGAACAAAGGGACTTGCAGAAGGTAGGCTCCTACTCTCCAATGGGATTGGGAGGGAAGGGCTCTATCCTTCATGATTACATTTCAAGGAGATGGTTTTAAGTCTTTGAGAAAGACAGTCTTGGTTTGTAAAACTGGCAAGAGTCTTTTTAAAAGATTTATATCTCAAAAGGGCAGAGAAAAGATTTATGATTACAAGTTTTCTAAAGTAAATCTGATAGAAAAGGAAAGTCAGGGGTTGCTGAGTCAGGGACAAGCCTGTCTAAAGTTTCAAGCCGAGGGGACTGTGAAGGCTGTCTTGATCAGTTATATCATGGTTTTCAGCAGCAATTAAAGCAGTCTGTTTCTTTAAGGTTAGTTGAAGAGAGAAAGAAAATCCATCTTCCAACTATGGACTATAAATCCTTCCTCATAGTGTGGTTAGTAAACTCAGTACACATGCTCCCTCCTAAAGAGCAATAATGATGAACAGGAGAATGTCATAGGGTGATTGGCCTAAGCCTGGACTTCTGAGTGAAATAGGGATTTCCATTAGAAATAAGGATTTTATCATTGGCTTACATGCACCCTGGAGTTGGCAATAGAGAGACTACTTGAGTTAAATTTAGGTTCTGTTGAAAAAAAAAAGAGAAATCGGTCCTGGATAGGCAACAACCATTGCTGCTATGTCTTATTTTAAAGATTGTCTTCATTTACAATCATATGTGTTTTACTTGGGAGAGGGGTATAGGTAGTTGTTTAATGGATAGAGAGTTCCAGTTTTACAAAATGAAAATGTTTTAAAGGTTGGTTGTACTATATTGTAAATATACTTCATACTATTCAACTATACTTAGAAGTGATTAAGATTGTAAATTTTACGACCATGCATTTTAATATAAAAAATGTTAAATATGTGTCTATTCATAAAATATTGTGTAATTGAGGATAATTTAAATAAGCCAACTACTTTTATTTTCTAATCATTGTTAATTTTTTTAAAATTTAAGTTTATTTACTTCGAGAGAGAGAGAGTGAGCATATGTGCACGTGTGCCTGCACACACATGAGCAGGTAGGGGAGGGACAGAGAGAGAGAGAAAGAGAATCCCAAGCAGGCTCTGTACTGTTAGCACAGAACCCTATGTGAGGCTCAGCTCATGGACCATGAGATATGAGACCTGAGTTGAAATCTGGTCAGATGCTTAACCGACTGAGTCACCCAGGGGTCCCATGTTTTTAATTCTTATGTATATATTTTGCTCTAAGGATATTTTAATTTTATTTTTTGTCTCATAATAATATGAATCAGTGCAAACACTGCAACACTGAACATGATTTACTCTTTTCTGAAAATATTTATTGTATTAGCCTGTTAAACACATTGGAGTTAATTTATCTTCATTACAAAAGGCAGAAAAATAAATGCAGGAATATAAGACATTTAAACCCACAAATAATTTAGAAAACTATAAACTTATTCTTTATACACATCTAAAACTACCCAATTGATTGTCTCCCCTACAAAAATACATACAACTCTTAAATGTACTATAAGGAAGTAACTAGCTTTTGCTTCTGAAAATATGACATGGAAAAAGCTTTGATTGTATTAAGAAAGTAATTTTGAAAGTTGGAAATGGACGTAGAAATGGATATAGAAAAATTGTTAAGATATAAAAAATATCTTACAGATAAGTCATATATAATATTGCAGGAGAAAGTTTCAAAAGTTAATGTCCCGTGAGAAAGTTATTTTGGAACAAAGTAAAGCATGCAACTTTCCTAATCATGATAAATCTTCTAAAATAAATGTGAAATACTTCTCCATTAAGGTAAGATTTATGGGTTCTGTTTTATGAGTCATTAGTAGATGAAAATGCTTCTTGAATTAAAAAGGACATATGCCTACTTGTAAAGAATTAATAAAATCAGATAATGACTATAATTGTTTACTTAAATTTTGTTTTTCTAAAATATAAACCTACAAGTTTATTAACTTTTAGATATAAATTTTATAAGTTTATAAATTTATAAATCTGATTCCAAGATTATTCAGAATACTTAGATATGTCCCCTATAACTCCAATCAAATAAGGGAACCATAATTACCAAAACAAGTTGGTTCTTGACAATTTAATTGGATGGTTTATTTCACAAATTCAATATTTACCTAACAGTAGAATAGAATGTTAAAAAGTGGAAGTAGAGTTGTATATTATGAAACCCCCTTAATTCTCAACCTCAAACAACCATGCACTTTTGAATGTCTGAAACTCAAGAGATAGGAGGGGAGTTAGGGGAGAGGAGAAAGAGAACCCCAAACCAACCGGACAAGCTATTCTAAATCCATTTGATAAAATGGTGAAGTTATCTCATTCTTAATCCTTCATAGTACTTTTTGTTTTCAGTGAAAACAACTGTTTTAAGGAAGAGATTGCAAACCTGTAGGTATTATCAATATATATATATATTTTTACAAATATAAAGTTTTCATATAAAAAAGTTCAGGCATAATTTTCTATTTAGTTTGAAATTTAGTTATTACCACTCAAATTATAAATTTATATAATTTGGTAATTTTTAGAACTGAATTAGTAGTGATAATTTGGGATCACTTGTTCTACATGTAAAATTATTTAGAAACAGGGAATTTTATAACCATTCCTTGCCAATAGCATATTCTTATGTTTTACTTTATCTTTATAATGTTTATTTATTTTTAAGAGAGGGAGATAGAGTGTGAGTGCGGGAGGGACAGAAAGAGAGAGAGACAAAATCTGAAGCAGGTTCCAGACTCTGAGCTGTCAGCACAGAGTCTGATGTGGGACTCAAACTCATGAACCTGATCATGACCTGAACTGAAGTTGGATGCTTAACCTACCAAGCCACCCAGGAACCCCTGTTTTACTCTAAATAACACAGCAGCAATACAGTGTCATCATGCAAGTACTACCAAGAGAGAAATAATGGAAAAAACAAAAGTTACATGATATCAATGTTTTCCATTTCTCTCTCTATAAAAAATTCTATAAGCTATGTAGCCATTATTAAAAAATAACTTTAGAAAAGCAAATGAAATCCTAACAATATCACTTTTTTAAAAAATATTTTTATTTATTTCTAGGAGAGAGAGAGAGAGAGAGACAGCATGAGCAGGGGAGGGTCAGAGAGAGAGGGAGACAGACTCAGAAACAGGCTCCAGGCTCTGAGCTGGCAGTCAGCACAGAGCCCGATGCGGGGCTCGAACCCATGAACCGCAGGACGAACCCAGGAACCGCGAGATCATGACCTAAGCGAAAGTCGGACGCTTAACTGACTAAGCCACCCAGGCGCCTCACAATATCATTATTAATCCAGCCAAATTTTAGGAAAAAATAAGAATCCAGATATTTAAACCTAACTCTACAAGCTGCCTTTAGCCTGTGGACATTTGCTTATATAAACCCAGCAACAGTGAAAGTGGTTGTGTTTTTGACAGTATTAAAGATCCAAAGCCAGGTTTCACACACAGGACAGAATTTAATATCTTTCCCCACCTGAAGCTGAGACTTGATTGGCTACAATTTCATGGCTAAGGTAATTGGAATTATCAGGACCTCAGCAATAATTGCAGTTTAGTATTCTGGTACCTGAATGGTCCAGTGAACTTCACATGTATAATTGAACTCATTATTTCCTGGAAATATATTGCCCATAGGATTCCAGATGAAGCTAGTGAAGTCTTTTTCTGGGAAAAAGATCTGCTAACCCTGGCTTCAAGTTATAGTGTAAATTAATTTTCACACAGTGTTCAAATTATAGCCTAAAATAACTAGACATACAATAAGACATAATGAATAAAAATCAATGAAAAACATAAAAGAAACAACCACACAAAAACTTGATATATTGAAATTATCAGACACAAGCTATGAAATAACTGAAAGATGTGGGGTAAATCCTTAAAATTATTACAGAGAGCTGGAAAGTTTTAAAATAAAACACCAATTTGGAAAATAATCAAATAGAAACTCTAAAAGTAAAAAACACATAAATTAAAATTAAAAACTACAGATTAAACACAACTAAATGAAGCTTATTAATCAGAATTAGTAAAGAACACAGAAAAAATGGAAAATATGAAATAGAAAATAAGAGACATTGAGGATACTCTGAAAATTATAATAATCTATTACTGTCTTCTGTAATATATGTTTACAATAGAATGAGAAACTTTGATTTTCTTCATTGAACCTAGAATACTATACTCACTGAATTATGTTTTTCAGAATCACTTTCAAAATACACATTTTCAAATAAACATGAACATGCAGTTGACCACCCAGAGAACTACACAAAAGGAAGTTATAAAGGACATATATAAGTATAAGGGAAAGTGATCTGAAGTGGAAGGTTTGAAGGATAAGAAAGAATGAGGAGCGAAAGCAATGGAGTTAAGCATCTGGGGGATGGGGGCAGGGGGTTACAAATGAGCATAAATTGTATAAAACTACTAAACAAATGAGGAAAAAAAAGCATTTTGGATTATGAAATAGAGAATTAAATACAGAAATAGTATATAAATGACAAAGAATAAAGTATTTCAGTAATTTAATATACTTTATCAAGTAAGAGAACAAAAAGTTTGGTTGACGTTACAGTTGGTCAGTAGAGGATGTGTGTTGAAATCCACATGAACCAGTACAAAAGACCTGATTTTCAAATCAAACTCCTACCCCTTATCAAGCTTTACCATTGATGTCAAGAACAGAAGTGATAAAGAGGCTCTGCATATCAGGGAGAGTATGGGCGTTGGGGTAGCTACCCAAGTCTTTCTCTGGAGGGATATCTAGTCTATGGTCCAGCCTGGAAATCATTTCTAAGTGAGGTACACAAGTTATTACCTCACACAGATGGGAGTGCTCATTAGTGTCCCTTTCATATTCCCAGCTTACATGATGTATTCTTAGAGAAAAATGCTTCATAAATTTATGGACTCTAAAAGGCTTATTATTATAAGTAATCCTTTAGCCTAAGATTCTTTTTTAAAACATTCCATTGATAAAGACTCACCTCTTAGAGAATATCTATTTTCTAACATTTATCTATTTACCTAGAATACCAGTAATCATATCAATCAGGAAATTAGACCAGGTTCACCTGCCTTGTTTTCTTTCCCCTGGGTAGACCCTTCCTGTAATCTAGAAAGGAATGAATTAGATTTAGCTGTTTAACTCCTTCTTTTCCACTGTAGTAAAAAATGAAAGAAGCAAAATATATATGTTTCACATTGGTAGAAAATAAAAAGTGGAATGGTAACAAAATACTACAGAAAGCAAAAACAAAACAAAACAAAAAAAAAACAGAAAAAAACGAGGACAAATAGAAGCATAAAATAACATGATAGAATTTAATGTAAATTTTGCAGCAATCATATTATATGTTATAATATATAAGTATGTTTGCATTCAAAGATGATAATTACTTGATAAAATCTTATAAATTGTTTATGATATCAGAAATAGAGTAATATAAAAAGGTTTAGTGTAACATTTACATTCAGATAGGCATGTAAATACCAAGGAAAAGAAAGCCATGTTAAGTATATCAATGACATTCAAAATATACTTTGTTGCAAAAATCATTCTTAGAAATAAGGTTGTTTCAAAATGATTAAAAAAAATTAAATTCACCAAGAAAGTATGCTATTTTAGTTCATGTCTCAATAATGTTCTTACATTGCACAAGACAACTAAAATAAATCCATAATCATAGTGGTCGATTCTTTTATTTACTTATTTATTTACTTATGTATTTATTGTCATCCGAATCAAGTTGGGCATTCATTTGTTCAGCAAATAATTGTTCAGTGCCAGCTGTGTATATACAGCCATTTTTTCCAGTTATAATTGACAAATACAATTGTAATGTTTTGTGAAGTGTACAATGTGATGATTTCATATACATATACATTGTGAAATGATTACCCCAATTAAGCTAATTAACATATTCATCACGTAACTATTGTTATGTCTGTGTGTGGTGAAAACAAGATTTATTCTCTTGGCAAATTTCAAATATTTAATACATTATTATTAACTGTAGCCACCACTTTCTGGATTAGGTCTCCAGAACTTACTCTTTTTTGTACCTTTTGGCCAATATCTCCTCTCTCTGTTGTCACTGTAAGACATTCTGTTTCTCTGAGTTCAACTTTTTCTAAAAACTAGATTCCCCATATAAGTGATGCCATAGAGTATTTGTCTTTCACTGTCTGGTTTATTTCACCTGGCCTAATACCCTCTAGATTAATCCATGTTGTTCTATATGATAAAATTTCCTTCTTTTTATTGGCTGGATGATATTATTTATCCACTGATCAACACTTAGGTTTTCATGTCTTGGTTGTGGTAAATAATACTGCAGTCAATATAAGAGCGCAGTTATTCAATATTGTGACTTCATTTTCTTAAAAAAAAAATACCCAGTAATGGAATTCCAAATCATATGGTAATCAATTTTTTATTGGTAGTCAATTGTTTTGAAAAATCTCCATATTATTTTCCATAATGGATGTACCAATTTATATTCTTGTTCCCACCAATAGTACATAAGAATTCCCTTTTCTCTACATCATCACTAGCATTTATTATCACTTGCCTTTCTGATAATAGCCATTCTAACAGGTGTGTGCTGATATCTCATTGTGGTCTTGACTTGCATTTCCCAATGATCAATGATGTTGACATCTTTTCATATACCTGTTAGTCATTTTCAGGCCTTTTTTGGAAAATCATATACTCAGGGCCTTTGCTCATTTTTAAAATAAATTTTATTTATTCATTTATTTATTTTGAGTGTGTGTGTGTGAGTGGGGGAGAGGGGCAGAGGGCAGAGAGAGAATCTTAGGCAGGCTCCATTTCCTATGAGAAGCCCAACTGTTAGGCTCAATCTTATTACCATGAAATCATGACCCAAGCAGAAATCAAGAGTCAGCCGAGTGGGTCACTTAACTGACTGAGCCAACCAGGTCCTGACTTTGCTCATTTTTAATTGAGTTATTTAGGGTGGGTTTTTTGTCATTGAGTTGTAACAGTTTCTTATTTATTTTAGATACTAACTCCTTATGAGAAATATGGTTTAGAAATATTTTTCCCATTCTGTAGGTTGTCTTTTCATTTTGTTGATGGTTTCCATAGCTGTGCAGTGGATTCTTAATTTGGCATAGTTTAAATTATTTGTTTGTTTGTTTGTTTATTATTTGCCAATGCTTTTGCTGTTAGATTCAAAAGGTCACTGCCAAGACCAATGTCAAGGAACTTATTCCCCACATTTTCTCCTAAGACCTTTATGTTTTTTCATCTTATGTTTAAGTGTTTTATTCATTTTAAGTTGATTTTTACATATAATGTAAGAGAAAACTTCAGTTTCATTAATTTGCATAGAGAAGTCCAGTTTTCCCAACACCATTTATTGGAGAGACTATTTTTTCCTCATTCTATATTCTTGGTGCCTTTGTTGAAAATTAGCTCATGTATTCTGCAGGTTTATTTCTTGGCTCTCTATTTTGTTCCATTGTTCCATATGTCTACTTTTATGCCAACACTGTAATATTTTGATTACTATAGCTTTATAGTATAGTTTGAAATAAGGATGTGTGATGCCTCCAGTTTTGCTCTGAATTGTTCAGGATTGCCTCAGCTATTTGGGGTCTTAGGTGATTCCATAGGAAATTTAGGACTGTTTTGCCTCCTTTTATTTATTTATTTATTTATTTATTTATTTATTATTTATTTATTTATTTTATTTTCATTAGTTTATTTTCATATTAGTTTATATACAGTGTAGTCTTCAGGAGTAACCCAGTGATTCATCCCTTACATTTAACACCTAGTGCTCCTCCCAAAAAGTGCCTTCCTTAATGCCCTTAATGCCCATCACCCATTTAACCCATCCCTCACCCCCTTCAGCAACCCTCAGTTTGTTCTTTGTATTTAAGAGTCTCTTTTGGTTTGCCTCCCTCTCCGTCTCTATCTTATTTTTTCCTTCCCTTCCACTTTGTTCATCTGTTGAGTTTCTCAAATCCCACATATTAGGAAAATCATATGATATCTGTGTTTTGCCTCTTTTTAAGCTCATTTCTATTTGTTATTAGTGAAACAGGCTGAAAAATTTGTTAAGTGTATAGAAGATCTAAGAAACATTTTAACAATTTTAAGCTAATGGCATATGTGAAATATTTCACCCAATAATTATAAGTTATACATTATTTTGAATATGTCTAACATAATTACAAATATTAATCATGTGCTAGTCCATAAATCATGTCTAGATCAACTTCAAATTATCCAAATTATTCATAGAGTATACTCTTTGACAACAGTATCTTAGTCTAGGTATCCATTACAAAAGATAATTAAAAGTCCTCACGTATGGGGGAATTAATACATGTAAATCTATATAACCTACCCAAAAGCTAAATGCTTAAATCTAAAATCTCCTGGATTGGGTTTGATAGGAGTACATGTAGGGAAGAAAAGGTAAATAAATAAAATTCAGTTACATATAGAAGGGAAAAATATGAGAGCCAAAAAAACACAGATTTTGAATTCATAAATTATATCCAGCAAAATTATGAAGTGAATTTAAAGACAGAGTAAGGCATGTATAAGCATGAAAAGATTTATGAAATTTATCTCCAATGCACACTTTATTGCTAGGATTACTGAAGAATGTACTCCATAAAAAGAAGCTAATAATCTTGTTGAGGTAAAAAGCTACAATACAAGATACAGTGTAACTGACTGAAGAGAGTAGCAATAAGGAGTTTCAGAATTGGCTGTCTATCTGAAGATGAGAATAGATTGAAGGTGAAAGATTCCAGGAGGAAAAGTCTAGGAAAACAAACAAATGTACAAACACAAAGAGTAAGTAAATTAATTAATTAACTAAATTTTAGAAAAGAAACTATAATACCAGATTAACAGTCATCAGTCATGACTGCCTATCACATTTGCATAGCTTGGGGAGCTTTAAAATGATAACAGTAACTAGGCACCACTGAAAAGGTTTTGATTTAATGAGTATGGGTCAGATAAGTGTGTGTATGATAGGTTTTGGGGGGAAGAGTGTATCTCATGGACAGAGGGCTGAGTTCATCACACGCCTCATTTTATGGCCCTCATTGTGATTGGTTTTGCAAGATCCCCTGCCTAATATTATTTCCTTTAATCTCTATGCGACACTTCCTTTCTTCTTCCACCGTAAGAAATCATTCAGATATATTTATTATGTATTGTTTGTATCTATATTAACTATGCAAAGACTATACTTTCAGGGATCATTTCTATAGTTCATTATACTAACTAGGCAAAATAGGTATTATTTTTTTTTCATTAAACTGGACATTTGTGTTTTATTGTTGTAAGCTACATCAGTTATGTCCATGATAAAACTTAGAAAAAGATACATAGTGGAAGCCAAAAACAACATAATGGTAAGAAAAGAAAGCTAACTAGGTAAATTAAAAGAAAAACTTGGAAAAATTCACAGAATAATAAAGAGGGGCAGAACTTAAATTACGAAGAAAATATTTTTTTAAAAGAGAATAGATACAAGAATTCCAAAATACATATAAAAACAACAGATGCAGGAGGATAGAATATGTCTGGGGTTGACAAAAGACAAGTTTTCAAACCAAATGACTCAATTTGCTGGGGAAACTATTGTTCTAGTTTAATCGTAAGAAAATCAAACTTTAGTAAGAAAAAAAGCCTTCCAAGAATTATGTCAGGGAAAAATTATACACACATGCATATGCACGTGCACGCACACACACACACACACACACATGCGCACGCACACACAGTTTATTCCTAAAATAAGTAATCAGCCAGAGTGGCTTTATTCTTCTTTTGCAACATATGAAAACCAGAAGATTATTTAGCAGCATATAATGAGCTTTGAGGGGGAAAAAATGACATATAATATTAATTTAGGTATATAAGATAGTGACTTGATGTTTTTATACATTATGAAGTGATCCCCACAATAGGTCTAGTTACCATCTGTCACCATAAAAAGTTACTACAATATTATTCCCTATGCTGTATGTTATATCCCCATGACTTGCCTATTTTATAACTAGAAGTTTGTACCTCTTAGCCTCCTTTATCTGTTTCACTTGTCCTGTACTCCATTCCCTTCTGGCGAACACCAGTTTATTCTCTATATCCTGAGTCTGTTTTGGTTTCTTTGTTCATTTGTTTTGTTTTTTAAATTCCACATATTAGTGAAATAACATGGTATTTGTCTCCCTGACTTAATTCACTTAGCATAAAACCATTAGGTTTATCCATATTGTTGCAAATGACAGGATTTCATTATTTTTTATGGCTGAGTAATACTCCACTGTATGTATATACCAAATTGTCTTTATCCATTTATCTATCAGTGGATACTTAGGTTTCTTCTGGTTGTTGTTGCTATCCTTTCAAAATATATTTCTTGGTAGGAGAGGCCTGGGCAGTATGAGTTATTCTTTGCGATCTCTTATTAAATACTTTACCTTTTCTGATTTCCCTCACACAAAGCCCTCTGCTTCCTTGGTTATTCTCAGTGTCAGTTCTCCGTTGAACAACTCTGTTTTCCTTTCTCCTGCACGTCAACCAGAATTTCTTACAATATCGGGACATCCCGGGTGCATGGAATACGTAGCAATGTGTACACTGAGTCAAAGAAGAATTCAGAATGTAGTAACAGTGCACCTGGCTCAGTGTTGGAGGAATAAGATCCCCTTCATCATGAAATGAATTCTTTTCAGAAATCAATGATTAATACGTTTAGAGATGAGTTAAATTGACTGAGTTAACCTGAACTCAGTTAAAGTATATCAAATTTAGCAACTGAAATCAGATTACTCTGACATCTTTCTGGATAGTTTGTTTTTGTTTTCAAAAACCGGCTTTTATTTTATTTTTCTTTGTTGTTGCTGTTGTTGTTGTTGTTGTTTTACAAATAGTTTATTGTCAAATTAGTTTCCACATAACACACAGTGCTCATCCCCACAAGTGTCCTCCTCCATGCCCATCCCCCCAACCCCCCAAATCCATCAGTCCTCAGTTTTTGTCAGCATTCAAGAGTCTCTCTCCCTTCCCCCACCATTTCCGCCCTTCTTCTCCCCCTTGTTCCTCCGTCAAGTTCCTCCTAATCCTCCTATACGTGCACACGTATGATATTTGTCCTTCTCTGCCTGACTTATTTTGCTCAGCATAACACCCTCAAGGTCCATGCATGTTTCTACACATGGCCACATTTCACTGTTTCTCATTGCCATGTAGTATTCCATGGTATAGATAAACCACATCTTCTTGATCCATTCGTCCATGATGGACCCTTAGGCTCTTTCCATGTTTTAGCTATTGTGGAGAGTGCTGCTAGGAACATGGGGTACATGTGCTCCTATGCCTCAGCATTTCTGTATCCCTTGGGTAAATTCCTAGCAGTGCTATTGCTGGGACATAGGGGAGTTCGATTGTTAGTTTCCTTAGGAACCTCCACATTGTTTTCCAGAGGGGCTGTGCCAGTTTACATTCCCACCAACAGTGTAGGAGGGTGCCCGTTTCTCCACATCATCGCCAGCATCTAGAGTTCTCTGATTTGCTCATTTTAGCCACTCTGACTGGCATTAGGTGGTATCTCAGTGTGGTTTTGATTTGTATTTCCCTAATGAGGAAGGATGCTGAGCATCGTTTCCTGTGTCTGTTGGCCATCTGGATGTCCTCTTTGGAGAAGTGTCTGTTCATATCTTCTGCCCATTTCTTCACTGGGTTGTTTGTTTTTCGGGTGTGGAGTTTGGTGAGTTCCTTATAGATTCTGGGTATTAACCCTTTATCTGATATGTCATTTGCAACTATCTTTTCCCATTCCGTTGGTTGCCTATTAATTTTCTGAGTTGCTTCCTTGGCTGTGCAGAAGCTTTTAATCTTGATGACGTCCCAATCATTTATTTTTGCTCTTGATTCCCTTGCTTTTGGGGATGTGTCAAGTAAGAAGTTGCTGCGGTGGAGGTCAAGGAGGTTGTTTCCTGCTTTCTCCTCTAGGGTGTTGATAGTATCCTGTCTCACGCTCAGGTCCTTTATCCATGTTGAGTTTATTTTTGTGCATGGTGTGAGAAAATGATCTAGTTTCATTCTTCTGCATGTTGTTGTGCAATTCTCCAAGCATCATCTGTTAAAAAGACTGTCTTTTTTCCATTGGAGATTCTTTCCTGCTTTGTCAAAGATCAATTTGTTGTATACTTTTGGGTCCAGTTCTGAGTTCTCAATTCTGTTCCATTGGTTTATGTGTCTGTTTTTGTGCCAATACCATACTGTCTTGATGATGACAGCTTTGTAGTAGAGGCTAAAGTCTGGGATAGTGATACCTCATGTTTTGGTTTTATTTTTCAGTATTACATTGGCTATTCGGGGTCTTTTGTGGTTCCATACAACTTTTTGGATAGTTTGTTTTCGTTTTGAAAAGTATGTTGGTGCAATTTTGATTGGAATTGCATTGAATGTGTAGAGTGCTTTAGGAAGTAATGACATCTTAACTATATTTATTCTTCCTATCCATGAGCATGGAATGTTTTTCCACTTCTTTGTGTCGTCTTCAATTTCCTTCATAAGTTTTCTATAGTTTTCATCATACAGATCTCTTGTATCCTTGGTTGGGTTTATTCTGAGGTATTTTATGGTTTTTTGTGCAATGGTGAATGGGAGCAGTTTCTTGATTTCTCTTTCTGTTGCTTCATTGTTGGTGTATACAAATGCAACCGATTTCAGTACGTTGATTTTGTACCCTGCAACTTGGCTGAATTCTTGGATCAGTTCTAGTAGGCTTCTGGTGGAGTCTGTCGGGTTTTCAATGTAGAGTATCATGTCATCTGCGAAGAGTGAAAGTTTGACTTCCTCTTTGCCAATTCTGATGCCTTTGATTTCCTTTTGGTGTCTGATGGCTGATGCTAGGACTTACAGCACTATGTTAAACAACAGTGGTGAGAGTGGACATCCCTGTCGTGTTCCTGATCTCACAGGGAAAGCTCTCAGTTTTTCCCTGTTGAGGATGATGTTAGCTGAAGGCTTCTCATAGATGGCTTTGATGATGCTTAAGTAGGTTCCTTCTATCCCGACTTTCTCTAGAGTCTTTATTAAGAAGGGATGCTATATTTTGTCAAATGCTTTTTCTGCATCTATTGACGGGATCATATGGTTTTTATCTTTTATTTTATTGATGTGATGGATCACACTGATTGATTTGCAAATGTTGAAACAGCCCTGTAACCCAGGAATGAATCCCACTTGATCTTGGTGGATGATTCTTTTTATACGCTGCTGGATTCGATTTGCAAGGATCTTGTTGAGAATTTTTGCATCTGTATTCATCAACGATATTGGCCTGTAGTTCTGTTTTTTTGCTGGATCACTGTCTGGCTTGGGAATCAGAGTGATGCTGCCTTCATAAAATGAGACCGGGAGTTTTCCTTCGATTTCTATTTTTTGGAATAGCTTGAGAAGAATTGGGATTAATTCCGTTTTAAATGTCTGGTAGAATTCCTCAGGGAAGCCATCAGGTCCTGGGCTCTTATTTGTTGGGAGATTTTTGATCACTGAATCGATTTCTTCACTCATTATGGGTCTGTTCAGGTTTTCTATTTCTTCCCGTGTGAATTTTGGTAGTGAGTGTGTGTTTAGGACTTCGTCCATTTCTTCTAAGTTGTCCAATTTGTTGGCATATAATTTTTCATAGTATTCCCTGATAATTGCTTGTATTTCTTAGGGATTGGTTGTAATAAGTCCATTTTCATTCATAATTTTGTCTATTTGGGTGCTCTTTCCTTTCTTTTTGATAAGTCTGGCTAGAGGTTTGTCAAATTTGTTGACTTTTTCAAAAAAACAACTCTTGTTTTCATGGATCTGATCAGTTGTTTCTTTGGTCTGTATGTTGTTTATTTCTGCTCTAATTTTTACTATTTCTCTTCTTCTACTGGGTTTAAGGCTTTCTTGTTGCTCTGCCTCTAGTTCCTTTAGGTGAGCTGTTAGATTTTCAACTTGCACTCTTTCTAATCTCTTGAAATAGGCCTGGAATGCAATGTACTTTCCTCTTAGGACTGCTTTTGCCGCATCCCATAGATTTTGAATTGTTGTGTTTTCATTTTCGTTGGTTTCCATACATTTTTTAATTTCATCTCTAATTTCCTGATTGGCCCATTCATTCTTTAGAAGGGTGTTCTTTAACCTCCATGTTTTTGGAGGTTTTCCAGACTTCTTCCTGTAATTGATTTCAAGTTTCAAAGCATTGTGATCTGACAGTGTGCATGGTATGATCTCTATTCTTTTGTATTTCTTGAGGGCTGCTTTATGTCCCAGTATGTGATCTATCTTGGAGAATGTGCCATGCGCACTTGAGAAGAATGTAAATTGCCTGGCCTCAGGATGTAAGGTTCTCAATATATCCATCAGATCCATCTGGTCCAATGTGTCTTTCAAGTCCTTTATTTCTTTAGTGATTTTCTGTCTGGTTGACCTATCCATTGCTGTAAGCAGAGTATTAAAGTCCCCTACTATTAGCACATTCTTATCTATAAGCTTGTTTCTGTTTGTGATTAATTGTTTTAGATATTTAGGTGCTCCCATATTCGGTGCGTAGACATTTATGATTGTTAGTTCTTCCTGATGGATGGACCCTGTAATTATTATGTAGTGCCCTTCTTCATCTCCTGTGATTGTCTTTATATTAAAGTCCAGTTTGTCTGATATAAGTATAGCTACTCCGGCTTTCTTTTGATTTTCTGTAGCATGATATATATTTCTCCATCCCCTTACTTTTTACTGAAGGCATCTTCCAGTCTAAAATGAGTTTCTTGTAGACAGCATATAGATGGATTTTGTTTTTTATCCATTCTGCTACCCTATGTCTTTTGATTGGAGCATTCAGCCCATTTACATTCAGTGTTATTATTGAAATATGTGGATTTAGAGTCTTTGCATCTTTTGTAGGGTTCATGTTTGTGGTGGTGTCTCTGGGATCTTTGTTCCTTGCAACCTTTCCTTCAGAGCATCCCCAACAGAATTTCTTGTAGGGCTGACTTAATGGTGACAAATTCTTTCAGTTTCTGTTTATTTGGAAAGGTTTTTATCTCTCCTTCTATTTTGAATGACAGTCTTGCTGGATAGAGGATTCTTGGCTGCATATTTTTACTGTTCATCACATTGAAGATCACCTGCCATTCCTTTCTGGCCTGCCACGTTTCAGTAGATAGGTCTGTCACCACTCTGATAGGTTTCCCTTTGTATGTTAGGGCCCTTTTCTCCCTAGCTGCTTTCAAAATTCTCTCTTTGGCCTTGTATTTTGCCATTTTTACTATGATATGTCGTGCAGAAGATCGATTCAAGTTACATCTGAGGGGAGTCCTCTGAGCCTCTTGTATTTCCACATTTACTTCCTTCCCCAGGTCGGGGAAGTTCTCTGCTATAATTTGTTCCAGGACTCCTTCAGCACCTTTCCCTCTCTCTTCCTCTTCTGGGATTCCTATGATACAGATATTGTTGCGTTTGACCGTATCGCTGAGCTCTCGAATTATTCTTTCCTGTTCCTCAATCAGTTTGTCTCTTTTTTTGTCAGCTTCTTGTTTTTCTATAATGGTATCTTCTAAATCACTTATTCTCCTTTCTGCCTCTTCAAGCCGCGCATTGGAGGCCTCTAATTTATTATGTATTTCATTTATCGCATTTTTTAATTCTTCATGCCTACTTTTATTTTCCATTCTGTCTGTAGCCATAGTTTCTTTGATGTCCCCTATATTTTTTTCAAGCCCAGCTATTAATTTTACCATTATTATTCTAAAATCTTGTTCACTTATGCTGCTGATATCTGTTTTGAGCAGTTCATTAGCTGTCATTTCTTCTTGGAGTTTCTTTGGAGGAGAGCTCTTTTGTTTCGTCATTTTAGTTAGCTTTCCAGCTCTTGTTGGTTTTAAAGACCTGTTATGCTCTCTGTTTCTATGATCGCTGCTGTATCCAAGAAGACTTTGGCTTTCAAGGGCCTATCCTTTCAGAGTGTTTTTTGAATGGTATCCCTTGGTCTCTCTTGTTGGTACCTTGGTTATTTTATTTTCCTATTTGTAGTGATATTTGAGACTCTCCACCTTGTGTACTCTGGCTTGTTTCTTGAGGTAGCCCTGGATAAGAAAACAGACAGAGAAACACACAGGGAGCAGGAGCACACAAACGCACAGGCTAATTCAACTAACATGCAAAGCGAGAGGGAAAACGAAAAAGTTAAGAGGGAAGACGGAGGAGGGAGGGCGAATAATATGGAGTAAATACATAAAAGGGTCAAAAAGGGGAAAAGAAAAGGCAAAAAGAAGAAAACCGATGGACAAAGAACGGTTTAAAGCATATACCTGGATTTCCCAGCTACAGTGAAATAGCCGTGTGTATGCAGTGCTGGTTGAAGAGCAGAGAGAAAGAGAGAGAAGGCAGGGCTGGATAAGGCAAAATTGGAAATAGAATGAACAGGCAGAAGGGATAAGAAGCTTTTTTCAAAGAGGTAAAGGGTAGAATATGGTTGGATAGGTGAGAGAAGGATGCTGGAATTATCCCGAGAAACTATATAGTCTAATTACTCCTGAGAGAAAGAACTGAAAATGTCGGTAGGTGTAGAATTTACATTTACAGAATGGACTCATTGTGATTGTTTTAGCAAGCTGGTGACCAGAGTTAATCAGGTCAGTGTTTTGGGGAAAAAAGAGAGAAAAGAGAAAAAAGAAAAAAAGAAAGAGAGAAATAAGGGAAAAAAGGAAAAAAAAAGGATGAAAGAAAAAGGAAAAAAACAAAAAAAGAAAAAAAAGGAAAAAAAAAGGGAGGAGGGCACCTCTCAGGCAGGGATGGGCATGGCGTGATCCAATGCCTCAGGCAGGAGCTCTACCTTAACGGTTGTGGGGAGGAGAGTGACGGTGCTCCAGTCCCTTCTTGAACCAAGCGCTGTACCTCGCTCTTTTGGGCGTGTAAACTCCCCATACCGGGGGCGCAGCCGAAGTTGGTTGCACTCTTCAACCCAGGCCATGTTCCAATCTCCAAATCCCAGTCCGTGCGCCCCGCTGAAATTGCCTTAGACACAGCTTCCCAGGCAACCCCCTCGGGCAATTCCAGGCCCCCTGCCGAGCTCTGGGGGTAGAATCAGAATCGCTGCTTCCTTCTCTGGGTCAGGCTGGCGCGCATGCACGGGGCTTGCCTGCTGGGTGCGCGGAGCCCGAGCCCGCTGGAGTGAGGAAAACCGGTCCCTCTATGGCTCATCACCCAAAACACGAACTCACAGGCTAATTTCCCAGTTTTTAGTTCCTTGCCTTCCGTCTCGAGTCCCAGCCAAGAGCGTGGACGCCCAGTATCTGCGCGGCTCTTTCAGGGGCCCCAGCTGCCCAGGAGCTACAATGGCGGCAGGCGCACCACCTCTCTGAAGTCCAACCTCCAGGAGCGGCACAAAGAAGCAGTTTGTGTGCTCAGCCTCCCCCAGGACCAGTTGGCGCGAGGGGACCTGGTGTGCAGGTATTTGGCAAGTACGGTCTTTCTATGCACCGAGCGGAGGTTTTTCTGTCTCAGACTCTCTCCTTTTCCCCTCTCACTCCCCGTAGAGGGTAGAGGGGGATCGCCTCCCACCCTGGAGTCTCCGATCCCGGCCCGATTTTACCTTCCCCGGTTCGCACTCACGTTAGAAGGCTTTCTCAGTGGATTCTGCGTCCTTTTTCTCCCAGTCTCTCAGGTTTGTAAGGTTTCCAATGGCTTCAGATCTTTTCTGTGTGATGTATGGGCGCGAGTGCAAGTACGGAGCTCCTTACTTCTCCGCCATCTTGCCCTCTCAAAAATAGGAATTATTTTGAATGTATGTATTTAAGTAATATAAATACTGCTGACTGATACATCTAATTCTGTTTATTTTTTTCCTTTCTTTCTGTTGAACATTATGTTATAAGGTCACTGCATGTTGTTCTTTGTATTTATTCCAGCATTTCTATGGGATACACAATTTACATGAAGCAACAATGAATTATTGCCTCTCATGAGTCTAAAGCAATTCTTCTGCTGGTTGCACAGGTTCTTATGCATTTGAATTTTTTGTCTTGTTTTTGCTTTTTTAAAATTTAAACCAGGTTAGTTAACATATAGTGTAATAATGATTTCAGGAATAGAATTTAGTGACTCATCACTTATATTTAACATCCAGGGCTCATTCCATCAAGTGCCCTCCTTAGTGCCCATCACCCATTTAGCTAATGCCCCCACCCAACATCCCTCCAGTGACCTTCAGTTTGTTTTCTGTATTTAAGAGCCTCTTATGGTTTGTCTTCCTCTCTGTTTTTATCTTATTTGTGCTTCCCTTACCTTATGTTCATCTATTTTATTTCTTATATTCCACATATAAGTGAAATCATATGATATTTGTCTTTCTTTGACTAACTTTGCTTAACATACTACACTGTAGTGTACTCCACGTTGTTGGAATATTCCATGTTGTTGCAAATGGCAAGATTTCATTCTTTTTGATTGCCAAGTAATATTCCATTTTATATGTATCTCGCATCTTCATTATTCACTCATCAGTCAGTGGACATTTTGACTCTTTCTTAATTTGTCAATTGTTGATAGTGCTGCTATAAACACTGGGGAGAATGTGCCCATTCAAATCAGCATTTTTGTATCCTTTGGAGAAATACCTAGTAGTGCAATTGCTCGGTCACAGGGAAGTTCCATTTTTAATTTTTTGAGGAACTTCCATACTCTTTTTTTTTTAAGTTTATTGTCAAGTTGGTTTCTATATAACACCCAGTGCTCATCTCCACAAGTGCCTTCCTCCATGTCCATCATCCCCCTTACCCTCCCCCCCATACCCATTAGTTCTGTTTGTTCTCAACATTCAAGAGTCTCTCATGGTTTGCCTCCCTTCTTCTCCCCCCTTACATCCCCCTTCTTCTCCCCCACGGTCCTCTGTTAAGTTCCTCCTAATCCTTCTATATGTGCAAACATATGGTAATTGTCCTTCTCTGCCTGACTTATTTCGCTCAGCATAACACCTCAAGGTCCCTCCATGTTGCTACACATGGCCAGATTTCATTCTTTCTCATTGGCATGGAGTATTCCCTTGTATAGATAAAACCACATCTTCTTGATCCATTCATCTGTTGATGGACACTTAGGCTCTTTCCATGTTTTGGCTATTGTTGAGAGTACTGCTATGAACATTGGGGTACATGTGCCCCTGTGCATCAGCACTCTTGTATACCTCCATACTCTTATCCAGAGTGGCTGCACCAGTTTGCATTCCCACCAGCAGTGCAAAAGTGTTCCCCTTTCTCCACATCCTCGCCAATATCTGTTGTTGCCTGAGTTGTTAATGTTAGTTATTCTGACAAGTGTGAGGTGGTATCTCACTGTGGTTTTGATTTGTATTTCCCTGATGATGAGTGATGTTGAGAATCTTTTCATGTGTCTATTAGCCATCTGAATGTCTTCCTTGGAAAAATGTCTATTCTTTAGCCCATTTCTTCACTGGATTATTTGTTTGTAGGTGTTGAGTTTGATAAATTCTGTATAGATTTTGGATACTAAACCTTTATCTGATATGTCATTGCATCTTCTCTCATTCATATGCAGTCTTTAAGGGTTAGTTTGGCTTGGCCTCTCTCCTAAGGTCTTTTATCTGGGCTTCTTTATGTAGTGTTGTGTCATGGTTCTTAAAGAGCAAAAGCAGAAACCCCAATGACATACTGTGAGACCTAACCCAGGAAGTAGAACAGTTTCATTTCATCCTCATTTCATTGGTTAAAACAAGTCAAATTCCAGCCCAGGTTCAAGAGGAAGGGAAACAGACCTTTTTTAATGGGATGAATAATGATAGCAAAGTTACATTGCAAAGAGCATGGGGAAAGAGAGGCATGTTTCACTGAGAGTCTCAAGTGTAACCATCAGCCATATCAGTAAGTAAAAGAAAAGACCAAAAAAACTGTAAATGAAGGAAAAATAAGAAAATGTAAAAAAACAAAAACAAAAACAAAAGAATAATCATATCACTACTTGGCTCTGGATATTTGCATAACCATTATAATAATGTAAATATTATTTGCCCATTTGAATACAGAGTGTGATCATTTTGGAAACGTGAAAGGATCATCCAGTGTCACAAAATATCAGCAGGTAATTTATAAAATGAATAAATCAAGAGAAAGTAGCATAGTATGTCATTTTTAAAATTTGGAGTAAATACTTGAAGAAATAACTTGACAAACTGAAAGGAGTGGGAGGAGTGGTTTGTGGACTGACCAAACCAGGAATCCCTGCCTTTCATATGCGTCATTTGTCAGTGTTGTAATGTGCATCCAACAGTTATTATGATTAAACTTTTAAGGAGAATCAAAAGCAAATGAAACCCAAAACAGACACACATAAAAATAAGTTGATGGATGTTTTCTTAAAATATCTTGATTAGCCTGCGTAGAACAAATTCTCCCAGTAATTAACTAGCATGATCTAAGAAACTGAATGAGGCAAAATCTCTCTACACACTATAAACTAGGATTTGAAAGCAGCCTATTTATTTATGTTGACAGATTCCAGGAGGAAGTTTTTCTAATCGCAAGTCTGAGGAGAATGCCCTTTTAAAAAGGCATAAACTGTGCTTAATCACCCAAATAAGTCTTCAGAAATTTGAGTAGACTCAGAATTGAACTTGAAAGCTGGGCAGATGTACCTTTGGGGCAAAGGTACCATTCCAGAACAGCCAGAAGAGTCTTTGGACTAACAAGGCCTGAATCCATCCCTGGATTGCAGCAGCAAACCTTTGGCAGGAAATCTGTGGTTGTCGGTGAAGCCTGGGCTGGAGGAAGTGAGGACCATCGGTGGTGCATTACGTTTTGCAAAAGAGTCCCAACAATCAAAGTGCTTTAGACAGGTCAGAAGCCAGGAAAGAAGCCCTTGTTACCATCCAAAGGGTTTTGCATTTTTTATATTATGTTTTGCATTTAGTTTGCATACAATTCTATATTATGATTTTGTTTTCTATGAGCCCCTTCTCTTTTAAGAACCTAGCAAACAGGAAAAGAATATCCTATTTCAATTCAGGAAAACAGCAGTAAAAGAAAGCCTGTTTGATACGAGGGTTTGAAATGGAAGCTATGCATATGAACATGCTTGCAAGCTGGGAAATGAAGGTGTAATTTGAGTAGAAACTATTTTTTGCATACTATTTTTATTGCGTTTATGGAAAATACCCATGGCAAAATGAATGTAAAAATATGCTGTATCATGTTTAGGATGACTGTATCTAGGCTGTAGGATTCTGGATTTCTTTTTTTTACCCTTAAATTATTTGTATTTTCTGTAGTAACCATAAACTACTTTTACGATAGGAAAGAGCTATATTAATTTTTAAAAAGACTTAATAGGACAGTGACTTTTCTATTGGAAAAATAGGAAAAGAAGCACTAAAAAAATTCTGGACGTGATCAGCTTAGCAGGAAGATTGTATTTGGTAGCAAAAATAACAAAAGAAAGTCAGTTGCTGCGCAGGGTGGCCAACTGTCAATTGGTCCTTTTGTTAGCTCCCTCCTCTTTTAATGCTCCTGGCATTCTTAATCACCAGGGTTATGACTCCATCCACACTTTTTCTTGATTCTAGCTGGGTCTCTCCTTCTAAGATGGTTAGTAAATTCGTAATATTCTTATATGCCCTATACTTCCTGATAGCACTCTAGCAGTGTAAACAACATTGTGAAAGCTGTGTGAGTTGACCTCATTCGATGGTATGAAGCTATTTATTTAAAAGAACTTAAACCTTCTAACTAAATGAGGTACCCCTGAATCCCTAAATACAGTATAGCTTATAGTAAAAATTAATACTTAACTATAAAATAATCTATTGGCTACTCTTCCACACCTACCCTCCCATTAAAGGTACAGTGTATTTCCCTGCTTGTTGACTTTGGGCTTAGCCACTGATGTATTTTGGCCAACAAAATATTAGCAGATATAAAGAAAACAGAAGCTTCAACTGTGTTTCTGTGGTTGGGCTTATACTTATGTCTCAGCCATTGCCATACAAGGAATTTATCAAGATTATCTCTCCTGTCCAAAGAAGATAAGAGACATGTGGATGAAGCTGCTGCTAGATGAGTCCTGCTCCAATCAGTCAACAACCCAGGCATGTGAGCAATAATAAATTATTATTGTTTTGAGCCACTAAGTTTAGAGATGCATTGTTGTTGTTGTTGTTGTTGTTTATTTTATTTTTTTTTAATGTTTTATTTATTTCTGAGAGAGAGAGAGACAGCATGAGCAGGGGAGGGTCAGAGAGAGAGGGAGACACAGAATCTGAAGCAGGCTCCAGGCTCTGAGCTGGCTGTCAGCACAGAGCCTGATGCGGGGCTCAAACCCACGAACTGTGAGATCATGACCTATGCCGAAGTCGGACGCTTAACCAACTGAGCCACCCAGGTGCCCCGTTGTTGTTTTATTTTGAAAGTGAGAAAGAAAAAACAGGGGAGAGGCAAAAAGAGAGGAAGAGAGAAAATCCCAAACAGGCTCCACACTGTCAGCATGGAGCCCAATAAGGCTCTCTATTCCACAAACTGTGAGACCTTAACCTGAGCCGAGACCAAGAATCACACTCTTAACTGACTGAGCAACCCAGATGCCCCTAAAAATGCATTGTTATAATGATATAGAAATTGTTCCGGTAAGTGGGGTGCTGTAGTTATATATATATATATACACACATATATACATATACCTATATATATTTATTTAGAATTGTTAAGTGGTAGGTGAGAAATTTGTTAAAATATATAAGGGCATTGTTACAGGATGCTTTAAAATTTGCAAGCTGTGTTATGTGTTACATGGTAGTACAGTGACTAACTATCACAGTTTGTCTGGAACTGAGAGGTTTCTTGGAATGTAGGACATTTAGGATGTGGGCAAATCAGGATGAGTTGACCATGTGAAATCTTGAAATATTTGGTAGGAGTGTTGTCTGGAGTAAAATGTAATATAGTAAATGGATCTTAAAAACCTGTCCACTTGAGTAAGACAACAGCCAGGTAGAAATCAAAATCATGAAAGCTGCATGTAATACTATTCTGCAACTGAACAGTTTGCAAGCAGAATTGTTGGCTTGGAAGCTAGAACGTCTTCTCATTTCTAGACTCTTCTGCCAGCAAAATTTCAAAACAAAAGTGCAGACAGTAAGATATATGCATAGAGTAAAAATTAAGTCAAGGATATGACCCCAATACCCATTTGTTAAATTCTCTAGAAGTGATAAGGTGGTTTCTAGTGGACACTTTCAGCCAGGTAATAGGTCTCCTAAAAAATGTATGGGCCAATATGCCCAAAAACCAAAATAATAAGTCTGGAGAGAAAGACATTTACCTCTAAGAATTGTGGAATCAGATACATAGAACCCACACAAGGTATTTGGAAGAGGTAATTTACAAAAGTGCCATAAATCTGAACTAAAAGGTGCTAATGCGGTTTTAAATCATAAAAAACAAAACCAAAAACAAAACAAAAATATTTCTGGGCTCCCAACTTGCTAGACAAAGAAGTAGTCTGAGAGAGGGAAAGCTGTTTCACTGCTAAAAAATTCATTTTTCAATGCTGTCATCAAATATGATGACAGAAGGTGAGAAACACGTAAGCAGCCTTGAACCCACTGAGCTCAGGCCAGGGAGGGAGCTCCCTCCCCTTGGCCTATTCACCGAGCCTTGAGAAGAAATGCCTGTTTTAAGCCACTTAGAATTGGGATGGTTTGTTATAGTCAGCAACAACTAGCTGACACAAAGCCCATATATAGCCTAGGGTTGCCAGATTTTGGAATGTGGGTAGATATGCTCCATATCTTAATTCTATTGGAATATCTGGGGAATACAGCCCATTCCTTGTATGATTGGTGCTAAAAAGTAAAGCAGGAATCGGAAGTAGTAAAGCGTATGTGATATAAATCAAAATATTCTATTATAGTCGATCACATGGCAAATAGCTTATAATCCTAATATATTTGGTTATGTTTTCACAGTAGAAAGCATGCCTCAATAAGGTGTAGAGCTCCAAATATTATGAAAATGTCAATGTTACAAATAGACTCAAAGTAATTAAAAATTATAAATTTTAGAAATTTATAAATTATAGAAAAATTAATTTATAAAGTGAAAAGCAAAATAAACACATAATTAGATTATTGAGCAGAATACTTTTGCTGTTTTGGAAAACAAGTTATACATATGAGTCTTCATTGATAAAAATACTAATTATTATTTTATTATTTTTATTAATGCTTATGGTTTATTTTATTTTAGCTACCTTAAAATAATCCTTTCAATTTTATTTTTCTAAAAATTACATCTTTACAGGTTTCAAAGCAGAACTATTTCATAGCAAAATTAAAGAGAAACCTTAGTTGATATGCAAAAAAGGAATGAATGAAGTTAATTTTTCACTTAGCAAGAAAGAATTTCCCATTATTTCACTATTAAAGTACACATTCAGTACTCAGAGCCATTTTTTGAGTGCTTACTGAGGGCAGAGCAATGGGAGATATGTAAATGTTTCCTTATGAATGTCATTTAAATAAAAGAACCAGAGAGAAAGTGAAAATTTGAAACCCCCAAATATTAGAAATGTATTATATAAATATAAATTTCATTTGTAAAAACTCACTAAAATATCTGAAGAGTAACTGGAGTGAATAGAATTCAAGGAAATATCCTGAAGTTCTCAGAAAATAACCCTGTTTTATAAAAGTAAAGGCAGTGCTGATTAATGCCATGCACTCTTTTCTTAAATATGTAACGTACAGTCACCTCCATTCCCTGAAAGTACATTTTAACTTCAGTCTCTAAAAGCAGAGCTCAGTGCTAACTTATAATTATGTGATTCAGTCAGGAAATAGCCTTCTTACCAACTTTCTTATTAATTCACTTGTGCTTCACAATCGGGGAAGCCATCAGCCTTCCTATGAAAGAGGCTCTGTCTCAAAATAGTGAGAACTTTACCCTGAGAAATGACACCTGGGCTACACTGGTCTAGGGTTATTTTCTGGAGAAACTTGCATCATTGTCACTCATGTATCTGTTCATTGCACAAACCTTCTCTTTGGCAATAAAGAAGGTAAAAATAGCCAAACATCCTCAAAAATGTTGTTCAAACTTCATACCCCACTAGTCATCAAGTAAAATGATCTTGTCATCACCCTGTTGAAAATAAAAAGGAAAATACTGTTTAGATTTAACATGCCCCAGCTCTACTTTGCCTCCTCTTCTCTCACCTCCTACCTACTCTTCCTCTGATTTTTTTTTTTCTCTCAGTAAATGTCATCACGATCTACCCCACTGCCTAAGCTGAGTATAGCACAGTCATCTTTGCTTTTCTGTCATATATCCAGGTTCAAATAACTTACAAATTATCCTTCTCTATATTTTTAACTTTCATTTCCTCTGTGCCTGGAACATCATATGAATTCAATAAATGATCATTATTACTGTACACTCCTCAGCAAGGCCCTTTGCTGCAGTCTACTTTCCTAATCTCATCTTTAGCTGTATCTTCTCATGCTCACTGCCCTATACAATGTTTCCCAAACATGCACTTTCAGACAATGATTTTGCACAGGCTAGGAGCTCTGTTTGGGCTATCTTTACCCAGTGTTTTTACCAGGTAAACTGCTACTCAATATATTCTCAGCCTACATGAGTTTCCCTGACATTTAATGAACAGCTCCCTGATTATATTCCTACCAAGTTTTCTATCCACATTTATTTATTTAATTTTAGAGAAAGAAAGAGAGATCATGAACTGGGGAAAGGGCAGAGGGAGAGAGTGATAATCTTTTCTTTTTAATGTTTTTTATTTATGTCTGACAGGAAGAAAGAGAGAGAAAGAGAGAGAGAGAGAAACAGCATGAACAGGGGAGGGTCAGAGAGAGAGGGAGATACAGAATCTGAAACAGCCTCCAGGCTCTGAGCTGGCAGTCAGCACAGAGCCCGAAGTGAGGCTCGAACCCACGAACCATGACATCATGATCTGAGCCGAAGTCCGACGCTTAACTGACTGAGCCACTCAGGCGCCCCGAGAGTGATAATCTTAAACAGGCTCCATCCCAAGCATTGAGCCCAACATTGGGCTCTATCCCACAGCCATGAGAGCATGATCTGAGCCAAAATCAAGAGTCCTACACTAACCGACTGAGCCATCCAGGCGGCTCCGTTTTCTGTCCTCTTTTACTTTATCACTTGTCACTTTGCATTTTAAATGCGAATTCTTGTTTCCTGTGATGGCATCCTGAGACTAGGAGTCATGTCTTATTTATTTTTGAGTTTCCAGAGAATGGCAGAGCTCTTCAAATAGTGAAGGTGCTCAATATGCTGTTGGTATTTTTCTGTCTTGTATACAAACATTAAAGATCTCATGATATATGACAGACGTGAATGTAATCGTGGTGTCTGTGCCATGCCCGTGCAGAAGGAATCATCATTTGGAACCACAGATGATAGAAATTTTCATTAGGCCACTGAGCGTGCTGTAGATGCAGATAAGTCTGCCAAATTTAGCAGATAAAAATACAGGACCTGCAGTTAAATTTGAAGATCAGAGAGACAATAAATAATTTTTAGTATAAGCAGGTCTCAAATGTTGCTAGAAGCATACTTACACTAAAAACTTGTTTAATCTCTATCTGACCTTCAAATTCACCTGGATATCCTGTTCTTATCAGGCAATCTTATAGGTCAAAGGGGAGTAGAAGGTGTATAATGGACGATAAACAATAATTAGGGTAACTATAAACCCTGGTTTGCCCTCAAGAGCACTGGTTTACATTTACTGTCTTCGTGTAACTTGCTCATTTTATGATTGTTCCCACTTAGACCCTCATATATGACAAGATTTGGATGTGGATTTTATGATCACAGCACATGTCAGCAATAGCTCAAATCATTACTTAGCAGAGATGACAAATATAATATTGTGATTAGTTCTAGCAATACATTGTTAAAATTATTACAAACCCAAACTCAGCTTTGACAGCAGAGCAATACAGTTGGAAGAGTGACATTTCTGGACAGTGTAAAAAATGGTGGCTGGAACTGGAGATGCTCCTTCAGCTGAGATGTGGGAAACTGAGATGGTAACTACCTTCATACATATTGTACTGTTGAACAAGATTGTAAATGTATTGGGTGTCACTTTAGGGAAGGAGGAGATAGTAGCAAATTTGGAAGGTAGGACCCTTAGGACCTGAGCTACTTAGCATTTTCTACCTGCCTAGTTTCCCCTTGCAGCAGTTTTTCTCTTGTGCAATCTGCTTCACTTACTTCATCCCCCTTTTGGTTTTGCTGAATGCAACTGACTGCCTCCCTCTTCAGAACCTACACATATGGTGTTTGGTGTTCCTTACTCTGACCTCTGAAGTGAGTCTTTCCTCCCCTCCACTCCTCTGGGCACCCTCCATTCCTGTCTCTCCAACTTCCATTTAATTCCCCTTTTCTCAGTTCATGCTCAAGTACTTTTTAAAAACTTATTTGTTTTGAGCAAGAGAGAGAGACAGAAAGAGGGCCAGAAAGAGAAGGAGAGAGAGAACCCCAAGGAGGCTCATGCTGTCAGCACAGAGCCAGACTTGGGGCTTGATCGCATAAACTGTGAGATCATGACCTGAGCTGAAAGCAAGAGCAGGACACTTAATGAACTGAGCCATTCATGTGCCTTGCAATAGTACTTTTTTAAGCCTGGTGGTGGTGGTGGTGGTGGTGGTGGTGGTGGTGGTGGTGGCGGCGGCGGCAACGGTGAGTGTGTGTGTGTGTGTGTGTGTACGTGTGTGTGCGTGAGCCCCTCGAGGATATCAGGTTTCCCAGCTAAACATTAACTTTTATCCCCTTCTCTAACATTTATTTCAATTTATAATAATGTATTTGTGCTGCTATTTGGTTATTCTATGTCTTGTCTGTTGCACTGTTAGTTCTGTGATTGCAATGTATTAACAGAAGTAAAATTTAATAAGGACTCCAGCTGTCCACATGCAAAATGGGCTGCCTTTAAATTACTGAGCTTGTGATCACTTGACATTTTTAACCAAAGGATGAATGACCATCTGTCAGTGATAAGGATGTTCCAGAAGGTTTACACAAAAAAATGGAGTGGGAAGTTGATAGCCCCTCAAGTCTTTTCTGACCTTTATATTCTGTGACTTACAAATGAACTTTACAATACAACTTGCTTATAATATAGAACTGCCAGTATTTTTCAATCTTAATTATCTTGAAATAAATATAGAATGAGACCCACTGACTATTGAACATTGAATTTCTGATAAATATTGATTAAATCAGTGAGAATGAGATAGTTCTCCTTACTTTTCTTTCTTTCTCAGGTAAGGATTTGAAGGCACACTTTATTTTTTTTTTAAATGTTTTATTTATTTCTAGGAGAAAGAGAGAGAGAGACAGCGTGAGCAGGGGAGGGTCAGAGAGAGAGGGAGTCACAGACTGAAACAGGCTCCAGGCTCTGAGCTGGTAGTCAGCACAGAGCCCGACGCGGGACTCGAACCCACGAACCGCGAGATCATGACCCAAGCGAAAGTCGGACGCTCAACCGACTAAGCCACCCAGGCGCCCCTGAAGGCACACTTTAATTCATGGAGGTGTCAAGTGGAAATTTGGGGTAGATTGATATTTAGAACTCAAGATTCAGGAACTCTCCTTTGATATTGGATAACGAGTTTCTGTATTCTTTAATATTTTAAAGCATAAGGAAAATAAGTATATTGTTTGGCATACTGAAGGACTAGAACTAAAATAATGTGAAAGCATTCTCAATTTCCTAAGGAAATTACAACTAACTTCAGAAATTTCTGCAATTTTGGGGGGCGCCCGGGTGGCTTAGTCGGTTAAGCGTCCAACTTTCGCTCAGGTCATGATCTCGCGGTTCGTGGGTTCGAGCCCCGCGTCGGGCTCTATGCTAACTGCCAGCTCAGAGCCTGGAGCCTGTTTCAGTCTGTGACTCCCTCTCTCTCTGACCCTCCCCTGCTCACGCTGTCTGTCTCTCTCTCTCTCTCCTAGAAATAAATAAAAAATATTAAAAAAAAAAAGAAAAAAATTTCTGCAATTTTTGTTCACTTTGGTTTCTGATATCAAAAATTATATATGATTCCAAATATTATAATGTGTTGTATTTTCTTTTCATAAAATAAGTTCTTCAAAACCTACACCTATTTGCTTCTAAGAACTTGTCATCTTATAAAATTTCTTTATAAAATTTGACATTTGTAATGTATCAGGTGCCATCCTAAAAATACTATTTTCACTTACTCATAGCAAAGACATTTTCCAGTAATGTTATTTTAAAATTTAAATTATGTATAATTATGAAACACATTAGCCATTATCCATATATATAATGTTTACTTTCTTTTTAATTTATTTATTATTTCATACTACTTACCTAATGGTATGCACATTTTATTTTTTACTTTTTGATTTTCTAAAAAAATTTTTTAAGTAACCTCTATATCCAACATGGGGCTTGAATGTACAACCCCAAGCTCAAATGTTTGCTCTCCTGACTGATCCAACCAGACACCCCTAGCAAAGATTTTTTTAAATATCAGTGTGTTAAATCCCTGATAAGAACCCTCCAATAGAAACACTTTTAATTTTTAAATTGACAGAAGAGGAAACTAAGATAAATAGGTGTTTAAGATAAATAAATAGATGTTAAGTCAGTTGACTAAGGCCATAAGTTGTAAGTAGTGAAACTAAGATTTGAACCAAGGCAGTCTGGTTGCAGATTAATACTGTTCATCATTATATGATAGCAACTAAAATTTTCACAGTGCAGGAGGATAAGAAATGAATGAAACTATCTCGCCCTATTCCTTCCTCATGTCTTTTACCACTTCTTACAGGTAAGCATACTTAGCATTTGGTGTTCTATGTCTGGTAGATATCACCATAACTTTAAACACCTTCATATACCTTCATTTACTATTTTTTAAATATGTAAATTGAACACACTACTTGTAATTCGTTCTCAACCTCCATCCCCATATTTTTGTTAGTTTGTTTTGGTTATTTTAGATCTTGTCCTTGATCCTTTAGAAAATATACTTACATATCTAAATTCGATCCATCAATTTGAGATACTTTTCAACTAGATAACCCTTCTCTTACCTCCTCATCTTTTGTGAGCCAGGACATTATATTATCAAAATTTCTATAAATTGTATTTTTATAAAGAAGCATAGTTGCTTTAAAAGTTAAAAAACAGTTAAAAATTGACAAATTTTGTTTATATAATCACTATTTAATTTAGAACCAAGTACTGTGAAAGACATATAATCCAATGCCATTAAAATTTGAGATCCCTTACTGTTTTCCTTATAATTGTTCATGATTATGCTATAATTTTCTTTGCTTAAATGAAGACCAATGCCTTCATCATACAACTTTAAGGACTTTCTGTATTTTATTTGCTTCATTAAAGAGATAGTATAATGGCTTTCTGACTCATTGGTCATATATGTCAAATATCAGATTCATTTTTATAAATAATCATTTCAACAGAGTTTAGAATATTGCTATTTCTTATAACAGCATCAGTATTTATACATATGAATATATATAAATGAATTGCTCTTTTACTTACAGATTTTTAAGATAAGCATAGTAATTATGTATTTGTGTAATAGGAAATACATATAATGTTATTATATATGTAATAAACATAAATTATATCCATTTGAAATTTGTCAGTATTATGTAGCATGTATTTTTAGTTCTTTTTAATAGGAGCCATTGATATTTCTATGATAATCCTTTAGTCCCCAAGGAATATAAAATAATTATACCAAGTATGCTATTGAAACAATCTTAATACTAAGTTACTCTTTCCTCACTAGGTCAGCTAGTCCTCTCAACAAAATCAGTAATTCTGAGACTTTTTTTAAAAGATTTTTTGAGAGGGAGAGGGGCAGAGAGAGAGAAAGAGAAAGAGAAAGAACCTCAAACAAGCTCCATATTCAGTGCAGAGCCTGCTGTGGAGCTCAATTCCATGATCTGGGGATCATGACCTGAGCTGAAATCAAGAGTCAGACACTCAACCAGCTGAGTCACCCAGGTGTCCCAGTAATTGTGAGACTTAAACAAACCCAGTTCACTTTGTTCAGTACATGAAGATATTATGGTTGCTTATTGTGGTTTTCATTTAAAATTTCAAGGAAACTTTTTAGTGTATTCTCATCATTAGATGCAACTTTTTTTTATCTGCTTCACATAATGGTGTTGGAAAAGATAGTAAATATTCTGAGTGGCCTAGTTGCTGAGATTTCTTTGGTAAGGGAACATGGACATCCCTTACTTACAAGTTTATACCTTTCTTACCCCACCTAAGGGGAGGATCCAGGAGATGGGAAATGATGTATACTATACTAATGTAAATCTATTAGGAGCATCATATTTTATTCATATGGACAAGTATTTTTTTCTCTGGATATTTTCCTATTGAAGTTACTCAACATCTAACTTTTTAGTATTAATAGTTTTCATCCCATTTGAAATATTAAGATTTGGCCAACTATACCATAATAACATTGAACAAGCATGTAGTATTAATACTAACATTTTAAAACTTAAAATAATCAATATATTCTTGTGAAAGTTTGGTCCAAATAATTTAAAAGTGACTTATAAACAGTACAAAATATAAAATTGTATGATAGAATGGAACATTCAATCAAGGCTTTAAAATAACAAAATGGTGGGGCGCCTGTGTGACTCAGTTGTTAAGCATCTGGCTTCAGCTCAGGTCATGATCTCACAGTTCATGAGTTCGAGCCCCATCTGGAGCTCTGTGCTGATGGCTCAGAACCTGGAGCCTGCTTTGAATCCTGTGTCTCCCTCTCTCTCTACCCTACCCCTGCTTGTACTCTGTCTCTCAAAAATGAATAAACATTAACATTTTTTTAAAAGTAAAATAAAATAATAAAATGGTAAGTAAAGTTTGCCTCAGAGTTTAACATGAACATATTCTTATATAATTACTGTGAGAATAATCATGCTCAGGTATAATGAATGTTTATAAATGGAAAATATCAATATTCACTGAGTAATCAGAAAGTTTTCATATCCATATATTTTTTGGCAAAACCTAAATAAACATCTATACTGCATACACAATAACTCATGTATTGCCTAATATGTTATTATCAATATATTAATCACTGGCCATGCAGACATAAATTACTTGTGTAAACTTTATGTAAAATAATGATGTTTCATCAAGGCTTGAATCAAAGTTTCTAGAGATAAGTATGTTAAGGTGATAACTATTACCCCATTCACAATTTCAATCACCTATACATCTATAACTTTACCCCACACTGGTGGGGTATAGCATGGTGGACATTTTGGGGTTTTACTAAAGTTTTAAATCAACATATGGAGTGTAAATAGAAAACAGTAAGATTTTAACCATTGATTAAACCTTAAATAAATTCCCCAAGCTTTTATGCGTGAGGCCATTGACTTCAGTAACTATTCTGGAAAAAGGCAAGGATATGCAAATACTTATATGAAGACAAATGAGAACAACTAAATTTTATGTGTGTTTGCTTTGTTAAGAAATAGAGAAAATGTTAGCTATATTCTCACTTTGGAAGGGGGTGATAACTTTCAATTGTTGCACTGAAAGTGTATTTTCCTATGATTTTAACCTATTATTCTAAAAACTGTCTTGTTTGTCAATAGCTATCAAACATTGATTGCTAGATAGAATGATAATAGCATAAGGGTGAAGCATTCCTGCATCAAACATAGTTACTGTTAGAGAGCAGTAAAGCCCCCCCCCATAGAAAAATAGTCTAAGACATCTTTTATATAACACTTTCTTTATTTTGAGTTGAGTTTATCTTAAAGTGACTAGAGTGTTTAAGAGCAAGAGAAGGTAAAAAGATGTTATTCATAAAAGAAATAAACACAATTAAATATAATCAATTTGAAAAGAAGACAAATATATATATACTTAAATAGGAATGAAATATAAATAGGCTCCATTATTGGAATAAGATAGGAATCTTGATTTCCCTGATTTTAAGAAAATGTTTATTGGGTTAAGGACAACTATGAAAGGGGCAGTCAGTCTCGGGCAAAGAGTAAAGCAAATAATATTGCAATGCTTATTTTAAATATGAATCTTACAAGGAGAGGGGTGGATAATCATACAAATCAGTGCTATATTGTCTTGGTATTTTGCTCTTCGTCTTTTTCTACTAGCATCTTTTGTCATGGGGAAGTTAATGTTAGTTATGTTTGATAATACATTTCTTCTATTTAAAAGGACTCAGTGGTTCCTTACTGCTTACAGAATAAGTTTGAAACTACAGAGCAAGACAATTGTAAATGTGACTCCAGTTTTCTTTTCAATTTCATGCTCTCTGCACCACCAATAGGTCCACTATTGGGGGTGCCAAACTACCCAGGTGCTTTGAACCGAGTGCTATTTACCAGAACAACATGCATTTGTATTCACACTCTGCCTTAACTTCAGCCTTCAAGGCTCTCAGAACAAATGCCACCAACATCTGACTCTTAGAGGAAGCAATCACTAGAATACTATTTGTTTTGAAGATATATCTGTATCTGTTAATATGATTAATCTCTAGGGTCCTAGAGGCCTTACATGCTGCTTTATTCATCTTCATAACTATATTTTTCAGGCTCAGTAGAAATTCTATAAATTCTTTTCTTAATGAAAACTGATGTTATAAGCTATTTCTTTATTATTCTCTTTTCAAACAGACCAGTTTGTGTGTGTGTGTGTGTGTGTTTAATAGTGTGCTTAGATTTTTATGATCAAACATTAGAAGACTAAAATACTTTTAAAAAGATCTATTAATGTGCAACTTAAAAGAAAAATCAAGGTTGCGTATTCAACTCAGTTTTCTTTTTTAAGGAATGGCTTTCAAATTTTGTAATTTAAAGTTAATTAAAATATTGGAGACATAAGAGAGTTGACACCCTCATTTTTCTCTTATTTGCTCAAATATATGTATTTGCTTGATAAATATTAGAGATATTCTTTGTCTAATTACATGTTTTATTTCCAACTGAATATATATTTCCAAAAGTTTAAAATGTTTTCCAAATATGGGACTAAGGTTTTTACAAACTCACATAATTCAATGTGAACAAATCAGGAAACTTCTTAGGCATACACACATAGCATAAACACATAAAATTTGTTTTTAGGTTCTTAGCATATAAGCAACCCAAAAACACCAATAATGGATGAGATATAGCAGTTTGTTAATGTGAATATTCAAACATGTATGTATTAAAAATACAATAAAACCTTGGTTAGTGAGCATAATTCATTCTGGAAACATGCTTGTAATCCAAATCACTTGCATATCAAATTGAATTTCAAGAACCATTGGCTCAGCTGTGATCATGTGATGTTGAACATCAGGTACTACTCCTATTGTGAGACATGCTCATTTATCAAGTTAAAATTTATTAGAAATGTTTGCTCATCCTGTGGAACTCTCATAGAACAATTACTCACAGTCCAAGGTTTTACTGTAATTTATGTAGTTTATGGGTTATCTTCTAGAAAATTAATTTTCCCCTCTAAATTTTCTTTTTTAAATGTATGGCAGATGCTCACGTCCCTATAAGTTGTCTGTGTGTATACACATGTATACATATGTATTATATATACACATGTATATATAATACAAGTACATGTATATATAATACATATATGTGTATAATGCATGTATAATACATATACATATGTATATAATACATGTATACATATGACATATATGTATACACATATGTATAATATAATTACATATATGTATGTACATATACATATTACATACATGTGTATATATGTAATTATATTGTGTGTGCACATGTAATATATTAACATGTATTATATATAATATTCACCACCCAAGTTGTATATATACATTATTATTCATCACCCAAACAAGCATGACAGTATGTTAGATTGCTGATGAAAGAAAATTATATGTTCAATATTAGGAAATATTTATAAGGAATGATTTTATATCTACAGATTTGCCTCTAGTCACAGATTGTATATTGCTCATGCCCATAATTTTTGAACAATAATTTTGGAGCAACATCTATATGTCATGTCATTTGTATATATACAAAGTCTGTGACTAAAATTACAGTATATTCTACTTAACATTAAAACAGTATAGTTCTCAAGGAGTTATTGGCAAGAATAGACAATAGAGAATATTGGCAAGAATATTGGAGTGAATGCTCGTTTAAAGAAAAAAGCTTTCTTCTCTTGCATTTTCCTTTTATGTCTCTTTAAGTATTGATAGATTTGGGGTGTCCATGCTATTGTTTAGCATCTTCTTATTTTCACATTATTTGCCAGTGAACCTACCAAGTATCTGCCTGCTGCCTCCTTTTGCTGTAATTTATTTTTCTTAAAAACACAAACCAAACCATGCGACCATGCTGACCCTGCTGTTTAGAATCCCTCAGTACTACCTCAACGCTAACTGGGAGAACAGACTCTCTTCAGTCTAGCCCTGCCTGCCTTTCTAGCCTTATCTCTCAACATTTGTTCATCAGGTGCTTTGTACTTGGGCTATTTGTGGGTTCTCATTAAGCCATGCAATTTCACCTTTCCATGCCTCGCCCCTTGTAATCTTAGAAATACTCTTCAAGATGTAACTCAAAATGCTGCTACTTGCTTTCTTCCTCTGTCCTATACGTATCTGTGTGTGTAGCCCCGTTTCCATCAATCCATCTTTATTTTATTAGTGGTGTATGTATCTGATCCATACTTGACTGGGAATGCCTCTAAATCTTTGCATCTCCTTAGAACAATCCTGTTCTTAGTGTAAAAAGATAGAGTGACTGACATTGGGATAAATTAACTAAGTATTTCACAAAATTGCCACTGGTAAGTTTGGACATGATTAATTCAGAATATACGATGTTTGCTTACACTTCTTTTTAATCACCTACATGCATGCAGGAAGACTTCCTTAGATGGGGCCTGCTGCCTCATATTCATTTGCAAGCTTATCAATTTTCAAATATGTAAATATTTCTCCCACTTTGCTGACAATTATGTATTTAAATTCAAGTTCAATGAGTCAGAACCAATAGAATGATATGATCATAAATATGTATATATATGTTATATAAAGTTTATTCAAGTTATATCACATAAATGTTATGCATATAAATATATACACATACCACGCACATACATAACATAACATATCACATCACACAAAACCATATATTTGTGTATTATATCTGTATAAAAGTGATTGTATATATATTTACATATACTTGTCTTACCAATAAACTTATGAGGACTAGATATATTCCAATTCAGAAGCTATGAAAATGTTCAGTATATAATAGCATAGACTATAAATGTGGGAATTGACAAGCTCTTTGAACCATAACTGAGACAGTACTTAATATATTATAAAAATAGAAACATTTATGTATATATATGATTTGTCACAAATATACCTAATATATTTATTATTTTCCTATGTTAAAATCCACCATATTGTTAAAATGTTACTAAGTTCTTAAAGATATTTATACTATAGTTTGTAACTATTGTCATGCATGATACTCTCTTTAATTATTTTAATCCAAACATTTCTCTTCAATATCTAGATATTATTCTTAGATTCACATTTTGAAAGTCAATGTAAATAACATCTGTTTTGACCGATAGCATAAAGTTGCTTTGAGCTAATTATGCAAAACATCTTCAATATTATTTAAACCAGTGGTTTCTAACCGGAGGTGATTTCACTGTCTAGCAGACATAAAAAGATGTTGATTTTGATTGTCACAACTTGGGGAGGGGGTGAATTGACACCTAGTGGACTGAAGACTAGGGTGCTGTTAAACATTCTACAACACGCGTCCCCACATTGGACCCCAAATGTTGGTATTGCCAGCACTGTCCTGGCAAGTTTATGTATTTAAATTCAGGTTCAATACATTGTGTTCAGTCCCTACATTTAGAGAATCAATGAAGACAATGAAAAAAAGTAGCCCAAATATCTATGTGACCTAAGTAGCATTATTATTTTGTATTTCAAAGCCATTTAAAAACACTTTCAAAGCCTTGACCCAAGTAATGATATTTTCCATTTCTTTCTAAATTTATTGATTGTTGGCACTTAACATCTTAGTAATTCTTTACATTGGGATCAATTCTTTTTGTTCAGGACCATGACAGATGCATCGTGTAATAAATCACACATGCCTGTGTTCATCAGGACAGGTTTCCACAGAGGACCCAAACCTATACGTTGTAATCCACTATTTCTTGAAAAACATCATGTAAAAAGAGTAGAATAGAACCTGGGAGCTAATCAAGTCCCTCTGCTAATCTGCCTCTCTAGGCAACATCCTAACTAAATTATGTCATATAGACAAAAGAAATAAAGAAATAAGCTCTTCTTAGAAAAAACATTTCCGACCTTCTTTAGCATCCAGTTCAACTCAGTTGAAATGATTGAGGCAGTGTATAAGTGCGAAGGAAACCAGGAACACTGACATCCTTAATTTATTCTCAAAATAGGATGTGGGATGAAAGGTACAACACTAAGTGATTTGTTGCCATGACACCAAAGTATTATGAGTAAACTCTGAAAAGTTGTTCTGTTAATGTCCATTGCAAATTATGTTCTACTTGGAGTAAAAAATATGTTGAGTCTCACTCTCAGTATATTTATAATTAGCTTTTTAATCAGTTTATGAAATGTGACTCCAAATAACATTTTTAATTCCCTTTTAGATGTATTTCTGTGAAGAATTTCACATGAAGTCCCATTTATATATGTGAGTGAGTATGTATCTTGGACTATGCATATATATGGTGCATATATGTCTGATATGTAGTTGATATGTATGTATGTAAATATATATACTTAAAATTGTCATAAATATAAATATTTATAAATATAAACTTTCATCCCCCTAAAGAATAACTGTGTAATTAAGGATCCTGAATGCTTGTGCTATTTCTTTCTTTATGGGAAACCATATACTGAATTAACAGGGAAGTAGCCTTGTGGTGCATAAGCTACATTTTTTGTTTATCAACTCATAGATTTTAACTAAAAGAAACCATAGAAGGTATTTTAAGATACTATTATCAAAAACCCTAAGCTTCATTGCTGAGGAATAGTTTTACTTCAGTGAAAACAAATATGTTTAATCCATATTACCTGCCTTCAAGGAAGATCTAATTTGTTACAGTATACTTCAAGAAACTATTTTAATACAAGTCAGAATAAAGAATGTCTTAGAAGTAAATGCAATAAGATGGAATAATTATATCTGATTGGGTTTTACACAATCATTATTAAGAAGATGACTTTTGAGCTAGGTTTTGAAGAATTAGGGAGATTTCCATAAATAAGGGATAAAGGTATCGAGATGCAGTTTCAGGCAACGCATTCTTTCTTACAGTCAAATTTAGCTTCTGATATAATGCATTTTGTTTTCTATAAACTTTCAATAAAAATGTGAGATCATAGTTTATCATAATCCGATCTTAATACATGAGGGTAAGTTCAGAAAAATTATTATAGCCTCTGTACTTTAATTTTTAGAATACATACCATTTATCACCTACGTTGGCTCACAGTAAAATCATAATAATTATAATAATTTCTAAAAGTAGATACTTTTGATTTTAGTTTCCCATGTATTTTGTGCTGTAGTGGGGTTAGTAAATTTATTTCTCTTTGTTTCCTTATGGTCTCTAAACACACGAAGTGGCTCTATAGTTTCTTTTCGGTTTACATATGATCTAGCAGTGCAAAGTAAGGGTGGAGTAGTCAATAGAAGTGAAATCATGCAAAGTTGTTTAAAAAATCTAAAGTTAATCCTGAGAAAGTGTGGGTGACTTTAGAGCAGGAAGACCAAACAGGATAATGCTGTTGGGTAAGAGATGGGGTAGGAAAGACAGATAAATGGACAGAATATACAAAGGAAGTACAGGAAATAGAAGTTATGATTGTGAATATAGATAAGTAGGAAAGCAAAGGTTTTGAGTTTAGCAGCTGGATTGAAGCTGGTGCTCTCTGGAAGTAGCTCTAGGAGCAGCACAGAGGCAGGGAAACGCCGAGTTCTATTTCTGACATGCTGAAGATGAGAGATCTCTGGACAGTCAATAAACAGAAATATTCAAGTTCAAGGAAAAAACTGGACTTGTAATATAGGGGCACACATCATTAGCATACAGGTGGCATTTGAAGTGTTAGGAGTAGATGTGAATGTAAAGGGAAAATGTCTGATAGGAGAAGGCGAGAGCTTGTTTGGGACTTTTTTCCATTCTCTCCCCATCACTTGTTATTTCTTCCCAGGCACACTTGCTTCCCCAGGATGCACTAAGTGATTCGCCTCTGTTTTTTTTTGTTTGTTTGTTTTGTTTTGTTTTGTTTTTTCTTATAGAGAGAAAGGGTGGGAGCTAAGTGGGAGAAGGAGGCAGAGAGAATCCCAAGCAGGCCCTATGCTGTCAGTGCCGAGCCCAAAGCAGAGCTCAATCACATGACCCTGTGACCATAACTGGAACTGAAGTCAAGTGTCAGATGCTCAACTGACTAAGCCACCCAGGTGTCCTGACCTCTTGTTTTTCATTTACAAGCACAGACTTCTCATGTCCCCCAAAAGACAACAGATGGCATTTGACTGCTTCTACTAGTCCTTCCTAAGTAGTGTACTAATTTATGTGAACCTTCCCACATAACAAAAATGTTTTAATCCAATTAATTATGCACTAACCATTGCCTGCTATTGGCATTCTGTCCCCTGGAGGACAGGCAAAGAGAATAACTCTGCTTATAATTCCTGTTTTAACACCTCTCAAATTATGTTCTGATGGAATCAGGCTCCTCCACCAGGCAACGTATCCTATTCTGCTAAGTGTCAGGACATATTCCAGCCTAACCACCTGCAAAATTGTAATGAAGGTAGAGAATAGTATTATAATTGAATATAGTTGATATTTTATTCTCATTTATTACTCTTTTTCCTACACTTAGAGCATCCACCCTTTTTCAGATTCCCTCACATCTTACTGACCACACCATCTGAGTAGTTGTGGCTGGCTGGTTCCTTTTCCCCTTCTCGAATGGTATTCCTCTCCTGTGGTTATGGATACCATCTCACTATAAGATATTCTGTATCTCTTTGTCTTTAAATAAATTCTGCATGGCAATGAGTTCCAAATGTATAGCCCAAGCTTCTGCCACCTCTCTTCAGCACAGACTATTCTTTCAAGTTTGAACTCCTATAGTCTACTTCTTCCTTAATGTCACTGTGATATTGATATTGAATATATAGTAGGCATTTTAATTGAATATATCCAATATCTAACTTTTGATTCTCTTGCCCTTACCTAGTTTTCGCAATACCAGTGCCACCCGTCATTTGCTTGTAGCACAAGCCAACATACTGACAGCATTCTTGATTTGTCTCTTTTCCTCTCAAGCCACGGTGAACTGATTGCCCTTTCCTATTGCCTCAACATTCAGACTACAGTTTCAGCCTAACTGATACCATATCTGCTGGTACAGCCTTAATGCAAGGAATTGGAAAATAGTCTTCTGATGGATATCTCACCTGCCTTCTACCTACCTCCTGCCAACATAACCCAGTTCATTTCCTCTTTGGGGTTTTTGAACTAGCTGGTCTATTTGCATAATACTTTTCTCATTTACATCTTTGCATGGGCTTGTGCCCTCATTTAATTCAAGTCTCTGCTCAAATGAGACCGCTTCAGGAAGAGCAGGAATGATTGCCATTTGTAAATTATTTTCCACCCTAATTACTTTTTTATCTGCTGCCTTTGCATGTCATCAGAGTATTGACATTTTATTATATATTTCTTTATATTTTTATTTGTCATCTGCCTCCTTCACTATTATTTAAGTGCTGTGAAGGCAAGAACTTTTCCTTCTCCACTTCTATATCCCAAGAACTTAAAATACTACCTATTAATATTCAGAATTCTTTGTTTTAGTGATTGAATGGAATGTTCAAGGGATTTAGAAAGTCAATTACTTTATGTTTGACATGACTCTGCCTTAAATTTTTACAATTCCATTGGAGGGAATATGGGCAAAATATTTAAGGTAAAGAAAGGCAGAACATAACAGCATTCTCTGATTAATTTCACTAATGATCTTACACATTTGCCTGTGAAAAGCCTACTTCTAAGTGAGCATTCATATTTTATCTGTTGCCCTTATGTTTGTATTAAGAGTCTTTAAAGAGTACAACCAGACTGCCTTCTTCCTAAGAGTTTTATTGCCTCATGCTGAATGTAGGACTTTTATATTTAGAAGCACAAACCCTTTCCTAATTATATACAACCTACTGTTCTAAATTTTGCATGCCACTTTGCAGTTTAGTGCTATGCGATTTACTTGCTACCAATTTTGGTGTCAGAAATTTGACATTTAGATTGCTTTTGAAAAGTAATGGTAAAGTGGATTTAGTACTGAATGAAACTTAGCATCTGCTTTCCTGGCTTGTTTTTAATTTTTTTTTTTCTTTCTCTTATGTGTAATGATCCACCCACAATGTCACGATAACAGGTCAAATATTCATCATGATTTCTAAATTAAGAGAAAATATTTTTAACTCTCAGTAAGCTAATTCTGCTGAGATTTTTCTCAGAAAACAGAGGAATAGAATGCAACTTTTATAGTTTGCTAAACACCTACAAATTAATTCACTTTTATTAAAGATATTATATAGAAAGAACCTAGCAGAAATGTTGGTTTATTATGGAATTCTGCCATTAACCAGGTGTATATCATGGTTTTCTGGTTGGAATTTTAGCTAACAAATGAATTATCTCTAACTATGGAAGAGCATCCCTTATATTTGTGGTCATCTGTTAGGTCTCTCTCTCTCTTTTATCTATCTATCTATCTACCTATCTCTTATGTATCTCTATAAATATATGTATACATATAGGTATACACATACATACACGTATGTGTGATATATAGAATTGTGTGTGAATATAAATATGTATAAATATTCAATCAACAAAACATTAATTAAAATTCATAGCTCTTAAAATGAACAATAATTCAAATCCTTCCTATTTTGCTTAACACCTGTTCAATTCACTAATTAATAAAATTGAGTTTGTGGGCATTATGTTAAAATACTCAAAGCCACTATGGCAAAACATGGTAATAACTTTGAATAGGACGTAAATAACAGTATTATTCAAAATTTCCCTTACGGTGTTGCCTAATTTTAGTTATACTGTGAGGCAGCTTGAAAAAGGGCAAACTCATTAAAGGATTTCATTGTGAATATTTTTTTCAAACTGTAAAATAAGATTGAAATTACTTTATTTACAGTTTTTCCTCTAAGCTATTTTTTTCCTTCATTGTAAAAGAGAACAGCTGGTGATATTCCCAAATGTTAGCCTAACTTGAGACATTCTCACACTTCTTTTTGCTTGTTTGATATTATCTTTAGATATCATAGCTACATAAGCTGTGCTTTGTAGACTCTCATTTGGCATTTGAAAATTAAAGAGGAGAAGGGCTCGATTACTTACACATTTTAGAATATAGGCAAGTGAAATTTCTCTTGCAAAAAGTCATGTTTGATAATATTATTCTTACTTTCCATTAATTCCATGAATTCTAAGATAAATCACTTGTTTTCTGCTTACAGACTGCGATCCAGCTTCACAGATCACCACTGTCAATTTTACATTTTATTTAAATGAGCTACATACATTGTTGCAAATGGCAAGATCTCATTCTTTTTTATGGCAGAGTAATATTCCATCGTTTGTATCTATACTGCTCCTCTTTACCCCTTCCTCTATCAATTAACCCAGGTTGCTTCCATATTATGACTATTGGAAATAATGCTGCAAGAAACATAGGGGTGCATATATCCTTTTTGAATCAGTGTTTTCATTTTCTTTGGATAAATACCCAGTAGTGGATTACTAGATCAAAAGAGAATGAGGTCTTGCAATATGCAAAAACATGGATGAACCTTGTATAATGCTAAGTAAAATAAGTCAAATAGAGAAAGGCAAATACTGTATGATTTTACTTATATGTAGAATTTAAGAAACAAAACAAAGAAGAAAAACAAAGAAACAGACTCTTAAATACAGAAAAACTGGGGGTTGCCAAAGGGGAGGTAGCTGGGGGAATGTATAATATAAGTGAAGGGGATTAAGAGTACACTTACTAAGATGGGCAATGAGCAATATATAGAAATGTTGAGTCATTATATTTTCCCCTGAAATAAAACTAATATAACACTGTATCCTAATTATACCTCGATTTAAAACTTTACAAATAAATAAATAGATCCTATAATTTTTTTTCAAAGTCATTACATGATTTCTGGCTGGTTTTGTTTTTATTTTTTGTACAGAAAAGAATGCGATAACCTGATTATCTCTCCAAGAATTTTGTTGCTTAGTACATGTTCTTGTCATAATTTTCGATTATCAAATTTTGTATCTTTTTTGAGAGTAAATTAGTTTCAGAGTAAATAAGCTCTTTTTTTACTGTAAAATTTTAGTGATATAATTAATGATAACTGGAAATTATCTTATAAATGTCTAGGTAGAAGCACAAAACGTAGCCATTGAAATTCGGTTAATTTTTATGTTACATGAAATTTTTTAAATGTGAGTAAAATCCTGCCTGTATAAGATAAAACACACTTCTATAGCACACTTACATCTTTTTTTCATTGATGTATAGCTGACCTAAAATGCTACATTAGTTTTAGGTATAAAGCATAGTTATTGAACAATTCTATACATTTACTCAGTGCTCACCACCATAAGTATAGTCACCATCTGTAGCTGGCCTGTAACTGAGAACTATTTCTGGTGGTTGATATTTGGCATGCAAAATGATTATAAAATGGCGTTTCTCTTATTCCAGATCTTATTTTATAATATTTTTCCAAAACATATCCATCAAACATTCAGTAAGTGTAATGCAAATAGATTCCTTTCTGGGGAAAAAATGTTTGATTTCTTGATTTAGTTTATCATTTTCCTTAATGATAAATTATACTGTCATTAATATTTGTTCATAATTTTTGACAGTTTCCACTGCACTTCTTCTGCCATGGAATATTTCTCTGTGTCTCATTCGTCTTTGGCCAATTCTTACTTGACATTAACTGCTAACCCTTATTATCATTCTAAACTAGAAAGTAGAAAAAGGTAGGAAATTGAATGCCTTATCAGTCAGTGCCTTCTGTTTTTGTTGTTTTCTATCAAAGCCACTCTACTCAAATAATAATAATTATTACTGAATTTCTATACAAAATGAAAGCTATACAGATGAAATACAACTTTCCTCTTGCATTAGTTAGAATATTTTTTGTTTTCCTGTTTTTGTTGTACAAGTGCAGGAAGTCCACATGAAATAGCAAACAATCAAGGAAAAGACTTATCCTACATAATGGTAATGTCTCATGGTTTATTATGGCTTCAGACAAAGCTTGGTCCAGTGGATAAAACAATTTCATCAGGGCTCTGTTTGCCTTTTTCCATCTCCTGAATTCGTCTTCATCTGTGATGGCTTCATTTGGTTGCATACTCTGAAGTGGGGAAATGGCTTATGTGGTCCTTAGAGCAGCCTTATGTGCATACACCTCTGTACATGGTTCTTCATACTTAAAGTGTAGAAAGAGTGAGAAAAATCACACATAAATGATTGGAATTGAATAGTTCAGAAGCCTAGTAAAAATTTGAGAAAATTATTTTGGCTAAAAAGCCATGAATTTGGAAGAAAAAGCCTTTGTGGTTCAAGCCTAAATTCATAGAGTGAGCTCCCAAACTTGCATAGGAAACTGTGAGAATGACATGTTCCCAAGGACATCACTCTCAACAAACCCACTGCAAATATTGCCACTGCAAATAATGGATAAAGCTAACTTTCCTAGATAATAGAACTCAGGGCCATATACATGGCCAAAACTTTCTCAAGAATATTCTTCTAAATCAAGGGACTTCTTTCATGTCCATGCCAGTGAATTCTTATATTGCCTGCTCACCAGGATTCCAGACTTGCTAAATGGTGTGCCTCAAATTTTTCCTCTACCACATGGAAGTGTCTATTACAGTTATCCTGATCCTAGTAACCAGTTAGTAGATAATTTATCTTTTACTTCATATCTTGAAAACATTGAGTTGCTGTGAATCTGTTGGGGAAGACCACCAATCTTCCAAAGACTATAAGTATTGAGCTGGATTCAGTGATCTGATGAGACTTTGGATTTGTTTCCCTTGGGTATACTATGTTCTATAGGTGAGAAGAAGAGAGCAATGGGCAACAAGTGACCACCAAATCAGACTGACAAAAAAATGCTGGTATTCACCAACATTGATGTTTTTGTCTTTCCCTGGACACACAGGTAGATCAGATTTCCCCACTTATTTCAACTATATCAGACATATAACTCTGTGCTATTTGAATGTGATATGTATCATGCCCAAGACAATATAACTGAGAGTGAGTATGCTTCTTTTAAAGCTTTTTTCTTCTTCCTTATCTCTTTGCTATAGGTAAAAGGCATTAAAGAGTGCTCTGAGGACCTAGATATGATAGAAGAAAAGAACCATATGCCTCAATTCCATAAAGAGTCCTGTTTACACATATCAAGCTGTGATACATATAAGAAATACACTTGTATGCGTGTTAAACCACTGCGGTTTGGTGTAGTTTGTTTGCTTTTTTGTTTTACTGATGATCGAGAAACTCCAAAGAAATGGAAAGAAGAGACATCTAGGTAAGTATACCTAGGCTTGATAAACCTAAGAGAATGAAATAGAAACAAAAAGCAATAAAAATGGAATGTATCAACTAAGTCACATTTGTTTTCTTGAAAAGACTGATAAAATAGGGTCCATTTGACATTGTGGATAATTAAAGAAAGGGGTAAAGGCAAAGAATAAAAGATAACTGCATAATATGGAGTATTAAAGAGTAACGGAAAATACATTAGAGAATCTTAAAATATGACCTAAAATTGTATGTCTGATCTGTTGAATCATGAATTATATTTTCAGTGACAATACAAGTGGTCATATTAGCCAATTGTTTATTTTATTTTCAAATTAAAAATGTCATAAACAGTTTTGCTTCTCTCAGTGAAAAGTATTTTTATGGCTTTGGAAGATGTTCTCCCACAAAATAAGAGCATTTTTCTAAAGCACACATTTGAAAGAAGGAAATTTAAAATTTTTATAAATATAGACAGATGTTGTAGCAAATAAGTAGACATATTTCTCCATCACTGCCTGTGAAAGATTATATTATATCATTCAACAATATATTAAGCCTATAGGATAAGCTTGATGTGTTGTGGGAAAGGAAGATGGAAGATTTAATTACAAACTTTTAAGTAAATATAAAAGCAAAGTATATGGTTTTTTAATGCTATTTGCCTTTCTTCTTTTCAGAACTATTTACTAGGGACCAACTATATTTCAGGCGCTCTACTACACATTAGGTTATAATATGAAGATACCTGTGCTTGTGACTTCTACTACTCTCTTCTTCTCAACCCCAAATATATAGTCTCATGCACATAGACCCTAATGCAGGCCCAGATATATCCTCAGCTAGGTAAAGGCAATTATTCAGATGCATGAATTAGAATTTTTGAGACTTTAGAGCATAGCATTTGAGTGTGAACAATAGAGTCTAGAATATATTCTTTCATTTTTGTCATGGATTACCCCAAAATGTTCTATTGATTGTGCTTAATCTCTTCTATAGTTTTAACCACTGTGTACCAGGCCCCTGTAATGCACTACATCAGATTCTCTACATCTTACCTGTCTCCGGGACTTTGGCCCATTTGTTCCAAGCCAAGTGCATGTTGTACTAATCAACTGTTTGAGTTCTGACCAGCTTCCATGGGGGCAACCATTCCTGAGCTGGTGTATCTCTCACACCCTGCTCCAGAACTTCCTACTAATGATGAGGCTTGAGGTACCAGGGGCACCTTTCATACACAGCCTGGGAGTTCAGTCTCTGGAATGAAACTTACAGCGTTGGGATCACTGGATCAATTCTTCTCCCCTATTGCCTCATGACTTGCCGAGATGTACTTGATTGGACCTTTGAGAATAAGCGAGCAGCTATGCTTGATGGCAACCAGTAGTCAGCCCAGTCATAGATACTTAATTGGTTTGACTGATTGACTTCCCTTTTATCTCCCTTTCCTTCCCTGAGAATTTAGTCCCTAGTAAAGAAGTAGCATATAAACCTTTGCCTCAGTATGAGCTTTCTAGGCAATCCAAGTGAAGAACTTCTTCTGTTCTTATTCTGATAAATGGATTTAATCTCTGGAACCTAATAAGTCCCTCCTCTGTCCTTGACCTCATCTGACTATCATCACAGGCTGAGGTATCATAAAGCTGTTATGTTTAGGACCTCTTCTAAAGCCTAGTGCCTAATATATCTACATGACCTACTTATATAAATTTTTAAGTGTTTTTTTCTTTTTCAAGAGAGAGAGAGAAATGAAGGAGCAGGGGAGGGGCAAGGAGAGAGGGAGACAGAGAATCTGAAGCTCTCAGCACAGAGCCAGATTCAGGGCTCAAACTCACAAACTGTGAGATCATGCCATGAGCCAAAGTCAGACACTTAACCGACTGAGCCACCCACAAGCCCCTGATATACATGTAAAGTCCCACAAAAACTAGCCCTACTCCATGCTATTACACTGTCATTTGGCTTTCAACAGAATTCAACTTCTTGAAGATTGCCTATCTGTACCATTACCTGCCCTTCCTCAGATCCAACTATAATATGTTAACACACCACCAAACCATTAACATTACCTTTATTAATTTCTTCAGTGAGCTCCTTCTCATCACATCTAATGGATACTCTTCTGCCCCTTATATTGCTTTCCTTCTTCACTTAAAAACATTACTAATCCCTCCCTCTTCCAGTAAACACTGTCTTCCCTTGCCTTCTCCAAAACCATGCTCTCTTGACTTTTCTTACCATTCTTTTCCAGATTTTGTTTTGATTCTTCCCTACATACTTATTACTTTGGGGATTTTCATTTTTGTTTTAGTTCTTCCCTTCCTCCATCCATATATGAATCCCATGTGATATTATATAGCTCCCATGATATGTATTGTCTATTTAAAGTTGATTTCCAAATAAATACATAGAGTTTATATTTCTCTCCTGATTTCTAAATATGTATACCAAACTATTAGCATCTTTACTTGAACATTTTCAAATGGAAACACTTTTCAATATGTGTTAGAGGGAACTTATCCTCTTTGTCCCCAAATCTTTCTTTAGTTTTCTTTCACAATTGTCCTCCATCCAATTAGCCAACTCAGAAACCTAGAAATTATTCTTGTTAATTTTCTTTGTTCAATACTGTCTCAGATTTGGTCAATCATCAAGAAAACTAGCTTCGATTTTCTAAATATCTTTCAAATATATGATTTCTATTCTTTTCCATTAACTTCCTTGTTATGGCTCGCAAACCCCATCCTTAAATTTCCTTAGTCTCACGTATTGCCACTTCTCCTCACACACTTCACTTGAGTCATTTTAATATTCTATAAATTCCTTGGATGTTTTAAGTTCTATAGGCCATTCAAATGCTGTTTTTTTGAACTGGAATATTTGTTCCCTTTCAATCTTTCTCGTCCTTCCACCTTGTTTTGTGGAAAGAACATCAGAAGTTGGGTAGAAGTGTTCCTCTTCACCACCATTCTCTTGATTTTTTTTGTTTTTGTTTTTGTTTTCTTAACCTTGTTGGGCTTAACGATTGAATCTATGGTTAAGCAAGATTGTGGCTTCTTTCATATCAGGATATTTCTTCATGAGGAATTTATTCCCAATATTAACCTCTGCTCCTTCTTTCCCTCTCACAAATGATTAAGAGTATTTAATCTTGTTTCCAATGAAGACAGCCTAAAATCAGACCCAGTTACTGGATAAGCCTCAAGACTAGAGTTTAAGTTGATGTCTATCCTTTCAGTCCTATAGTAGTATTACACTGGTATTTTCCATATGGGAATGAAATAGTAAATGCAACAACCACCGTATAATGTACATACATAGTAGAGAAGCAAAGTAGAAAGTGAAATAAGAATAAGGTATATTAGGGGCGCCTGGATGGCTTAGTCGGTTAAGCGTCCGACTTTCGCTTAGGTCATGATCTCGCGGTTCGTAGGTTCAAGCCCCGCGTCGGGCTCTGTGCTGACTGCCAGCTCAGAGCCTGGACCCTGCTTCAGATTCTGTGTCTCCCTCTTTCTCTGACCCTCCCCTGCTCGCGCTGTCTCTCTCTCTCCTAGAAATAAATAAAACATTAAAAAACATTTTAAAAAAAAGAAGGTATATTATACAGTAAGCGAGAAAAAAGAAGCTCCAGTTATATTTCATGTAACAGTCAGAAGTATAGCACTGTGTTTATGGCTTCATTCCTCTGCTATCATATTACTCTGCCTTTAATATTCAGTTATATTTTCAGTGAGTATGCTTTTATGCAAGCAGAGTAACCTCAAACTTTCATCCTTAATTCTTGTGTCATCAAGTTTCACTAGACTCAATGTAATGTTCATTGCACATTTCTAACGATTTACAAAGACTGATCTTTTACAAATTTTTTACTTTAAAAAACAAAGGAATTTTGAAATATTTTGTATGTTTTTATTCTAGCTACTATTTCAGCATTACTCATCGATTATTATCCCATGCTAAAAAAAGACCAAAATAATAAGGAAATGGGCAAAGAATGGAATCACCCAGAAGGATCATGCAGTGATCACTACTGTTTTATTATCTGTAAGTTTTCTTATTGTACTATCAAACTACTGCATTATCTTTCACAGAGATATAGGTGATGTCTAGAGACACCATGTTTGTAAATTTTAAGAACTTTTTGGGGCGCCTGGGTGGTTCAGTTGGTTGAACGTCCTACTTTGGCTCAGGTCATGATCTTGCAGTTCATGAGTTTAAACCCCATGTTGAGCTCTGAGCAGATGGCTCAGTGCCTGGAGCCTGCTTCAAATTCTGTCTCCCTCTCTCTCTGCCCGTCCCCTGTTCATGCTCTGTCTCTCTGTCTCTTTCTCTCTGTGTGTCTCAAAAACAAACATTTAAAAAAAATTTAAAATAAATAAAAACTTTTCTTACTTTTATTTACTTTATTTACTTTCTTACTTTTATTAAACTGTTAAGAATTCAAATTTTTCAAAAAAAATCTTGTTTACTGAAAAATAAATTACAAAAGAAGACATTTCACATGAGATAAATGCAGAAATCCATAGGAGTACCCAGATTCTAAGAATGAGGATGATACTGATTATATTTTGCTAGTCTTCATATAATGCTAGTCTAAATGGATTTTCTCAAGTGGGTAAAGGGCTGAGGGATTTTTCTTTCTTCAATTTTCTCTAAGAAACATGAATGGGGGACAGAGGTAGATACGTTTCGAGGAAAGTGTGGAATATTGTAAATAGCCATTGGGATGAAAGGGAGAGTAAAATCAAACCAAGGCAACAAAGGATTGTTTGGTTTTTGTTGCCAATCATCAAAGTGTGAGTAGAACTTCCACCCTGTTCTATGCTTCTTTTCCTGCAAAAAATACTATTAAAATAATGCTTTTATGCTTATTTTATTAATTCTAGGCTCTCTGGTACAGAAATAGGGGCTCAGATATCCTCTCTTTATGCATTCTTTACCTCTTCCTTAGAGGAAGCAGGCACATTTGTCTTCTCGTTCCTGGGAAATAAAATCTGTTTAGTTCTAAGAGGAAAATCTCATTCTAGGTTTATAAGGCCCCTCAACCAGGAAGAATAGAGAATTGGGAAGTAGCTTTTGATTATTTCTTCCAAATTCTCAAGTAGTTGAAACCTCACACAAAAAAACTTTAGGTCAGTCAAACTTTGAGGCTCCAGTTTTTCCTGTCACTGTGCTGATAAAAACATGAGGAGTTATCTCCGTTTCTTAAGTTCTTAATTCCTCTCTGTTAATCTTGAACTTTTTTGATAACTAGAATTTGGAATGTGGAGATTTTATATATAGAATGTGCCAAATGTCTTCATGTAATCATTAATAGAGTCCATTTTCATTGTTAAAAGAGATATCATTGGATCAATAAATTATACAATCAGCCTAGAATTTTTATGGACTTATAGAATTCTGTAAAATGTTCACCTAAGTGTCAGTTTATCACTAGACAGATGCCCTCATGATCACTTTAGGCAGAAGGAAATGTAAATTGGACAAACTATTATGCTTATACAATCAGGATTAACTGATACTTTCTTGGGACAAGTAGTATAATTATCTTCTTTAGTTCAGATATTTCTACACATGGTTGTAATAAAGAACTAACTGATGTTTATTGTAGAAGTTGAGAGCAGCTGAATGGATTAAATTAGACAATTACCAGCTGTTACATCAAAAAATTGGCTAGAACTCATAAAAGAACCACTTGAAAGGCTTAAGAGAATTGTAGGACATGGTTAGGTACTCAGGTGTCACATAGAAATGCACTGGCTGTGGCTTTTCTCCATATCAAAAAAGAGATTTATCAAGTGAAGGAATTTGGCAAAGATAATATTCAACTTTTATGAGGATTTACAAACCTTATTTCCAATCCCAGTACTTAGAATCATGGAATTTTGATAATAATCACAATTATTTTGTGTTTACGGCTATATGTAAATTGGATAGCCAGTTTTTCAAATGCCTTTATGGGCTTAAAAGATATATAAACTGTATCAACACTCTATTAAAGAGTTACATGATTGTTCTGAACCACTGGTGATAATGTTTTTGCATTTTTGTCATTGATGATTACATTTATGTATTTCTTTCACTGCTGATTATATTTCTGGGAGTGCTGGTTATTTCTTAGCACCACTCATTACAGAGATGTGGACAATTTGAAGTTTCCCACATTATAATTAATTCTCCTTTGGTGGTATAGTTTTCCACTGTCATTGCTCGTATAGTGTGGCACTTGTTGAGATGTAAGTGAATAAATTGTTCTTCATAAGAAAATAATCAAGTGCTTCCATTGATGATGTAAATAAATAAGCTGTGATATAGGATTTTTGGTTGATCATAGTACTTTATTAAATTATACTGATATATTTTGGGGGTGCCTGGGTGGCTCAGTTGGCTAATCTTCTGACGTTAGCTCAGGTCACTATCTCATAGCTTGTGGTTTGAGCCCCATGTCAGGCTGTGCGTTGACAGCTCAGAGCCTGGAGCCTGCTTCAGATTCTGTGTCTCTGTCTCTCTCTGCCCTTCCCCTGCTCACACTCTGTCTCTCACTCAAAATAAATAAGCATAATACTTTTTTAAAAAAATTTACTGATATATTTTGAAAGAAAGTTTTAATTCTATCAATTATTCTACTGAGCTTAAATAGTGACTTCAGCTTTATTATATAATAAACAAGTGTTCCATGTGTAGGAGGCAGTATTATTTCACTCAATAGCTTATTAATGAGTTCTCCTGTTTAGTCTAGACCAAGATTTAATAAAGACTTTAAATGTGGGAAATTTTAAAGCGTTCCTTTTAACTTTACAAATTGTGTTCTGTTTTCCAGAACCACAATTATTTGATTAAAATGACTTCAACTTGAGTATGAATCAAGGCCAAAAATTAAAATCTGAAAATTTGTCATTTACAAATGAAGACTAAACACAATGCAATTTTTGTTCATTGGGACTGTTTATAAGCTGCTGAATAATAGGGTCAATTCTTCCCTCTTTGAAGGGCATGTAAGTTCAACTCTATGGGATAATCAACTTCACTATTTTTCTATATTTAGTGTTTCAATTTTCATTCAAAGAAGTCACATTATTTCTCAGATGACATCTCTTCATATAGATGCATAACAGCCTATTCCAGACTATCAATTAATATAGGAGAGAATTTAGAATAAACTAGATAAATCATTGACTATGTCTTGGAGAGTGAGTTAAGGAAACTTTTCTAAAGTTTATTCATAATAGAAGCATTTTCACTTATATTGAACTTCACAAGTTGTTTCTTTCGGATAGGATAGCATCTGGGCTTTGGTATAAATTTCTATGAAGTCACATATATTAAAACAGAAAGAATCCCAATAGCGTATGTTGAATTACTGTGGTGAAAAAAATCCAAAATATAAAGTACATTTTTCTCCTACATTGGTTTTATGGAGCAATCTGCTGTCCCAATTAAGTAAAACTAATGCCATGACCCAGGACACATTAAGATTTCTCTAGAAATCTCCAATTGTAGCTCCAGCTTTAGCTCTTTAAGAGGAGATAATACAGTCTTCAATTTATAACAGTACAAAGCAATAATTAATAAATTAAACTTTTTGAATTTAATATTTGAGTTAAATATGAATTTAATATTGAATTTAAAATCTGAAGTTAATAAAATCTTCCCTATCCTACCTGGTTATCTTATGATATGCCCTCTTCCACTCAGACTTGTACTTTGCCTTGCTAAGCATGTTGACTCAGGTGTTTGTTCATGATATGCACTTATTTATATTCTATTTTTATTCATCATCCATCTGGCCTCCTACCTCTGCAAGGTACCTCTGACCACACATGTCTTTTAACTTCATTGTGTTTTCCAGCGTTCTCAAGGTGCCTTGATAGATATAAAATAGTTTTCTTTCTCTTAATTCCACTGCTCTCCTGTAATTCAGAAAGTTTTGAATGATCTAAAAATGTCTTCTTATTATATAAAAATTGGACATTTAATCTTAGACCAAAGAGATGGTATTTTTAATATGAAAATTCCTTCTCCTAATGTTCATTTTTCTCAACAACACTCACAATCAACTGCTACATACCATATATATTTGTTTACTGTCTTTCTTTGTCTATAGGATACAAAATCTCTAAGTGAGGAGATTGTCTGTTTTATTCATTACTGATTCCCCTGTGCCTATCATGGTACCTGATGTTACTCCATAAATATTTGCTGATTTATTGGATGAAAGTCAATTAAATGCCAAGATATCAGACTAAGGAAGCTTGGTTTAAAAATCAACAAAAAAATGCATCACATAGTACTTCATATTCTGGCTTCTGTCATTAATGGTATCTCTTCCAAGGATGATAAAACATTTAAATGATTTTAATTATATGGGTAAATTAGGAGTCTATGATCCCCCTTTATATATAGATTCTACAATATATTACTTCAAACATATTTGAGCAATTCTTCAAAAATGATCTAGCTATTCTCATCCTATATTTTATTGATTGTTCAGTAAGGTTATGTGATAAGAGAAAATTAATTATTTAAATATTAATGCTGCTAACATCTATTATTTACTAAAAGGTTTTTTCTTTATAAGATCCTTTTGAGGGACTAGGTCTACTACTCTTACTTTGTTTTGATACTTAAGATGTTAATCCTATGTGAATTTGTGCAGCAATACCCAGGGAAATCTGTTATAATTTATATTATAGTGATTGTCCTTAACTATGCTTTATTTAGGAGCCAAAGTAAAATATCCTCAAGCAAGTTCTTTTTATTTGCAGAATACGAATATTCTTTTCAATAATTCAATTTGTATTGTATTTAGTATAAGAACATTAAAAAAACAAGGAGTCCAGAAACCTTAAGAAGCATTATTTCGCTGAAACTGGAATTTACATACATTCTGCCTAATGTCAAAAATGGAATCTAGTAGCTTTGTGTCCAGTAACTCCCAAGTAACTTTATACATTAATTAAAATTCTGTTTCTTCCTTGGGATTATCTACATCAATTTAATTTATAAAACAAGAGCAGTTTGTTATATAATTATTATATAATTATTATATAATTATTAAGGAGTTCTATAAAACATTCCCTTATCGTTATCCTCCCCCTCTCCCAATTTTCTTAAGGCCATTCACTTAAGGGGAAATGGGTGTCATACAATATATACACACAAACACACACACACAAGCATTCACACATGTAAGAGAGTAGGTGCTTAGAAACAAAACTGTAAAGCTCTTTCTGCCACCATCTTGGTTCCACATTCCAACACAAAATGCCTAGTGAAGCCACAGAAACCATCCATGCTACAGAGCAGAACTTGCCACCGCCCCTGGCTGAGACAGGGTCTGGAACAGAAGCTGACAGTGATGAATCAGTACCAGAGCTTGAGGAACAGGAATCCACACAGGCAACCACCCAAAAAGCCCAGCTGGCATCAGCAGCTGAAATCGATAAAGAACAAGTCAGTAAAGCAAAACAGAGCTGGAGTGAAAAGAAGGCACAGAAGCCTGTGTCCAAACTAGGCCTTGCACAGGTTACAGGGGTTACAAGAGTCCCTATCCAGAAATCTAAGAATATCTTCTTTGTCATCAAAAACCAGATGTCTACAAGAGCCCAGCTTCAGATACCCATATAGTTTTTGGGGAAGCCAAGATCAAGGATTTATTTCAGCAGCACAACTAGCAGCTGCTGAGAAGTAAAAAGTTCAAGGTGAAGCTGTCTCAAACATTCAAGAAAACACACAGACTCCAACTGTACAAGAAGAGAGTGAAGAGGAAGAGGTTGATGTAACAGATGTAGAGGTTAAGGATGTAGAACTGGTCATGTCACAAGCAAATGGGTCAAGAGCAAAGGCAGTCCAAGCCCTGAAAAACAACAGTCATGATATTGTAAATGCTATTATGGAATTAACAACGTAACAAAAAAATGAGGACCCTTTTTTGGTGTTTCAAAAGAATAACTGCAGCTTGGTTTGAAATTTGTACTGTTTCTGTCATTAATAAAGTTATGGCTTCTTGTTATATGAAAAAAAAAAAAAGAAACAAAACCATAAAGTAGAAATCATAGTAATCTTCACTTTAAAGAATTATTGAAAGGTAAAGCCAACAAGGTGAAGACCTTGTTTTTGACTGTCACATTCCCCAACAAAATGGAGATGAGCAATCTTGATCCTGTACATGAATTTTGAGGTTTAAGTGTGCATTAATCATGAAATAGGTAGTGAGTACTTGAATTTTATTTTTGACTCAAAAGGGAAAAATCAGGTGAGCACATTTGTCTACTTTACCAACCACACCTAAGTAGCATTTGTGATCCAGGAGACATCAGCATTAGACTCAAAGAAACCTCATCGGGTCACATTTCAGGAGAAAGCAGCACATGATTCAGGAAAACAGACTACTGTGATGAAATTTCATATGCTCATTATCAGTGCTTATTCCAAGCTTCTCAGCACTAAAATACCAAATTCTCAAGTGCCTGAAAGGCAGAACGGAATAGTTGAAATACATGTGAAATTTGAGAGAAACTATATGGTGTAATGATATATAATTGAAGATATGTTTTCTTTGGAGTGAAAATGAAAGAAAGTGAGAAAAAAGGCAGGAAACAGAGGAAAGAGATGAAGAGAGACAGGGAATAGTGGTTGAGAAATAGAGCATTTAAATTCAAGGAACAATGTCAGCATTTTGGAAACTACGAAGTGTGAGATAAAGCCATGGATATTTGAAGATTATAATCTTCTTGGGAAGTTGAGAAAATTGGAACCAATAGATAGTAGTAAAAGATTTTCTGTCACCACATACTGGAATAAAAGCTTCTTCGAGAAGAAATTTTAATCATTTTTGTTTCATTGATGTGTCCTCACTTTCCACAACAGAGTCTGGCACATAGTAGCTCTTCAAGAAATAGTTCTTGAGTGAACTTAACAGGTAAGTTAATATAATAAATGAGAGTTTTATTGATACACTGAGCTAATTGCTTACTTAATTCCATAGATTCAGTGATTTCCAAGGAGAGAGAGATTACCTCGGGGCAATGTGGTATTTTAGATGTGTTGGTAGATTTTAGGCTAATAGATTTCAGGTGGTGAGATACGAAGGGTTAGACAAAAGTCATTAATTTCTTGTGTGAGCACATTTATTGAATAATTGTCATGTGGCCATCAATATAGTAGGTCCTTTGGATACAGAGATAAAAGGCACAATATCTGGCTCCACATAGCATATATCCTAAGAAAACAAGAAAATAAGAAACAGTAAGTACACAAACAAATATTTGTAATACAGGGAAATAATATACTAGACATACAAGCATGCACAGGGCATAAGTGTCTAGTGAGCCCTCAATATGTAAAGAAGAATGTCTGGAGGAAGATGAAACTTGGATGATACTGAAAGACTGACATGTAACAAAAGTAAAGAAAAAAGAGAAATGCTTTCTAGTCATCAGAAATGGCACCTGCAAAACCTAGTGCTTCTGGGACAAAGTAGGAGAGATGCCGGTACAGGACTGGCAGGGCCTTCTCTCCTGAGCCACAGGGCTTAGGTTTTTATGCCATTGGCAATAGGAATCCTGGAAAGATTCCATGCCAGGGGTTATATGAACAGATTTTTCTGAGAAAGGTCACTGACAGAAGAAGGAACTGGATGATATCTCTCAGAACATGGGAATGGGTTGAATATAGTTGAGAAAGGAGATGGGGGAAGTGTAATTCCCGCACTGAATTCTGTAATTCAAATAAGAAATGATGGGTGAGGGCTTGAACTAATACAGGAGTGGTTGGAGTGAAGTGAGGAGGATAAACATCAAGGAGAAAATAAATTATCATGGCTGAAATTATCATGGCTGAGTACTTTTCCGTATACTGTTTACACTTATAAACCCTTTTAATTTATATAACAACACTATATGATATGTATAATTACATTTGTCCCCATTTTATAGATGAGAGATCATGGAAAGAGTAAGTGATTTGTGGAATATCGCACTTAGTACACAATGAGGAAGTTGTCAAGACGGAGCTCGAACTTACGAACCATGAGATCATGACCAGAGCCGAAGTCGGATGCCTAACCTACTGAGCCACCCAGGCGCCCCCATGTTTGGAATGTCTTTTATGTCTGTGCTCCATCATCCTCATTTTTGACTCTGTCCTCAGAGTGCCTCCACTATGGTTACACAGTGCTGCAACAGATGCAGGTATCATATTAAAATAAGGCAAATTCAGAGGGAGAGAAAGAAATTTATATTAATGACCTCTGATATGTTTTGAAATCTCATTGAATATGACCACAACACATGGCCATCTTTAAATCTATTATTAGACAGGAAATGGAACCGCTACAATTGACTCAGTCCACTTAGGATCTACCTCCCTGTCAAGGATGCAGTAAATCTCAAGAAATGATGGGGAAGAGTTAATATTTTAAGAAAGATGAAATTTAATTATCAGGTATAAAAAATGGGAATGATTGTTGGGTAAACAACAAATATTTTCTCTACTGCTAAAGAACAGACAAAAAATCTTTAAAAGGAGTCAGTAAGAAGATAGAGGTAAAAAGAAAATGACAGAATATAATGGTTCAAGGGAAAAGAGTACTCTTACATAAAGCCTGAAAGAAATAGTATTTTAGGGGCGCCTGGGTGGCTTAGTCGGTTAAGCGTCCGACTTTCGCTTGGGTCATGATCTCGCTGTTTGTGGGTTCGATCCCCGCGTCGGGCTCTGTGCTGACTGCCAGCTCGGAGCCTGGAGCCTGTTTCAGTCTGTGACTCCCTCTCTCTCTGACCCTCCCCTGCTCACGCTGTCTCTCTCTCTCCTAGAAATAAATAAAACATTAAAAAAAATTAAAAAAAAAAAGAAATAGTATTTTAATTACACTAAGAGATGATATATTCCCCCCTTCTCCCTTTTTCTTTCTCTGTTTTTTTCCTTGAAAAATTATGATTAGATAAAGTAAAACCGGAAAGCCTTGTTTGAGTAAGGAATAGAGGTGAAGAATCAAAGAAGAGGAAGAGAAAAATAAGATGGTAGCTAAAAACGTTCTTTAAGTCCTTAAGGAAATCAGTGAATATCTTTATAGGTTTCTGATCTCAGAAGTAGTATCTGTATCTTCACAAGTTCAATGATTACTCAAATGTATTTTATATAAAGTGATAGTCCACCAAGAATGCAATTATTAAGAGTTGGTTGGGGCATCTGGTGGCTAAGTCGTTTAAGCATCTCACTTAGGCTTAAGTCCTGATCTTACGATTCTTGAGTTTGAACCCCACATCAGGCTCTGTGCTGACAATATGAAGCCTACTTAAGATTCTCCCCCCCTCAAAAACAAATAACTAATCTTAAGGAAAAAGGAGGTTGGTATAAATTCCTCTTGTCATGGTTATGTATAAACTTATTCTAGTAGGTATGACTGTAATCTTTGACAAAATTTGGTTCTTAATTAATATATGCTGAATACCATTTTACATTGGTGTAGATAAATTTCACTAGTTTCTTTTGACAGATGAATAATACACTGTCATCTGGGTATAGAATCCATTCTAGAAATCTTTAATAGTAGATATATTTTTTTTAATTTTTAACCATACATACAGTGAGGCAATTATATACTTGTAACTACTACAACATCCCCAGGAATTAATTTCTAGATACGGAAAATTATTATTCAGGAAAAATAACTTTTACCATTTGTGAAGTTATCAGAAAATATTTCTCACTGAACATATTTAGAAATGGACAAGACTTGAAATCTTTCAACGCCAAGAAGTGATCCCTACTCTATCCTTTTATGTAATCTTCCCTAAGATCACCAGAAAGAATCGATCTCTCTACTTTTATTTTTTGCTTGTTGTTGTTTTGCTTCTCTACAGCATGCTGTTTATATCTCATAAGTAACATGTATTCTTCACTGAGCATTATAAGAAAAGTAGGATGAACTTGTCTGCTCCAGTCTGTTTGTGTCTTTCAGCAACTCACATATTAAGGACTGTGTAAACATTCATTAAATTGACTTCAATAAGTGAGTGAGTAAAAGTCAGTAAAAGCATAAAGTGATGGTGGAAAAAATACATGCTTTGGGGTAGAGTAAATAGGATAATTATATCCTAATTTGATCATATAAAGATGTGAAAAATCACTCAAATGTGTATTCTATAGGTATAATATATTAGAATTTATATTTAAAGGGGCACCTGGGTGGCTTAGTCGGTTAAGTGTCCGACTTTCGCTTAGGTCATGATCTCGCGGTTCGTGGGTTCGAGCCCCGCATCGGGCTCTGTGCTGACAGCCAGCTCAGAGCCTGGAGCCTGTTTCAGAGTCTGTATCTCCCTCTCTCTGACCCTCCCCTGCTCATGCTGTCTCTCTCTCCTTGAAATAAATAAAAATATTTTAAAAAATAGAATTTATATTTAAAAATTTCATATCTCTGTATAAGTAGGCTCCATCATAAAACTCATGGCCATAAAAATAACCAAAATGTCCTGGATTACTCAAAAAGCAGCATTGATCTTTTGAACATAATGTATTTAAAAGAGAAATAAAGTTATAATTAGACACAAAGATGCCCTTTTACAGAAAATGTATATAGTCATTAAGCATTTGTGCTGTGAAGTATTTGCTAAAAATTACTTGTGGTAAACATGTTCCACTTAAAGCAGACATTCTCCCTTGATCTCTGTGACTGTGGGTTTGACTACAACACATCTTGATGAAACTAATGAAAGGTTTAATAAAATCAACTCGGTTGGAAAGTGTAATCCAGAGAAATGGTGTTTGTTTTCTATTATTAAAGCAGGTTGACCAATGTCTACTTTTTTTTAGCCTTGGATGAGATCAGTACAGAGCATTCAAAACAGCTTCACAGTGAAGCCTTTTGCTTCATGCTAATAAGTATACATCTTATAATTAAAATGAGGAACTTTTATCATTCCACAAATATTTAATTGTCACAGTAAAATCAAAGTCAGCTTTGTTCAATTCCCCTCAAGAAACCTTGAGTCATTGAGTCAAAGCTCCAGTTGAGATAGCAAATTGTTGTTGCCGCTTGATTCAATCACACAGTTCTAACAAATGTATATGAACAAAACTGACTGTGCACGTTTTCAGGAAAGTTATAGACCTAACAAACATCTCTCTCTATTTTATGTATTTTTGTATATTGCTTCTTATTAAAGTAACTGGGGTTACTAAAGGAAAGATGGCTAAATGTAAAACATTGTACTATAGTTTTGTATGGCTTCATTAGATACAACTTTAGATTGGCTCTTCAATCTATAAGATTATGTGAACCCACCTGTACTTTCCTTCACCAATGCATTCATTGCCCTTTACTCTTATCCAGGCCTTCCTTATGCATCATCGCTGGAATTTTTTACTTGGATTTCCCCTTTATGGCTTTTGCTGTTTTCTAATTTATTGAATATGAAAGTGCTAGTCTACAGCGAGTAAGGCCATACATCCACCCATGATCCTGTCACTGTAGCTATGCTTTGCAAGCAAGCTTTTAGTTACACACCTCAGCTTTGTGAGTTGAGTCAGCAAATTCTGCAAAGCAAAAGACTGTTCTGTAGGGATATTCAAGTACTATTACTGCAAAAGGGGGAATGAAATCAAAGTCAGCTTTGTTCAATTCCCCTCAAGAAACCTTGAGTCATTGACAAAACTGCCAACCCCACCCCTTGAGAAATGCTGTAATATTCATTTTCCAGACATATACTATGTTTATTTTTTAATTTCTTACATTACAATGAAATATAATTAGTACACGTAAATGATCAGAGGTTAAATTAAGTTGAGCAAATATGAAATTGTTGAGATATATATTCATATATCTATACATCTATCTATGTATTCTTCAAACTTCCTGTTTTGTTAAATCACATACTTATGGTTGGATTGATTATGCATTACATCATAAAGTTATCCAGGAAATCCATTGATGGTATCTAATGATAGAGTACTTTTGATCCTTGGAGTACAAAGAACAAAAACTATATATTGTTTGGAATTTAAATAGCACTTGACATTTTGTCTCTATTTTACTGTCTTTAATTAGATATTTTCTGCCTAACAGCAGAAAACACAATTTGTGATCAAAAAACATACTTTTGAAGATTAGAGTTATAGGAAGTCTGCTATCTTTCTTAAAACAATATTAAATATATTACTAAGACTTTATACAGTAAGTTAATTTGCATGAAGTGCTTTACAAAGAACTTTCTCTCTTTTTTTTTCTCATTTAGTACTTATAATTACCCTGAGGGGATGCAAGTGACATTTCTAAATGCAGTTTTTGAAAAGCCATATCTAGGATGCTTAAAATTGTGGTTGAGGAAATAAACTAAATAAGGCATGAGCCTCTATCTGACTCAACAGCCCAAATTGTTCACAAAGAATTCTTGAAATATTAAGGTTTTTTTTGTTTTTTTTTTTTAACTAATTTCAGTGATAGAATAGCACAGTAGGAAAGCACTGGAAGACTCTACCACAAGCTTTATTTCTAGACAGGAACTCAAAGTCAGTCTACTTTGAGAACTTCATGATTCTCAACTTTGAATCATTTCATTAAAAATACTTTAACAGGGCGCCTGGGTGGCTCAGTCTGATAAGTGTCCAACTTCGGCTCAGGTCATAATCTCACAATTCATGGGTTTGAGCCCACATCAGGCTCTGTGCTGACAGCTCAGAGCCAGGAGCCTGCTTCATATTCTGTGTCTTCCTCTCTCTCTGCCCCTCCACTGCTCACACTGTCAATCTCTCTCTCAAAAATAAGTAAAACATTAAAAATTTTTTAATTAAGAAAAGAAAAATACTTTATCAACTCTCTAGCTAATAAGAAAATAACACTATTTTTAAAAGACATTGTTTAATATTTTCCTACAAACTACCAATAAAATTTTAAATGTGTCTTATCTCATAAGGAATGCTATCTTTCTTTCTTTTGAGCAATCAAATCATACACCTTTTTTTCTTTGAATCAGAGAAGACATTATGGGATCAAAAAGAATTTATTCATGTTGGTATTCCCTCTCCTGAGAGCGCAGACCATTTGGTCTCCCTTAAGACTGAGATCAGTCTCAGGAAGTAGTCAAAAGCTCTCAAACACAGGAAAACAATACTAGTCATTTTGGAGTTGAGTCAAAGCATATTCAGCCAGAAAAATACGTATTTCTTTCTGTGTGATAACATTTTGTAGAATTTTGAGAAAAATCAATGCATTTATAAGTGGTTTTTATTCTTCAGAAATCTATAAAGAAAACAGATACAGCTTTCACCATTTTCCCTTTGCTCATTGGATCAATTTTCTCTTCCTTATTATTTTTAATGAATTTTGGGCAAAATAACATTTCCACTAATATCTGCTTCAGGCTTGATGTGCCAGAGCTAGTTTGAGGATCCCCGCGTGAGAGGATACAGAGGATCCGTCTCTGATAGACATGGATTCTTGGAGCTGGGTGGTGCAAGAAAGATGGCAGGCACCCACAAGGTAGGAAATTTGAGCAAGAGAGCTGCCATCAGGGGCACTCCCAACTTCAGCACAGAATAGCATCCTTCACATCCTCCTCCTCCTCCCCACAGAAATACATAGTAAAACATAGAATGGTGGATAGAATCAAAATAGCAATATTTCTTTTTTTTCTGAATCTGTAACAAAAATTTTGAGAAGAAATGTTATGATTGCCAAGATTCAGTACTTCGTGTAAAAGAAAAACGTATTCCCTTGACATTAGGGTTTCTACGATTGTTAATGAGCTTGTATTTTAGGTATACAACGGTAGTTTACATGACCTACCAAGCTATTAAAAATGTAGTTCTGCTATTTCACTACCATAAAAACAAAAAGTGCCTACCGCAACATCTGTTACCATTTTCAGTGTACCTAAAAAGCTGGATGACATCACTTGCAAGTCCACAGGCAACCTGGAGATTAGGAAAGGTCTCTGTAAAGGGAGCAGACATGCTGTTCTTCCCTTCACTCTGCTGCTCAGAACTGGATGTGAGTTTGGAGGAGTAATAGCCATCTTGGCTACAAAGGAAAGGGCCAGGCCTCAAGTGTCACAGCAGAGAAATGAAAGTAGCTCGTGTCTCTAATGGTTTTGGAGCTGACTAGCAAGTTATAGACTGCCCAACCTCCAGACATATTTAATGGGATAACTAAATAAGCCTTTCTCTTGTTGAAGCCAATTATTTGGGTTTTATCTTATGTGTAGCCAAATCTAATCTTAATTAATTACCTTATCTAGAAATATAGCTACTATTTTTTTAAAGCATAGCTATATAGAGGTCCTGAGTGAATCTGAGTTAATGATGTGTTTATATCTTTAGTATCATTCCAATTATACATCTGTGAGTGTCTCTAAAACTTGAGTGTTGTCAAAAGGTTATTTTAATTTTGTTTCACTTTCAATAATAATTATTTTCATTCCAAACTCATTTACACTATGAATTCGATCTGTAAATAAAATTGTAACTTAAACAGACATAAATTTCAAGACATGGGGCAAGCCAATTGTCACCAAATCAGAATTAGCAAAAATTGAGTATCACTAAGATTTTCTGAAATAATTATTTTCCTGTCCTTTCTCTAAAGCAACTTACTGTTGGATGTAGAGTCTACAATTATTTTCCTATATCACAGAATGTGGTGTTGATGAGAATTACTATTCAAGTAACTTGATATGAATGCAAAATCTGCTGTGTGTTCCACAGTGCTCTATACAATAGTCAGTGGAATACATGTTCTAATGAGGATCAGCGCTGCTGGGATCCCAAAACCTGGGTGAGAGGAAATGGATTTGAATAAGTGAGTTTCCACTCGAATTCTTTTTGAGAAATTGTATCTTTCTCACTCATAGCAGTTTTACTCCTATTTCTAAAAGGATTTAAAATGTTGAATAAGAAGCAATGCCCCAGTGGGCAGAGGAAAGTGTTGGTAGAATACTTCAAGGAACAGGAAACATAAAGTTGGTCTTTCTTCAGCATTCTCCTGACTGCCTGGAACCTTTAAGATATTGAAAACTTTTTTTTTCTTTTTTAACAACATTGTCTTATTTTCTTCAGCATAACAGGCAAGCAAACTTCTATTTATTCACTTTGCAGAAATGGCAGTAGCAGACAAATTATGTAGTTGATTCTAAAATATTTAAATATTAAAATAATATAAAATAATTATCTGAAATAATTAAGAAAATTTTCTATTTTTCAATACTTAAGTATACAAACTCCAGATTAATATAGGCACAATTATATGCCAAACTTCTACAAAAAGTTAATGACAGAGGTAATTGAACACCTTACATGTGATGTTCTATATATGCAGCAAATAGAGAAGGCAATTCTGAAAGAAGATAAAATCAATGCTATGGCACCATATTTAATGTTTGTTATAATAACTCACATAGGAATCATATATAATTGAGGAAACGAAGCTATTCTCTTAGTTTTCAAGTTTTCACAGAGAAAGAAAATGGGAAAAAATAACAAAGTCAGAACATAATTTCTCTTTGTATAATATGTCACAAACTTCTTCAAATACATGATATTACTTACTGAAAAAAAGGACTGTCTACATGAACAGATTTTTACATTTTTTTACTATAATCAAATTTATGGTTGAAATGTTCTTTTCTAATAAGTATATATATATAAATATATAGTTTTTATATATTTATAAATGTACAGTTTATATATATATATATATAAACTAGTAATAAATATACAGATAATTTATTAGTGACAGTAAGATTAACAGGTGATTATTCCTACAGTTGTGACCATAGAAGCAGAACACTGGTGAGTAAATAAATGTTTATCACAATCATTTTTTCCATTCTTCCGAGAATTCAAAAGTAATATGTTTTTATTGAATTCTAACTATCAGAGAACTCAGTTTTATTCTTTATTTTTTCTTAAAATTTTAGCATTTTTTTGAAGAAGGGATTGGTTTCTTTTATTAAAGAAGAGTGTTTTTCAATTAATTTTTACTAAATAAAATGTGGGACCCATGATACAAGCAGGATATAATTTTAAGACTATCATACAAAGGCACTGAATTCAAAATTGATCACTATGGGGGGGGGGCATTTCCAACAATTCATGGCTTTTATGAATAAAGCTCACATAGACATTCTTGTACTAGCCTTTGGTGATTATTAGCATTCACCTCTTTTCGATGTAAGCCTAGATTATTTTTTTAAAAATATATGACATATAACATAAAAAAAAAAAATGCTCCTTCTTGGGATGCCTGAGTGGCTCAGTCGGTTAAGCGCCTGACTCTTGATTTGGGCCCAGGTCATGATCTCATGGTTCTAGCCCCAAGTTGGGCTCCTGCTTGGGTTTTTCTCTCACCACCCCTACCCCTCCCGCCTCAAAATAGATAAACAATTTCCTTTAAAAAGTGCTTCTTCTTCTTGATCTGTGTGTAATACTTCAAAAGGGAGATGCCAAATAGGAAAATGCAAAATTTAAGCCTGTTAATGACATAGAGAAAAATACTTGAAACTTTAGGTTAAGAGGTGTGGAGAGCCATGCTTTAAATTTTAACTACTTGTCTTAAAATGTAGAAATAGAAAATTATGTAGCTTTCATGGACAGAGGCCTAGAAAAGTAGGCAGAAACTAATGTCAGTAGCCTGCAGAAAGAAAGAGTCAGACCTTTGAGTTGTGAGGATAATGGAGACCAAAAATTTACACACACAGGAGGGGCCAGAAAGATGCACGTCATAAACCAGGGACTGGAATGGGGTACTTCCACCTGTGAAATGAGAGTGCATAAACAATTACTGCCAACTGTAAGGAAATACCCTATCTGTAAAGGTGTGTATATGTAAAGGATAGAGAAAATCGCCCTTTCAGAATCTTGTTTAAGGCTCAGTATATCCCAATTTAGTCTAGGAAAGAGCCCTGAACCACCACTTTAAGAACAGTGTCTGGATTGGCAAATTAGGACTCTAGAAGATTTTCTACAAGCCCACTAGTGAAGATGGACACACTGAAGAAAGAGTACAAAGACTTCTTATCTAGGTGAGCCAAAAACCTAACAATCAAAGAACATGAGGAAAATTTTTAGCAAGAACGGTTTCTAATAAATTGATTATCAGGATATAAAAACATTTCCAATAAGATTATAACAATGCAAAATGGCACTGTATGCAATATATGTATCCCTTTAAAAAAACACTCTATATAAAAAACAAGGACTTATAAAAATGCATATATGTATCAAGAACATAAAGTCAAGAAGACTAAACAATTACAAATTGTATGTGTGTATATTTTTAATGGTAATTTATTTATGAAACTTAATGAATGGGTGGTGCTCCTGGGTGGCTCTGTCAGTTAAGCATCCAACTTGGGCTCAGGCCATGATCTTGAGGTTCATAGGTTTATGCCCTTTATTGGGCTCTGTGCTGGCAACTCATAGCCTGGAGTCTGCTTTAGATTCTGTGTTTCCCTCTCTTTCTGCCTCTCCCTGACTCATGCTCTGTCTCTCTCTCTCTGTCCCTCTTTCTCTCTGTTTCAGACTAAAAAAGTAAACATAAAAAAACTTAATTAATTTGGGGTGCTTGGTTGCTCAGTTGGTTAAGTGTCTGACTCTTGATTTTGACTCAGGTCATGATCCCACAGTTTGTGGGTTGGAGCCCCATCTGGGGCTCGGTGCTGACAGCGCAGCGCCTGCTTGGGATTCTCTCTCTCCTCCTCCTCCCTCTGTCTTTCCCCCAGTGTGTGCATTCTCTCCCTTTCTCTCTTTCTCTTAAAATAAATAAAGAAACTTAAAAAAAAATTATTTTTTAAAAACTTAATGAATTAATATGTGGTACATTTTCTGTTAAACAGAACAAATAAAACAATAGTGACTGAGGAGTAAGTATTGAGTATTTGATGACAAAAGCAAAACTGAGATAAGCATAGGAAGAATATGAAGACGACAAGTTTGAATCAAGAGGCCCCAAGTAGTTCTAAAACACATTTTATAAATAATAGTAAAAGAAAAAAGCAATCACCAAACATGGAATCATTACGAGCTTTCTAGTATTAAAAAATTGTAGTATTAGTATTGAAAGTGCAGCAAGTACCAAGTGGCGTTAAAAAAAAAAAAAGTCTACTCTTAGAAACAGCTAAATTAAAACACAGACTACAGAGGGAATAAAAGCCAAACAAAACAAATTTGGTGTTTGATTCACCGCTTCATGATGTCAACAAACAGATGAAGATTTTTTGGTCATCCTGGTGAACAAAGTCCCCAAGATGGGTAAAGAATTTACAGGCCCATGGTTGGATTAACCCACACAGGAGCCCTCCCTGCCCCATGGAGACGATCCTTCCTGAAAGAGAGCAGATTTCTCCTCATCCAGAAGAGGAGGCTGCACTGAAGGATATCCCAGAAAAAAACCTGAAGAAGCAAAAACTTATGGTCCGGAGTAAATCCATCATATAATAAATGCACAGAAAAGTAAAAGCAGAAAATAAATGAAAACACCTACATGACCTGGAGGGTGATTGGCTATCAATACCAGCTGGGGGGTAGGGAAAATGTTAGAAATGTTTGCCTTATATTCTCAATTTCTTCATTTAATCATCTTCCCTTTCCCAAGCGATGTAGTCCAACTAAATGTGCATTAAACATCTGGAGTAAGATTTGTAGAAATCAGATGAAATATGTTTTTCTGGTTCTTAACTGGTAGCAAAACAGACATATACTTCTGTTTTGTCGCTTAAAATACTTCTTTCCTGTTACAATATATTAAAGATATTTTTCTGAAAATAAATCTCAACAGATGTATTATATTCTAATAAAATGTTATGCCATCATTTATTCTACCAGTTACTTGTGTTTGGGCATTAGATTTGTTTAATTTTATTATTGTTTAAAATGCTGGGTAAACAAGGCTCAAAATTAAATCTCATCACATAATTGTGATGATTTAATAATAATGAATTCATACAGGAATGATGAATAATAATTTGTGAATAATTAAGTAGAAGAAAATAGGAAGTAGGATTAGAACCTATTATAAAAAACCTTATCATAATAATAACTTATTTCAAATTGAATAAAGAAGCAAAACCAAACAATTGAGAAGTATGACCAGAATTTAGCATAAATGTCAGTGCATAATATGAACAACTAAAAAATTAAGAAATACTAATATGTCATTTAGAAATATGGAAATATATACTATGGGGGCGCCTGGGTGGCTTAGTCGGTTAAGCGTCCGACTTTCGCTCAGGTCATGATCTCGCGGTTCGTGGGTTCGAGCCCCACGTCGGGCTCTGTGCTGACAGCCAGCTCAGAGCTTGGAGCCTATTTCAGAGTCTGTATCTCCTTCTCTCTGTGACCCTCCCCTGCTCAGCTGTCTCTCTGTCTCTCCTAGAAATAAATAAAAATACTTTAAAAATATAAAAAATAAAAAGGAAATATATACTAGGAAGAAATTTTTATTATCTTTTTTAAATTTTAAATTTCTTTATTTTTGAGACAGAGAGAGAGCACGAATGGGGGAGGGGCAGAGAGAGAGGGAGACAGAATCTGAAGCAGGCTTCAGGCTCTGAGCTGTCAGCACAGAACCTGATGCGGGGGGCTCGAACCCAGGAACCGTGAGATGATGACCTGAGCTGAAGTCGGACGCTTAACAGACACAGCCATCCAGGCACTAGGGGGAAGTTTTTTAGATAATGGAAAAAAATCTGCCTCTGAGGTCTGGGAATCACCAGTGAAAAGGATTGGAACTGAGAAGCTCCATTTTTCTTACAGGCTTTTCAACCAGCCTTTTTAGCTTAATTTGTTCTTTAATTAATAAAATTAAAATCAAATAAAAAGTGGAACCATGTAACAAGGAGTCATACATTTTAGAGTTCCCTGCTCTCTTGGAATACGTAGAAAATATTCTAGAAATAGGTTATGGTCTTGATATTCCAGAGAGACATGGAATTAATGTCAGTACCTTCTCTTCTATTGTCAGTTGGATTCTTGAATAGAATTGCAAAACTATATTCAACTTTTAATGCTTGGTTTTTGTTTTAGAGTTTACTGAAAATAAAACTTCACTTGATAATTGTGATTATGAGAAATATATTTTTATTATATTCTAAACAATAAAATAAACTCTCTCTCTCAGTGTCTGTTTCTCTCTCACATACTCACATAAGCACCCAAACACATGCCCACCCCCACACTAGCCACCACGTATCTACTGGCATTGTTATTTGTATGTTGTGATATAGTATAACATCTAAATTACTCTAGCATTAAAGAGAATGTTGTTCTTAGAAAATTAACCAGATGACAAAACAGATCAACATTGGTATTATTTTTGCTGATTTAAGATCATGCAAAAAATTCTACATGTCCTTTGTTTTAAAAATGCACTGAAATATTTATGCCTGAGTATTTTATTAGTAGTCATGACTAAAAAGATCTTGAAATATTAAAAACCTAACTGTTGTTTTGTACCCACCTGCCCTACAATACTCAGATATGCAAGACTCTGTGTTTCCTATTGCTTCTTGTCTCCAAATCCTACTTTTATTTTTCAAAGAAACCAATAAAGTTTTCCTGTGGTTCTCTAATATCTGATTATTATTCAATATAGACACCTAAAGAAATATGTTTTAAAATGTGCATTTTTAAAGTTACATTTTGAACTTTTTATGCTAATATGATTAATCCAATCTCTATCCCAAGTGAGAAAGCAACAATAACCTTCTAAAGTGCAAAATACTTTAGGAAAATTCTTGATTATCTTTCTGCTCTTCAGTTGAATTTTCATTTAAAGGGTACAGCATTAGAAATCTATGATTTATTCAAACTTCACTTAAGTTGCGTTCTATATATATATAGCAGTTTATTACCCTGAGGAACTACCCAAAAAATTAAAGAAAAAAAAAGCCTGTCAGGAGTGGATGACAGAAATGAAATGCATCCTTTTCAGGAGATGTATAATATTATTCACACTGTGAAGTATTTATCACTGTCATCAAGATATCTTCGGGGAAACTTTTCAAATATATTTTTGATACATGTTTTTGAATGGAAATGAAAAATGATATATGTGGATTTGAAATCTCTACTACACTTATTTTACTAGTAAGAATTTTAGTTAAAGAAAGTCCTTAACAATTATTTATAATTTGTTGCTAATGAATATAAAATGAGAGCTGTCTGTGTTCCCAGTCAGGTGACCTCTCTCCATTTTCATCCTATCTTACTACACTACAGTATTCAGTTCTCGGACTACACATTTTGCTGGAAATTATCTCCTCTGTTTATTTCTAGAAACTACTTCTGTTTTTTCTGCCCTTCTGACAATTATTTTTATGAGTATTCTTAAAATTTCTAGTTTTTTACACATAAAATTCCTACATATATACAAATTACATCATAAGATTTTTCTTATATAACACTAGTTCCATCAGATATAAAAAATTAAGAGCTCAACAGCAAAATAAACTTGGAGAAAACATGGTTAAGTCAACTTACATGAGGTTGTATAATACAAGGCATCTGAATGACAGACATTTTGAATCATCAAAAGATGCACTTCTAAGTAAAATAATAAGCTGATAGAAGTTCAGTATATCTCAAATAATAAATTAATATAGTTATTTCTCATAGTTATGAAAGTGTGCATTAAAAATGCTAGTTCAAAATGGTTTAAAAATTATACAAATTCCCTGTATCAAATATAATATTTAAAATATCCCATTGCGCTAATAATCAATATTATTATTAAACTGATGCTAATAGAAGGAAAAAGTAAATAAAACAAAATTGGTGGCATCCATATTTGTAGAGAAAGGAAGACTTAGGTGTAAGTTTCTTACAGTGAGTGCTTCAGAGCCTAAATTGGTACCTCTCTTCAGGTGAGTAATTTTAAAGATACATTAAGCTTTAAAATATGCATTCTAATTGGACAAATTACTCCTCTGTAATTTATTAATATATCACAGTTATATGACAAAATTTAATTTCGAGGCTGCTTATCCAGAATTTTTAATAATAAAAATTAAACAAACCTAAACTCCCAAAAGAAATGATTGGTTAAATAAAATACAGCATCATATTACAGTGTAATGCAAGATATTAGTTACAATTTATTTTGTAGAAGAAATATTTATGCTATATTACAGCATAAGAGAAGCATTTCTTTTTAAGTTCATGTCTTTATTTTGAGAGAGAGAATGCACGCACAGGGAAGAGCAGAGAGAGAGGGAGAGAGAGAATCCCAAGGAGGCTCCCTGCCCAAGTAGGCACAGAGCCTGATTCAGGGCTCACACTCACATTTGGTGATATCATGACCCGAGCTGAAGTCAGATGCTTAACTAACTGAGCCACCCAAGTGCCGCAAGAAGCATTTTTAGAGCAAGGGGTACAATATTGTCTTAATTTAACAATATTTATATGTATAAGAGTGTGCAGAGATCAAAGTGCCTACATACACTGAATCATTAGCAGTCATCTCTCGGAGGAGGGCTAGCAAGTGATTTGTGCTTTCTTTTTTGTGCTTATCTGCATACTTTAAATTCTCCATAATGAACATGGAATTAATTAGTCATCTAATGAAATGTATCCATGGATAGTAAACATTGTCATTCTTATGATTTTCTTTCCAAATTTTCTCTCCAGTAAAGTTTAAGAAACATTTGAGTACTTTATCTGTACCATGCACTACAGTAATTACTGGTGACAAAACAATGAAAAAGACATAGTTTTCATATTTATGTACTATAAATATATCATGGTAGGTTCTAAGAGAAAACTGATCGCAGGTAGCATTGGAACACTAATGAGCAGGCCTTGTCTAACCCAGGAGCTCAGGAAAATATTGCTGCAGGAATGATCTCTGAGTTAAAATTTAAAGGTTCAATCATAGTTCACAGGGATACAGTGGAAATAAATCATTTCAGGCTGAAAGAAAAGCATAAAGGCAGACAAGGAGCCACACAACAGAGGGCTCTGTAGAAATATGAGAAGTTTCTTATTAAAAATTGAAAACAGAGAGGGAGTGACTGATGGGTAATAAGACTGGGGAGATACCTAAAAGTTAAGGTAATAGTGAGTCCCTTGACTTATGCAGAAAAGTGGAAATGTAGTCTGTTATGGAAAACAATATCTTAGAAGGAGAGATTCTCCTGTTAGTGCTTTTTATTCAGCGTCTGTTCCATTTTTCCAATCTTATTTTATAAAAAAAATAATTAAAATTAGTCTGCAATTTGTATTTCTCTACCCTGAGCTCTACAACTGCATATTGTAGCTAGAGGGCTAGACTAGCGATCCCCAAATCCATCAAACGCGTGCATCTTATGGAAAGAATGGCAACAATTCTCTGCCTACCACCCTCCTTTGTGCTGACCTCTACCTTCGGTCATGGTGTCTCTGAGTCATCTCATTTCCAAACAAGAAGTCTTAAATTCATTGTGTCTCTGTGTTTTTTCACCTCTTCTGCCTAGTCTCCCCTTCTTGACTCATGAATTGATGTCCTCCTCACTATCATCTGTACTCTCATTAATCCTCACCCAGGTAACACGAATGACACCTTAACTATTGTACACAACTCATCTCTTCGATTTTATTTCATTTTCCCAGTTGATGCTTCATTGTATCTAAAGCTCCAAGCCTGTTGCTTACTAGTTTTTAAGTTACTTACCAACAGGTTACATTGTTATGATTTTTATTTTTATTATTGTGCTTTTATTTTTTAAAAAATTTTTGAATGCTTTATTTATTTCTGAGAGAGAAAGAGAGAGAGAGCGTGAGCAGGGGAAGATCAGAGAGAGAGGGAGACAGAATCTGAAACAGGCTCTAGGCTCTGAGCTGGCTGTCAACACAGAGCCCGACATGGGGCTCGAACTCACAAACCTTGAGATCATGATCTGAGCCGAAGTCGGACGCTTAACCGACTGAGCCACCCAGGCGCCCCAGATTGTGCTTTTATTTTTATTCATCTTTTCACAGAATTACATACTGCCTTTACATTTCCTTATTAGTTTTTGCTAATATCATTAGAGATATCTGTGTCTTCTGGTGCCATATTGAAAATGCAAGGTGTATCAGTAACATTTTTTTTTCTGGATCATCTACTTTAATATTGTTCATAATCATGTCCACACTCATACTCTTGCTGAAATGAGGCTTAAGGATAGCTTTTCACATCTCTTGTTATGAGGGTTTTTCATAAAGCACTTATTGATGTTTAATGTTCATAAAAGCAAAGAACACATGTTCCCTATTCACCTTTATTTTCTAAATGCATAAGACTGTTTGGTACATAGTAGAATGTTAACCAAATATTTGGCTAAAATGTAGATAAAATATTTTCATCCTTGAATGAAGAGAAAAATCTCCATTCCAAGTTGGTTTTATAAAGAGGCAACACTTGTAACTTGATTGTTGATACCATTTTTTTTGTGTGTAGGTAACTTCATATTCAGTACTACACTGGAGCGTTATTGAAGGAGAAATTTTCTACAAAATTCTCTATGTTTCACACTCTTTGCCTAATACTGAGTTCAATCTGATTTTTTTTTAAAGGAAATCTAATTTCCTAACAATTTGAAGAGATAGAACATATAAAAATTATTAAAATCCTGTGTGCTCTACCTTTCTGACAATGTGGCTACTTACCCTTCTTGTCCATTTGTTTTTGTGATTTTTAAGCTCAGGATATAGGAACAGAAGTACTTCTGGCAGTGAAGAAAGAATGAAAGCAGCATAAAGGAATTCCATTTTTCTCAAAAAATTTAAAGAAATAGGGATTGTAAACTAAAGTAATTGATAAGCAATGTATTCTGTGTGTGTGTGTGTGTGTGTGTGTGTGTGTGTGTGTTTAAGCTGTGTATAGAGAAGGGAAGAGAAAGAATATAGCTGGGGAAGGGATCAGTAATCATTCTTAATAGCTTCTGAAGGGCAAGTTTGATTAGTTTTTATCAGCATAGCACACTTTAATCATGAGGTTTTTCACTCAAGTTCCACCATCCTAGAATTTAGTGCAAATTATTCTTAGATTCTGGCAGAATATTAATTCCATCATTCATTTGCTTATTGAACACATATTTATAGAGTGCATGCAAACCACTGAATAAAACATAGTATTACAATTGTGAAATAGACATTCACATTTCCTGGCTCTGAGGGTCCATGGTGACACGAACAATAAATGGGTAAAACAAAGGTGAGAAGTGCAAGTCCTTACAGATAAAGAAGCCACAGAGGAGTAAAATCAATCATTTCAGAGCTATAAGAGGGGCTCCTGGCTGGCTTAATTGGTAGAGCATGTGACACTGTATCTCAGGGTTGTGAGTTCAAGCCCCACATTAGGGGTGGAGCCAACTTAAAAAAAAATCAGAGATATAAGAAAGAGTGGAGAATCTTCTATGGTTTTGAAAGTACTTCCTTCTTCATTGACACAGGTGCTACTCAATTCTATGGAGTTAGTTTATGAGAAGTTCCAGACCGCTGGTCTGAGATTTCCTGAGGTTTACGTAAAATCAGAAACCAAGATTATATGTGAAATTTCCTAACTTTAAAATACTGCCAGTAAATGTGATTTTTTTTTTTAAAAAGATGTTGTGCTAACTAACATTGACTATGGCCTAAGGGAACTAACTTTATGACCGTATTTGTCATGATGGTCTGCAGTCTCTGAAAAAACAGGCAAACATATGACACCATGGCAAATCATGGCACATGTCTCTGAATAGAGAAACAGAATGCAGTACTAGGTACACCTACTGAAAACAGAGCAGTTATAGAATGCTTTTTAAGAAGTTAACTATTATTCTGACTCCAAATGAAAAAAATAAAAGCCAAAATTGTAAAGGAATAGAAAACCACTTCCTCAGGCAGGGGAGGGAGCATTGCAAAGGGCTGGGGAATTAGAAAGAGCTTATGAATCAGTGAATGAAGGAGAGAGTTTCATGAGATGCGAATCACAGTTGGAATAGGAACCAGGTTTTAATCTACATTGTTTTCCTTATTTGAAGGTGGGGTTTATTCTATGTACAGAGGAACTCATCAGAAGACCATAAACAAGGAAATGACTCCAGATGAGTTTTCCTTTAACTATCTGTGTTACTACATGCTTTAACCTTTACCAGTTCATTACAGACATTTTAAAGGGAAGGTGGTGGCAAACCATGAGAGACTCTTGAATGCTGACAAAAACTGAGGACTGATGGATGTAGGGGGGAGGGGGGATGGGCATGGAGGAGGGCACTCATGGGGATGAGCACTGGGTGTTATGTGGAAACTAATTTGACAATAAATTATTTGTAAAAAAAAAAAAGAATGCACTTGGGATTAAAAAAATAATAATAATAATAAAAAATAAAGGGATGGTGGTAGAGGCCGTTTGAGCCAGTTACTTTTTAAATGGAAACCTTGAAAAAGTTAAAATGAGAAATTTATTCTTCAGAAATAAATGAAGTGTAGAATTATGACCTGTGACATTTGATGTTACTCAAAATGTGGCCTCAGTCTATTTTTCTGTCCTCACAATAGGTATGAAATTCTTTCTCCAAGTAATGCATCATATTGATATTTTTTTGTACTTTATTTAAGCCAATCTTAAACTCTGAGGAGAATGGGGTACTAATACACCTGGGGAGAAAGAAATTATGCGAACATTTGAAGCTATTTCATGTACTGTGATAATATTGCCCCTGTGCATGATGGAGGAAATGCAGTTTTCTACTATTTAGTGAAAAATGAGAATGTGCCTTACAAAACATGCTGTCTGCTGGTAAGTGTTTATGGTATCCTTACATTCTGAAGATGTGATAGAGTTAAAGCGAAGTTGTCTAAAACTGCTTAGGTAAGTTCTTTTGCAAGTATTAACAGCATATATCAGGGCAGAAGGCAGGCAGGATCAAATGAAAATTTATAGATAAAGAAAGAAACACCATCGATACTCACAGAAAGAGATGTGTGTAAGCCCATTATGCTGAAGGTTACTTATATCTGCCCTAGACTCTGAATCTACTCTAAGTTTCCATTACTTCACCTATTTAGATAAAATGTTCTGGATAGTAAGAAAATGACTCTTTATTTTAAATGCCAATATCTGTATTAGCATATTTCCACTCTCCTTCTCAATGCAATCTATACAGACAATTATCTAATTTGATTTTTGAATACTTTATGTATTCCATTAACTTATACTCATTACTAGTTTCCTAATTTTAGATCATGCCTCCTAATTTAGCATTCTTTTTAAGTTTTATGTGTATTTTATTTGAGTCAGTCTTGTAGTCTTTCTGATCATATTCAAAGCTTTAAATATGTCACCAAAAACACAAGACAGCTTTATTTGCAAAAGCTTTCAATGATGCCTATTCAGAAATATTTACACATCACAGTGAAAGAAATGTCTTGATTGAAGTGACAAATTGCATTTTTTTGCCACACTTTCTAAATGAAAGTACAGCTGTAAAGTATTATGTTACTGTCAAGAGAGTTTAATATTTTAAACAATTCTCAAAAAGTTTTTGAAGATAAAATAAACATTATGCTATAATAATTTGAACAAAATTGACCCGCTGAAAACAAATGCGATGTGGTCTACCAGTTGAATACTGTTTCAAATATAAGGGAGAAATATTAAATAGAGGTACTTATTTTATCATATGATATATATTTCAACTGAAATGATAGCATCTTCAAAGAAAATGCCTAGGTGGGTCTAAAACCAACCACCCTCTCATTCTCCAATTCTGTATACTCTCTCAATTTTATTTTGTGATTTTATTTTATTTTACTTTATTTAACTTTAAACTTTTAAAATATTTATTTTTAGAGAAAGAGAGAGATAGAGTGCAAACAGAGGAGGGGCAGACACAGAATCTGAAGCAAGCTCCAGGCTCTGAGCTGTTAGCACAGAGCCCGATATGGGGCTCAAACTCATGAGCCATCAGATCATGAGCTGAGTGGAAATCTCACAGTTAACATACTGAGCCACCCAAGCACCCCAAGAAATTCTCAATTTTAGATAGCTTCAGAAGATGCAAAGGTTTTTACTTTCTATCTCAACTGCTCTGGGCAGAAGCACAGTGTCTATTGTAACTTATCCTTCAAGCTACGTAAGAATTCCCTCAGTGATCCTCGCTGAGAAGTGGCTTGGTGGGTCCCTCACCAGCATCAGCCAGAGCAGTATTTGGGCTTCCATATTTTTGAAGACAAGTTTCATATAGCATACACAAAATCAAAATCATTGCTCTACACGACTTTTCGGCGATACAGGTAATTTAAGTGCCAAATAGTCATATATGATAAAAGATCACAAATTCTGTTTTGTCTCCTCTTCTCTTTAAGGGAGAATAATATCCTTTATAGTCAATCTCTTCCAGTTAGGAGTTTTATGTTATAGTTATCAAACATGTAAAAACATGACTCATACATTAAGTGAACATATGTCAAAATATTTTACTATATGCATTTTCTAATGAGGTAAATAGTAAGGGGTTAAAAGCAATTCCAAGGAGAATTTGACGTTCAAAGGTTTATTTGCTCTCCTGGGCAACATTCATTTGCATTACTACAGGTGAAAACATTTGCAGTACAATCAGTTTTCTATACATTAATTTCTGTTCCTACGGAGTTGGAAAATGGACTAGTCCATCAAAATCAATCAAGTTACGTACCCCTGCAGAATTAGAAAATACCCAGAGGATGCATGGATGCTCTGAACAATCCTTGGATGTCACTTAAAGAATGCCATGATCTCTTTTGTCCGTTTCCAACTCTTAGACACTTTTTCTTGACAGGAACTGTAAGAAAAATCTCCCCTCAAGTCATGTACAATAAATGTCTAAATATACATGAGGCTAATACCTAAATTTTTATATTTTTATATATAATTTGAAAGTTATAAACAAATAATTCACCAGTTGATTGCTTTTATGTTCATTTCTCATGTTGATTGCTTTTATGTTCATTTCTCATGTTTTTCTTAATATCAAAAAGCTAAAAATGTCTTGATTGCTTTTGGGGTTTTGGTATATCCTTCTAACACATTTATAGTTTGCCATTTAGTCTTGTTTTTAACGTGTGTGTGTGTGTGTGAGAGAGAGAGAGAGAGACAGAGAGAATGGGCAGAGAGAGAAGGAGAGAGGAGAATTCCAAGCAGGTTTCATGCTTTCAGCACAGAGCCCAAACATGGGGCTCAAACTCATGAACCATAAATTCATAACCTGAGCCAGAGCTGGACACTTAACTGACTGAGCCACCCAGGCACCCCTGCCATTTAGTATTTTTAAAAAAGGAATTAAGGAATTTTAAAAACCATATTTTTACTTCCAACTCTGTATCTCCCTCTCTCTCTTCCTCTCCCCTTCTTGCACTCTGTCTCTCTTTCAAGATTAAATAAGTGTTAATTTTTTTAAAAAAACCACTTTTTTATAACCTTTGTATTTCTATAATTTACTACTCCCAATGATGATTTCATCATTGAGCAAACAAGAGGCAGGGAACATCCTGAGACACAAGAGAGTGAAGAAAGAAGGCAGGACTGTAAAACTATTCTTTTTATAGAATATTCACTATCAAATTTGGTGTTTTTTAATTAAAAAAACTAATGGAGGCAAAAGGAATAATATGCATACAAGATTAAACAGAATACAGTAAGAAAGTATTTGCAAAATGAAAAATTCCATGGATTAAGACTATTTAAAAATAGGAAAAACAATTTCAGAGGCTCATACAACAAAAACTCCAGGTGGAAAACTATAGATTTATTCTAGGCCGTCCTCTAACACATTTGTTTTATTCAGTGGAATAATGATTAATCACAGTAATACTGTAAAAATAAAATAACAAAGCAGAGATCTTTATTCAGGTGGGAGATAGAATTCAAAGGAGAAAACAAAATCTTGGACACAGTTTTCCAAGAAATAAGCTCGATTTTTGAATAAAATATTTGCTAAATGAATGAGCTCATCCTGCTATATGATATAGGATCCTGAGACCCTGAAAGGTTATCCAACATTCACATGATCGCTGAGAATAGTTGACTTGCTGTAGAATCATCTCTCTCTGTTTTTATAACAGTGTGAATTATTTTAATAGGATTACACAAAGAATTAGTGTTCTTGCACTGTAAAAGAGTTTCCTTAAATAAGATTATTCACACTTCTGTAATTTATAATTCTGCACACTAGATTGTCTCCATACATTACAAAAATGCAAAGAAATATTTTTTAATTGGTTGACATTATAAAACTTAATTCCTAGGAAATTGGTGAAGTCTGTTATATTTACTCAACAAATTATCATTACATTTCAAAAAGAGGTTCATGCAATCTTCATAAGGAATAAATTAAAGTTCAAACAATGAAAATATGACTGCATTTATTCTAGAAAAATTTAAAGGATTGATAATATAATGTGGTCCTCAAAATACAGTGAAGTTTTCGATTACATAAAGGAATTTCAACTTGCCACATAAACGAGAAAATCTGATGTTGCCAAGTGATATTTAGGGTATGGATAGTCAACAACTCCTATAAAAGGGATACTTTTCTGATAATTTTTAACAATCAGTTTTTTGGGAACACGGGATTTATTTCATCATATGACCATTACTCAATGTAGCATTGCAGTTCTCAGATTAGTCAGGGAGAGCTAGTATATATCAGAAGTAGAGAAGCAAAAATAGTTCCAACTGTAGGTAGTCAATTCGGCCATCATTTTGCTTCTTATGAAACAAAAATGCAAAACCAGTTAATATTTAAAATGCTAAAAATCTGTCTTTACTACTGGGTTAGGTGGTTTCATTAGAGCACAAGTTTCCTCTTTCAAATACTAATAGATTTTATTTTGAAGAAGAGTTTTAGCTTTCCAGAAAAACTGAGCATGTTGTGTACAGTGTTCTCATATACCCAGGCCCCAGTCTCCCCTGTTATTATCTTATATTAATATGATATCTTTTATAATATTAATGGACACATTTTGACACATTGTCATCGACTAAGATCCATAGTTTATTCAGATTTTCTGTTTTCTATCTATTTTTTTTTCCTTTTCTATTCCAGAATCCCATTCAGGATACTCCAGTAGATTCAGTTATCCCGTTCTATTAGGGTCCTCATGACTCTGCCAGTTTTCCAGACCTTCTTTGTTTTTGATGACCTAAGGGTTTTGAGGAATACTAGTCAGATACCTTCCAGAATGTCCCCCTACTGGGATTTCCTAGATGTTAACAGGTGTTTTCAAGGAAGAACACAGGTGTGATGTGATGTGCCATTTCCTTCACATTATATCATTCTATAAAGCACAATATGTGATGGTTGATGTTGACCTTGATCACCTACCAGGTTTCTCCACTGTAAGTTTATATTCTATCTGCACTTTCCATACTATATTACAGGAAGGAAATCACAATGCACACCCCACACTTAAAGGCGAAGTATCTCCATAATTTATTTGGAATTCTCTACAAAAATTTATTTTGTTAGCTAATTGTTTTGTGGTTTGGTTTCCAATATTATTTTGATTTTTTTTTCTTTTTTTTTTGCTCAAATTGTTTCAGCTTTGGCCATTGGGAGCTCTCTGAGTTGCTACATGTGTCCCTTTGACATATCTTATCAATGTAGACTTTAGTTTTGTTATTTTTATTCTTATGAGCACTTCCTTTATTAAATATTTATTTTTGAGAGAGAGACAGAGTATGAGCAGGGGAGGGGCAGAGAGAAAGAGGGAGACACAGAATCCAAAACAGACTCCAGGCTCTGTGCTGATAGCAGGGTCTGAACATACAAACCATGAGATCATGAACTGAGCTGCAGTCAGAAGCTTAACCAACTGAGCCAGCCAGACATCCCAGATCACTTCCTTAATTTCTGACACTATAAAATTACAAGACACTCCTGGGTCCTCCCAAGGAGCTCTCGTTCCTTATATTGAAGAAGGATACTGGAAACCAAGTTCTAGATGCTAGGTGTACTTGTAACTGAAATGTTTCTTTTAGTGTCTACTGACAGAACAAATGCATATATATATATATGCATATGCATATATGTATATGCATATACACATCCTTTATTTTGTTTCACTTTATTTGAGAGAGAGAGGGAGAGAGTGTATGTACACTCATGAGCAGGGTGGGAGAGACAGAGAGAGAGAATCCCAAGCAGGCTTCAACTCAGCATGGAGCTGTAAGTTGAAGCTCCATCACAACCCTGGGATCATGACCTGAGACAGAATCAAGAGTCAGATGCTCAACTGACTAAGCTACCCAGACACCCCATATATACACCTTTCTATATGTAACCACCTATATCTATGTGAAGTTAAACAAGACTTCATACTCATGTCTTCAAGTGGAATCCATTTCCACTTGGATCAATATGGATTCCTCTCCTCACCCATCTATAAATTACCATTTCAATAATGAGAAACCTGGTTTCTACTCTCTCCCATTCATATAATTAATTTTAGTATATATGTATTTAGTATATAAATATGTATATATATGTATAAGTTACATATATATATGTGTGTGTGTAATTTAGTATATATGTATACCAGAATCCTAAGTGTTAACCTGTATCCCTGCAAGAAACAAGTTTAATAACTAGTGTGCCATGCTTTTGCAGTTCTTTTTAAAATGAGAATCCACTCATTTCAAAAGTTACTTAAGTTAGCACCTTCCCTGCTCCCTCTCAGGGACTCCTTTCTTTTTTTTCTTATGTTTACCTATTTAATTTGACAGTGAGAGTAGATGAGGAGCAGAGATAGAGAGCGACAGGGCGAATCCCAAGCAGGCTTCTTGCTGTGATCACAGAGACCCCTACCCCCATCCCCCACCATATGGGCCTCAATCCCATGAACCTTGAGATCATGACCTGATGGAAATCAAGATTCTTAACTGGCTGAGCCTCCCAGGTGCTGTCCCCCCTCCCCCCACCTCAAAGGAATCTATTAAAGAAACTTAGTTATTCCTGGAGCAGTATCAAAGGCACAGACAATAGGAACATACATTTTCATGCTTATGTTACTGGACATTGGAAAAGCAGAATATACTGAAATTAATTAGTTCAAATTCTATGAACACCATGAGAGTCAGAAAATACCACTTTCTCCCCAGTTTAAAATATGTTGAAAAAAAAAGCTGACAGAAATTTTAGTTTCCATCATACATTAATTTCCAATTGTGTTGTGAAAGTATATGAGACTTGAGTTTTTGATGCCTAGTTTATATTTCTATACAGCTAGAATCACCTGAAAATGTCTTCAATGATACTGCAGAGGGTCAATCTAGGACTATTTTACAAGTTGAAATTTTGAATGCATTTCTCCACAGAAACAAAATTAAAACATGAGGAAATGATTTTGAAATAATGCCAGAAAAGTATTCTTTCACCAGTATAGAAATCATCAAAATCAGAATATTAGAAAGAGCATTTTGTTAGTGTGTCTTAAAGCTAACTGAACCACAAAGCTTAAACAAATATATAAGATATATAAACAAACAAACACAGTTCATGCATTTTTAGAGCTATCCTGAAAATTATATCTATATTTTTAAGATAATTCTATTGAGAATATGTTGAAAGAGCCAACCAATTAATGCATGAATTAATTTTTGACCCTAAATCTCCTAAGAAAATGCAGTACGCTGTATGTGGTTATGCTATGTGGAAAAAGAAAAAAAAGTTCTGACAAGTAAATTTTCATTTTGATAACTTTTTCAGTGTTGAATAAAAAATGGCAGCAGTGAAAAATGTTGGTGACGGCAGAATGGCTATTTAGTAGTGAACACACAGGAAGACTACTTTTGTTCTAGGTTCCTTGTTTTACTCTCTCAAGAAGACTCACCCCCCTTCACCTCTTTTCTGATTAAATAACATCCATTAAATGAGGAAACACATAGATATTCTTAAAAGAAAGAGACTGTCTTAACTAACAATGGGAGATGATCACTCCAGGATTATTCAGAATTAAGAGAAGATCTATAATATAAATGTCATTACTAATGGAAGATAGCATCTTTTCTCTTTCCTAAATTTTTTTTGGATATACCTTCTGACTAGTAGATAAATCAAGATTTACATCCATAGATATTTTCAATGGTGGAAATATTAATTACAAATGAGATTTTACTGATTTTGTTATTTTAGAATCCACATTTATTTTATTTTTTCTAAATAATTAATTAATTTACTTTTAGAGAGAGAGACAGCACAAGTGAGGGAGAGGGACAGAGAAAGAGAGAGAGAAAGAGAATCTTAAGCAGGTTTCACACTCAGCACAGAGCCTGACCCAGGGCTTGGTTCCACAACTCTGGGATTATGAGCTGACTCAAAATCAAGAGTTGGGTGCTCAACTGACTAAGCCACCCAGGCACCCTTAGAACCCGTTTTTAAAGTTATATTTTGGAAAACCATCTCTTGTAATTGTTATGAAATTCATTTTCTATTTATTAATAATAAATCCTCCTTACAGTTTTACAGCCAGGTTTCTATATAAGATAGACATTCATTTACCAGAAACTACTATGACACTTTAAGAGTATATCATTCAGGATAAGCTGCGTTAGGTTGCTGTAACAAACAAACCCTAAATCTCAGTGGTTTATTAGAATATAAGTTTATATCTTACCAATGCTATATGGGGGTTGGCAGGTGGACTCAATTCTTTGCAGACTTTCTGACGATCCAGACCAATGGAGACATTACCTTGATATATGTTGCTTTGATCATCATAGCAGAGAGAAAAGAAGGGGCTAATTGCACACTGGCTCTTCTGTGAGAAAGTTATATGTGCTGTTTCTGATCTAATGTGATATAACTTCATAGGAACAGGGAAGTACATTTCTGCCATATTCCCAGAGCAGAACCCAGAAAGTAGTGTTTACAGCACCAATGTCCACCATAGTGATCAAGTAGGTCACGTTTTGAAGAGAAGAGAATGGTGGGGACCCATCGGGAAGACTCTTCTCTCCCAATTTAATACAACTAAATTTTTAGTTCCAAGATTTATAATTTTCCTTTAAAAAATAGAAAATACATATAATCCATATACTGAAATTCCAAATGCCACATCTTTTCCACTTAAAAATTTCCCCCTTTTTTCTACCTGCTTTGTCACATTTATACATTGTGACTGATTTCTCTTCCCAAACTGGTTTCTGTCCCAGAGAACTGATGGATTAATTGTGTTGATTGTAAAACCATTACAAAGATGTTAAAAGCTATTTTAAGAGGCAGCATGTTACAGTAATGACAAGTGTGGTCCCTTGTGTTAGACTTAATGAATTCTATTGCTTGTCCTGCCGCTTATTTGCAGGGTGAATTTGGGTAAGTTGCTAACCCTATCTATGCCTCAGTATCTTCTGTAAAATGAGAGAAGACTCACTGTGAGTTAAAACAAATAAAGTACTTGAAGCTATACACAATATGCCCTCATTGGCCTTGTTGGCCTAATGAACTTTTTGATTTAGGAACAAATCAGTCTTCCGTGTTAATCTGATACACACTTTTATTAGAGTAAGCATTAAAATTGTTGTATTCTAAGTTTTTGGAAGTATTTATGTATTAACCAGTCATAGGATGTGTATTTCTCCCAGTTAACTCCTAGAATGCAAAAGAAGACATTATGTAATTCTCTTGTAAACTTAAAAAAGATAAACTTCACAAGATTAAAATATGGATTATTTTTATCATTTTATAGGTTCATGCATCCTCAACTGCATATGATATCTTATTAGTGATTGAGTGAATATAAGTACCAAACATATATAGAAAATAGCATATTTTTAAGTTAGTTAAATATCTTCCAATGAATATATATATATATGTATATATATATATATTTTAGAGATAGAGAGAAAGAGTACTTGTGAGAGTGGGGGAGGGGCAGAGGTAGAGAGAGAAATTTTTTAATTTGTGTTTTTAATGTTTTGTTTTTGAGAGAGAAAGAGACAGAGCATGAACGGGGAATGAGCAGAGAGAGAGATAAAGACACGGAATCCAAAGCAGGCTCCAGGCTCTGAGCTGTCAGCACAGAGCCCTTCGTGGGGCTTGAAATCATGAGCAATGAGATCATGACCTGAGCCAAAGTTGGAGGCTTAGTTGACTGAGCCACCCAGGAGCCCCAAGACAGACAGTGACAAAGGTGGATGAGAAGACAGAGAGAGAGAAAGAGAAGGAGAGAGAGTCTTAATCAGGCTCCACACTTGGTTTGGACCCCCAATGTGGGGCTCAGTCTCATGATCCTGGGATCCTTATCTGTGCTGAAATCAAGATTGGACACTCACTAAACAGACTGAGCCACCCAGGTGCCCCAAGAATATTTTTCGTGTAAAGAAGAAACTACTTATTTTGCTTCCTAAACACCTAACTGTAAGATTTCCAAATTTTGCATCTATAACATTTTAGTTAAAATAAAACTAGGAATAGTGAATATATTATATAGGTCGATTAAAGGAAACAACTGACACTTTACATTTACCAAAAGTAAATTGGATCAAAATCCAAGTACTCATCCACCCAATGAGAATAAATAACACTTCATTAGATAATTGGCACGTAAGATGTCCATAGAAATAGAAACCACTGATGTTATTTATATATGGATGAATATGCATTTTATTGCATCATATCCAGAGAAAAAAGGGACTTTTGTATTTTTACTTGTGATAATCATTTGTTTTGTGAGCTACAAATAGCTATTCTAGGTTTTCTGAGTTTAAAAGATTAAACACTAATTATAGTTACTTAATTTGGAAAATAAAAATAATAAGGCTATTCAATAAAATATAGATTTAAATACATTAAATTTGAAATATTGCTCAGAATGGGTCACATGTGCATATCTAAAGAAGTGCAAACAGTTGTATTCACAAATGGAAAAAAGACCTATTGAGTACATTTTTAAGTGGAAGGGATGTCGTTGTCCAGAAGGTAACTTTCAGAATGATGAAATTGATTAATTTACAAAGGAAATGACAATACATTATACTCTTTCATAGTAGTTGGGACTATGGGACTTTCACAAATTTGTTACCATGCCATGCATTAATTCCATTTAATGAAATTCAACTCTGGTCCACACTGATTATCACTTATATATTATACTTCAGTCCCTCCATCATTTATACTCATTATTATTTATAGATTTAATTATCAAAATTGTGGAAATGATGCTAAATTTCATTATATTTACTTAAAATAATATCAATCACATTAATTTAGAAAATGCAAATTTATAATATGTTATTATAGAGTTAGGATATGTTTTCAAAATATCAGCAAGAGAATTATATTGGTATAGACGTGCTATAATTTCTATTATTTCTCATTTTTAGTTTTATTCCTAGAAATTATAATGTAATGTGATTTTTAGATATTTAAAAGTAGAAGAAGGCAAAAACAAACAAACAAACAAACAAAAAACAAAAAACACATGAGAGAAGAAACCAAACCATAATTTCTGAAAAATTTCACTACTAACAGAAAGGAAAATTATGTTTAAGAAGAAATGCAATTTATGTATCTTAACAACTACTTATTAATGTTTCATGAAAATCTGGTTTAGACCACAAAACTCAGTCCCATATCCCATTTAATAATTTAAAATCGTAATAGTTTATTAGACATGTGCGTGCGCACATGCATGTGTGCGGTGGTATTGAGAAAACATTCTTTTCTTGCATTATTGTGGAGAATGATCGAGTGTTTCATTAGTTCAGTCTAAATGCTCTCTTTTTTAAGGTTTATATTAACATTGCTGCTTATCAGCACATGTTCTACTCTATTTCTTGCAGTCCACAAATTCTTCTCGGTAGGTTTAAAAAGCGAACTGTAATTTATGTCCTCTGAAAGATAGCAAGGGTTTAAAATAATTTACTTGCAATTTGATGTGGATTTGCATTTCTTAAGTATAAAACCAAAAAAGTTAAATTTCTTTCTGTCTTTCTATTTGTAGGGACTGAGGGCAGGCTGCCCCAAAATGTACTACATGGCATATTGATTATTTTGAATCGAAGCTCCTTGGAAACAGCCAGTACAAGGACACTCAGACCTTCCTCTATTCCCTTGAAAGCAGGGAAGAAAACCCCCATGTGAAAAATACCCTCCCTGTATTAAGAAGTAAAAAGACCTCCTCTTTAGCAGAGATAGGGACTTTAAAGTGGAGAAAGCTGTAGACACAGACCTATTTTTTTTTTAATCTAATACCTCTGCCTCCATGCTGCTTAGAATTCTTTATTAGTTAAAGCTTCCAAACACCTGTTTTCATTATCCTGCCACTTTATCACAAATTTATTGTCTCTGTGCCTAAAAGTGTATACAAACTTGCTGCTTTGGTCGTTTCTCTGGGTCTCAATTTCATTACTGGAAATCTGTGTCCATGTAATAAAATTCGGTTTTTTTCCTTCTGTTAATCTGTCTCCTATCTATTTAATTCCTAACCTACTGAAGGAACCCTGGCATGGGGGTGCGATGGGGAGAAGGAAATTTCTTCCTCTCCTACGTGTTTCTACAGAACTGTAGCAGAACAAGTAATTCTACTTTTCTCAGTAGTTATGAAAATATTTAGTTTGTGGATATTCCAGTTTGGTTTTGGCATTTCATATGTTATTTTTCCTTATGTTTTCAAAAAGGAAAGAGAAAATTCACAACTTACAATTTTGCAGAAGGGAATTTTTGCAGAGGCACTCTGGGAGCAGTAATTTATCACTGTTAAATCAAATATTACATAAAAGTGGAAATGTATTAAGGCAAAATTAGCCAGGTTTTGTTACATGTCTATCTTGATTTATCTGATCATTATCTTTGTCCTTGATTGTTCAAAGGCATTCATGCTGGTTTCCAAATTTGGTAGCAAATATATATCTAAAGTGTTTCTGTGCATTTAAAGGTGGAAAATTATTTTCTAATATAAAGTAAAATTTCAATTAGAATGTAATTCTTTATCCTTTAGCAGCACTGCCCAATATAACTTTCTGTGATAATGGAAATACATGTGTCTGTTGAGCACTTGAAATATGGTCACGTGCAGCCAAGTAAGTGATTTTTAAGATTTATTTTTTTTAATGAAGAAAAGTTTTATATTTAAATAGCTCCATGTGAAATGTGCCTATCATGTTAGATAAGACAGCTTTGGAGTTTTATTATTACTCTTTCATTTTATCTAAATTTTAAAAAGAATGTTGTTTTAATATTTGATCTTCACATGAAGTTAGTATGGTCAAGAGTTTGCTTTATTTTGTAATTTTTACACAATTTAATTTACTGTGCAGGTATAATAGAAAGATACAAGCGAGAATTTCTAAGAGAAATGTTTCTGTTTCTCGTTTTCTTGGAGTTTTCAGACTTCTGTAACAATCAGCCATAGGTTGCTGCTCAGTTTAAGGCACTAAGGTTCTTTTCTGGAGAATTCTGGACTAATTTGGGAATTGTGGTGAAACTAAAGTCTCATAATTTAGTAATTAGAATATGGAAAATCTATCGCAGGGGCAGGTAGGAAGGCAGGTACGAGTTTTATCCATGGCATTTAAACAATCTGACATGGAAGCAATCTTATAATCATGATTATTGGTCCTATTTGAATTTGAACTTCTTACAGAAGAAAATCTAGCATAAAGAGTGTGCAATGAGACCTTAGCTCAGAAAGTCCATTAGTATAGTTTTGAGTTAAAGTATAGATACAGATAAAAGTGAAGAAATAAGGTGTAATTAGAGAATTGCAGTTTTGTACGTGAAGGGAAATGAAATCAGACAGACTCTCAGGTATTAACAAACAATGGCTCAATCAGAAAGGAGAATACAGCTTGAAGCTATATTGAATTGGGTGGGGCAAAACTGGAACAGAAATAAAAGGCGAAAAATTCAATGTTACTTCAGTTACACTTCCTAAACAGGTGGGGTAATTACTCCCAGAGCAGCATTTCAGGAAAAGATTGAGCTTAATACTTGATCCTTTCATCCGCAAGCATGAACACAATAGAGTAAAATGTATTCGTTCTTTAGTGTGGATAATTAAAAAATGTTTTTTTAACAAAAATGTTTCATTTTAAGCATATATTTTGTGTGTATAAAATAGAAGAAAAGTCGAAGAGGAAAGTAGAATCATGTGGTTGAGGTGGTTTTAGAAACCAAGGCTATGTAGAGATGCTTCAACTTTAGAAAATGGAAGATAATAATTCATAATACAATCAAAATGAGGTAATTATTAAATTAGGGTTATTTTTTAAAATTAATTGAAAATGTTGGAAAAAGGATAAATAGAAAATTAAATTTGTATTTATTTTAACAACATTTTTTAAATGTTTATTTATCTTTGAGAGACAGAGACAGAGCATGAGGGGCAGAGAGGGAGACACAGAATCCAAAGCAGGCTCCAGGCTCTGAACTGTCAGCACAGAGCCCAATGCGGGGCTCAATCCCATGAACTATGAGATCATGACCTGAGCTGAAGTTGGATGCTTAGCCAATTGAGCCAACTAGGCGCCCCTAACAGCATGGTTTTGAATTTCAAGACAGGCAGTTAAAATGGAAGGCTGAGTATGTAGGCAAAGATTGGCAATTATTTTGGGCACCTGGGTGGCTCAATAGGTTAAGCTTCTGACTTCAGCTCAGATCATGATCTCACAATTGGTGAGTTTGAGCCTGGAGCCCCACATCAGGCTCTGTGCTGACAGCCCAGAGCCTGGGGACTGCTTCAGATTCTGTGTCTCCCCCTCTCTCTGCTCCTTCCCTCTTCCCTGCTCACACTCTGTCTCTCTCTCTCTCTCAAAAATAAATTAGCATTAAAAAAACAAATTAAAAAAAGATTGAGTGGCACTTATTTAAATGTAAGCACACCAGAAACTCCCAAGAGAGTCTAGACATGAAAGATTAATATTTTTAAAATATATGTGGAAATAGCAAAGTGATTAAAGAAGGAAACTAAATTTGATACTTTATCATTTGTTTGCCAATTATAATACTTTTACTAGCAGATATAAAAAATAATTAACTTCCAAGGTTAGTATTTGTTAGTAAAACACATCTAGATGTCCCCAAGAAGTGTTTTTGTTTTATCAGGTTAGAATCATGTAAAAGCTTACTAAAGTACACAGTTGATATAACTGTGAGAAAATTCTCCTGTATACATTGCTGTTAGGAATGCAAATTAGTTGCAACCATCAATTAGCGCAATGCTTTTAATTCATTTACTTTTTGAAAATTTATTTTTTGAAAATTAATTTCTCAGCATATGAAGATATTATTGACATAGAACATGTAAGTTTAAAGTGTACAGAGTGATGATTTGATACATACACATATGAATATTGTGAAATGATTACCATCATAGGTTACTTCGTATCTCCACCCCCTCGCATAATTACCATTCTTTGGTAATGCTAATCTCTACTCTCTATTTGTTCCTCTCTTAACAACTTTCAAGTACATAATAGTGTATTATTCATTGTAGTCACCATGCTGTACATTAGGTCCTCACAGCTTATTCATCTTACAACTGGAAATTTGTACCTTTTGACCAGCATCTCCCCCATGACCCAGCCCCTTACAATCACCATTCTACTCTTTATTTCTTTGAGTTCAGCTGTTTTAGATTCCATAGATGAGTGAAAACAGTATTTGTCTTTTCCTGACTTAATTTTCATTTAGCATGATACCATCGACTTTCATGCATGTTGCTGCCAAGGCAAATTTCGTCCTTTTTTAAATTGCTGAATAATATTCTATTGTATGTATACACCGCATCTTTATCCATTCATCCCTCATGGACACTTAGGCTGTTTCTGTATCTTGGCTTCCACACGGTGGGAGAGTGTAGATATCTTTTCCATACATTGACCTCATAGCTGTGGAAAAAAATACCCGGAAGGGGAATTACAGATCACACGGTAGGTAGTTTTTTTGTGTTTGGAAGAGCCTCCGTACTGTTTTACACGCGGCTGCTCCCGCGGCCGTTCCCACCGTCAGTGCCTAAGGGCCGCAGCAGCCGCAGGCGCCTAGGTGAGCCTCGGCCGGGTTTGACTGCGCCTGCGTGAGCTGGGTGCCTAAGAACCCGCCGGGCGCCCCCTGAGCTGCCTGCGGGCAGGTGCGCGGAGGGCGGGGGAGGCTGAGGAAGGGGCGGGCCCGCACTCCCAGCTTCCGTCGCGAAACCTCGGGCGGAGTGCCTGCCTGGTGAGCCAGGGGCGGGTTGGGGCTCTAGGAGCCCACAGGCACCGCGATGCCCCGGGGGCCTAGGAGCTCGGCCAGGCGCCTTGGTGACCCAGGTTCCACCCGGGGTTACTGGCGCCGCCACGTGCCGGGTAAGTCTGTGACCCGCTCTGGCAGCCTACTGAAGCCTCCCGGGGTCGTGGCAGCTGCCCGGAGCCCCTGGGGTAGGCAGACACTCGCGTGGCCGGGAGTCTAGGTTCACGGGAGCCTGCAAGGGGGCTGCCGAGAGGGCCCCTCGGGGCAGCTGGAACTGGCAGCTCCAGAGCCAGAGGTCTGAGTGCACCGGGGCCTCCTAGGAGTCACCTCGGTCCGTGGAGGGAGATGGGGTCTGCGTTGAAGTCAGGTGTTCACAGTCTGCGCCCTCGGAGAGTCTCAGCGCAGGGCTCCCAGGTGCTGTGCTTCACCAGGTGCTGTAACAGCTGCCTGTGATCCTCGGCTCCTGGGGAGGTGATTTCCTGCATTCTCGCACCGATAGTTGTTCACATCGATGTTTCACTCGTGGGGTCTGGTCATATCAGTGTTTATGCCACCATTTATTTCGCTGACATCAGTGGCAGTCTCCAAGAAGTGTTAAATTCTGTTTGAATATTGTATTCAATATTTCATTTATTTTTACAAGAATAATTGAAAAGTAGCCATTTTTAAAAATTTGTATTTATTTTTGAGAGGGGGGAGGAACAGAGAGAGAAGGAGACAGGATCAGAAGCCAGCTCTGTGCTGACCGCAGAGAACTGATCCTGGCGTGGAACCCACAAACTGTGAGATCCTGACCTGAGCCAAAGTCAGATGCTCACCTGACTGGGCACGCAGGTGCCCTGAAAAGTGGTCATTTTTGAAAATCAAGGTACTCAAAATTTCTTTCTTTCTTTTTTTTTAAAAAGCAAGAAATGGCCTACTTTTGGATGTTACAGGGAGAGGGAAATTCTGAACAACTTTCTCTCATAATTCACATTTCTAAACTTTTAAGAGTTTTGAAAATGTTGCACGGAGTTGAGTTTACAGAAAAATGAGCAGGGAGTTTGTGATGCTTAGCAAGTTGATTTTTAATGGAAAGGGAAGATAGGGTTTGTGTATGGGAAATTTACCTTAAGTCAGAGATTCTAAAACTTGGGTTCCTGAGTAAGTGTCCAGAAATTTACAGATAACATGGAATCTGGATGCAGACATGTTGATGTGTCTCTCAGAGCCATAACCTCTCAAAAATCTGTGAGGAGTTTTTGAGCAGAAGAACTAGGAATCATAGCTTTAGGCCACCTCCTGGGTTGACCTCTCAATCTGCTGCAGATGGGAAAGATAAGTATGAATGAGCTCTTCAAATTCATATGGGCAGATTGTTTAAGACTTTTATAATGATTTGTGATGGCTTTTGCACTTATCCAGTATATCATAAAAATATTTTCCAGGGTATGTTACAGTGTTAAATTCAGGGTGGGAGATATGGGGTCAGTGAAATAGGAAAGGAGAGAAATAGCTATACAGATTGTTTTGTTTTGGTTTTCTTTCTTTCTTTCTTTCTTTCTTTCTTTCTTTCTTTCTTTCTTTCTTTTCTTTCTTTCTCTCTCTCTCTCTCTCTCTCTCTCTCTTTCTTTCTTTCTTTCTTTCGGCATAGATGTGTTTTCTTTTTCTTTTTTATATACTTTTTAAAATTTATTTCTGGGAGCAAAAGAGAGACAGCATGAGCAGGGGAGGGTCAGAGAGAGAGGGAGATACAGATTTTGAAATAGGCTCCAGGCTCTGAGCTGGCAGTCAGCACAGAGCCCGACGTGGGGCTCGAACCCACGAACTGCAAGATCATGACTCAAGCGAAAGTTGGACACTTAACCAACTAAGCCACCCAGGCGCCCCAAGATGTGTTTTCATCTGACATGTTTGTATTTTTAAAAATCTTATTGATACCTTGCTATTTTTTTTTTTTCAAATCCATGGCTGTGATACTTTGGTGAAAAAATAGACTGGTTAATTCAGTGAACATGTACATAACGTTTTGGTATTATATTGCTGGAGACCCATTCCAGCTGGTCCAGGCGTCCTTGAAGGATGGACAGCGTCGGCGAGAGAGAGTGAGAGAGCCCCAAGATTCTTTCTGATCACCAGGCAGGCATCTCTGCCCTGTCGGTTTTGGTGTCTTTATTTATAGGTCAAACATTAACATGGCCTCAGGAATAGGAATTTTTATAATGGATAGTTCTCTGTGATGTTTTGGAAAATGTACAGAAACAGGTTTTACAGAAGTCTTCTTGTAGAACTGCCCCAATTATAGTGAGGTTGAATAACTAAGAAAATAAGGTGTTCTTAGTGAAAAACAGGATAACACACACATTTTAATAACGCTAAGATTAAGTCATAGGTTAAGTTGTAGATGCTCTTATCCATCCTCATCACGGCTGCCAGTGTAAGTGAAGGTGTTTGTGGAATGTAGGCCTTAGGGAAGGGACTGCTATACATCATCATTTAGCAAAGGTATATGTAGTAACTTATGTTCTGTCCTTATCTGTTCCTTCTAAGTTAGGCTCTTTGTCTCCAGGCAAGACTTGATTTTCCAGTTATATTCTTTATGGCTCAGAGAGCCAACCATACATTTAAAGAGTTTAGTTCATTTCCAATACATAGAATAGCCTCTTCGAGTGCATTTACCTTTGTGTCTAGTTTTATGATTTCTGGAATAGCTAGGGCATGAGAGAGATTTTTGGTTAGGTGATTTGCATGTTCAGCTGTAGGAACATCTTGGGCTAACGCAACAGTAGAAACAGAATTGTACACGTAAAGGTCAATCTTTTAAGAGTAAGAGTCATTAGCCTGTTCATAGCTCAAGGGAAGTATGGAGGGAAACAGGAGCTGCTGGAGACACGATGTCTGTTCCCATAATCAAAAGAAGAAGTTCCCACAGTAAGTTCCTTCACAAAGTACAATCACCATACCAGGACCAGAATAAGGGGACAAGTCACTCCCGATACCAATCAACAAGGTACCTTGGGAGTCGGTGCTCAAGCAGAAATAACTGAGTGGGGGTGGATATCGGCCATCATCCGATGGCAAGAGACCGTGCAGACTTGCTTTAACCTCACCAGGAGCTTCTCGACTAGTGGGCTCAGAGTGGCTCCCAACATTATAGAAAAATGAATGTTATTTTTACACCTGCATATTAGACATTTATTCTCAGATATTAAATAGCAAAATCATACTTAACATATTTAAAATGAAATTCATATTTTATAATAATCTCTATCCCTACCTGCTCTATTACAATTAATAACATTCTCCTAGTCATATATATCTTATTGAATTCTTTAATTTTCTTTTTTCTTGGCCAAAATATCCTTAGAACAATTTCTCATTTTCATATTTCTTTTCATTAATAACTGTCACTGCAGATTATCCTTACCTCCCCACACTCCCTGTTTCAATCACCCCAATGTCCCAACAAACTAATTTTCTAAAGCAAGACTTTGATTGAGTTGTATAGGCCATTAAGATTAGTTGATACATTTCATCTGACACTGGGCATTAATCCCAATGACTTAGTTGTTCTTTAAAATATTCTGTAATCGAACTTTAACTTACATTTCTTGATTTAGCAATTCTCTGCATCAGAATTCTAGTCATTATGGAACCACGTTCTTCAATTGAAACGCCCTCAACTCCTCTGCTTACCTATTTTCTGTTCTGTCTTTGAAAGTCTATGCCAAATAGGTCTGATTACCTTAACACGGAACAGTATTAACGAAGTCAAATATCTTCCCATTCAGACAAGTAGGGTGGCCTAGTTTAAGAGAATGGAAAGCGTTGGCCTCAGCAAACATGGAAGGACAGGGAGCTTCCCGAGCTCCACCAAAAATGTTCAATTCAAGAATAACAGACCCAGCTGAACCACAATAAAACAGAAATACTGCTTTGGCTAAACACAGCTCATTAGCAAGAATGGGTTTGGCTCACAGAAGCAGGAGAAAGCTGTTTCCAGCTTTCATGCCATGGCCTTACTTGTCTTAAAGTTGCAGTCATGTTTATATGGTACCTGAAAAAAAGTGGGTTTTGTCCTTAAGTATGGAAAAAATGTACACATTTTGGAAAGCAATATGCAACTTCTTTGTTTCTTAGTTCAGTATTGTCAGTGCACTGTGTAAAACAATAGGTGTGTAAATTAACAACTGTACAGATGGAGTTTTCCAAAGATTGTATTTTAAAGATAAATTAGTTTGAGAATTATTTTTTTCAATTTTTTTTGATGTTTATTTTTGAGACACAGAGAGAGAGAGACAGAGCATGAGTGGGGGAGGTGCAGAGAGAGAGAGTAAGACACAGAATCTGAAGCAGGCTCCAGGCTCTGAGCTGTCAGCACAGAGCCGGATGCGGGGCTTGAATTCACAAACTGCAAGATCATGACCTGAGCCAAAGTTCGCTGCTTAGCCGACTGAGCCACCCATGGGCCCCGAGAATTAATTCTTATAAATGTGTTTGGAGGTTATTTTTTCCCATGAATACATGTATGCCTATCAACATACAAATGTGTTGCTTTTGTTTTAAAAGATGCACATTTATTTTCATATCTGTTTTGGATTAGTGCATGGTCAGTTTTGGAAAGAAAACATCATAGCACTATCATATCGGTCACTAGCATTTGTCTTTGGACCAATGCCTGAGAACTTCTACTGGATATTTTCCTCTTTTTATCTGTACAATGCTAGGACCATTCTCCCATGTTCACCAATACACAAGAGATCAAAATCTTAGCTTCTTGGTCCAGCAAATACTTACTTCTGAAAAACCTGTGACCCTGCTGCAGTAGTTTCTTCAATAAGAAATCTTCAAGTGTGAAGCTGACTTTGCATAGAAAATGCTAACAAAAATCTGAGGTTCGGTCCTCTCTACATTACAAAGAATACGTATCATGAGACTGTAATTTAAAATATAAGCAAATTTGGAGTGCTGGGTGACTCAGTTGGTTAGGCATCTGACTTTGGCTCAAAGCCATGATCTTGGGGTTCATGATTTCCAGCCACACATTGGGCTCTCTGCTGACAGTGCAGAGCCTGCTTGGGATTCACTCTCTCCCTCTCTCTCTGCCCCTTCCCTGCTCTCTGTCTCTCTCTCTTTCAAAAACTCAACTGAAAAAAAGGAAAAAGAAAATTCCTTCTAAGAACTAGTTTTAGGTTTAAATAGGTTAAGTAAACCAACAGGAAGCAAGCTTCAACTTAGGCCATAAGCAATTAGAAGAATAAAACTCTGCCTCAATAGATAGTAATGTGTTTGTCAAAAAATCTGTCTTTGCCAGGACATGGGACTGCTTTTGTTCTCATTTGGGTGTTCAAATATTGTCCTGCCTTTGTGTGTATTTTGTCTGTTCAAATATAGCTCCACTCCATTACTTACCTCTTAAAAATAAAAGCAATGACAAATGGAAAATACATCAGCAGTAAGTTATGGTCCAGCCGAGGTACATAACCCCACATCTCTTGCACGGTTTTCATCAAAGGAAAATAACCAGGTTGCCTTGAAAACAGAACTCAGAGGAGTTGGCCACTCATAGGTTAAGCTGCTTCTCTTTTGTCCTCCGCTTCCAGTAACACTGGCCTCTCTCCATTTTGTATTTTTAATGCTGGAATGAGTGTTAAAATCACTCCATTTGATTAAACAATACGGAGGATTTAGGGAAGAGAGAAAGAAGTCTTCCCTTTTACTCAGGTGTCTCTTGTTTGCTCAAGAGCTAGTTTTAAGTTTAAATAAACCAATAGGAAGCAAGTCATTTTAAGGTGCTGCCACCTACTTATTAGGTGAGTTACTAAGTAGACCATATTATCCTTTCATATTCCTAATCATGAATTCATTCATTACCTTATTTATTCATCACCTATTTCTAGTTTATTCAGTGAACTGACTAAGTACCATCGCTGTTTTCACAGCTCTAGGTTTTATTGTCACACTCAGAGTATTTCTCTATAAAACATTAATATCCTATTCAACCTGGTTTGGGAAGGTGGCATTTTTGGGGGCTTTCCAGTACAGTTCTTGGAGACACTGACTTTAAAGATTAATAGTTTGTACATACACTTACACATTCCCTCACAAATAGAGAGTGGGCATACTAACAAAGAAATGAATCCATTCCACAAAATCCAGACTCCTTGTTCGACATTGGCTTAGTGTTGAGCTAGATGTTCGCCTCATTCCACATTCAACTGAGAGTCATTTTGTGTGAAAATAAACTAAATGATAAATCAGTGGTCCTCTGCATAGCACTTTTTGTGCTTTTCCTGTGCAAATTACTCCCAAATCATGATGACTCATGAAAAGGGCCCTGAGGTACACACGGTACAGTGTTAAAACAGCTATTTCTGGATTCACCCTGGTAACAGAGATCAAAAATGGGAAAACAACACCAATTATTCTGCCTGACCTGACAGGTGCTTGTTTTGGAATTCAGAACTTGATTTTGTTACACAAAGAGAAAAGCGGAGTTTGTATAGGGATTATAATAATAATTTAGAGGGAAGTGTAAGGATTAATAATGCAGCAGAATACAACTGCTAGTAATTATTATAAAGCTGCTGGAAGGTTGGCTCTACATTAAAAACAATAGTAATTCAAATGCATCATTCAAAGCAATATAAATCACAGTAGGGTGGTTTGATTTTATTTAGAAATTTATGCTTCATATTTCTGCCTAAATCCTAGAAAATCTTTTTTTTTTTTTTAATATTTTTATTTATTTCTAGGAGAAAGAGAGAGACAGCGTGAGCAGGGGAGGGTCAGAGAGAGAGGGAGACACAGACTCCGAAACGGGCTCCAGCCTCTGAGCTGGCAGTCAGCACAGAGCCCAACGTGGGGCTCGAACCCACGAACCGTGAGATCATGACCTAAGCGAAAGTCGGACGCTTAACCGGCTAAGCCACCCAGGCGCCCCTAGAAAATCTTTTAATGTAGTGTTTTAAAAATTAGAAGTTCTTGGAGCATCCAACCTAGATTTTATCATGGAAACTCAAATCTCCCAATACCTAATCTTTGCTACTATAAATCATATATTCTCTTTCTCATTTTGATATTATAAATGTGGACAGTAAATGTAAAAAAGAATTGCATTTTCCAAGAGCTGTTAAAATACGTTTCTCTTTGAAATAGAAGAAAAATTAGTAAGTGGTATCCTTCACATTTTTCAGATATTGAAAAAAATATTTGAAAGAGAAAAGGGAATTCTGAAACATCTCTGGCACAGTTTAAACTCTGCTGTAGGTAAATTTCACATTACTCAAGAGTTGTCATTCTGAAGCTTTCACAGATTTATGTATTTAGAAACTAAAAGTCTACCCCATCTGAATATCGCCCATTTTGTCTCTTTGAATGTATACTTAAAAAAAAATCTTTTACTTATGTTTTTAAAAACATCATTAATAAAGACAGTACCTAGACTTGTGGTGAGCCTAGCATAAGTATGTAAACTTGTCTAATCACTGTGTTGTACACATGAAATTAATGTAACATTGTGTGTCTAGTAAAAATTAAAAAAAAATAAAATAAATCGTTGATAGTAGTTAAACCAAAATTCTAACTGGTAAAATAATTTAACTAGTATAAGTGATATCAGGTAAGAAATACATGTCTTATTAGTATTTAGCTGCTAATACAAAATTTAATATAGTATGCTTTCAATAAACAAATAAAACTCAGACCATATCCTATTAGTAATTCAGTGAGTTGCTATGTTGAATTCAAGTTATAGGAAGTAGTCCATTTAGTAAATAATATTGTACCACAAATTTCAAATACCTAAGGCAAAAACGTCCCCCTCTTATCAAAAAAGACTAAGACCATATTGAAACTTGTAATATATAATATCATACATTATTAATATTTTGTGGCATTTACAGATTGAGACTGCTTTTGTTTTTCAAACTCTTCTGAAGAATTCTACAAATGACTAAAATTCCTGTTGTAGAAATATGGAAGTAAATGATGTCACTTTGGCAAATGAAATAGAATTCATTGCATTTATAAAATCTATTACCAAATAATATATTCTGTTTAACAGATGTCTTTTTAAAATTGTAATGCTCAAGAGGTTCACGTTTCTGCTGATACAGCCAATGCTTTGGTGAAAGGAGTTGGTAGAGGGATAAAGGAATCAAGATGTTGAGGACAGGACACCAAAAAAACATAAGAGAGAATTCTTTGATAGTATGAAGGAGGGAGTGAACATTTAGAAACTGTGAAGAGGCACTTATTAGGTGAGGTATCAGTACTGTCTAACAGTTGGAGTGAGTCTGTTGTAAAATCCCTTTCAATGTTTATGGAAGAATTTAGATTAAATATTGGATATATTTGGCCTCAGATTCCTTAAAAGCAGCTCTGATTTGGGACTGAACTGTGCAGTGGGAAAGGTGATCACCATAGACTGGTCTCATTAGTGATTTCTCAAGGCAGTGCTTTGTCCATAGGTAATATGATCATCTGGAGCTAAAACTCTATCATGGTGTATTTATCTGTTGAGATCAAATGAAGGGGGTTTGTATGACAGTTATTTTCCTATATACGGAGATTTTCCTTTGTTAGAATAACAATGACTATATAAATAACCCTAATATTTTAGAATCTTCAATGAGCACTTATTTCTTATTTTTATAGAAGTACAATTCAGGATCTCCTGCCAGAGCTGAGTTGAACTGCTGCTTGACATCCAGTGCTTGGCTTTCCTGTGACATAGTTCAAAGCATGAGCTATTTCTATTTTTTTGGTTTTGCTGTTCACTCTGATCTTGGGTTCCTCTGCCTCTACACAGGTGACAAGGCAGGAGGCAATAGAGGAAATATACCTCTTAGAAAATTAGACCTGAACTGCTACACCACTTCCATCATGTTCTTTTAAGAAATAGGGGCACCAGGTTGGCTCATTTGGTTAAGCATCCTACTCTTGATTTCAGCTCAGGTCATGGTCTCATAGTTTGTGGGGTGGAGGCCCGCATTGGGCTTCATGATAACAGCATGGAGCCTGCTTCAGGTTCTCTCTCTTCCTCCCTTTCTACCCCTTCCCTACTCTCTCTCTTTCTCTCAAAATAAATAAAATTTTTTAAAAGGTATATGGTCCTACCAGGATAAAAAGGAGACTCAGATGCACAGTCCCAGTTTTTGGAAGTTCCTATCAACAAATGTCCACCGTGGCAAGGGCCAGCAATTTGTTGTGAGGACTTCTTCATATCCAGCACATAGCATTTGCTGCTGCTACTTTGATAAGACTATTAAAGGTAAATGTTTTGTGATGATCTCAGTTAAGCTGTTTTAATACACCTTCATGGGGGTGCCTGGCTGATCTCAGGGTGGTGAGTTCAAAGCCCCACATTGGGCATGGAGCCTACTTTAAAAAATTGTAGATAATATAATATATTAACAATTATATATATAACAAATATATATATATAGCCCAGAAGGAAATTTGATTTTCCCTCTTAGATGTGGACCTAAATAGTTTTGAACCAAATCAGTCTCTGATTGAAGGCCAATGGGAGAGCTCCTAAGGCTTCCAGATATTCTGCCAGAACCACTTTTTAGTGCCATTTTCTACATTGCTTACACGAAAATTATATTTATTCATTTAATTTTGCCTGTTCTCCAAGCTCTAATACATAACCCATGCGAAAATAGTTGTTGTTGTTTTTTTTAAAATAAGTTTATTTATTTTGAGAGAGAGTGGGGAGGGGCACAAAGAGAGGGGCAGAGAAAGAATCCCAAGCAGGCTCCCAAGTGTCAGTGTGGAGCCCTACTCAGGGCTTGAAGTCACGGTCCGTGAGATCATGACCTCAGCTGAAATCAGAAGCTCAACTGACTCAGGGGCCCCTGGGTGGCTCAGTTGGTTAAGCTCCTGACTTTGGCTCAGGTCATGATTGCATGGTTCGTGGGTTTGAGTCCCGTGTTGGGATCTGTGCTAACAGCAGCTTAGAACCTGGAGCCTGCTTCAGAGTCTGTGTCTCCTTCTCTCTCTGACCCTCCCCTGCTTGTGCTGCCTCTCTCTCTCAGAAATAAATAAAACGTTAAATTTAATTTTTTTTTTTAAAGAGGCTTAACTGATTCAGCCACCCAGACGCTCCTCAAGTGGAAGTAGCTTTATTAGAGAGATTTAAATTCAAATATAAATTTATTTAGTATTTAGAATATTTTTTGTTTCAGAGGTGTTCAAGGCCATCCTCATGGTTAGTGATTCACTAGATGGACTCAGAACAAAAGTGTATTTTAGTGAAAAGATATACGACAGGATTAGGAAGAAGACAGGATCTGTAGCAATCCGTATACAGGTTTTCTTATTTTTTCTTCTTCCTGTAATGGGGCAAATTAAATATGACCCTTTCTTCAGCAGCAAAAAATGCAATAAAATGTGTGCAGTATTTCTTACCAAGGAAGCTCATTATAGAGACTGAGCACCCAAGGTTTTATTGTGCTGATCACATAGGTACTCTGTGTCCCTTGTATGTTCAAAATTCCAGATTCCCACTGATGCCAATCTGTGGAGGAAATGTAATAGGGAGAAGCCAGTACTATAGTCTTTTTTGGCCTCTTGCTTGTACTATTGCAGTTGGTAATCACACAATAAAGTGTGATTTTATTTACTGTAAATCACTTTTTTTTTTTTTTTTGGTATAGTCTAAACACAGTGATTTACCTTTAATCAGTTAGGGAACAGGTCAAAAGCTAAGTTCCCAGGTGTCAGACAAGGGCCAACCTTGTAAGCAAGCCCTTCTAAAAACAGCAGTTTCAGACCTGTAGTGTTAACTCTTTCCGAGCACTCGCTAAAATGTTAATATATTTTACTTCATTAAGGCCCCATAATGATTCTCTTCAGTTGAAATAATTTGTGTAGAGGGAAGGAAACTTGAGATAAAGAAAACTATTATGCCTTGAGTCCCATGTACGTATCAGAGCCTTGACTAGGAAATTTAAATATATTAACTCAAGGAAGTTAAGAATTTTGCCTATGGCCACGTGGCTAGTAATGTGGAGCTGAAACAAACCTGGAATTGCATGATTTTGGACTATACGTTTGTGCCTTTTTTCAAAGTACGCAGTGAGGGCCCTTTCTTTGCACTGTCAGTATAATAGCCAGGGGCCACATGTGACTATGAAACACTTGAAGTGTGGCTACTCCTACTCTTTTAAGATGTTCTTTAAGTATATATACACACCAGATTTTGAAACCTTAGCATGGGAAGAGTGTAATATAGCCCATTAAAACCTTTAAAATATTTTGGTATTGAATACAGTTGGAAATACTAATTTGGCTTTATGAGTTTAAATAAACCATATTATTAAAATGGATTTTACCAGTTTCTTTCTTTTTTTTTTTTATTTAACATGGCTGGTTTAAAATCTAAAATTACATACATGGCTCACATTATATTTCTTTTGGATAGTGCTGGTCCTATTAGGCTGCAATCCTTTGTGTGATCTTTAAGGCCAAACCATGGGCAAATGCAAGGTGTTGCCTGTCAGGGCTCGTAGTAGAAGCTGTCATTCTGTCTCTGGACTTGGTGCTCAGCCAGTGCATTGAAGTTTTTGGAGGAAGTTGTACTCAAGGACTTGGCCCCTTCTCCACTGCAGGCCAACCGTTCTCTTGCACATACCGGCATTACTAGCTCAGAGACCCCCCACAAATGGAGGGTTCCTGTTGGGTGGCAGGGGGCTTTGTTGATGTACTTTTTGGACTTTGTTGATGTACTTCCCCTCCATTGAGACATCCTTTTCTTGAACCTTAACTAGGCTGACTCATATTTTTCCACTCTTAGTCCTTTATCTCTGCCATCCACACATTCTCTAGGTCCACACCGCACATCACCTGCTCCTCACCGATGCCAATGTGCGGGTAAAATGTAATAGAGAGAAGCCAGTACTATATTATTTTTTGGCCTCTTGCTTATACTATTGCAGTTGGTAAATAAAGCCTTGATTATTATTTTTAGTTATGGTCATTGTCCTCATTGACCACTTAAACACCTGGTAGCTCTTACAAACCCTCAATAAATATTAGGTCTTCTTTGTGAAAATTGTAATTTTGAAGTTTGTTTGCTTGTTTGAGAGAGAGAGAGAGAGACAGACAGACAGACAGACACAAAGAGAAAGAGTTGGAGAGAAACAGAGAGTGGGGGGAGAGAATCCCAAGCAGGCTCTGCACTGTCAGCATGAATCCTGATTCGGGTCTTAAACTCACAAACTATGAGATCATCACTTGAGCTGAAATCAAGAGTTGGATGCTTAGCTGACTGAGCCACCCAGGTGCTCCAAAATGTAATTTTATATGAAAAAATTTTGGAATCAGAAAAGCCAAGACACCCTTCCGGGCTTTCACATCACAATTCTGAATATGAATTATCTGGGTCATTTTGATATCTAGATCATTCCACACTGCTCTTTGCCTTGGTTTTCTGCTGTCTCCAGTGGTAAAGCCACTTAAAGGTAGTAGCTGTACATGACTTGGTTTTTCTGTCCTGACACATAGCATATAGCCTTTTACATAGGATGGTCTCAAATATTTCTCATTAAATGCGTGTATATGTCTACAAGAATACAGATAGTAAGTGGTACATAAATGCTGGTTTTCTGATAACAATTTTAAGACTTTTGCTGCTATAATGGCTACCTATATATATTTGGATTTTGTTTTTGTTTTATGGCATGTGAAGGGTCCACAAAGAACAGATAGGGAGGTGTAATTCTGGCTGATAGGAATTTTTATTATCTGTATTCAATTTCTGTTGTTATTATAACAAATCATCACAGACTTAGTGCCCTGAAAAGAGGAATTTGTTATCCTATAGTTCCTTAGGCCAGCCTCACATGAGTCTCACTAGGCTAAACTTAAGGTGTTTGTGGGGCTGAGTTTCTTTCTGGGGGCTGTATATGAAGATCTGCTTGTCTTTTTCAGCTTCTAGATGTTGCCTACACTCCTTGGCTCATGGCACTTCTCCCTCCTGTGTCATTTCATCTCTCTGACCATTCTTCTGCAGTCATATTGGCCTCTCTCTGATACAGCTCAGAAGTTTCTCTGCTTTTAAAGACCCATGTGATTATATTGGATCCCCCTTCATAACCTACAGATACTTTCCATCCTCAAGGCTCTTAGCTTTAATTACATCCAAAAAGTCTCTTCTACCATGTAAGGTGGCATATTCACAGCTGTAGGAGATTAGGAGGTACACATCTTTGGGGGGCCATTATTGTACCTACCACAGTATTTAGATCAGCAGTTCTCAATACACATTTGTTAATGTATATTATTTCTCAAAATGTAGAAACCTAGACCAGCACTGTTTACGTCACCTGGTAACCTATTAAATTATATAGAGGTGGGTCCAGCAAACTCTGTTTCTAAGCCTTCCAGGTATTTCTAACATACAATAAAGTTTGAGAACATTCTAAACGATTCTTATACTTAGCAAGCTTCCAGGAGTTAGCTGTACATGAGTTTGAGGTAATCCAATTATTTTTCACCAGGAAGCACTAAGGCTGGGTAGCAATCCGAGGAATCAGGGGTCAGTGTGCAAGTGCTTATTAAAGCTAGATGTCTGAGTATCCCTGGTATCATTAAATTTTCAGAGACTGTTGGAAACAATGGAAAAAGTCATCATCTCCAGTTATTGAAGATAGGCTTTCAAAGAGGAGGGAGATAAAAATACTATATTCCATAAATTGCATTTTAAATCTATTTCAGAGGAAAATGATTTCTTGAGGCTGGCGACAACTAGTATTATGCATTAGAGTAGATTGAAGAAGCCATGTCTCCTTTCAATCCATTTCTATTTTCCACTCTATAACCAGCCACTTAAGTGTTTACTCATGTCGATGCTAAGACTATCACTGAGTAGGTGGTATATAGAGGCTATGGGACAGTCACTGCCCTTGAAAAACTGAAAATATTGAATGGAAGGTATGACTAGTACATAATAAAAGACAACATTTTAAGACAGTATTCTGCATTTAATTATCTCAGATAAAATGTTTACTTGGTAATATAGTTGCTGTGTTTGTTGTAACCTGAGAAGATCTCACAGATATTTCCAGAATTTAATACCTTTGTGAAATTCTTTGCTAGATAGGGGTAAATGCTTTAAATGAATCCAGCCAATGTGCTAGATTTACCACTCACTCAAATGCCATCTTTACTTTTATTTCTACTTCTATGATCCTATAGATAAGTTTTCCATATCTACATTTCCATAGGAAAACAGCCCTGACAGCTGGGAGCTGGCCAGGCACTAGCAGCTTGGCCTCAAAGTTGTTAGCAAGTGGTCCTGCTGTCATGTTCTCCTGGTGAACATAATTTCATAGAACACTAATATCAGACAAGGCAACGCTGACTGCGGTGGGTCAAGACAAAAAACCAGAAGAGCCTTGGAAGCGTATCTGAGGAGACAGGAAAGCAACAATTATGTCTAAACCATAAAATTGATCGTCCATTCTCCTGTACTGTAAAGCTACTACGGGTAGTATAATTTAGCTATAAAGTCAGTCTAGACTACTTTCATTTAGGAAGGCCAAGTAGTTTTACTTTGAATAAAATTTCTCTAATTACATATTCCCTAATTTGTGCTATCTTTGTGTGACAAAAATCTAAAATACCCCATTGAATGGGTACAGGTTATTTAGAGCTGAACAAAACCTAGTCATAAAATGCATGTCATAACCAATCTTTGTCATAGTCATTGTTTTGTGCATCAGATCCCTGTCACAAGGTCTTTAATCAATAAGAGAAATAAGGTCAAAGTCCAAAGACCCATTTTCAACTCAGTTGACATATGGCACTTTGACCTGATTGCTAGACTCAACACAAGTTCTAATACATAGCAAACTTTGTTGCATTCCCAGAGTGTAGTATATAGCAGAGATCTATAGATTTGGGTCAAAAATGTTTAACCGTCACATACTATTGCATATATAAATGCTATATATGATTTTTTTTTACTTTTTTTGTGATTTTCCCCCTTTTAAATAATGCTTTCTCTTTTTATTTATCTATCTTCTATGTGGTGTCTACCTATAATGTTTGTATGTACACACATGTATTTAATATCAGTTTATAGTTGTCTTTTCTTATTGTGGGTAAATTTTCTTAGTTTCCAGGATATGTTAATCATCTGATGTAACAAAAACACAGATACATTTAAAAGTTATAAGTTTTCAAATTTGGATCACTTATTTCACTGGGTAATTTTTCCTTAGTTAGTTGAGTTAAACAGAGATAACAAATGTTTACATTCTTTTTAAAGAGGCTTGCATTTTCCTTATATATATGATTGTTTCCCTTACTAAATTTGATGTTTATTTATTTTTGAGAGAGAGAGACAGAGCATGAGCTGGGGAGGGGCAGAGAGAGGAGGAGGGGCAGAGAGAGGGAGACACAGAATCCGAAGCAGGCTCCAGACTCTGAGCTAGCTGTCAGCACAGAAACCCCACACAGGGCTCAAACCCATGAATCGTGAGATCATGATCTGAGCCAAAATCGACCACTTAACCCACTGAGCCACCCAGGCGCACCCCCCTATCACTATATTTAAATGCAACTTTCTATCTACTTGCATGCAGATATGCATATATGCACACATATGCATGTATATATTTATACATCTATACATAACATTTATTTTACAGTTCATATGTATCTTCCCATCAGCATAATTCATGTCTTTGTTCATTCTCTTTTTTGTAATGTATATGAAATTCTAAGACATTTGAGTATTAGGTCTTTCTTATCATTAATGTTTCTTATTTTGTTGGTCTGAGTTTTTCTTTGTAATGGAACAGCATATGTTGGGGAGAATATTCTCAATTCTTTGTCAGTAATATATTCCAGAAATGGGCTACCTGTTTTATTACCTTGTTCATTTGGCCCTACTTGTACTCTCCAGAGCTAGAGTACAACTATATGATTCTAATATATGCTGATGGCCATCATAATGACCAAAATTGAGAAAGCTAATCAGTATACAGAAAGAAATAAAAACAGCAGTGGAGACAAAGTGCTGGATTGTAGTATAAATTATAGTTCTCAATGTACTTAAGGATAAGTTGTATACTTGTCTTTCCTACAGTTCAGTTACAGGAAACAATATATTCTTCTCCATCCTTAAACTATGTTGAGCTGATTTTCCATCACAATTAACTTTTGTGGGGAATTGATTTGCATTTAAAAGGTATCTCTAATTTTATGGGAATTAAAGTGAAAAAAATATTAAGGATGCTCTACTATGTGGAAAGTACTCTTCTAGGCATAATATCTCATAATTTTTTAATATTTGTGTGTTTGCATGCATAAATCCAAACATTTATTTTTCATAGTGTGTAGCAGTCAGAAACACACACACAAATTAGGGGAAAAGCCAGAGTAAACTTAAGACTGAAGGGATTGACAAAAGATTGACAAAAGCTATAGGGATTCAGAGGAGTGGCTCATACTCAACAAAGACACAGTGAGCCTGTTCTCTGTCCTGGGCGGCAGGGAGGAAGTAGCGATCAGGATATTTTAACCCTCGCAAGTTTTCGTCATTTCTAAGAACTGAAATACATGGATAAATGGCTAAAATCTTACTTGATTTGCATGACCTGAAAATCTCTAGATCTGATGAATAGAAATCTGACTTCAGTCACTACAATAACAAGTTATAGACTGACAATTTCAGACTTAACCAAGTTCACAATCCGAGAGCACCTTGTAATAAAAGAATGATGGTGCTACTTGAGGAAGCATCTTTCTGTACAGCTCAAAACATTCTACTGCATTTCTCCCCAGCTTCTCCCCAGCCTTCTGTAAAGGGAAATGGAACCATTTACTAGGGTGACTATGCATTGGGGAAAAAAGGGAATAATGAGATAGTTTGGATATTGCTATATGTGTTGCTCTGAGCTCACAATTACTGGATTGATGATGTTGACAGTCTAGGGTCTTATGGGGGTTATGTTGTTTTTTTAATTTTTTTTTTAATGCTCATTTATCTTTTTAGAGAGAGAGAGCACAAGTCTCTTTTTTAGAGAGAGAGAGAGAGAGACACACACACATAATCTGAAGCAGGTTCCAGACTCTAAGCTTTCAGCATGGAGCCCAATGTGGGGCTTGAACTTATGAACTGTGAGATCATGAACTGAGCCAAAGTCAGACCTGGGTACCAGGTCACCCAGGTACCTCTAGAGGCTATTTTGTGAACAGAGTTTTGGCTTGAGCCCTTCCCACAGTGGGTGATGAATCCTCTCTGTGATTATATTCCTACTCCAGAATGCCTAATAGGGATAGACATCCTTAGTAACTTACAGAATGCAATATTCCCAACCTATGGAGTAAGGAATCTGATGTTAGAATCAGACAAGTAGAGCCACCAGAAATTCCTCTCAACTGCAAACATATTAAAATATATACCACATTACTGGAGGGATTGCACAGATTAGTGCCACCATTAAAAACTTGAAAGATGCAGGGATGATTTACCACATACTCATTCACTTACATATTTGGTCTCTGTAGAAGACAGAGAAATTTTAGATACTAGTTGTAAAATTAATTGGGTCTTTATTCTCATTATGATTGCTGTTTCAGATGTGATTTCATTGCTGGAACAGATCGACACTTCTGCTGGGACCTGGTAAGTGACTATTCATCTGGCAAATGTTTTTGTTTGTTGGTTGGTTTATTCTTGTTCGTTAAAAGATATCAGAAGCTATTTTCCTCCAGCTGCTAATCCAGCAATACAATCTCTCCGTCCTCCATTGGGGCTGTCTCAACTGTACATTCCTGATTGCCTATCTAGGCTACAGGACATCATGCTCTTCTATTACATTGATTATAACATGTTCTTTTGAACTAATAGCAAAAAGTAGCATATATTTTAAAATCAGTTGTAAGATAAATGTATGTCAATGAGTAGAAAATAAATCTCATAAAAGGTTATGGGTCTGTCTTGGGGTCCAGTTGTTCAAAGCATGGAGATCTATTTCCTCAATGGACACATTTCTGCATCTGACATCTTGTGCTACAAGTAAAAGAGACTGTGCTTAGTGGGCCTTTTCGATATTGGAGTCATATGTTCTACCTCTGACGGTTCACCATGTAACCCTAAAAGTTGCCAGTTCTGAACAGGAATTAGAACAATAAACATCCCTGCAACAGGTACGGTGGTCTATAAAAATCTATTCTGCCATGTAGGCATATGGCCTAGAAAATTCCATTTTCTTGAAGTATTTTTGGCAAAATAGGAATATTACTTGAACCTTCGGGGTGCTCCTTAGAAATTTGTAGCAATGTGTGCCTTACCCAACAGATAATAATTCTCTTTTTGAGAGGCACATGGGTGGCTCAGTTGATTGAGTGTCTAACATTGGCTCAGGTCATGATCTTGCAATCTGTGGGTTCGAGCCCCACATTGGGCTCTGTGCTAACAGCTCAGAGCCTTGAACCTGCTTCAGATTGTGTGTTTCCCTTTCTCTCTGTCCCTCCCCACTTGCACTCTGTCTCTGCCTCTCTCAAAAATAAATAAACATTAAAAATTAAAATAATAATTTTCTTTTTGAAAAATAGTCTGACTATCTTCAGGGCCCTAAGAAAGGCAGAACACTTGACCATATAACCTTAGATTACCATGTGTCCTGACATCATGAATTGGGTGTTCTGTGACCTACCTAACCTTAAAAGCAGATATGCACAGTAATATTCCATCATCAAACAGAATGGGCATATACAAGATTGGTCTTGAGTAGGTCCTAAAGTCTTAAGTATGCTGCATTACCTGTGGCCCAGATGTCCATGGCCCATTCCTCTCCTGTATTGCCTTCTTCCTGTCAGTCTACACCTGTGCGCTCAGTGGAATTTAGTTGAATATTGGGAGACAAGTCTTCATGGCTCTCCAATGTTTCCATATGTCTTTTGAACAAAGGCATGACTAATTTTTCAAAGGATGTTTGTAGAGCATAGAGCCTAGGAAGATAAAGGATGTGCAGGCACCAACTAATCCCGTTTGGATCAGTTGTTGGGAAATGGGTTCAGGGAACTTGCATAAATGCAGATACTCTGGCTACTACCATTTTCGTGACTAATAACTCCTTTATCTCTGACTTAGTATGTTGATGTTTCTCTCCACTTTGAATCAGTGTGACAGAGTAACTTGTGAACTTACAAGCTTAGTTGTGAGAGTAAAATTTCAGATCCTTCATAGTTACTGAGAGATTTTGCAATGCCAATAAAGTGCTACCAGAGGCATGGCTTTGTGAAGGACAAAGGATGGGAGTCTTGTGAGCTGATGTAGGGAATATGAAAAATCTCATTCATAGTCATTGGCAAATGTTCTCACCCAAGTGGTGAGTGAGTGGGAATGTTCACCAGGGAGTGAGTGGGAGTGTTGATAAGGGTCCCCCACTTTGCCACCTGTTAATGAATGTTTAAAGGAAGAACAGTGAGAGGAAAAGGTTGCCCAAGTGGTGTTTTGATCTTTACTCAGTCTCCTTCGGGCAGGAGGTAGGAGGTATGTTATTATAAAAACAGGGAAGCAAGTCCTACAACCCCAGATTGAGAACAACGTGGCTATACCAGTTGAATCAAGAAGGCCCCAAAGTAAAATACCTCGTGTTAGGAATGAAGATACAGAGCTTCTGGGGAATTGAAAACATAAGTTCGTTTGATCGAGCTGTGTGGGCAGCTTCTTACAGCAGAAAGTAAATGTAACGCCTTGTTTACTGGCATGAAGTGGTTCTCTCCCTTCACACTCCCATCCCTCCTACCCGCTCTACTCTGATGTTTGCTACTTGAAGGAGGAAAATGCTTAGAAGTGAGGCCAAGGTTCACAGTTAGACTGTTTTCAGTTATGGTAGTTATAATACTGTCATGTAATGTAGAATTGGGCTTTTGCTTTTGTCTTTATTTTGAAATTATGTATGGAGAGCAGTATATGTATGTATGGATGCCCAGATGGATTTGTTTTGTGTCAGTATAGCTCAACTGGGACAGACTTTCCTTTCTCATTTGTAGCCTCTCTCGGATTGGTTATGAGAGAAATCTGTGCAATATTTGGAAGGTGAAAATGTAAACAGCTGCCATTGTTATGCTTGGGAATCAAAGTAAGTTTAGACACTATTGCAGTTCACGCAGGCTATGCTCAGTCAGCTGGCTCGCATTATTGGTACAAGGCCTCCAGCCTTGTTTAGGCCACTATTTTCTGCCTCTCTGACTACTCACTCAGTTGAAAAGGCACCATTTTCTCCTGTGGGTCGCTCAGATCTTTGAAGTTGGAGACTTGATATGGTGCAAGACTAACTTGGGTCTTATTTTATCTTTGTGACTTTCATCTGGTAGCGTGGGTTCCAGGTTGTGCTCCATCTTCTCTGCCTTTCATGCGTTTTTCTTCCCGAATGCCTGCACTGCAGATGCTGGCGCTGCCCAGTGCTGAACCAGACATCAAGTCAGTGGAGTTACATAGACTGCTTATCTCATTAACAAACTATCTTAGGTCAAACTTATGTGAAACCCACTTATTTGACATCATTTTTAGTAGTTCTCCTTCTGTAATCAAATTATGACTCATTCAAAGGAAGAGAAAAAATGATACTCTCAGTAGATGCATTTTATCATTTGATATAGATATGAGAAAGATCTTAGTAGATATGGCAAAGGACTACCTTAATTTGCTCAGGAGTATTTCTAAAATATCTCCACTAAACATTACACTTAACAGTAAAAGATTGAAAATATTCATTTTTTAAAGTTTTATTTTTATATGTATGTATGTATGTATGTATCCTGAGAGAGAGAGAGAAAGAGAGAGCGAGCGAGCACACAAGCACAAGAGGGGAGGTGCAGAGAGAGGAAGAGAGAGAGAGAATTTCAAGCGGGCTCTATGCCCTCAGAGCAGAGCCTGGTGTGGGGCTCAAACTCATGAACTGTGAGATTATGACCTGAGCTGAAACCAAGAGTCAGATGTTTAACTGACTGAGCCACCCAGGTGCCCTGAAAGCGTTCATTTTAAGGTCAGAAATAAGGCAGTGCACTTACTATTACCACCCCTGTTTAGTATATTACTATAAATTCTAGCTTGGGTAATAAGGCAAGAAAATATAAATTATAAGAATTAGAAGAGAATAAATGAAATGTTCTTATTTGGAAATGATTTAAAGTATATGTCGAAAATCCAAGATAATCTAGAAATAAACTGTTACAGTTAAAAAAGATAAAAGTTCCAGAGAACTGTATGCCAGACCAATTAAAAATATAACTATATTTTTACAAATTGGCAATGAAAATTCAAAGGTAAAATTTAAGGATTGATAGCATTTTAGTAGTTATAATTTTATTTACCTAAGAATAAAACTAATGAGATATGTACAAAACCTCTATATTAAAATGAATACAAAAATTTTATAATATATATACTTGAGTGTTTATTAGTCTACTTGGGTTGCCATAACAAAATACCAAAGACTGGGTGGTTTAACTGACAGACAGTAATTTTCTCACAGTTCTGGAGGCCAGCGTCCAAGACCAAAGTGTCAGGATTCGTTTCTAGTGAAAGCTGTCTTTCTGGTATGTAGATGACCACCTTCTTGATGGGTCATCACATGGCCTTTGCTCTGGGTTGGCACATGTTCTTACAAGGACATGGACCCCATGGAATTAAAGCCCCATCTTTTGGTTCCATTTAACTTTAATTGCCTTCCTAAAAGCCCTATGTCCAAAAACAGTCACATTTGGGGATTAGGACTTCAAGATATGAATTTTGAGGAGACACAGTTCAATCCATAGCAGACTGTTTATTTCTATACTATTTACAGTAGCCAAAAACAGAAGACAGCCTAAGTAACCATCAACAGTAAAATGGATAATTGTATTGTGATTTCTTGCTTGCTGTGGACAATGGGATGACAATAAATAAGAAAGAAAGCATGGATATTATAAGCTTACTTAACAGATATAAATTAGTACAGAATACATGATTCCATTTATAAACAGACAAAAATAATCTGTCATGATAGAAGGCAGGATACCATTTATCTTTGCAGGAGATACAGTAACTAAAGGAAATTAAGCCAAGTACAAATTGTTGGAAATGTCATGTTTCATCACCTGTGCTGTGATTACACAAATGTGTTTATTTGGTTAACATTTATTCAGGTGTATGCTCAAGATTTTTTAATCTTTTCAATACCTGTGGTGAAATGTATTCCAATAAAAACTAATTTTATCTATCTACCTATCTATATCTATATCATCTATCTATATCATCCATATCTATATCATCTATATCTCTATCATATATCTATCTATCTATCCATCTATCTATCTTTCTATCTATCTATCTATCTATCTATCTATCTACCATCTTATTTATTTTAGAGACATAGAGACCACAAGAGGGAAAGTGGGGAAGAAAGACAGTGAGAGAGAATCTTAAACAGAACACTCAGTGTGGATCCCAATGCGGGGCTTAATCCCGCAACCCTGGGATCATGAACTGAGCCGATAATCAACAGTCGGAAGCTCAACTGACTGAGCTACCCAGGTGCCTCAATAAAAAGTTATTTTAAAATGAACAGTAAAAATTAGGGAAACATCACTCTTTTAAAGGCACTGGTTCTATTGTCATTGAAATTCTGGTTTTGAGTGAGCCAAATTACTAATAAAATCTCTACCTGAAAGCTTACATAATGAGTACATCAATTAAAAACAAATAAAAGCAGGGTGGCTGGGTGACTCAGTTGGTTAAGTGACCAACTCTTGATTTCAGCTCAGGTCATGATCTCATAGTTGGTGTGACTGCACCCCATGATGGCTCCACTCTGACAGCACAGAGCCTGCTTGGGAACCTCTCTCCCTCTCTCTCTTGCTCATGCTCTCTCTCTCAAATAAACAAATACACATTTAAAAAAAAGCAAACAACAAAAGCCTTATTTATTGTTATTATATTTAAAACAAAACTCAAGTTGTGTCATCCTCTACTGTCTCACTTAGGATGCTTCCCAGTACATTCTCCTTACATATGTACATCCTTGCCTTGTTTACAACCCTTTTATAAAAAATGTCCACTGTCTTCAAATTGTACTATTACATTCTCTTATTCAAGAAATGCTAATTTCCTACATCATGTGTTTTAAAAATATTATTATCGAAAGTGTTCTTTCTCTCCATCCACTTCCTATCTGCCCGAGGACATTCACGGCTCACTGGGACACCTACTGGTTTTGTCTGATTGTATAGGTGTTTTAAATATGCCTTTTATCTTTAATCATAGGCTATATATAAGTAAAAAATATCATGAACACATAGTAATGTTTGGAACAAAGAAAATAGGGGCTCCTGGGTGGCTTAGTCAGTTTGGCATCTGACTTTGGCTCAGGTCATGATCTCATGGTTTGTGGGTTCGAGCCCTGCATAGAGCTCTGTGCTGACAGTGAGCTCAGAGCCTGGAGCCTGTTTCAGATTCTGCGTCTCCCTCTCTCTCTAACCCTCCCCTGCTCATGCTGTCTCTGTCTCTCAGAAGTAAATAAAACATTAAAAAAATAGCTGAGTAAGAGTTGTTAAAGTAAATTAGTTAAATTTTGAATATAAATTAACTTAGTTAAAATTAGGATAGAAAAAGATTCTCAAGAAATGAAGCAGAAGGAAGATAAATTTTAATTGGGGGTTTTTATTGATTGTTTTTAAATATGTGACAGCATTTTTTGAGCAGTCTAGTGGACCATAGGTCTCTAAGAAGGATTCTCTGAAGTATAGAAATGTAGAGGTGAGAAAATACTGTATAACATGACCAGATAGATGCATACTTATTTTTTGGGCTTTCTCTGTTTCTACCTAATGTTGAAATCTGGTAGTTCTGAATTCCACTTTGTATATTGCCCAAAATGATTAAGTCAGATTTGTCTCTTTAATTTTTTAAAAAGTGTCAAATTTATTTTATGAGGATTACTTATAGTAAAAGGAAGATTCAGTGAGGTTAACGTAATGCTATACTAATACAGAAACTTGTCTGCCTCTACAGACTGGTTATGTTAATCACTTTTTTCAAATATCATGCCTACACCGAATGAGAATGTTTAGGTCTTCTTTCCTTCCTAAGTAAGGATTAATGGATATTTCCTTACTTTTAAACATAGACGACTCAAAGTTTAAAAACTATTTCCATAATTGCTGGAGAAATAGCCTAATGCACTTAAAAATCCTTTTGACTAATAAGAAAATTTCAAAATCTCTTCAGTACTTTGTGCCTAGGGTCCTCATTGTTAAGAATATGAACATTCTGTAAAGTAGTGTACTGTGATAGTGTGTGTAAACGAGGCTCCCAAATGATTTTAAGAATCTCATTAATCGAAATGATGTTTCTAGGGGCATTTTCTCATGAGAGACGTCTTAACTGTTTTTCAGAGGTATGGGGTAGAAGAAAAGGTTATCCCTTTTTCGAGTTTGTAATTTCTCATAAACTTTTCAAAATCTGAAAAGTCCTTATGTTTAATGTAATACAGAACTATCTGTGAATGCAGTTTTTGTCTCTGTTGCCCCTAACAGTAGTAATGTAAAATTTAGATATCTATTTTCTATTTAGATTCTTTATAACTCACTGAATAGTTTTCAGCCATTTGCATCATTTTACCTGTTCTTATTTCACGTGTCTCGTTTAATAATGCTGGCTACTTCTGTGCTCACAGAGGTGTACAACCATACGTAAAACAGAACAAAAATGCAGAATAATTTAATGCAAGTGGTGAAGTCTTAACAGACACCAACTCTTCTTTAACGTTAGCATCTTCTTTAATGTGGGAGAAAGTTTTGAGAGAAATGGCAGAGGAAGAGTTCGTTTATCTATCAGAGAAAATGTTTTTAAAGTCCAACTAGAGAATGACTTACCATTTAACAAGCTCTGTACCATATTCGCAAAATAAAGTATAGTTTGAACACAAGAGATAAAGACAGGACATTCTCCAGGGATTTGATACATGAACATTCTTTCAGCTTTAGTAAATGGGTTGAAGTTGCTTTATAAGGTTCCCAGGACTGCAAAGGTGAGAATCATCAGGAGTGAAGAGGCTGGAGGAGGAACTGGTGGGGGAGGGGCCCTTTTTTCTTTCCCTCTGACTCTGCTTCTTAATTAGGAGAGATGAATCCTGGAGACAAGCCTGTTTGGCCGCCACAGAGTAGAGGTGAGTACCTGCAGAAAAATAAGCATTGACCTAGAAACAAAAAGAAAAAAACAAGGCCTGTGAGTTGAAGGATTTATTTTAGCTTGACTTCTAATCAAAGTGACTTACTCACCCAAAAGCAGTGGAACAAACTGACATTTACATAGTAGACTTGGCACCAGGTACAGAAATAAATTCACATACACATATTCCCAGGTTATAAGTATTCATTTTCCCAGTTCCTGTATAATGCCCTCGGGGAGTTGAATTATAAAACTAAAATAAATACCATCAAAGCCCTACCTTTCAAATTATAAAGGAAATAATCAGTTATAGTTTAAAAAAATGAACAAATGGGTTCTATCTGCATGGTTAAAAGTTTATAGTAGGCCCAGAATTACCTGTAGTGCAAGACAGATGCAATGATATTTATTTAATGATATGTTAGCACAGAAAAGTGTCTAGTTCTACAGAGTGGTTATGCTCTTATATAAAATAAATCAGCTTTTCATAGAGCATACCTGTGTTAAATACATAAGGAAAATGTTTGATGACCTTGTCGCAGAAGAATCACTGATGGACCCTGTTAGAAATACAGATATATTATAAATTCACATGTTATAAATGGATTTATGCAGTCACATTAGGGATCTAATTACAGTGTCACAGTTTTAAAAATTCATAAATTTTCCTCAACTTTTTTCACTTTATGAATTAAAAAGTATTTTTAATTGTTAAATTTTAAAACACTCTAAGTAGTTCTGACACAGAGACAAATGGCACAAATTCACGATAATCTCTTGCAAATGAACAGAAAAATGCTTGTGAAGTTATTAATCTGTATATACTAGTTAAACTGATGGATTGTGATGGTGATCTTAGAACTTCCATTTCATGGATTAGTACAGTAATTTAGACCATAGGTAGTCCTCATGCACGCAAGTATATATCCTGTATTACTAAGATCACTACCCTTCTCTCTTCTTTCTCTTTCTTCCCCGCAATCTTCTTTCTTACCTACCTTCTCCCCAGTACCTCACTTTCTTTCTACTTTTTTATTTTCCTATGTCCTTTGGAAAGTAGCATTTTTTCCCATTTTCTCCAGAATTTCCCAAGGAAATATGAGAAAGTAGAAATTTAGTATCAGAATTTCCCAAGGAAATATAAGAAAGTGGAGATTTACTATCAGAAATTTAAATATCAAATAACGCTAGGTGTTTCTTTATGAGAAATAAAAAACCAAACAGATATACTAAAGCTGCTGTCTGTAGGCCTGACAGCACTTAGCAGAAGGCAACTATTTAAGTTATTATTTCATAAACAATCAGTAGCATTCTCCTTATCTTCCCAGTTTCCCAAATTTTAGGCTCTCCATTATAAAGGTTATCTCTTTCAGGGGCACCTGTGTGGCTCTGTCCGTTAAGTAACCAACTCTTAATTTCAGCTGAGGTCATGATCTCATGGTGTGTGAGTCTGAGCCCCATGGGTGGGCTCTGCACTGACAGCACGGAGCCTGCTTGCAATTCTGTCTCTGACTATTGCTCTATATTTCTTGCTCTCAAAAGTTAAAAAAAAATTTAAATAAATAAATGAATAAATAATATTTTAACATGAGGGTCCCCATTTTCGTCCTTAAAAATTCGTCCAAACGGTTATTGGAAAAATAACCATTACACCCATTATGAGAATACGGTATATTTACTTTTATCCCATGAAGTATATGAGCTGGATAACTGCACAGGCTCCGTAGGTTCTGTGACAGCCAGTCATTTGTCAGTCACCTGGGTGAACAACATTTTTTGAGGGATTTTGTATAGTTCACAGTGCAGGATGATCATGCAGGGACAGAAGAAATGAATAATAATGTTGAAGACACTGCTAATACTTGAAAAGATGTGACATCTCCCCCTGCCCCCCAACTACATAGGTGATTATATTGAATGAAAAAATAAAGTAAACATCACTGGCAATTGTTCCTAAAATCAGGTGTAAAGTCGAAGGTCCAAGTAGGATTTAAAAACAATTTTTAAACTTAATTGAAAGTCTCCAACTTTTCTAAAATATCTGATTAATTTTTTTAAAGTTTTTATTTATTTTGAGAGAGAGTGGGGGGAGAGTAGAGAGAGAGGGAGAGAGAGAGAGAATTACAAGCAGGCTCTATGTTCCCAGTATGGAGCCCAACAATGTAGGGCTTGATCTTATGAAATGTGAGATCACAACCTGAGCTGAAATCAAAAGTTGGACATTTAACCCACTGATCCACCCAGGCGATATGTTTAATTTTTCATTTATGCTTAGATGAATTCCTCAGGAAACTTTTTTCACAAGAGTATAATTAAATATCCAGCCTTGAGTTTAGAAAGAAGATTCAAACACATTAAAAATGGGAAAAATGAAAATTGAAAACAAAACCTAAATAGAATACAAAACTGATTAAGGGGTAATAAATGACTGAGAAAATTGTGACAGAAAACCTAGGAAATATTTCTTATTCTTTCTTTTTTAAATAAGAGTAGGACACTTCACTCCTGGGTACTTTGACATTTAGACATGAAAATAAATTTTTCTCATACGGTGCTATTTGTTTTATACTTATTATTTTCCTATTTGTCCTTATTGATAGACTTAAGTTGATGATTCATAAATGGGTCCTAATTAGTTTCCTACCTAATGTATAGTAGTGAATGGGTTCAAAGGTTACTGGCATCTTAACTTCAAAAGACTAATAATGTATTACAGGATTTTGTGAAATTTTTCTTATATGTTTTTAAATAAGCCATCAAAATCACCTATGATTTAGTGATCTCTAAAAGTCCTATGATACTACATGGTGCAACAGTCGCTCTGTGGGAAACTATATTAAAGCTATAGCTAGTGGGCAATTCTATTAGATTAAGTATTTCACTAATATTTATTGTGAACTTTTTAATAAACAATTATTAAATCATAAATATTTTATAGGCATGGTAGTGACTGTGGATGTTTTCCTAAGTAAACATATCATTGTTGAAATGTGTCAGGTTGTAGTCTCATGTATATTAGCAGTAGTTCTATATTTTATCTAAACTTTCAACTGTATTATTGTTTGAGAAGCAAAGAGCAACTATCTTTCAACTAGTGGGATTTAAATAAAGAAGTGAAATCTCTGACTCTAATGCTACTTTGCTTGAAATATATCTCTTTGAGAAGATGGGTAAGTGCACCAGCTAATCAGGTGCTATTTTTACTTCTGTGATTCCATGGTAACAAATTATCTTCACCTTAACCAGAATTTCTCACACAGAGTCCTCTAAAGTAAGTTGATCTGTAGGAAGTAACACAGAACTAAATAAAATGGGGGAAGTAAATTAAAAAATAAAAGCACACACTTTGCTCAGAATCCAGGTAGAAAAAGATAACTTAAAAGATCTAATAATAGGGGTGCCTGGATGGCTCAGTCGATTGAGTCCCTGACTCTTGATTTGGCTCAAGTCATGATCCCAGGGTTGTGAGATCAAGCCCTGTGAGCTCCTGCTGAGCATGGAGGCTGTTTAAGCTTCTCTCTCTCTCTCTCTCTCTCTCTCTCTCGTCCCTCTCCTCCCCTCATGTCTCTCTTTTCCTCACTTTAAAATAAATTTTTTAAAAATCTAATAATTAGATCAGTTAATATCTGAATAAACCTGAATTAGACATTTCAGACTTTCATTTTTGTATAGATAATTATTTGTTGCCTATATAGTAAGTAAACATATTTATGTTTATTCAATGTATGTGAATGATGTAGGTACATTATTTTTCATAAAGGCAATATATAAGAAATAGAAATCTAAGAACATGCAAAAATTTCTTCATATTTAGAATTAAAATATAAGAAAATGTTTTATATGTGGACTTATCATGGCAATTTTTCAAATCGAGTTCAAAATAATTCAGATTTTTACAATAATGGGAGCCAAACTCGGTGAATTCAATTTTAAATCAAGATAAAGCAAAAATAAATAAATAAATAAATCAAGATAAAGCAGTAGCAAGGCTGTCCTTTATTTACATGTCACTTAATTTTGCTTTAATTTTTATTTTGTAATTTCTGAGAGTTGAGGTGGTAATTTATATTTTTATTTTTCATGTCAAAAATATAAAATTACTGCCTATATTAATGTTTTTTAATGTTTGTATGTTATTTAATTATATACCTATTCCTAATTAACGAAACCATCACTCTTCCTTTGGATGTGTAGGCTGGTTTAATATTTTTAACTTACTGGCAAGATTGTGATGGCTTCTTCTTGAATATAGCTTATAATAGTTTGCTATTATTTGTATGCCAAGATGTGGGATATCAGGGTCAGTTTACTTGAACATTTAACAAGTCTTTCCAAATGATAATGCGTTATACATTTTCAAAGTTGAGAGAGACTGCAAGATATCTTACAAGTTTAACTGAGCCAACAAGGTCAGAGCAAGGTTTTTGTTCAGTATGCTGAAGTCCAACTGCTTCATCAAGGTAGATGCTATATAGTGTGATAAAACACGAGATCAGTTAAATGAACCAGGATATTACACTGCACAGGGTATTCTCTTCGGCATTAGAATACATCCGTGTCTAACTTTGAGCACAAGTTTTAGATAGCAAATGATTCAGATAGCAGAAGACTAACCTGGGTTAAATAAATTTAGAAAAAATTAGGTCATAAAACTGTAACTTCTATGACTTACTCATGGTTAACCAGAAATAGGTTTGAAGAACCTCCATTTGTCGTTTTCCCCAATCATCATCCTTAGCATTGGGAAATGGTATAAATAAATATATAAATAAATATAAACTCTGAGGCAACAGCACACATGTGATGAATTTAACTTTGATCTCTTCAACCAATTGTCAATTATAGGGACTCTTGAAGGGCTACATGTTATAAAACCTTTGCAGAAGGAAAAATCCTTAGGCATTCCTATTTTGAAATACTTTTGTATTTATAGAAGAGTTGCATAGATAGTACAGAGGAATCCTATATAGCTTTCACCCAGCATCCCCTAATGTTAACACCTTACACAACCATGTTGCATTTATTGAAATTTAGATATTAACATTGGTATAGTACTATAAAATTACAGACTTTTCTCAGAGTTTACCAGCTTCTTTCAATGTCCCCTTTCTATTTTAGGATCCAAATCCATGATACTATGTTGCATTTAGTTGTTGTGACTCAGCTCCTACAATCTGACCAATTTTTTAGTTTTATTATTGTGCTTCATGACTTTGACATTTTTTGAAGAGCACTGGTCAAATGTATTTTCAGATGTCCATCACGCTGTTTGATGTTTTGTAGTAATTAGATGAGGTTGTGTATTTTGGATGAAAACACCGCTAAGCTGATGTGCTGTTCGTATTGCATCTTTTTAGGAGGTATATGATAGCAACAGGACTTACTGATGGTGATGTGTAACCCTGATCACTTATGTAAGGAACTCTTTAAAGATAATTTTGTTCCAATGGAAACAGCTCACATTTTATAATAAAGCCATACATTAATGATACGGATAGTGTGGTAGGAACCCCTCCCTAAGGAGAAAGAAAAAAATGAAGAGAGAAGAGAAGACTTCAAGGTCACCTAGATATGGGTCCAGCTGCCTACATCCCCCATGTTCTTGTAAATTGAAACAGCTTAATCAGACTGCATGTTTATGTGTGTTACCATATATGGGAGACAAGAAATAAAAAAATGTATAAAAAACCTATGCCATATGATGTGGGCCGCTCAGTTCTTTTGGGTACGAACCCAACTGAGCGGTGCCGGCAGAATAAAATTGCTTCCTGGAAAGAAAAGTCTCGGTGTCACGACTCTGTGAGCGAGAATTCTGCAACAATAGCAGGATTTTAACTAAACAATAGTAATTTTAACTAAAATCACAAAAAACTCAGATAATGATACTTCTCTACTGTTAATGTACTGTTACACTATAAGCAATGAAAAAAATCAGAATAGAATCTACTAAAGGCTAATACAGTTATATAACTGCTTATGGCATCTTTTAACTGCACTATATCTTTTAAGTTTGAAATATCTCCATAGTCTATTGAATAAAATAACAGTAGAAGTCTGTTAGCTGATCTTCAGTTACCTGAATTACTAGATTAACTGTTATTCTTCACAGTCTGTAAAAACTACTGATTCCGAGAACATGATATACATGTACATGGGCTGGCGCTAATACTCTGCCGTATCCCTACACTACTTTTTCTGCTTACTAAGGTCTATGTTGTTCATGCAACTGGATTTATTATAGTGTTATATAAATTAGTTAAATATTCTGTACATATAAGCTTTGTTATGAAGGTGATGATGAAAATACAAACAAGCCAACGAAAATAATTTAAAATTCAGTGTGGAAAAGATAACTGTAAATGATAAATCACCTTGTAAATTTTAGAATAATTCTAAGACTCCTAGGAAAATGTATTCAGCTTCTAGATCTATCTTAGAAGAAAGTGGGAAGTCATAAGTTGGGAAAAAAAGATAAGGAATGCAAATAGTTATCAACATAAAGGACTTAGCCTCTTTATCAGAAGATTGGCAGGTGAAAATACATTTAAGTTGTATAATCTCAAATCATTAAAAATTCTTGCCCTGCTTAAACAAAAGTTAAATATAGAAACATGCTTGAAATAATTAATATTTATTTCCTCATTTACCCAGCCATTTCTAAAAACTTAATGTTACTTATTGCCTATAACCTAGCACTGTGTTCAACATGAGAAATAAATGTATTAGCCTAACCAACGTTCACGTGAAACACATAGTTTAACTTAGAAAACATGAAGTGATATAAAAACAAGGCAAACGTAGGATTTATGAAAATAATATAGAATAACAAGGAAGAATATAAATGGATGATGCAATTTACATTGTGGGATCAAAATGAACTTTCATAGGAATGCTTTTTACATCTGAAACCAATTGTATAATGAAATCATGAAGCAGTGAAGCTGAGAAAATAACAGGCCCTGAATGAAAAGGAAATTTGGGACATTTGTGGACTTCGAAAAAGAGTTTTGTACATGAAGTAGGGCTTGGTGAAGATTGGAAGAGTACAAGAACAACACTGAACAAACAAAAACATTGCTTTTGAAGAAATATAGACAACCACTACAGGGAAACTTCTGCCCAAGGTAGAGAATGGGGAAGCACTATGGATGGAGGACCGACCAAGCAGCATGAGAGGAGAGCACCAGGAATGAAACCTAGCCTTTGGGGAAGAATCAAAAGACACTATAGATGGAACTGGGAGAAAGAGCACTAAGAATAAAACACTAGCCAGGATGCAGAATGAAAAAGCACTGCAGACAGAGCAGTGCCAGTGGTGAAGAATGGAGGGCCTGTGGAAGGAGCAGAGCTGCTGTGAGCAGTGGGAGACCATTACAGATGGAGCTTGTGCTAATGAGAGCTGGAGCACTGCAGAGAAAAAGGTGTCTCTGGAAATAAACGGACAGTACTATAGATGGATCACTGCCTGTGATGAAGAATGGAAATGTGACATGGCGAACAGCCTGTGGAGAAAAATGGAAGAATACTAAATTTAATCCTTTGCGTTTGATGAGCACAATGGGCAAAGCACTACCTGTGGTGATGAATGCAAGAGCACTGTGGATAGGACATAAACCCTTATAGGAAAATGATAAATCCAATTACATAAGCTTATGGTGTTCATTCATCAATGAAACACATTCTAAATGAAGCCAAAATTTATAAAGATTAGAAAAATCGTCAAGAACTGTGTTTCAATATCAAACTAAGTACCAATGGTTTCCAGAGTATTAAAAAAAATTCTCATAACCCAACATAAAAAAATAGGCAAATATTCTACAAATACCTTACCAAGCAGGAAATCTACAAGGCCATGAAACATAAAAAACATTCACTTTCACTAATAGTAAATGAAACGTAAATGGTATAGACAAAAATCACAAACAACTTACAATACTAAATTATGTCAGGGATAAGGAGTCACTCTGAACTCTTTTGAATCCTGCCAGTGAAAGTATATTTTGAAAAGAATGTGGCATTGGGTTATAACAGTTGGCTAGTTTCATACCATAAAATCTGGCTATTGTAATCCTAGGCATATAATGTAGAGAAAGTCTAGTAGTTGTGATGAGGGAGTATGGGACAGGCTAAGGACAGAGGCAGCTAGCACACAGGCCCTCTGCCCAGGTGGGATGTGTGTGATATTCCTCAGGCACTCCTGGCTGCCCTAGGACAAAGGAAAGGAAACAAATGACTGACTGATAGAGATCACAGCCATACGGGACATGGGTCTCAATCAGTTTACAATTATCTTAGCAAATCGTAAGAAAAAGACAATCTTAAACAACACTCTAATCTCCAGAGACCTATAGACTCAAGTTTCCGGAAGGCCCAACATCACCTCTCCATAGTGATGTGGAAAACAAAGACAAGAAGGAAATGTCAGGTAAAGTTAAATTTCCTCATACCCTGCAGCCATTGACAAATACTTGAGGCAAATACAGAGTATAACGTTTCTCCAGGAACCCCCTCCAGTCCTAATGTTAATGCCTTTCTAGAGGGAAAACAACCTCAGCTTAACAAAGGCAAGGCCTCAGACACCTTGGGAGTCTTCTTTAGCATATCTAAGCTCCTCTGGAGGCCTCCCTTTGACTTTACCTCCCCGACTTACTAGTATGCAACTAGCCACTCTTCACAACCTCAGTACAGCTCTTTCTGCCCATGGGTCCTATCCCTGTGCTGTAATAAAATCACCTTTTTGCACCAAAGATGTCTTCAAGAATTCTTTCTTGGTCGTCGGCTCCAGACCTCCCCACCATCGCCCCAAAACCTCATCAGTTGTGCATGAAGAGACATTGGCAATAATATTCATCGAAGCATTTATTATATTATACAAGGCCATCAATATTAGATCAGAAAAAAAAAAGCTTACAGAAGAACAGCTATCTAAATGGCATTGTGAGGACTCCATGGACTCTCTCCCCAGACAGCCATAACTGATGAAAATTAAACAATTATCTAGAGTCTGGAAACTGTCCTATGGGCATACAGCATGTGTGGAAACATTTATTCAAGATCATCTACTAAATTTCAGGATGAATAGCAAGTGTGTGGCACTTGTCACATCCACTACCACTCTACTACTGAGCTCCCCAGTTCAGAAGTCGGGATGGCCGTGGCAAAGAATATAGAGCTTCTCTTCCCCAGCTCTCATTCAGTGACTGTGTTATCTCCCCCAGCTGTCATCATTTTTTCATCGTCCCCCAGCCATGAGAATCCAGGGCATCCACCTACCGACACTGTAGCTTGGAAGTTCTACCCCAGGCATGGAAGATTGAGAATACTGAGATCCCAATCACCCTTGCCCTAGTTTGCGTGTATGACAGAGTTTTCACACCAGAAAAGACTAGAGGCTACCATGTTTGTCTGCTCCCAGCCCTCTGCTCTTAAAGCAGGGGTGTCATTCAAGTAGAAACAGGCAGCCGTTTGTACCTCCAGGTTTGGAGCAGTGGTGCAGAAAGTTAGCCCAGGGAGAGAGCCTAGCTATAAGAACAGAGAGCGCTGAAGCTCTCCCCAAGTACACTGAGTTTATTTTTTAAGCAATTATAGGAAGGTGGGAGCTTCGTGAGAGTAACAAGCTAAACTAGGCCGGTTAATATACAAGAAAGAATTAAGGAGAGACACGGCTAAGAAGGGCCCTCCTGTAGTCATGAAGATTTGCCTCAAAACTGCCCTGAAAAGGTGCCTTAATTTAATTGGATCACAATGTGTAGCAATTTGTGCCCCTGGGACACTGTCAAAACAGTAGTGCAATGAGCAAGCAATTAATGGAACGTAACTATTTGGTACCAAGAAAAGCCTAGAGCTTAACAGATCCCATAAAGAGGCAGCCAAAGATAGCCCTGCTGAAACCACTGACATCCTTGGATGATTGTCATTTGCCCAAGGCTACATCCTCTAGGAGGTGAGATGAGAGAGAGAAAAGGATTAAGAAAATTGAAAACATAATGACTATTTCCGCAATTTGAGGAGAAACCTTAATCTACACATCCTAAGGAGCATAACCAACTCCAAGTAGGATGAAAGGAAATAAATCTATACTCAGATACATACTGAAGAACAGAATGCAGGGTGATGTCATATTCAAAGTGCTGAAACCAGACACCAAAAAGGTCAATCAGGACTCATATCCAGCAAAATTGTCTTTTAAAATTTAATCTGAAGTAAAGATGTCCTCAGATCAAAAAAAAAAAAAGATTTCATATCTAACCGACCATACTTATAAGTACTATTAAAAGAAGTTATTTTCTTTTTTTTTGGTGAAAGGAAATTACCCTGGATAGTAATCCAACCCCACGACGAAAATTAAGAGCACTGGTAAAGTTAATTAAATGAAAACAAAAACAGGCAGTATAAATGCATATTTCTTCTCCTATCTTGACTTATCTGACTTAAAAAAATTAGATAAAACAGTATATGTGTAATTAATTGTATGGTGGAGACTAACACCATTTAGAAATGGAATATATTTGACGGTAGTGGTACAGAGCATGTGGGTAAGAGAAAAACTGTATTGGGGTACAGATGATACCAAGTAGTAACTTGAATCTATAGGAATAAACCCAAAAATGGTAAATAATAAGACAGTATAACAAACTCTGAATATCTACTTCTTTTTTTTCTCTCAGCTTCTTTATTTTTTTAATGCTTATTTATTTATTTTGAGAGAGAAAAAGAGTGTGCACAAGCAGGGGAAGGGCAGAGAGAGAGAAAGAGAGGGAGAGAAAGAACTCAAGCACACTTCACACTTGACAAAGAGCCCGATGCAGAGATAGATCTCATGACAGTGAGATCATGACCTGAGCCAAAAATCAAGAGTTGGACATTCAACCAATTGAGTGACCCAGGCACCACCCTACTCTGAACTTCTTTAAAAGATATATAATGCAATAATTATAATAATGTCTTATTGGTTTTGTAACAAATATAAATAAAATATGTATAACAATTATAGAGAGGAAAGGGAATAGTATGAAATAGGATTGAGTCTCACTGAAGTTAAGTCAGCATACACTGGTAGATTCTGATAAGGTATATATAGTATGCCATAGAATAGCCTCTAGTAAATACATAGACATATATTTTATTTGAAAAAATAATTAAAGGAACTAAAATACTACACCAGAAAATATTTACTTGATTCAAAAGGAAGGGTAGAGAAATTAACATCATGAGACATACAGAAAAATAAAGGTAAAATAGCAACTTAAATCTAACTATATAAATAATAACATTAAATATAAATGAACTAAACAGTATTTAAAAAAAAAAACAGTATGGGGCACTTGGGTGGCTTAGTCGGTTAAGTGTCCGACTTTCGCTTGAATCATGATCTTGTGGTTCGTGGGTTCGAGCCCCGCGTCGGGCTCTGTGCTGGCAGCCAGCTCAGAGCCTGGAGCCTATTTTGGAGTCTGTGTCTCCCTCTCTCTCTGACCCTCCCCTGCTCATGCTCTCTCTCTCTCCTAGAAATAAATTAAAAAATAAATAAATAAATAAAAATAAAACAGTATGATTAAAAAGCAGAGATTGTCAAACTGAATGGAAACAAAACCCAACCAAGACCAAATATATACTATGTACAGAAGACACACTTTAGTCTCAAAGATATGTATCCAACAGATTAAAGGTTGAGAAAGCTGAAGTGGCTATATTAATACCAGACAAAAATTAATTTTAAAACAAAAGAAAATGGAACTAGAGATAAAGACATTAAAGGCTTAATCTATCAGAAAGATAGATCACAATTATAAATATGCACATACCTAGCAGTGGAGCACTAGCCTATAAATGAAAAAAAATGGACAGAATTGAAGGGAGATACAGACAATTCAACTATAACAGTTAGAGATTTCAATGACTTGCTTTCACTAATGGTTAGAACAAGTAGTCAGAAGACCAATAATAACACTCTAAACCAACTGGACACAATAGACATCTGTGTAAAACTCCACCTAACAAGGTCTACCCATGCTCATGGAACATTCTCCAAGGTAGAACATATGATAAGCCATGAACTAAGTCTAAATAAAGTTACAAGGATTGGGATCGTATAAATTACTATCCTCTGACTACAGTGGAGTGAAATTAAGTATAATAACAGAAGGAAATTTGGCAAGTTCAGAAATCTGTGGAAATTATCATTTTCTTAACATAGCCAACAGGTTAAAAATGAAATCACAAGGGAAATTAAAAAATACTTTGAGATGAATGAACATGAATATACAACATGTAAAAACTTGTGGATCATGTAATTGCAGGGAAATGTGCAGCCTTAATGCTTATAGTTTTAAAAAAGAAAGATTTTAAATCCGTAATCTATCTTTTTACCTTAAGGCGATGGAAAAAGAAGGGTAAACTTAAGTAAATAAATAGTGTTTTCGGTATATGCACTGAGTTGTGTAAACATCACCATTTTTAGAATTAGAATATTTTCATTGTGCCAAAAAGAAGGGCCATACCCATCCACAGTCATTTTCAATTCTTGCCTTCCCCAGGCCCTGGCAACCACTCCTCTACTTGTCTTTACAGTCTTGCCTATTTTGAAGATTTCTCCTCAACAGAATCATATTACATGTGTCATTTGGGGTCTGACTTCTTTCACTTAGCATAATATTTACAAGATTCATCCATATTGTCTTATATATTTACATTAAAAAATTTTTATGGCAAAATATATTCCAGTATATGGATACATCATATTTTTTTAACCCATTTATTAGTTGATAGATAGTTGAAATGTTTTCACATTTTGGTTGCCATGAATGATGCTGTTATAAAATTCACATGGAATTTTCATGAGGACATCAGAATCACTAGTGGGTATGAATGGTACCTTGTGGTTTTCATTTGCATTTATTGAATGGCTTATGAGATTGACTGTCTTTTCATGTGCATATTGGTTAATTATATAATCTTTGGGAAATTTTCTATTCAAATCATTTGCCCATTTTAGAAAATAACAGCTATATTTAATTCACCTATCATACATGTCTTGGTCAGATACAGCTGCTATAACAAAATACCACAGATAGGTTGCTGGAGTCACACTCCAGGCGGCCCAGAGGTCCTTGAAGGATGGACAGTGTCGGCGAGAGAGTGATGAGAGAGCCCCGTGATTCTTTCTGATCATCAGGCAGGCGTCTCTGCACTGACTGAATCTCAGCTTTATGGTTAAGTGTATGGGGAACAGCACAGAAGTGCCATTTGCCTTAGACAATGATTTCTGTTGATAAATTTCTTTGATATGTAAAAATTTCCTAGAACATAGATTTGTAGATGACAAATAGTAATGTTGATGATTTAGATGTTTAACATATGGGGAAGGAAGTTATCTTTAGCATTCAAATACAAGACAATGGTTTTAGCATAGGAAAGGCAAAAGTTAATTCTTTGTGAGCAGGAGTCAATAGCCTGTTTGCTTAAGGGGACATATAAGAAAAACAAGATCTGGGGTGCCTGGGTGGCTCAGTTGGTTAAGCTTCAGACTTTGGCTCAGGTCATGATCTCACAGTTCATGGGTTTGTGCCCCCCATTGGGCTCTGTGCTGATAGCTAGCTTGGAGCCTGAAGACTACTTCAGATTCTGTGTCTCCTTCTCTCTCTGACCCTCCCCTGCTCATGCTGTCTCTCTCTCGCTCAGAAATAAAAACATTAAAAAAAAAAAAAAAGAAAAAGGAAAACAGGATCCTCGGGAAACACAATGTCTGCTCCCATAATTAGAAAAGAAGAAGTTCCTACAATAAGTTCTCTCACAAGCTACAATCAGCATATCAGGGCCAGAATAAGTCACTCCTGATACCATTCAACAAGGTGCTTTGGGGTCGGTACTCAAACAGAAACAATTAAGTGGGGGTAGATATCAGTCATCATCTGACGGCAGGAAACCTTGCAAACCTGTCTTAACCTTACAAGGGGTATTCTCAACTAGTGAGTTAAGAATGGCTCCCAACAAGAACTGGACAGCAACATGCAGAAGAAGGAAACTAGATCATTTTCTCACACCATGCACAAAAATAAACTCAAAATGGATAAAGGACCTGAACGTGAGACAGGGAACTATCAACACCCTAGAGGAGAATGCAGGAAACAACCTCCTTGACCTCCACCGCAGCAACTTCTTACTTGACACATCCCCAAAAGCAAGGGAATCAAGAGCAAAAATAAATGTTTGGGACCTCATCAAGATTAAAAGCTTCTGCACAGCCAAGGAAACAACCCAGAAAATTAATAGGCAACCAACGGAATAGGAAAAAATAGTTGCAAATGACATATCAGATATAAGGTTAATATCCAGAATCTATAAGGAACTCACCAAACTACACGCCCGAAAAACAAACAACCCAGTGAAGAAATGGGCAGAATATATGAACAGACACTCCTCCAAAGAGGACATCCAGATGGCCAACAGACACATGAAACGATGCTCAGCATCCCTCCTCATCAGGGAAATACAAATCAAAACCACACTGAGATACCACCTCACGCCAGTCAGAGTGGCTAAAATGAGCAAATCAGAGAACTCTAGATGCTGGCGAGAATGTGGAGAAACGGGCACCCTCCTACACTGTTGGTGGGAATGTAAACTGGCACAGCTCCTCTGGAAAACAGTGTGGAGGTTCCTAAGGAAACTAACAATAGAACTCCCCTATGACCCAGCAATAGCACTGCTAGGAATTTACCCAAGGGATACAGAAATGCTGAGGCATAGGGGCACATGTACCCCAATGTTCATAGCAGCACTCTCCACAATAGCTAAAACATGGAAAGAGCCTGAGTGTCCATCAACAGATGAATGGATCAAGAAGATGTGGTTTATCTATACCATGGAATACTACACAGCAATGAGAAAAAATGAAATCTGGCCATGTGTAGCAACATGGATGGACCTTGAGGGTGTTATGCTGAGCGAAATAAGTCAGGCAGAGAAGGACAAATATCATATGTGTGCACGTATAGAAGGATTAGGAGGAACTTGACGGAAGAACAAGGGGGAGAAGAAGGGTGGAAATGGTGGGGGAAAGGGAGAGAGGCAAACCATGAGAGACTCTTGAATGCTGACAAAAACTGAGGACTGATGGATGTGGGGGAAGAGATGGGCATGGAGGAGGACACTTGTGGGGATGAGCGCTGGGTGTTATGTGGAAACTAATTTGACAATACACTATTTGAAGGAAAAAAAAATGGCTCCCAACACTGGGTGCCTTAAACAGCAGAAATTTATTTCTCAGAGTTCTGAAGGCTCTAAGTCCAAGATCAAATTGCTGGTAAGGTAGGTTTCATTTTGAGCCTCTTTCTTGTAGACAACCACCAGCTAGCTGTGTACTCACCTGAACTCTTCTTTGTTCATGAAAGATGGGAAAGAGAGAGAGTGATGATCCCTAGGGTTTCTTATGAGGACACCAAGCCCATCAAATCAGGGCTCTACTCTTTGAGAGAGAGAGGGCGAGAGGGAGCATCCCAAGCAGGCTCTGTGCCATCAGTATAGAGCCAGATGTGAGGCTTGAACTCATGAACCATGAGATTATGACCTGAACTGAAAATAAGAGTCAGCTGCTTAACTGACTGAGCCACCAAGCGTCCCTAAAAACACTTTAAAAGGGTGTATTTTATTATGAAATGAAAGTTATTTCTCAACAAAGGTGTTGTGAAAAAACAAAACTAAATAAAATATACAAAATTTTCCATTTCTATAAGCTAAAAAGGAGGCAGCGGTGTGTTTGTGTGTGTGTACACACAGATATATATCTATATCTATATCTAATATATATATATGTATATGTATATATATGTATGTATGTATATAGTAAATGTGAAAAAAGAACAAGGGCATACTTACCAGGATATCAGGAAAATGGTTCTTTTCAAGGAGAGAGGAGAATGTAATTGGGGAAGGGAATAGATGAAGCCTCCAGAGCACCTTTTTCAAAATACTTGCTTGTCTAACACATCTGGGTGGTTATTCAGGGTTCAGTGCTGCAGTTCTAATGAGGGATAATTTAGGATGTCAGAGCACTAGGATCGCATTACCACTGAGACAATTATGGCATGTCTGTCTGTTGAGTTTTTCATTATATAAATCTTTTATTTATTTTGATAAATCAGATCTTGCAGAGGGCATTCTGTTGGCTCTCCTCTTCCCTACCTCCACCTATGCTCCACCACACTACCTTACTCTGTGCCTGTCAGAGTTTTCTTTATGGAGTGCCTCCCCCAGCCTCCCTGGCACACTGGTTCCCAGTGGGGTTTGACCAGTTGAAGTTATCCACAAGAGATCAGAGTGTAGGAGGAAGGAGGACTTGGGATAATTAATCCTTTTGTTCCTTCTCCACAGCCTCACATCTTTACAGAAATTCTGTTCTGTCTACAGCCTCTGACAGGCAGCTCTTTTAAGGTCCCAGCACTAAACAAAATCCTAGTGATGCAATTTCTGTACTGCACCTACAAGCAATATTGTGTTACTGCTCTTGTTAGTCAGTGGGGGGCTCAATATCGCCTGTTGCTTCATTCTGCTAACACATCTTTGTTTAAGAGTCTTAAAAAAGAATCTCAGATGAATGTGTGATCTGGCCTCAGCTTGGTCCTTAATTGCTATGAGGTTATTTAAAATTTCCAACCTTCCATTCTAATCTTTATCAAATTTTATAGCTCCATCTACACAATCAGGGCAGAAGATTGAGAAATTATCCATGTACCCATGTAGCAAAATCACACATTATAAATAATTCACATCCCCCAAGTGCAGTGTTATTATTCTTATTCTTTTATATCCACATTAACAACATAGCTGTGTACATTTTAGCATTCACTATATAACTTCACTCTATATGGCTCTTCAGTTTTGAAAAAGTTTTATGCTTATATGATAGCCATTATTTAGTAGGGGTGTATGTATATTTAGATAAATATTTTGGTAAGTTTTTCACCATCGGTAATTTTGAAAAATATATTATAACATCTCTTTTTGTACTTTTTCCATGCAAGAAAAGACAGAAGAAAGGCTAAATCTTTAAATCATAAGCATTGGCTCTTCTCACAATCTGCTCTGTGCCTAACTACGTTTCTTACAGCTCTCCTGCATGATATCTGAAACATGACCAGTGTCTCCAATGTTCTGTGATGGTTCTTGGTTCTGAAAGAGCTTCTGAACAGTGCTAATAATAGTTTAAATAAACTACTAGTCAGTCATAGATTTAATAACTTTTATTATTTCCTCTTGAATGTTATGTTTGGGACAATAGGTTTACATTTGCAGTACAAAATTACAATGTACTATAAGCAGTTAAACTGGTAAGTCAGGAAATTGTGTGTAGTACTCAGATATAAGAACCGAACAAATGGTCAACAGAAAAATGATATGTTTTGAAAATCAAAATTTTCATTTTCTATTGAGATTGCACTAATCACCCATTTGCCTCAGTTTTTCATAGAAAATAAAATGCACATTATAAATACACGTATTATAGCAAAATCTCTTGGACTCACAGGAAAATGTTAGCAAATCCCCATGGACTCAAGGATCACAATAGGAGGAATAGGCACAGAGGGAAAGATATGAACACAACTTACCAGACTCATGAATTTTGTAATGTTATTTCAATACTGCATTATTCTACTATATACAGTATATAATACTCATACTACCTTATTTCAGTGTCATTATAACCAAGTGAAGTAATATCAAACAGTGTAGACTTTGTTTTCAATGAATGTAATCAAATCCCGAGATTCTTTGAAGGAAGGGTCAGTTAAAGGGAATTCAGACCTTATTATTAAATGGATAGGAGAGTTACTTTTTCTGGAATTTAGTTGGCTCATTCTTGATATCCAAACATATAAAAGGTAAAGACTGTTTTTCTGACATTTCTGGAAACCCATTTACTTTTGGTAAACAATCCAGTTAACTTATCTTTGGGATGTTAGGAAAGAGTTAACTAAGAAGCTAGATAATTGTGTTTTTAAATACCACATATTCTAATACCTTAAACACTCCATTTAGCTATAGCCATAGAGATCCTGAAGATGTAACTGGAGTATGGAACTGTCATATTAAATAAATAAATTGGGGGTTTTTTTGGTTATTATTTCTAAATCTGTATCAGAATTTATGTGCTGAAGCTTAGTTCAGAAGTCCTACAATTTTGTTCTGTGCAATGGGGTGGATAATTGAGGCAAATGGGTGATTAGTGCAGTCTCAAAGAACATGTTTTTACTATCTTTCAAAGTGTGGCAGATTAATCTGAAAAATTTGAGTTTAGTTAATTATATCTCCATTTCATATGTTTCAGAAGAGACTTTGTGCTTATTTGTAAGTCATTTGATAGTCATCAAAACTTGTTTTTTAAATTATAAAACGTGTTTCTCTTAATATCTGATAATTAAATCTACATCTTAAATATTTATTACACTCCTAAGAAATGTGGTATCAGAATGTTAACTATATTTAAAAATTGTAAGTGACTTAATAGTGTAATATGGTCTTCTGTTACCATAAGCTCTGCCATTGACTTGTCTTTTCATCTGTTATGCTATTTCTTCTAATGATACATGATAATGATACACCCTAAAATACACTTATGAAAGAATTTTAGCAACTTTTCTGACATAGTTAATGAACGGCATACTAGATATACTAGAAAACTGTAGGAGATGCGTTATCAATTGTTTATTGATAAAGACTTGGACTTCACTATGTATGGATGTAATTTTATTTTATTTTATTTTATTTTATTTTATTTTATTTTATTTTATTATTTTATTTTAAATGTTTTATTTATTTCTAGGAGAGAGAGAGACAGCGTGAGCAGGGGAGGGTCAGAGAGAGAGGGAGTCACAGACTGAAACAGGCTCCAGGCTCCGAGCTGGCAGTCAGCACAGAGCCTGAGGCGGGGCTGGAACCCACGAACCGCGAGATCATGACCCAAGCGAAAGTTGGACGCTTAACCGACTAAGCCACTGAGGCGCCCCGGATGTAATTTTAGAATCTGTTGCAAAACTTTCTGGAACTAGGTGATCCAGATGATTTTTAGGTTTTATGAAGGTGGGATTTTAATCTCACCTCTTGCTATTGTCTCCATTAATCTTAACAGTATGTGTCATAGAAGTGTTTAAAAATAGTTTTTGGATGAACACATATTTTTCACACTTGCTATATCTTTTTTATTAATTTGTTTCTGATTTATACAGATAAAACTAAAAATTCAAAATGCCACAATAGTATGTCATTTTATTTTTGTTTATTCCATATCTCTCAGAGAACCTGGAAGAAAAGTCAGGTAGTGACAGTGTCTATCACTTGACAAATTTGCCTCCAAAAATTTGGTAAAACATACAAACTACCACATAAAATGTTGAATCTTTGTAAATATTATATTTGGAGAAGTCACTTTCATGGAAACCTCTTAAAGTTTATTTATTCTCTTTTGACCCAATCTATTATACAGAGGAAAATGCAAGTTCTAGTCACAACCTTTGTGTACTACATTTAATACAAAACAACCTTGATTAATGCAGCTTGGCTCAACCCTTTCAGTTTTGTAGAACCGAATTAGCTAGCTCCTATCACATACATCTATTAATCGCTTATTTTGTGGATGGAGCCAAGTACCTATCTTACTATTCCTCCATTGGCTATTTCCAACAGCATCATGTTCTGTCTTCACTTAAAAATTTTTACCCAGGAAAAAAAAAATATTCATGGTTCCTTAAGTAACATACACATTTTTCCTTGGAAAAATAAGGAAATACATGATTTTTTATTTTTTAGTTTTTAATGTCTATTTATTTTTGAGAGAGAGAGAGAGAGAGAAACCAAGCAAGCATGAACAGGCAAGGGGCACAGAAATCGGGAGACAGAATCCGAAGCAGGCACAGAGCCCGATGACAGGGCTCGAACCCACAAACTGAGTTCATGACCTGAGCCGAAGTCAGATGCTTAACCGAATGAGCCGCCCAGGTGCCCCAGGAAATACATGATTTTAAAGGTCAAGCCGGGGCGCCTGGGTGGCTCAGTCGGTTAAGCTTCCGACTTCGGCTCAGGTCACGATCTCATGATTAGTGGGTTCGAGCTCCGCCTCGGACTCTGTACTGAGAGCTAGTTCAGAACCTGGATCCTGCTTCAGATTCTGTGTCACCCTCTCTCTCTGACCCTCCCCTGCTCACACTGCTTCTCTCTCTCTCTCAGAAATAAATAAAACATTAAAAAAATTTTTTTAAATAAAAGAAATTAAAGATCAAGCCAAAATAAAAACATTAAAAAGTCCAACTCTTCAACTTGGATATTATTATTAGGTCTCATTGGATTATTCATAGAATGAGTGAAAGGAGTGTTTGATGTAGCATTTTAGGAATTGCTAGGCCAGGGGCGCCTGAGTGGCTCAGTCAGTTATGTGTCGGACTTCTGGCTCAGGTCATGATTTTACGGTCCGTGGGTTCAAGCCTGGCATCAGGCTCTGTGTTGACAGCTAGCTCAGAGCCTGGAGCCTGCTTCAGATTCTGTGTCTCCCCCTCTCTCTGACCCTCCCCTGCTCACACTCCCCTGTCTTTCTTTCTCTCTCTTTCTGTCTCTCTCAGAAAGAAATAAAATGTTAAAAAAAATTTAAATAAAGGAATTGCTAGGTCAGAGAATAATGATTCTTGTTTGCCAGTTATTGTCTGTGGCTTGCTAGATTCTGTAATAAAATTTTCTCTGCAGAAAGACAAAAGGGAATAAGGAAGATAGTGATAATTTAATAAGCTAGATTTATTATAAATATATATAAATAAATATTTTAAATTATTTCCCTTTCTAGATTTTAACATTAATTTTTCTTGTATGGAAATATTCTATTGTATATGTTTTTGTATTCATTTGGCAAAACAGTTTTAAGCCAATTTTGTATCTTCTACTGATAAATATATGGTAGTATGTGCAAAGTTTTACTTATCTTGGAAATCCAAAATCTCAAGGCCATTACTATTATTGGTGAACCTATTTTAAGCTATTTTTTATAACATTTGATTCTCTTGTTTCATATATCCTATACTAGTTATTCCTTATTTCAATAGATTTAGAAGATCTGCCACACAAATTAATGCAAAATTAACTTCCAAAATTTATCTGCACATATTCTTTTTTTACCAGTTAATTTATTTATTCGTTGCCAGGTTACTTTATAGGTTTGGATCCCTGTGGTATGAACTGATAGGATATAAATACAAGAGAGAGCACTTTGTTTCCTAAAATCTAGTTGAATATAAGAAAACTTTCACTAATTTTGCCACATCTTGGGCAGAGTCTGAGAATTCTTGAATAAACTATCCCTGACAGAGAATCTAAATGGAGAAAGTTAGAGTTTGGGGATTAATGCCTCACAATTCTCCATTATCTTCATTATCCAATATTCTTTGTGATTCCCTAAGCATTGTTCATGGAAAATGAAGTATATAAGGTTTGTTCACTGATTTATTAATCCATAATTACTTATTAAAGATACATCATATATAAATACAGCCTAGGCAATGAGAATACAAAGGAACCAGGCAAAAAAGATTCCTGTATTTATGGCAAATATTAACATCATTATAGTCCCAAAGATTTGCAATTCAAGATTTTATTTTAAAGTAGATACTTATAAAAGTCTTGTCAAAGTCAAGAGGCTGTGTTAGTGCCTGAAAAATCATTAGTGAACAAAACATACTGTTCCTTGCCTCTTGGAGTTTAGATTCTAGGAGGGAAGGGAGAGAAAACACCCAAATGACTGGGATGAGGAAAACTGGTGTGAAGAAAATAAGCAGGATAGAGAGTAAGTGTGGGGATCTGGAAAAATCTCTATTAACATTTGAACAGAAACTAGTGAAATCCAGTGAAAAGGCCCAAAAAGAACATTTCATGAAAGATACATGAGAGATTTTAATAGCACACTCTTATAAAAGGTATTCCTAAAGAATTCATTTAGGCAGAATGAAAGTGATCACAACTGGTAATTTTGACTTGCAAAGAGGATTAAAAAGTTCATCTGGGAACATATATGAAGATGTAATAATAAGAATGCCCTTTGGAATTTTAAAAATATCAAGAAAGAAGTAAAAAAAAAATCCTTCCAAATATTACCATTTAAATCATGAAGAGGTTATTGGCGTTTAAGGCTTTTGAAAGTCCTTATATTACAGGGGAGGTTGATATATTGATGGATTTGAACATTTGATATATTAATTATACATATTCATTATTTCTAGGATAACAAACTTACAAAATGGAGTTTATAGCTTTCTAAATATAATAGCAGAAAAAGAATGAGAGAAATAAAATGTTCAATCCAATAAAGTGAAGAAATGAGAGAAAAAGGAAAACACAAAAACTGAGATGAAAAAAAGGCACAAAATAAGAGCAAAAATAAGCTACGAGTTAAGACAATACATGTAATTGGAGTCAATGTTCCAATAAAATACAAAAATGTTTGCACTTTATAGCCAAATCCGGCTATATGCTTTTATACAAGGCAATTTTAAAATCAGAAAAATATACAAATGATAAAAGTAAAAATTAAAAATAGGAAAAAGAATAACCAAGGAAAATCTGTGTAATCATATCAATATCAAAGTACTCTCTAATATATAAAGCTTTATTGAAAATAAAGTGTCACTGCATGATGATAAAAAATTCAGTTCTTCCAGATTACATGAAAATTATTATACTTGTGTATTTACAAAATAATTTCAAATGTAAATAATATAAACATTTGAAAAACCACAAAAAGAAATAGAAAATATACACCTACATTTGGGTATTTTACTTTTCTCAGTAATTGATAGATTAAACTAGCCAAACATCAGTCAGAATATTGGAGAATTAACACAGTCAGTAAACTAGGTCTAATGAGCATATGAAAGGCATTACACCCAACAGTAGACATTCAACAATTTACTTCAAACATACATGGACATTTCTGAAAATTGACTTCATTTTTTGCTTTAAAGCCTGCCTCTACCAATTTTAAAAGGTGTGACCTATAGACCACATTGTTTGACAGTAATTCTGATAAGTTAGAAATCTAGTAATGAACAAGATAAGGTGGAAACTTCCACGACTTTAGAAATTTGAAAACATTGTTCTGAATAATGGGAAGATCAAATAAAAAATCAAAATGGATATTACAAAATAGAGCTAATTTAAAAACAAAACTTACATATCACAACTTATGTAAATGAAGTATAATTCAATTGGTGATATATAGTCTTAAATTTTTACATTATAAAAAAAGAGAAAGGCTAAAATTAATGAGTTAAGTAGCCAACCTCAAAGTTAAAAAACATTACCTGTAGAATAAAGCCATAGAAAGTAGAGATAGATTTTAACAATGAGACATTCATTGTCTCTGAAGCCAGTCTGTCTACATAATGAATCTCTGCTTTCCCTCTTGATAGTTTTTTGACCTTGAGAAAGTAACATAAGCTCTTCGATTTCCTCATCTATAATGTATGGGTGATAGTAATAGCACCTGCTTGCAGAGTTGTGAGAATTGAATGAATAAAAATATATAAAAGATACAGGGCACCAGGACTTTGCTTAGAACTTTGTGGTTAGCCTTTATTATTATAATGGCAGAAATGAATTAGGAAAAGATAAAACACATCTAAACAAAGTCAAAACTTCTTTTAAAAAAATAATAAAATCAGTCCACCCCTTCCACTACTGATTAGGAGAACAGAGAGAAGAGCAAATTGACAATGTTTATAAAGAACAAATAGAACATGAGGAAGGAGTGACCATATACAACTATTCTGACAGCTTTACTATGAAGGGTGTCATACCAAATGGGGTAGTATCTGGAGGAGGCATGTTGGAGCCAAGTGGAATTTTAAAACTGTCCTTATTTTTTTAGGGTGGGCTAAGTAAAGGCAAATTTGTATGCAGGTGGCAGAGATCCAGCTGAACAAGAAGATACTGAATCCCCTGAGACGTCAAGGAAAGCAGTGGTTCACAGGAGAGTGGACCGAGCCCAGGAGAAATAAATTATTTATGACTGATCCTAAAAAAGTGTATTCTGTGAGACTCTTTCTTTTTTAAAGGAAACACTGCTTTTGTCAGAGAAATGAAGTGTTAATTTGGGAGCTAGTGATTATTGGGAGCCAAATCTCCAGGAGGTGCCCTGCTGGGAGGAACACAATGATTAACAAGGCAGGAATGGCTGTATTTGTTTCATTACTTATTTAGACTTTTGAGAGAAGAGAAATGGAAACTTGAGTCAAGAATTAGAGTAGAAACGCTAATGTTAATGAAACCATAATCCTTGAATCCACGTACCCCAAGACCTTTATATTTGCCCTTCTGCCTGAAATACCCACATAACCTACCAATATTCTCCTGGCTTATTCGCCCCTTCTTGTAGGTCTCTTCTCAGATGTTACCTCCTCAGCAAAAGCCACTCCTAACCACACTATCTGAAGAGCACCCTCTTTATGCCCTATCCTGTGACCCTATCTCCTTTTCTGTCCAGCAGTGCTTACTACTTCCTAACATTGCATAATTCTCCCATTTTTATTTTTTATTTCCACATCTCCCCCTGGAATGCAAAACTGCTTGAAGTAGGGGCTTCATTTTGTTCACTATTGTATACTCATGTCATAAAAGAGTAACTTACATTCATGGGGTCCTCAAGAAATATGAAGGAAGGAGATGAGTAATTACAGTTGCTTTTGCCAATACTCTACACATTGGTGGTCTTTCTTACTTTTCACTCACCATCAGCACTGAATCCTAATCCTGTCCATTCTACCTCTAAAATATATTTTGATTTTAATTGATTATCTCCATTAACCTACTCTAGTAAGCTTTCTTCTGCTGTCTAGAGCTTAATAATAGCCCCCTATATTCTCTTGTTTCTGTTCCATTTCTCTGATTCTCCTTGATCTCTTCAAATATATTTACTTACTAGGATCTGAGTCCTTTTTAAGACAGAAATTGAGTATCATTTCTTTCTATGACCAGTGAATTCCTTCCCCTTAAAAGAAACCCAGTTTTACATAGAAAATCTGAATTTCTTAGCAAATTCTTCCAGAACTTATTGTCTGCTGTGGATTCTTCCAACCTCTACTATATAATTTTCAAACAGTTTTAACCTTCCTCTTGCCTCATTCTAGCCACCTTGGTCTTCTGATACCCAAACTGTAACTCACCTTAGAACCCTTGGTTTTGATGCATACTTAGAACACTCCTATCTCACACTTTTAGTGGAAGACTCTTTCTTACAATTCATGTTCTATTTTAAAATGTCACTTATTCAGAGATCTTTATTCCTCACTATCCCTCCCTCTATGTCTATACTTATTCTCCCTCACAGCTCCCTTTTGCCTTCCATTATAGTATTTATGTTGAAATGTAGTTACCATGGTCTTCATTATTTAAAGGTAGTTTTGTTTTTCTCCCTCTGTAAAATACAAACCCTATTGGAGGATGAACACAGTGGTCACCCATCACTGTATTTATAGCATTGGAATCATAATGAACATGTAATTGTCAAGAACTGTGAAGGGTAGGAGGTTCTTCCCTGCTTGAAAGCTTACAAACTAGTCTGCCTCCATGTCCTAGATGTTAGCAGAAGACATGAGGTTTCTGGGTCAGAGACAAGGGACTTCATTACACACAGTACACCACACTGCATGTGCTTCCAACTTTCAAGTCCTAACTACCTCCCCTCAAATACCATAAGAGGGATCTCAGGCAGCCTACCAATTATGCACATATAGTATGTTTGTGTTAAAACTGAGAAACTCTGATCTTAGGAAAACACAGTCCTCTAAAGAACGGCAGGCAAATCTGCCCAGCCTTTATTCCAGAGGGAAACATTTGCTTTATTATTATGGACAGCAAGTAAATCTACTCTCTTTTCCTCAGTAAGAAACTATCTCTATATACCAATATTGTTTGCTTTGTAAACATCCTTGAAAAGATAATCTAGAACAAAAGGTGGCAATGCCTTCAGTCAGAGATATGCAGAAATATGAGACTTATGGGTAATTGTTTTACAACAATAATAGGAGTTATAAACTCCTATTTGACTTGAATTTGATTTGACTTGAAACTTGACTTAAAGTCAATCTGGTTGTGTAACTTTTTGGGGTAGAGAGTGTCAATAAATTTTAGATGAGCATTGAAGGGTGAGCCAGGTTAAGTTCAGCCATGTTGGAAGGATTTCATGGATGGTATCCTTGGAAAAAGTTTCCAAGATAATGTATCATAGGACAATAGGATGGTACCAGTGGACAATTTAGGTGTGCATGTCTAATGGAAATTGTTCTGCTTGTGATCAATTTCTCAGACTCCTTCCCCCACCACCCACCCATATGTTACTGTTCCTCGATGTACTTTTCTGTCCATGCAACTTTTTACCAAGCTGGTCATTTTATTATGTAATTCCTAACTACATAGAAGTCTCAGTAACTGGTTTCTCATATTTCAGTCTTTGTCAATGATTTTAATATTGCTGTATTTATTTTGCTCATTATTTCTACCACAATTGCCTCTTCAGAAACTAGATACTAATGAGATTTGGTTTTCCTTCTACTTGGATTCTGTTTATACCTGTCCAGTTGCCAAGAAATCTGCCTTCCTTTGAAACCCTGGAAAAATAGATTTTGTGTGGCATAGAGGCCTGTAAAAGAACAGGAATGGTATTCAATCTCAGCACAACCTTTTAGTGTCTATACTACCTTTAGCGTCATTCAACCAAAAGCTCTCCTTGTCCAGTGATGTATGGAATTTTGTATTTGAGCCATTGCACTTGGTGACATACACTTTTCTTTCAGCTGCTAAGAAGCATTTCTTGTGTGTCCCCTCTTTGACAGCAGCTTTGTCAGGCACAGAGGCTCAACCATAAATAAGATACTGTTCTTATTTAAGCAGATCTCACAATTAGATGCAGACTTTTAAAATTAAGTATAAGAGGATAAATGTATCTCAGAATTGGGGGCTTATATGTAGATGTTCAGTGAGGACAAATAGAATAGTGGCAGTGAATGGGGACAGGAGTGGTAAAGAGAATGCACTTTAACATTTTATTTGAATATTGGATGATAGAAAGGAGCTCACCAGGCCAAGTTAGGGTGGTCCGAGTCAGCAAGTGGAGAAGAAACATTACAGGCAAAAGACATAATGGTATTTAAGAAGTCACTTAGGATCATGGATTCCTGAGTTAGGCCATTAACGAGCTCTCTGACCTTCTTATCTCAATTTCCTTGCCTGGACTATGAGGTGATGAGATAGGTGATCTCTCAAATCCAATTGCAGCTGTGGCTTATCAAGCCTAGATGTTATTGTTTTGTGTTCTGAAAATGGCCATGGCTTTATGAATTTATTATTATGACAGGGGAACTATTGATAGGACTCTGGTTTACTGAGAAGATTTCTTCTTTAGCATATAGGTCGTGATCAGTAGGAGTAAATCTCTGACTAGAAATACATTATGATTTTACCTCGTAGAAAAATTTAATACACGTTATTTTAATTTCCATTATCTCTTTGAGATAATGCACATGAAATAAGTACATCATTAAAAAGGAAGATTTGAGTTGTGGGTGAGTTGAGAGTGTCAGAGACAAACTGCTCAGTCAACATTTGTTCAGAACCTTTTTCTTACTGTGAATGTGCAATAAGAAAAATGTATTTGCTCTCTGCCTATTAGTATGTATACAGAATAGTTCAGAGTAATTATTGAAATTGCTGATACCTCAAGAGCCTGTGAATTGCTCAGAATGGTAAGAGATGATAATTTCTTTAGTCAGCTTATAACATTTTGATATTTTTTTTCACCAAAATCCATTGCCATTTTATTATCAACATAATGTAGTAATCATTAAGGAAATTGTAATGCAAAGCACATAGTGAATCTGTTGGGTTACATGCATTAGCAGGGACAATATTAAAGACAAAATGATGTGCTTTTTAGTTCGTATTTTGTCCTATGTATTTATTTCTCTCTTTATGTCTTTTTATTTCAGAAAACTCTCACGCAAGCAAAGAAAAGTTTACATCTTTTCTACCTTTACTCTAAAGAAAAGTTTGAGGTTTCTGAAAAATAACTTTAGTAAACTTTTCTGACCTTTCGTCTTTTCTAAGCTTGGATTCCTAGTTTCCTCACTCAAAACTAGGTGATTAAAATCAACAAATGGCCTGAACATTATGATAGGATCATCACAACCCTGAGATACTGGCTTCACTGATAAAAATTAGTTAGAATTTCAGATAAGGTGAAGAGAATTCTAACCATACAGTTTTCCCATAGATATTTATTGTTGTCCAGTTATCAGAACCAGGAAAGTTAGTTGAACATGAAAATTAATGTTGGGGATTAAGTCCCTTTCCCCAGCCTTACCTTTTTTCTCCCCAACTCAGCTGCAGGGAGAATGAATGCTGCCATGGAATTGTCAAATCAAAGAACACTGGACTTGCACTTTTTCGTCATGAAAGCAGTGAAAGTCAAAATTTAAGAGATGGTTTCTCGGGGAGAAAAATCTCATTTACTTCTAGTTTTTCCAGTCTCCTATCTGTATACCCTCTGATAAAATCAAACATAGTAAGTACCACAATAAAATCAAATATAGTAAGAATCTAGGCCAAAACCAATACAAACAACATACTATCTTTTTCTTGCCTCACTCACTAGGTAAGATGTGACATTGAAGAAAGTGAGGGAGGTGGCAAGTTGGTTTTTGAGGACAAGTAATCCTTGTCAGGAGTCTACCTGGTAAGTGTAAACAAAAGCAAGAGGAGAGCCCCCTCCGCACCCCCACCCCCCGCACCCGGGGAGAGCAAGAGGCAGGGAGAGAGGATAGTGAAGCTGGGTCACACAGCATCATGCAGGCTCTCTGAGTTTTTCATTTATCTCTGTGTTTCGTGTTCCGACTCTGAATTCACCATATACTTTTTACATTAGTAGACTTTGTATCCACCCGTCCTTTTTTTCTCTAAATGAGGAATTCTTTCAGGCCTTCTAAAACAATACTCAAGAGTCCATATCATCATAGGTCTTCACAGGGATGATGGCTGTTCAAACTGGCTGTTCATAATTAATCCAAATCTAAGTCTCCTTTTCTGGTCTTTTATGGAGATGGGAAAAGAATGTTCTTAACTTTACCTCACATGAGAGATCACATTCTCAAACTTTTGGTCTGCTACAATTTACTTTCTATTTATTTCCTAGAAATTACTCTTCCTGCTTTGTTTCAGAGTGTAAAGAATGTAGCAAGAAGTGAGTGTTATATACGAATAGCCTCCCAATCTGAAGTCTGTTATCCTGAATATAACTTAAGCTTTGTTGAAAAAAATGATTTTTTAAAATATTATCCCTTTCCTTGTTTTTTTTTTTTTTTAAGTTTATATATTTAGTTTGAGAGAGAAAGAGAGCAAGGGAGGATGACAGAGAAAAAGAGAATCCCAAGGAGGCTCCATGCTCAGAATGGAGCCCATCATGGGGCTCGATCTCATGAACCATGAATCATGACCCGAGCCAAAATGAAGAGTTAGATGTTTGACCAACTGAGCCACCCAGGTGCTCCCAAAATTGATTTCTTAAATATTATTTTCTATATAAGAGTAATTTGTGGGGTGCCTGGGTGGCTTAGTTGGTTAAGCGTCCGACTTTCGCTTAGGTCATGATCTCGCGGTTCGTGGGTTTGAGCCCCGCGTCGGGCTCTGTGCTGACTGCCAGCTCAGAGCCTGGAGCCTATTTCAGAGTGTGTATTTCCCCCTCTCTCTGACCCTGTCTTGCTCGCACTGCCTCTCTCTCTCTCTCCTAGAAATTAAAAATTAAAAAAAATATTAAAAAAAGAGTAATTTGTATAGCACAAAGCATTCAGTAGGAGGTTCCAATGATAGTAGAGTTGGTGAATACTTTTTTATGTTACATGTACATATAACCTATTCTTTAAAACCTTTGGGTTTGGGTTTACAAATTTGGTAACTGCTTTTATTTCAAAATCTATCCTTTCGTAACTATTCTATTGTTGGTAGTGTAATAATTTCATTTACCAGTGTATTTTAAATTACAACCTCTCCATCTTTACTTGGAATAGAAATAAAAATATTCTAACCTGGGATATCAGATGTTTCATAAAGACATTCAAAGATGTAAACTTTGAGATTTCTAAATTAAAAAGAAATGTGTGTTATTGGAGTACTGATATTCACACTTGCATGCATTATTTATCTGGTAAATAAGACTATATTAAAAATATAGCCTTTCAGACTTCCGTGTTGGCAAAATACTTTTCTAGTATTTGAACATTATTTCTTTCCTAACACATATTCTTATAGACATGATTTCCTTAGTTTACAGTAACAGGATAATATTACCTGGGTTTGCTCTTCATTAGAATGTTGCTTAGTAGACAAGGTACATGATAATCAGATTTTCTAAGTTAGAAAGTTAGTTAGAAGCCCCATTTATCCCATTTTCCATGAAAAACTTATGCATGCTTTTTCTCTACCCATTGACTGTCATTCTTTGCATGAAGGCATGAAAGAAGTCAAGGTTTTTATGTATCACCTTTTTTAGCTGTCATGCTTACTTCTTTTGCAACAAAGGAAATTTAGATGACTGTGCCTTACTAAAATTAGATGAACAAATAAGCATCTTTATAATCATGAGTTTCCTCATGAAAGTTTTCAGTAAAAACCAATACTTACAGTATTCAATGGAAAGCATCTATACGAAATATCACCGACCAGAATAACTCATTAACTACAAAAAATATATAATCAGAAGAAACAGCACACACTGCTTCTCAGTTGTTGCAGTGAATACTATCCATTTAATGTAATCTGTGATTAAAATCTTTAATCTGGTTACAGATTATTTATAAAATCTGGTTACATATTATTCAGCTGCTCAAAAACAAAATGGAGACTTGTCACCTCCAAGTTCCAACTGGTATGGTAGTTATGGACTTTCTATCCTGTGTATCTTTGTGGAGTGATTTTCTTATATGCATGATCAAAGAGTTCCTAGTCTAACAAGTCTGCAGCAGGAAGAGAAATGAGGTCATAGAGAAACATTCACAGGGCTGCCTGGGTGCCTCAGGCCATAAGGCATGGAACTTGAGCGCAGATCTCAGTCTTGCAGCTCTTGGGTTGGAGCCCCGCATCAGGCTCTGTGCTGACAGCTCAGACCCTAGAGCCTGCCTCTGATTCTGTGTCTTCCTCTCCGTCTCCCTCTCTCTCCCTCTGCCCCTTCCCATTCATGCTCTCTATCAAAAATAAATAAACATTAAAAAAATATTTTGAAAGAGCATTGTATTACATATTCTGTTCTGAAAAACTGTGTATTGAATTTTAAGTTAGTTTTCAATTCCCCAATACAAATTGAGACATATTAATTTGCCAATATTTTCTATAAGAAGAATCATACGCATCTCATTTTCTCAAAATCCCTATCCAGTTATTTAGGTATTTTGTCATTTGAAGTATTTTCTTTATTGGATTCTTCTTATATCCTTTTCTATCCCAAGATAATAAAGATACTCCCTTATTCATATTTCACCATAGTTTTTTAGGTTTTTACTTCTGATATTTAGATCTTAAATCTGTCTACAGTTTACTTTAATGTTTGGCATGTATTATTAACTTTATGTATTCTGCATGAGGTTACTGGCTTTTCCAGAGTCTTTTACTGATCTGTGGTTCAACCTCTATCATATACCTTTCATAATCTTTTCTTTCTTTCAACAAATATTTAGTAAGCACTGTTACAAGTCCTGGGCATACAGAAAGGGTCAAAGTCCCTTCCCTAACCCAACATTTTTTGTAATAATAGTATAGTAATAATCAACAATATTTTTCTAGCAGAAGGGTGAGACGCTAATCAAATTTAAAAAAAGCTGTGAGAATTAAACACTCAATAACAATATACAAGAAAGTGAGGGTATTTCTGAACTCTGTATTTCTAAAATACAGTTTATTCGTTGATTTGCCTCTTCTTATATCTATATTTATTGCTATTTTTATGCCAGGCAGAATGCATGGCATACAGGGTATCTACTCCCTCTTTGAACCTCTTTTCAATTTTTTTTTTGGTATTTACTGATATTTATTCTTCCATATGAATTTTAGTATGAGTTTCATGAAATATGAAAATAAGTATTTGGAATTTCATTTGAAATTTTATTGAATTTATAGTTTATTTTGAGGAACATTAATATATTTAAAATTTTCCTATCTATGAACTTGACATATCTTCCTGTTTATCTGGATCCTTTAAAATTTACATCTAATAATTTTGAAATCTATTACAAAAATATATCTTATACATTTGGTCAAGTTAATTAGTTGCTACTAAAGTTATTTTACATTTTCTAGTTACTATTGCTCATGTACCCAAACTATTTTATTTTTCAGATAGAATCTCCTATCTGGCACGTTTATGAACATTCTTACTAGTTCTGGTGATTTCTCAACTCAAATAGAATTTTGTACCTAAGTGAGCCATGTCCTATTGTATTGGTTGATAATTTAGGTATTAAGTTTAGCAGTAAACATGAGAGCAAGTTAACGATGTTTGTATTCTTTAATGCGTCTCAGATGTTCCTTTATGGCTATTCAAATTTCAAAGTGTTTCTTATGTCACTTTTGATAATTTGTGGTTTCAAGTTATTTGTATATTTCATCTAGATTGTTAGATTTATAGGCAGAAATATTATCTATTATCATTTTGATTGGTATCAGATATTAAGGAGTGCCCCTTTTCTTTGTCTGATCCTGGTAATTTATCTTTACTCCCATCTTAAGCTGATCAGTCAAACTAAGGGTTTATAAACATTATTGATCTTTTTAATATAACTACTCTGGTTTCATTGATTCTCTCCACTGATAGCCCATCTTCTATTCCATTGATTTCTGTTCTTATTTTTAATTCTTCCTTTTGGGTATTATTTCCTATTCTTTCTCTAGACATTTATGGTGAAGGCTTAGATTTCTGATTCCAGACTTTTCTTGTTTTTAATATAAACTTTAAAAGCTGTAAGTATCCCTTTAGAAATTCATCACCCTGTGCCACATAGTTACTGATATACTATGTTTTAATTTTAATGTAATTAAAATTATGAGCCAGATACATGTATTTTTATGTTTCTAAATACATAGATATTTTATTGTTAATATAATTATTAATATAATTCTGTCGTGGTCAGATAATATAATATATATAATTTAACATTATTTAAATTTATTGAGATTTGTATTATGACCCATCATATTTTGTCTTCATTGATAAAGTTCTGTGTTCCTTGGAAATGAATAAATGTTTATGTTTAGTGTAATTCTAGATGTGGTTGTGGGATTTAGTTGTAATATCTTGGTAAGTGTCTCATTCTTTGTTTTTTTCTTTTTTCCTGCCATCTTTTGGACAGAGTATTTCTTAGTATTCATTTTATTATCTCTATTTGTTTACTTTATCTTTCTGGGTTTGGTTTTGTTTCATTTATAGTGGGCTCTCTAAGGCAGTGCTATATATTAGAACATTCAGTGATAATGGAAATGTTTTAAAACTCAACTGTTCAGGATTGTGATTTAAGTTAATTAATTTCAATTAAATTTACATTCCTACATGTAGGTAGTGACTATTGTATAGAGTATGACTCCAGGATTTATATTATTTATCTTTTAACTCATTACAGTCTCCCATAAAGTATATACTTTATATATCACTTAAGTGACTTTTAAAATTGTATAAGTGCTTTTTTCCCATGTCCCATGTTTTTCTCTAGAAAAACAAAATCATCAGGAGATACACATATGTACATGTGTGTTTACATACATATGTACATTTATTATATTTAATATATGATGTAAAATACAATATATATTACATATTAATTTATATATTTTTTGAAAGAAATTGAGTGTGAGGAGAGGTAGAGCAGAGAGAGGGAGCGAAAGAGAGAATCTTAAGGAGCCTCCATGCCTAGCACTGAGCCTGACACAGGGCTCAGGGTTGATCTCATGACTTTGAGATCATTACCTGGGTCAAAATCAAGAGTCAGATGCTTAACCAACTGAGTCACCCAGGCACCCCTATTATATATTTTTTAATGTTAATATTCTTTTAATTGTACAATATAAATAGTTACACTTCTGAATTTTAAGATGAATGCTTTAGATATATTCCACAATAAAAACACTTTAAAATATGTATAATTTTTTATTTATTATTAATCTTAACAGTATGTTTGATTTTAAGATAAACACATATGTACATATATAGTAAATATGCCTATATAATGGATCTATACATACACATTGGATTATTGATGATATTTTGAATTCAATATTTATCAACTCTAAGTGCTAGAAAAAATTTGTTCCATATTAATCTGGTAATGCACTCTATATATATATGAGAGAGAGAGAGATTTATATATTATGAGGAATTGCCTGACATTATTATGGAATCTAAGAAGTCGCACGATCTGCCGTCTGCCAACTGGTGACCCAGGAAAGCCAATGATGTAATTCAGTCTTAGTCTGAAGGCAAGAAAAGATAAGAGGAGATGAAATGTTCCAGCTCAAGCAGAAAATCAGGAAGAAAAAAAAAAAAAGAGATGAATTCCTCTTTCCTTTTCCTTTTGTTCTATCCAGATTCTCAATGGATTACATGATGCCCCCCACCCTCACAGTGGGGAGAGCACTCTACTTTACCTAGTCCACTGATTCAAATGCTAATCCCATCCAGAAATAGCTTCACGGATACATCCAGAAATAATTTTTAATCTGGGCATCCTGTGGCCAGTCAAACTGGCACACAGAATTAACTATCACACCCATCTTTTGTGCTATGATTTTAATTCATTTTATTTCCGTGTATCTTTAAAAAGTCCACAGTGCATTGGTGTTCTTTTAAAACAATAAAATTATCCACTGTAGAAATTAACAGAAGAGAGGATATCTTTCATATTCACCCATAAATACTATTTGTGTTACTGAAAAATGTTTTTGATTAGTTTGGAATTCTTGTTTCAGATTTTGTTTTCTTTCAGCATACTAATGTCAGTGATGAGGGCTTGGTGCAAGCATAGATGACACAGGTACGGTGGATTTTAATAGAGTCTTGAGTTTAGTAAAAAGTTTGACACAGGTGTTTAAAGGAAGGGACCTGTAGATAGAGGGAACATTTAGAATGGATATCGAGGAGAACTGGCGAGGCAGAAGAAAAACCTGTAGCAAATAGCAGGGATGACTATTCCCCTAGCATCGAATGAGTAAAGCAGTGTGAAGAGAGGAAGTCAGGGCACTGCAGGTCATTCAGAGCCCTGTCAGCTTTTTTAAAAAACACATTATCTTTAATTCTGAGTGAAATGCAGAACTGTTTCAGGCTTTAAAGCAACAAACTTAAACATAGAACACAGATACAGACACACACAAAACAGTAAATTTCAAAAATAAATACTTGTTAACAATAAACTCTTAAGGTCCAGGGATGGAAGGAAGGAGACCATTAGGATGGGGATGATGGCGACTCAGACGAGGGTGATAGCAATAGACACAGTGAGCCGTGGTTAGATTTCAGATATACGCTTAAGGATTTCTTGATAAATTGTACGTGAGGTGTGGGAGAAGGAGAGAAGCAAGCATTAGGATGGAATATCCATCGAGTTGGGAAAGAGAAGAGGATAAGGAGCTTGGGGGAAATGAGCTGTTCAGTTTGGACATACTAAGTTTAAGATGTCTATTGATATCTAAGGAAATATGAAGTTAGTGGTTGATGTATTTGTGGAGTTTGGGAGGGAAGTGTTGTTGATGGTATAAATTTGGGTGTGACTGTATAAATGCTCTGAGACCGAATTCTGCATTGGACTATAGTATATACATAAAAGCAAAGAATATCAAAGACTAGTGCCTGGGAGCACTCTAAAAAGAAAACTCAGTAGCTGCAAAGGAGTTCAAGGAGAGACCAGTGAGTTATGAGTTCAACCGCAAGCTGTATCTTGGTCAAAATAAGGACTGAGGATTGACTATGAGATTTGGCATTTCGAACATGTATTTTGAAAAGGTGAAATTAATTGGAGCAATTTCAGAGAAGCAGTAATGGTGAAACCTGATTGGAATAGACTTAAGAGGGAATGAGAGAAAGGATGTTGTAAATTGTGACTGATGTCAACTGTACAGGATTTTTGTTTAAACAGGGAGGAAGATTGGATTTGGAAAAGCTGAGGAATATGATGCCAAGGTTTTTCTTTAAAGATGGGAAAAATATCAGCATTTTAAAATGATTATTTATTTATTTTGAGAGAGAGAGAGTGAGCTGGAGAGAGGGAGAGAGAGGGAGAGAATACCAAGCAGGCTCCATGCTCATGGCTCTGGACACAGGGCTTGAAGTCATGAACTATGAGATCATGACCTGAGTCGAAATTAGGATTTGGATGTTTAACTGAGTCACCCAGGCACCCCAAAATACCATCATTTTGAATGCCTTGTGGGAAATGTGGATGGGTAAAAACATGATGGTGCAGGAAAGAAAAGAGTAATTGTCAGATATGTCTTCAAGTAGTGAGGAAGGGATGTGATCTAATGCACAAGTGGTGTGATTTGAGAGAGATTTAAAAGCCCACACCTAAGTTTCTGTCTTAATTTGAATTCAGTGTGTTGGTTGGGGTGGTGCCTCAAGACAAAGTCCTTTGAATATTACAGTCTTCCCTGCTGGACCCCATTCCCACAACGTATTCTTTTTTTCTTGGGGAATTTCTTGATACTACTAATTTATAATATCCACCTTTTACTTTTTTTTTTTATCACCTTTTGTTTAAACCATCTATCAGTCAGTGTGTGATAAGAGGAGTAAGTGAGACAGTACCCAGTGTCTGGCTTATCTGACTGGACCCACCTGCTCTTCTCTGCCTGCCACTCTAATGAGGTCTGGCTTGAACTTGCATTACGTTTACACTATGATTCCAGTGGACTTTTTAAAAAATTTTTCTGCCTTGCAGTAGAAGTCAGATATTAATTATCTATTCAGGAAAATGGGCACAGTAAGAAAATCCTCCCCATGCTTATGCATGACCTGCTAACCAGACTTTCTTTATAATAACTGCAACTAAATTGCCAGAAATTTGCCCGTTTGTATTCTAGTTGCGTGGATTCTTAACCTTCCTATAATTTTTGAGGCACCTCCATGCTGAGTTGTGGATAATTCAGCACGAGCTTATGTATTTTCTTTTCTCATGTGCACATAAATTTTAAACACTGGAGAGGGATCCTTAAATCCTTAGTTCCCATCCCAGTACATTCAGAAAAATTTATATTTTCCTATTAAATATAAAATTAATTAAGCAAAGTCTGATCTCATTTTTATTCTAATTTGTGACAATAATGATTTCTGGTACGCAATAATTTCATTCCATCTGCTTTCATCTCTCTTTCACAAATGATATTCAAATAAACAGCAGTAAACCTTTGGGAAGTACCCAGTCACACATACAAGTATTTGGAGAAAGTGAAAATTTTAATTTTGTATGAAAATGCTAGATTTTTTAGTATTTCTAATTTTATTCCACTTCCTATAAACATTTCTTATTAAGTTAGAGTTTCTAGGTGATACGACTTTCAAATTATTTTCTTGGAACTTGATCTAAGTTGGATGATAAAGAATTGTTTAGGATGATTATTCAAACAGTCTTTAGATGCTTTCATGTGGGTTAACTATGAAAGCAAACAAACAATCTGTGGGAGAATATTCCAGAATTAAGGGGAAGGTGATAGGAGCAGCTCTACAGTTCTTCCTGGATCTGATCTGCACAAGGCATTTATAGAGCAGTCACAGCAGCAATCACATTTTCTGCATTTCCTTTCTTACACTAATGCTAGCCACTGCTGGAGGTGTTCCTTCACCATGGTAACTGTTACCTTGGAGACTGCCAATGTCTTCACTGATGGAACCTCCATCTGCTGGCACCATCCCTCCAGTCTGAGACTTCACAAGAGTGCACTTGTGAGGGGATAGATTTTGACTGGTGATCATTGGAAACTCCTCTATGGTATGTTAAGTAGAATACAACTAGGTTATCCTAGTACCTAAAATCTAGATTCACGTGTTCTAGGTATTTTCCGTTGGTGTTTTTACTAGGACATTTTTGGGGTTTTGTTTTATTTTGCAAATACATTTATCTAAGCTTTATACAAGACCTAGTATATCTAGTTTCCTATTGACCTGAGGATTTTTTAATTTGAAACAACCCATATATCGTTCTAGAGTATGTTAGAGGTATGAACAACTGAATAATATCATTGGTTACACTTAAACAACTGAATAAAATCATTGGTTATACTTAATAATTTTCTAGAGCAATCTTCCTTAAACTGTCTCTCGTAAAGTACTAGTTACTCCCATTTATTACAAATAAAAGCTTTTGTAAAATGCAACCTTATATATATTATATTTATATTTATATACAATATATAATCATATTACATAAAATACATAATTACTAGAAAAATGAAAAAAGGCATAGAGAATATAAACATTTTTGTTGTTAAGTTTAACAAATATACAGTTGCCTTGACATATTGCTCTCAAGTTTCTAAACATTTTAAATCAATGTACTATCTCCTTTTAAACTATTATCCAATAGCTCAGGGATGAAACCTGGTCTTCTGGCCTTACTTTGGTTAGTCCTATTCTAAAATGTGAGTTGACTTATCCATCAAATAGATAGAATATTACTGCCCCTCCTTATTCAGGGGCTCAGAGATAATAGTAAGCTAGAGAGAGATGTGAAGCCTTTAAGATAAATATACTTATTCATGTTTGCATTTCTTTAATGGCTAACAAAGTGACACGTATTTGGAATGAGACCAGCACTGTTTTTGAAATTTAAGTTAAAGATGTTCAAGGGTATACTGGTGCATTTTGTTTGTCTGTGTAAAGAATTTTCAGTGATTTTTTTCCCCAAACTGTCAGATGTCACACTGGAATTCTGCCATCAACATGTAGCACTCAGCTAGCTAGTGACAATCCAAGATGTTAACCACAAAGCAGACCTGACTAGCATAAAAATATTGATCTCAAGTATACTTTCTAAGAAGAATGAATAGAATTATCCCTAAATTGCTGTTATATCATCCATAGTTTAGTTGAGTGGAAGGCAAGAAAATAAGATTTTTTAAAAATTATTATTTTTTAAATGCTTTTTTATTTATTTCTAGGAGAGAGAGAGAGAGAGACAGCATGAGCAGGGGAGGGTCAGAGAGGGAGGGAGTCACAGACCCTGAAACAGGCTCCAGGCTCTGAGCTGGCAGTCAGCACAGAGCCCGACGCGGGGCTCGAACCCACAAACCGCGAGACCGTGACCTAAGCCAAAGTCGCACGCCCAACCGATTAAGCCACCCAGGCGCCCCTAAAAATTGTTTTTCTAAAGGAAGAAAGGTATAATTTCTTTTTACATAAGAAAATAAAGCTTTATTTAATGAAAACTAACAGAAGCAAATGCTGAATTCATCTATAATTCTGAATGAAAATGTACTTGAAAAGCTTTTCAAATCAAAGAAACCTATACAAGGCTGAAATATAGGTAGTGATTCAATTTTTGATCTTCAAAGATCCTAAAATAGAAATATAATTAAAAAAAAGTGAATTCAGGGGCGTCTGGGTTGCCCAGTAGGTTAAGCGCCTGATTTCGGCTCTGGTCATGATCTCTCGGTTAGTGGGTTCGTGCCCTGCGTTGGGCTCTGTGCTGACTGCTCAGAGCCTGGAGCCTGTTTGCATTCACTGTCTCCCTCTCTTTCTGCTTCTCCCCCTTTCGTGCTTTGTCTCTCTCTCAAAAATAAATACACATTTAAAAAAATGAATTCAAGTGTTTTTACATTTGAGAAAATAACCCAGAGATTTTTTTTTTTTTAGTTTTTTAAAAATGTTTATTTTTGAGAGAGAGAGAGAGAGCATGCCCGTACAAGCAGGGAGGGGAGCAGAACGAGAGCGAGACACAGAATCCAATTAGGCTCCAGGCTCTGAACTGTCAGTCATCACTCAGCCTGATGCAGGACTCCAATTCAGAACAGTGAGATCATGACCTGAGCTGAAGTCAGATGCTCATCCGACTAAGCCATCCAAGTTCCCTAATAACCTAGAGATTCAAAAGAATCCATTACTACTCCAAATTTATATAATTTTATTAAAGCAGAATTACAAATCACAATATAAATCTCTTGATATGAAACATCATGTATTTTTCAAAACTACATTAAAAAATTAAAAATTTATCAGTGAAAATATGTAAAATAATTTTAAAAATTCAAAATTATTTTTAAATTGATTGAATACGTGATATTTCTCATCAGGAAAAATTTGGCAAAAATCATTATGTGCATATTAATGAAGCAGAAATATTCAGGTTGAAAGTTTTACTGATTTCATTAGCATGGAATAAAGGGTAGTCATCTTGTAAATATTCTAACGTATGAAATATGTATACAAAGAAACGGTGAGGAAAAAGGTTTGAATAATGAGAGGAAGAACAAACATGAAAAAACCCAATGGGGACAACTGAGAATATCATATACATTAAAAATATAAAATGTATTGAAATTTCTGTTTCAGGTCTACTTTTAGTAACCATTAGTCCAAAGAAATGTGTTAAAATGGGGTTTGATACAATACTAAAAGCAGGCAACAAAAGCAAAAATAGACAAGAGACTACATGAGGCCAAACTGCTTTTGCACAGCAAAGGAAAACACTATCAACTAAATGAAAAGCCAAACTATGGAAATAAAAAATATTAGCAAATCACATACATGATAAAAAGTTATATAAAAATATATATAAGGAACTCATATAAACTAAGCACAAAACAAAATAAAACAAAACAAAATGCAAAAGCCTGATTAAAACAAGAACAAAGACTTAAACACATATTTCTTCAAAGAAAACATGCAAGAGGCTAACAATTTGAAAAGGGAGTCGACATCATTAATCATCAGGGAAATAAATGCAAATAAAAATCATAATGAGATATTAGCTCTCACCTACTAGGATGGTTAATGTTGAAAAAACAAAAGATAATAAGTATTGATAAAGATTTGGAGAAATTGGAATCCTTATATGCTGTGAGAATGTATCGGTGCAGCCACTATGGAAAATGGCATGGAGCTTCCTCAAAAAATTAAAAACATAACTATCATGTGACCCTGAAATCCCACTTTTGAATATATATCCAATGGAGGTGAAATCAGAACCTGCAAGAAATATCTGTACTGCAGTGTTCAGTGCCGCGTTATTCATAACAGTTAAGTAATCTAAATTTCCATTGATAGACAAATGGATAGAGAAAATGTGATATGGAATGTTATTTAGCTATAAAGAAAAAGGAAATCCCATGGAAACCAACTTGGCAATAAACTATTCAAGAAAGAGAGAAAGAGAGAAAGAGGGAAAGAGAAGGAAAGAAGGAAAGAAAGGAAAGAAAGGAAGAAAAAAGGAAATCCTGCCATATGTGACAACTTGGATGAACCTGGAAGTCATTATGCTAAGTGAAAGAAGCTAAATACAGAATGATAGGACATGATACCACTTAGATGAGCAATCCAAAATAGTCCAACTCATAGAAGCAGAGAGTAAAAAGGTGGCTTTTAGGTGCTAAAGGGAGGGGAAAAAAGAGTGATATTAGTCAAAGGGTACAAAATTTCACTTATGCAAATGGAAAAGGCCTGGATATTTACTGCAGAGAATAAAGCTTAGAGTTAACTATACTGTATTGTAGAGGCACCTGAGCAGCTCAGTTGATTAAGCATCTGACTCTTCATATTGGTTCAGGTCATGATCTCATGGTTTGTGAGACTGAGCTTCCTGTTGGTCTCTGTGCTGACAGCATGGGGCCTGTTTGAGAGTCTCTGTCTCCCTCTCTCTTTGCCCCTCCCTCCCTCTCTCTCTCTCTCTCAAAATAAATGTACGTAAAAAAACAAATAAGGAGGGCCTGGGTCGCTCAGTGGGTTAAGCATCTGACTTTGGCTCAGGTCATGATCTCTCGGTTAGTGGGTTGGAGCCCCATGTCAGCCTCTGTGCTGACAGCTCAGAGCCTAGAGCCTGCTTTGGATTCTGTGCCTCCCTCTCTCTCTGCCCCTCCCCAACTCATGCTCTGTTTCTTTCTGTCTCAATAATAAATAAACATTAAAAAATTTAAAAAACAAAACAAACAACTAGCAGGTGCCTGAGTGGCTGAGTTGGTTAAGCATCCAACTTCGGCTCAGGTCATGATCTCATGGTTCAGTTTCTGAGTTTGAGCTCTGCATCAGGCTCTCTGCTGTGAGCACAGAGCCCACTTCAGATCCTCTGACCACTTCTCTCTGCCCCTCCCCCACTTATGCTTTCTACTGGTCTCTCAAAAATAAACATGAATGAATAAATACACTATTAGAAAAAAACAATTGTACTGAATTGTATACTTGAATTTTGCTTAAGTGGGTAGATCTTACATTAAAGTTCTTTTGTTCTTTGAAGTTAATTTATTTTTGAGAGAGAGAGAAAGAGAGTGAGAGCATGAGAGAGGGAGGGGCAGAGAGACAGAGGAAGAGAGAGAGAATCCTAAGTAGGCTCTGCATTGTCAGCAAGGAGCCCAATGAGGGGCTCCATCCCATGAACCAGGAGATTATGACCTGAGCCAAAGTCAAGAGTCAGAGGTTTAACTGACTGAGCCATCAGGCACCCCAAGGATTCTTATAAAATATTATAGTAGTAATTAAGAGGTTGGAAGGAAACTTTTGGAGGTGATATATATGTTTATGGCATAGATTGTCATGATATCTTCATGGATATATACTTATCTCCACACTCCCTACGCTGTATACACTAAATATGTATGCCAATCACATGTATGTACAGCAATCATACCTCTGCAAAGTAGTTAAAAAAGAAAGGGAGGGTTTGGCATTAGTGTTTCTATTTCTTCTAATATTTCCTTGAATCATATTTCATAATAAGTTAAGACATGGTTAGCAAGCATAATTTTTGTACAAATAAATTGATATTTTTCGAAAGCCTGCTTTCTATAAGGCCTGATGTCAGTCCTTCTGGTAGCAAAGATGGGATATTGTCAGCTTATCCTTTCACCCTACCACCAACGACATGTAACTTCTGGTTGGCCCGTTACTAATTCGTCTGAGAAAGCCTTTTGAATATTGGAGAGTGTAGTGTTAGTCTCTGGGCTACTCCGTATTTATAGCTGAAAATGTTTTCTCCAAGTTAAAATATTACAGATATATATATTTTGTAGAATTTGCTAACTTTCTGATCTTCTAAAATTTTTAGTCTGCATCTTAATAAAATCTCTTCACCAACTTTGTTTAACACTATATAAGTAATTTATTTAGTGTAACATATTGAAGACGAAATTTTCATAAATATTAGGTATTTTAACAGGTTCAGAGTTTCAAACATTTGTCCTCATACAGAGACAATAAAATTTTGAAAGCATTTAGAAAAGCCATCAAGTTCCAATAACAGTCAGTGTCAACATTATATGGGATTTTTAAAGGTATTATATATATATATTTTTTTTTACTGTTTATTTACTTACTTTTGAGAGAGAAAGAGACCACAAATAGGAGAGGGACAGTGGGAAAGAGGAAGACACAGAGGTGCCCTGAAAGACATTTTGATATTTGATATAATAAAAAGAATCAAGGCTTAATGAATAAGATTCTGTAGAACACCTTCCTTATCTGAATAAAAGAACCTGGGCTTGAGAGTTCAATGTAACTCTTAGGAGATTCCTTAATTCAAAATTTTATGAAACCAAAATATTAAAATATTTTTAATACAAATATTACTATGGAATTTTTATTATACTTTTTTTGTTTTTACTCTAGAACTTACTTAAAATAAAAACATCCAATATAATCTTTAAAAGATGAGGAATTTGCTTCTGGCACTCTTTTCTGTCTATTACCTTTAGAGGAAAATGAAAACATACCTACCTGAATATTCGTTTTATTTTCAGACCTCAAATTTTCTTTTCCCTGTTTTCCTTATCATTTGTTTTTCTTCACGTCTTGCACATCTTTTTGGCAAAAAGGTATTTTTATCAGTATCAAGTTCCACATTTTCGGTTTCTGTTGTACCAAGTTTTCACAGTTTAAGTGTATGCATTTTTTTTGGCATTTTTACTAATAAAGCAGGTTTGATTTTGGTTACGGTCCTCACAAAACGGAAACATTGTTCATTATTAGAGGAAAATTTTCCCTTTGTTCATATGGCTGTGTTCCTGGCTTTACCCTTAGTTTGGTAATTATCTCATCTATGTAGTGTCACTTATTTCAGAATATTGAGTGTGTCCTCTTCCTCTTCTTTTCCTAGAGAGGATAGCTCCCTGATTGGGGAAGAATGCCTCATTTAATAGAAATGCAAAGATTAGGAAGCATTCTATATAACATCATCAAGCATGTTCTAGTTATACCATTAGATATTCCTTTTGACTGTGGTAGATAACGATTATTATTTTTTAACTATTTCATACTCAGATTTATGTAGTAGATCTAAGATATAGAAAAATATATTTAAATGCAGTTTTATATGTTAGAAAGATATATTACAGAATACTTATATTGCTAAATATTTTTCTTAAATTAGTGTATTTCCCATTTTATTTAGATCAGCATTTTAAATGATTACCAAACTACAAATTGAAGTTCAGTAATCCATTATGTTAACACATTAATTTTCTATTGGCAATATAGCAAATTTCTACAACTTTTGCGGCTTGAAACAACACCCGCTTATTATCTCAGTTTGCTGGGCGGAAAACAAGGGTAGACAGCAAGCAACAAGCTGGGTCCTCTGCTTGAGGTCTCACAAGGATGAAGTCAAAGTGTTAAGAGACCTGTGTTCTTTTGGGAAGCTTTGGGGCTGTATCTGCCTCTGAATTCATTGAGATTATGGGCCAAATTCAGCTCCATGCAGCCTAGGACTGAAATTTGATTTCTTTGAGAACTGTAAGCTAGAAGCCTTTCTCCGATTCTTAAGGCATTCCTCATCATATTGCCTCATCCATTTTCAAACCAAAATTGGTCGATTGAGTCCTTCTACTCTCTACATTAAATCTCTCTGACTTCTCTTGCTGCCTCTTTCTGACCCTAGCCAAGAAAATTCTCTGCTTTTAAAGACTTAATGTGATTAGACTGGGCCATCCTGAATGATGGGTAATGCAGAAATATCTCCCGATTTTAAAGTATGTAAACTTAATTACATTTGCAAAATCCTTTTTACCATGTAACATTACATATTCATAGGTTCCAGGGATCAGCATGTAGACATTTTTCAGAGTCATTCTGTCTGCTACACTTAGTACTTATCCTAGATGAAATCTTATCCAGATTTCGATGACTTTACTTAATTCTTAATATTAAAGGGATGCTTTCCTAAATTTTAGAGGACCTCTAATATTTCCCATTATCCTGAAGAAATGGATTCTTTGCCTTAAATTTTTGAAATTGAGCAGAGTGACTGTGTTACAAAATGACTTTGGGGCTAGCTATATTTATCTACCTATTTTCATTCCCCTTGGCTCACCACAATCATTCAAGCAAATTATCCTTGTACTGAAACTACAAGAGGCCAGTTAGAAAAATGCATGAGGAAAAAAAAAAGCTGAAATGGAAATAGACGCCCATTTTTACCCTTACTTACCATCTTTGATGTAGAGTTAAAAAAAAAAAAAAAGAATTGCCTTAAGACATTGTCTTCCCCTAAGGATAGACATCATTCACAATGATATTAATGTTGTTAATGATGTTAAGCCGAGGTAGTGTTAATTGTTCATTCCCAACCTTGGATTGATTTTGTCGTTTTCATCGTTACATTTAGAACCACTGCAATAAAACTGAGTCTCAAGTTCCACCTTTCTAGACGGTTCAGTCATTTTATGGTATTCTACTGTGCCATAGCACTTGTAGGTAAGATAGAATTTTCCTACTTAAATTATAAATTAGGATACTTATTTATTTAGCTCTGACTTTTTTCTTGAGACATACTCATAGAAAGAATAGTCTAATTATCGCTTTATTAAAATGAATATTTAACTCAGGAAAAGAAGATTAATAATTAGAATATGCTTTGGCTAAATCTTTTTAATCAATAGAAAATTTTACTTATTTATTATTTTTTAAGTTTATTTATTTTTGGGTAGAGGGAAGAGCAGAGAGAGAGGGAGACAGAGAATCCCAAGCAGGCTCATGATGTCAACAAAGAGTCCGATGCGGGAATTGTGTCAATTCCACTAACGGTGAGATCATGACCTAAGCTGAAATCAAGAGTCACATGATGCTCAACTGACTGAGCCACCCAGGTGCCCCTATTTTATTTACTTTATATAATAGGACAAAAATATATACACCTTGGAATCCCCCAGTAATATTGATATTTTAAGAGACAACTATACCAGTGTTCTACAGAGTCATATTTCAGTTTATAGCAGCCACATTTTTTATACTTAAACTTCCAAATTAAGGTAAACTTTAAGAACCATTTCATATATAAAGTATGGCCTTTGATGAAGGAAACTTTCCTTAATATACAATAATTGTGCATCAATAAAAAATTGGCAAAGAATTTTCTTTTGTTAGTCATTGGAGTTAAATCATTGTGTATTTCTGAAAGAGATCTCTTTGCTAGTTGTTTCTGTGTTTATTTTCTGATATTTTCTTTAATATACTCTTCTAAGGCCTTTATGTTATAATATGATTGTATTTTGATATATACTAGATATATATAAAAATATTTATAGTTCACATATTTATCTATAATATTTTTCAAAATGACTGAAACCTATGCTGTCACCACCATGTCCCTATATTGATATCTTGAAACTTCAGGAATTCCAGTAGAATACATTTATTTAGAAGTAAGAATCTTGAGTTGAATATCTTCAGTGTTGACCAGAATAGAAATATCACAGTGGCCTATTTGTATCTTGTCCATTGAACATGACAAATATTTCAGTAGCAAATTGTCTTGGTTTAGTTGTATAGTTTTTAACTTAGACGACTAAAACTAGCAAAGCCAATGTGACTGAGAACTTTGACAAAGTACTTTTGTTCTTTGAAAAATTTTGAGCTAGTATCTGTTATTTAAGCACTAGGAATCTAATGAGCTATTGGACATTTTTAAAAATATGGACGTTCTATGAATGCACAAGTTCATAAGTTAGGATAAACTTTGTCTGAAATTGGGTTTCTTTTACTTCGGTTTTGACAGGCAACTCCAGCTTCATTGGAGAAATGAGTGATTAAGCTGACACATGAAGGATAAATACTTATTATTTTAGTGACGGAAGTTGGGGAGGAATATTTTATAAAGTAGTAGCTCTTTCAAAGAGTAGAAGGTGAAAAAAGTAGAGCATTTTTTCAAAAACTTAGATACATTCAGTAAAGCCATATTGAAAAAAAAATAGGAAAAGGTAATTTGTGGCAAAGTGAGACTGAAAATTTAAGTAGACACCAGGAAAAGGAGATTTTATTTTGACTGATCTAAGACCTATGATATGCTATGAATGAATTCTGCCATTTATTAAAATGGAATCTAGAAGAAGGAAAAGAAGCTAGGAGAAGTAAAATATTTGAAAAAATAATGTCATATTTCTAAATGAGAGTAAATTATTACTTATGCATCCAAGAAGCTCAAGTGGGATAATCACACAAAACACACACACACACACACACACACACACACACACACACACACGCTTTTTAATTACACACACACACACACACACACACACACACACACAGATATTATCTATCAAATTGATGACAGCAAAGTATAAAGAGAAAATAATGGAGGAACCAAGAGAAAAGCAACACATTCCTTATTGGGAAACAACTGCATGATAAACATCTAATTATGACAAAACAAACAACAACAACAACAACTATGAAGACAACTGAATGATAAATTGAAAGTTCTGGGTAAATAACAAGCAAAACAAACATATGAACAAAGCTGCTATTCAAGAATGCTATATTCAGTGAAACTATCCTTCAGAAATAAAATGAAATAAACACATTTTAAAGATAAATAAAAATGGAAATAGTCAGTTTTATCAGCCTTTATTATACACACTTTGAAAGTCAGAAGTAAAATGACAGTCATCTATGGGAAAGAAGGAACAACAGCAGAAGGCATAATTTGTCAGTACACGCACACACACAAGCACACATGTATATATGCATGTTTTCTTCTATTAATTTCTTTCAATGACATGTTTGTTTAAAAATAAGAATACAGGGGCGCCTGGGTGGCTTAGTCGGTTAAGCGTCCGACTTTCGCTTGGGTCATGATCTCGCGGTTCGTGGGTTCGAGCCCCGCGTCGGGCTCTGTGCTGACTGCCAGCTCAGAGCCTGGAGCCTGTTTCAGTCTGTGACTCCCTCTCTCTCTGACCCTCCCCTGCTCACGCTCTCTCTCTCTCTCTCTCTCCTAGAAATAAATAAAACATTAAAAAAAAAAAAATAAGAATACAAAAATCTTGTTGGATATATAACATAAGTAGACATAATACATTTGCCAAAATTAGCAAAAAAAGATGTTGGAGGGAATTGAGCTGTATTAGTGCAAAGTTCCTATATGTACCAGATTTAAATCAGGACTAACTTGAAATACATTGCAATAAATGAAAAATGTGTAATGTAATTCCTAGAGAAATCACTGAAACATACATGTTTACATGCACTCTTTTTTTTAAAGATCTTATTTTAATTCCAGTTAGTTAACATACAATTAGTATCAGCTGTACAATATAGTGATTCAACAGTTCTATACATTACCTGGTGCTCAGCTCATCACAACTGTCCTGTGGGTTCAGCTTTCGACTTTGTCCAGCAAATCCAGGGACAGCAGAAAGGATTATTCAAGACTCCATGCAAGTCAAGAGAGGTGAGAGGGAGGCTAAGGAGGTTTCCCTGCGCTGCTCTCAAGCTCCCAGATTAACTGAGCATACATTAAGGATAACATTGCACAATACTCACAGTGGGCTGTGTGCCAGTAAGAACATACAGATACATGCAGAAAAACAAGACACGGTAAAATATTCCATGCAATAACATGGTCTAAGGAATTTATGAGCATAGGCAGGACCTAACCCCTAATCCATTAACTAGATAAGTGAAGTGAGTGCCCCCTAGGTAATCATTAACTGGATAAGTGAAGCATGACTACTGTTTTCAGCAAAGCCGGAAACTGTTTTTCTGCTTGGCAATGCATTCCCTATAATCTCTTAACCCAGGACATAGCTATTTGATTAGCTATTTGATGGACTTCTTAATTTCCATCACCTACTTAACCCATCTCCCCACACACCTCCCCTTTGGTAATAGTTTGTTACCAGTTTGGTAATCAGTTTGTTCTTTATAATCAAGAGCCTGTTTCTTGATTTGTCTTTCTCCTGCTGTCTCTGTGTTTTCCCTTTGTTCATTTCTTTTGTTTCTTAAATTCCACATCTGAGTGAAATCATAGGGTATTTGTCTTTCTCTGACTTATTTTGTATTTATTTTGTATTTCTCTGACTTGTTTTGTATTTATTAAGTATGACTTAGTGTTATACTCTCTATCTCTATCCATGTCCTTGAAAATGGCAAGATTTCATTCTTTTTATGGCTGAATAATATTCCATTGTGTGTAGGTGTGTGTATCTTCTTTATCCATTCATCAGTCAATGGATGCTTGGGTCTGTTTGCATAATTTTACTATTTAAACAATACTGCTATAAGCATAGTGGTGACTATATCCCTTTGAATGAGTGTTTTTATATTTTTTGGGTGAATACCCAGTAGTGTCTTCGTTGGATCTAAGGTAGTTCTATTTTTAACTTTTTAAAAAAGAATATTTATTTTGAGAGAGGAAGAGAGAGTGGACATGCACACACACACATGTGAGCTAGTCAAGGAGGGGTAGAGAGAAAGGAGAGAATCCCAAGCAGGCTCTGCACTTTAGCACAGAGTCCAATACAGAGCTCAGTCCCACAAACCATGAGATTGTGACCTGAGCTGAAGTCAAGTTTCAGATGCTCAACTGACTAAGCCACCCAGGTGCCCCTATATTTAACTATTTGAGGAATCTCCATACTGTTTTCCGCAGTGCGTGCATCAGTTTGCACTCCCCCCAGTGCTGTGTGAAAGTTCCTTTTTTCTGCACCTCATTGTCAACATCTGTTGCTTCTTGTGTTGTTGATTTTAGCCATCCTAGCAAGTGTGAGGTATCTCATTGTACTTTTGATTTGCATTTCCCTGATCAGTGATGTTGGGCTTCTTTTCATGTGTCTATTGATCATCTGGATGTTGTCTTTGCTGGAATGTCTGTTCAGGTCTTCTGTCTACTTTTAATTGGATTATTCATTTTTTACCTGTTGAATTTTATCAGTTATATTTTAGATACTAAACTTTTATGAGATATGTTGTTTGCAAATATCTTCTTCCATTCCATAAGTTACCTTTTAATTTTGTTGATTGTTTAGTTCACTGTATAGAAGCTTTTATTTTGATGTAGTCCCAGCATTTATTTTGGCTTTTGTTTCCCTTGCCTCAGGAGACGTATCCAGAAAACAAAGTTTATGATCTATGTCAGAGAAGTTGCTGCCTGTGTTTTCTTCCAGGATTTTAATGGTTTCAAGTCTCACTGTTAAATCTTTAATCCATTTTGAATTTATTTTTGTGTTGGTGTAAGAAAGTGGCCCAATTTCATTCTTTTGCATGTCACTGTCCAGGTTTACCAACACCGTTTTTTGAAGAGCCTTTTTTTTTTTCACATAGGATATTCTTTCCTGCTTTTTCAAAGATTAATTGGCCATATATTATGGCCAGATATATAACAGATATATCTGTTCGGCTTCATTGATCTATGTGTCTATTTTTGTGCCAGTAGTGTTTTGATTACTACTGGTACAGCTTCATAATATAACTTGAAGTCTGGGATTATAATGCCACCAGCTTTGCTTTTTCAAGATTGTTTTAGTTATTTGAGGTCTTTTGTGATTCCATATAAATTTTAAGATTGTTCTAGTTCTGTGAAAAATGTTGGTATTTTAATAAGGGTTTCATTAAATGTGTGGATTGCACTGTGTATTATAAGCATTTTAACAATATTTGTTCTTCTGATCCATGAGCATAGAGGATCTTTCCATTTCTTTGTGTTGTCTTCAATATCTTTCATTGTTGTTTTATAGTTTTCAGAGTTCAGGTCTTTCACCTGTTTGGTTGAGTTTATTCCTAGTTATCTTATTGTTGTGGGTGCAAGAGTTTTCTTAATTTCTCTTTCTGCTACTTGATTATTATTATTATAATGGAACAGATTTCCATACACTGATTTTGCACTATGGGATTTTACTGAATTGATCAGTTCTAGCAGTTTTTTTGTGTGGAGGCTTTTGGGTTTTCTGTATATAGTACCACATCATCTGTAAATAGTGAAGGTTTAACTTTTTCCTTATCGATTTGGATGTTTTTAATGTCTTTTTTGTTGTCTGATTGCTGTGACTAGAACTTCCACTACTGTGTTGAATAAGATTGATAACAGTGGATATCCTTGTGTTTTTCCTGACCTTAAGGGAAAAGCTCTCAGCTTTTTTTTAAAGGAGGATGTTAGCTGTGTAGTTTTTTCTAAAAGGTCTTTATTATGTTGAGGTATGCTCCCTTTGTCAAATGCTTTATCTTCTTCTATTAAGGGGATCATATGGTTCTTATCCTTTCTCTTACTGATATGATGTATCACATTGATTGAAATGTGAATATTGAACCACTCTTGCAATCTAAAAATAAATCCCACTTAATCATGGTGAATATTTTTTTAAAAAATTTTTAAATTATTTATTTTTTAAATTTTAAGCATTTATTATTTTGAGAGAGTGTGTCAGCAGGGCAGGGCAGAGAGACAGGGAGACAGAGGGAATCTCAAGCAGGTGCCACACTGTCAGTATGGAGCCCTGTGTGGGGCTCAAACTCAAACTCAAACTGTGACATCATGCCCTGAGCTGAAACTAAGAGTTAGATGCCTAACTGACTGAGCCACCCAAGTACCCCAAAGAATGATTTCTTAAATGCATTGTTGGATTTGGTTTGCTAATATTAAAGATTTTTGCTTCTATGTTCATTAGAGATAAGCCTCTTTATTATTGATGTCTTTGTCTGGTTTTGATACCATTTCCATGGACTCATTTTCATGGACTTTTTAATTTCTTCTTTTATTTCCTGGTTGATCCATTCATGTTTAGTAGCATGTTATTTAACCTCCATGTATTTATGGTCTTTCCAATTTTTTGGTGTGTGTGTGTGTGTGTGTGTGTGTGTATGCGCGTGTGCACACTTGACTTTTAGTTTCATAGCATTGTGGTCAGAAAAGGTGCATGGTACGACTTTGATCTTGATTTTGTTTAAGCTTATTTTATGGTCTAGTATATGATCTCTTCTGAAGAATATTTCATGTGTACTTGAAAAGAATGTATATTCTCTGTTTTAGTATTAAATGTTCTATATATATTGATTAAATCCATCTGTTCCAATGTGTCATTAAAAACCATTGTTTACATGTTGATATTCTCTTTAGATGATCTTTTTATTGATGTAAGTTGAATTTTAAAGTCCCCTACTGGGGCGCCTGGGTGGCTTAGTCGGTTAAGTGTCCGACTTTCGCTATGGTCATGATCTCGCGGTTCGTGGGTTCGGGCCCCGCGTCCGGCTCTGTGCTGACTGCCAGCTCAGAGCCTGGAGCCTGTTTCAGTCTGTGACTCCCTCTCTCTCTGACCCTCCCCTGCTCACGCTATCTCTTTCTCTCTCTCCTAGAAATAAATAAAAATATTTAAAAAAAAGTCCCCTACTATTATTGTATTATCAGTTCCTTCCTGTTTGTTGTCAACTCTTTTATGTATTTGGATGCTTCTATGTTGGGTCCCTTAATACTTATAATTGTCATATATTCTTATTGCATTTCCCCTTTTATTTTTATATCGTGTCCTTCTTTGGACAATTGTTTCTTCCTGTTTTCAAGTCTATTTTGTCCAATATAGATATTGCTAATTTGGTTTTCTTTTGACATCTCTTTGCATGATAGATGTTTCTCTATCCTCTCACTTTCAGGGTTAAGTTATCTTTAGGTCTAAAATGAATATTTTATAGGCAGCATATAGATGGTTCTTACCTTTCTATCCATTCTAACATCCTGTGTCTTTTGATTGGCGTTTTTCCCCCAATTACATTCAAAGTAATTATTGATAGAAATGTATTTAGTGTCATTTTATTATTTGTCTTGTTTCTGCATCTTTTCTTATCTTTTATGGTTTGCGGATTTTCTTTAGTGGTATATTTGGGATTCCTTTCTCTTTATTTTTACATATTTGTTTGTGGATTTTGGTATATGGTAACCATCAGGGTTGCGTCTAACTTCTTCTGCATATAGCAGTTTATACTGAGTTCATGAGTGTTTAAGTTTAAAGTCATTCCTTACTTCTCTCCTGTCCACATTTTAGGTATGTGTTGTCATAATTACATCCTTTTATTTTGTGAATTTTTTGACCGACTTTTTAAAGAAATACTAATTTTTACTGCTTTTGTGTTTCCTACCATCATACTTTCACTTTTGGTTCCTACTTTTCACTCACACAGTCCCCTTTAATATTTCTTATCTGGTCATGAATGCCTTTAGTTGTGATTTCACTGGGAAACTCTTTATCTCTCCCTCTATTTTGAATGATAGCCTTGCTGGATACAGTATTCTGGACTGCAAATTTTTCTTATTCAGCACTTTGTATTTGTCATGGCATTTGTTTCTGGCTTTGTTGGAGGCCAGCTCCAGCAGGTCCAGGGGTCCCTGGTAGGATGGACGGTGTTGGCAAGAGAGAGTGAGAGAGCCCCGAGATCCTTTCTGATCACCAGGCAGGCATCTCTGTCCTGTCGGTTTTGGTGTCTTCATTTATAGGTCAAATGTTAACATGGTATCAGGAAATGGAATTTTTACAATGGATAGCTCTTTGTGATAAGATCTTTTTGGAAAATGTACAGAAACAGGTTTTACAGAAGTCTTCTTGCAGAACTGCCCCAATTACAGTGAGGTTGAGTAACTAAGAAAATATCAAGGTGTTCACATTTTAATAACGCTAAGATTAAGTCGTAGGTTTGTAGATGCTCTTATTCATCCTCATCACAGCTGTCAGGGTAAGGGAAAGTGTTTGTGCAATGTAGGCCTTAGGGAAGGGGCTGCTATACACTATCAGTTAGCAAAGTTGTATGTACTAACTTATCTTCTGCTCTTATCTGTTCTTTCTCTCTAAGTTAGGCTCTTTGTCTTCGGGCAAGACTTGATTTTCCAGTTATATTCTTTATGGCACTGGAGAGCCAACCATACTTTAAAAGAGTTTAGCTTATTTTCCATACGTAGAATAGCCTCTTCGAGGGCATTTACCTTTGTGTCTACTTTTATGATTTCTTGAATAGGTAGGGCATGAGAGAGATTTTTGGTTAGTTGATTTACATGTTGAGCTGTATGAACATCTAGACTAACGCAATGGTAGAAACAGAATTGTACATGTAAAAGTCAATCTTTTATGAGTAAGGGTCATGAGCCTGTTTATAGCTCAAGGGAAAGTATGGAGGGAAACAGGACCTTCTGGAGACACAGTGTCTGTTCCCATAATCAAAAGAAGTTGTTCCCACAATAAGTTCCTTCACAAGGTGCAGTCATCATACCAAGGCCGGAATAAGGGGATAAGTTACTCTCGATATTGATCAACAAGGTACCCTAGGGGTTAGTGTTCAAGCAGAAATAATTGAGTGGGGGTGGATATCGGTCGTCATCTGATTGGCAAGAGACCGTGCAAACTTTCTTTAACCTCACCAGGAGTTTTCTCGACTAGTGGGCTCAGAATGGCTCCCAACATGACTTGGAAAATTTCTACTGAAAAAATACCCTGGAAGCAAGGTTTTCCCTTATATGTTACTGATTTCTTTTGTCTTGATGTCTTAAATTTTTTTATCAGTATATTTTGCCATTTTAATTATAATAAGTCTTGGTTGGATCTGCTTTTGTTGATTTTTTGCATGTTTGCTATGCCTCTTAGATCTGCATATATGTTTCCTTCCCCAGATTAGGAAAGTTTTCAGCTACTCTTTCCTCAAATAAATTTCTTGGCCCCTTTTCTCTCTTCTTCTTCTTCTAGGACTCCTGTAAGACAAATGTTAGTACATTTGACGGAGTGATTGAATTCCCTAAATCTATTCTTATTTTGAATAGTTCTTTTTTTTCTCTTTCATTCTGCTTGATTACTTTCCATTACTCTGTCTTCTAGCTCATTAATTCCTTCCTCTGTTTCTTCCAAACTGCTGTTCATTCCTTTAAGTGTGTTTCTCATTTTATTTATTGAGCCCTTTTCTCTGCTGTGTTATTCCTTATCTTTGTATCAAAGGTTTCACTCATGTCTTCCACTATATTCTTAAATCCAGTGAGTATCCTTATGATTTTTTGCTTTAAATTATCCATCAGATATGTTAATTATATCTATTTCACTATGATCTCTGGCCATGGCCTTGTCCTATTCTTTCATTTGAGATAGATTTCTTTGTCTTCTCATTTTATCTAAGTCTCCATGTCTGATTTTCTGTGTTAAGAAAGTCAGCTTTGTTTCCTCTTTTTGAGGGTAATAGCCTTGTGAAGAAGTGGTCCTACAGTGTCCTGCTGTGTAGTGTCCCCTGTTCTCTGGGGCCTGGGGCCAAGAGTTGCTGTGTGTGCTCTGCTGTTTACTCTTGGCCACTTAATTTTAGGCCAGCCACCTTCAGGGGCTCTTGTGGCCAGTGTTTAGTCCCTGGCTTGAATATGGTGATTTTTAACTAGGAGTGCTTTGGTCTGCTTGCTACATTAGACCTATCACCACTGCTGTTAGAACAAAGGCTCTGCAGAACCCATGAGTGGGAGACATGTTGCAAGCAGAGGTTTGGGCTGGTCTTCTGTGGAAGGTCACCTGCAGTGCTGGGAAGGAATCAAGCCAGATTGGGAAGGGCAGTTGCACTGGAGCACGGTAGCAGGGGCAGGGCTTGGTCTAAGTGAGGTGGTCAGTATGGGTGCTGTGCTGCTTCCTGCAGGTGGCCCTGTGCTCTTTCTGAGGAGTGGGAGGGGTCAGTGACACATGCCATTTCCTTTGTTCCCCGAGTTCTCTCTCTGTGAACACTGCCTCTCTGTGATGTGATCCAAAATGGGAAAATGACCTCCCCACTGAGTGCCCCAGGTGCTCTTCAGATTGCTATTTCCATACTCTATGACCTCAGGTTGTTTGCCTGCCTTCTATTCAAATTCAGAGCAATGCCCTCCAGGCTCTATCCCAGGCAAGCCTGCTGATGTCTAAAACCCCTAAAACTTCAGACTTTAAGCCCTGCTAGTTGCCAGAAGTCCCAAAATTCAGCTTGTCTCACTCTCCAAGCCAGTTGGTGTGGGGATTCACTTTCCCTATGCACTCCCCCGTGGTTGCCTCCCGCCCTGCTCAGTGACTGCAGTCACACCACAGTGGCCGTGATTCCATTCTCTATACTTTCTATCTTCCTCGGGGTGGCCTCTTTTCTGCCTTTAGTTGTGGAGTTTGTTCTGCCAGTCTCAGATCAATTTCTGGGGTATTTAGAATGATTTGACAGTTATCTGGTTATATATGTGGGACAAGGTAAGCCTAGGATCCTTCTCCCCCTCTGCCATCTTGTACTAAAAAAACTACATGTACTTTTAACGGTAGAAGAATACAAAGAGTAGGATGATATTACATTTATAAATATACGTGCACATAATTGCAGAGTTCCAAAATACTTGAAGTAAATCTTACAGAAGAGAAATAGAAAATTCAATAATGACAAATGAATATTTCAGTAATTTTCTTTAGTAATTGAAAGAACAAGGGGATAAAATATCTCTAGGAATATAGAAAATAGGACATCTGGGTGGCACAGTCTGTTAGTGTCTGTCTGACTCTTGGTTTTAGCTCATGTCATGACCTCACAGTTTCATGGGGTAAAGCCCTGCTTCACACTCTGTGCAGGCAGCATGGAGCCTGCTTGGGATTCTCTCTCTCTCCCTCTCTCTCTGCCCCTCCTCCACTCATGCTATCTCTATCTCTCAAAATAAATAAACTGAAAAAAAAAAAAAGAAAAAAGAGGGAAAGATGGACAGTGAACTTGACCTAATTAGCATCTACAAAATACTCTCTCCAACATCTGTAAAATATGTATTTGTTCGTGTGTACATAATCCATCAATTAGTATGTACCACTGGATGAGTCCTTAAATAAGTTTCATTAAACCTAAAGGATTAAAATTATTTTATCTCTTACCACAGTAGATTCATAATGCAAATTGGTAATAGAAAAAAATTTCAGCAAACTCACAGATAGGTAGAAATTAACACATTTCTAAGTCAACTAAAAATCCAGGGGAAAATATCATAGAAACAGAAAATACCTCAAATTAACTAACAATGGACAACATACCCAAAATCTCTGGGATGCTACTAAAGCAGTGCTTAGGGGGAAATTTACATATAATGTTTGTATTATGAAAGAAAAGTGATTTAATGTCAGTGCTCTAGATTTCACCGTGAGAAGTGGAAAAAGGTGAGAATATTAAACCCTAATGCAAGCAGACAGAAGGAAAGAAATAAAATAGATCAGAGCAGAAAATGATAAAATAGAATAAGATAAAGCAATATATAAAAGCAAAAAAAAAAATAAACCAAAGGATAAAACTTTGAGTAAATGATTAATTTTTAAAAATACCGGATCTGAAATAAAAGCCAGGACCTCAGTGTATAACTTACAGACATTAAGATAATAATAAGTAAATAAGATAAACAGCTTTATGCTAAGTAACGTGCCAATTTAGATGAAATGGACACATTCTTTGAAAAACAATTGCTTTAAGAAAATGAGAAAATATAAATTATCCTATATCGATTAAATAAATTTAAATGAGTTTAACTGTTAAACTCATCCCACAAAGTGATATTTAGTTCTTATTACTCACTGGTGATTTTAAAAAAATCTTTAAATAAGAAATTTTATCAGACTCCTTGAATTTTTTTCAGGTAGTAATGGAGAAAGGAATACTTTTCAACACGTTTTAATGGAAAAGCATTACCCGGAGGCTAGAGCCAAAGACATCACACAAAAAGGAAATTTGAGTCCAATATCCTTGTGAATAGAGGTACAGGCGTCTTAACAAAATGTTAAATTGAATACATTTATATATATAAAAGGACAATACCTGACCAATGGTATAAGGGAATATTTTTTGCTGAGATAAGTATTCTAAAGCTAAGTTTGGTGTTGTTGGATCACTGTATAAATTTGTCAAATCCATCAAACTATTCCCTGAGAATATGTGACTTTTGTTTATATACATTATAATTAAATCAAGTTGTAATAAAACTCTATATTCACTACATACATTAACTTAACCACCCAAAATTTAAATAACTGACAATTTTACTAACAATTCTTATAAATACCTAAGACTAAAGTCACAGTTCTCATATGTGGTGTAACTTAAGTAACATAATAATAGGTAAGCCCTTGTCATTTAATGAAATAAATCCTTTAATTAAAAGACATAATTTTAGGGTAGAGGTAAAAAGGTAAGAGGTGCTGCTTATGAGACAAACTTAAAGTGTAAAGAAATTATTAAAAATATTAAGTATTAAATAGCAATAATAAAAGTAAAAGAATAGTGAGTAGATGATAATGTTTTTCAGCTATTATTCATTCTCCCTCTCCCTAACTTTATGAGAATATTATACTTCTTACCTCACTGACATTGAACATGTGAAATTCCTTGCAATGACCAATAAGATGTGCACAGATATGACTTTTGTTTCTTTAAAGCAGAGGCTTTCAATATGTTTCTAAGGCTTCTCTTGACATTTTACATTCCTTCTCATCACCATGAGAAGTGCACATCCCAGACAGGAGCTGCTCGTTTAGCAAGATTTTTGACATGAAAAGACTTGTGAAAGACCTACACTGAGTCTGGATAGAGCCTGGAGCAATGCTACCACACCTGACTCACAGATTCATGAATTAATGAAACATATTTGTATAATAAGTCACTGAAACCTCAGGCATTGCATTTTATTCACGGAAAAGCCAACCAAAGCAGATATGATGCTGTGGATTGAAAACTATGTCCTCTCCAAATTCATATGTTGAAGTCCTGACAGCCCAAACCCCCATAATCTGGTCTTGTTCGAAGATAGCTCATTGTAGATTAATTAATATGAGGTTATACTGGACTAGAGTGGGCTCCTAATTCAGTGTGACTGATGTCTTTATAGAAGGGGAAATTTGAACCCAGACATGCCCTGGGGGAGCGTGTCATATGAAGAGGAAGGTAGAGATTGGAATTAACTTTTACACACTAACAAACACAAGACTATCAGGAAACCACCAGAGGCTAACCAAGAGGCATGGAACAAATTCTTTCTCTCAGCCTTCAGAAGAAACCAACCCTTACAACACCTTGATCTTGGACCCCGATCTCTTGGACTATGAAACAATTTCTTTTGTTTCAGCCAGTCAGTTTGTGGTTCTTTGTTACAGAAAACCTAGCAAACTAATATGCTAGAAAAGTTTAAGCTAATATTAGTTAAGGTAGACTTTAAGCAAAAACTATTTGAGATGAAGGAAGAATAACTCACAATTATTAAAAGTTCTTACACAAGTAAGTATAAAATAGTATATTTGTATTACCTAATTCCATAGCTTCAACATATATGAAGCAAATTAAGAGATTAACAATTAAGATTTAATAAGCAGACTCTATATTCATGGCAGATTGGAATCAGCATAGACCTTACAGTTAATGATAGAAAAAAGAAGAACAAAATTAAATAAAGATAGGAAAGGTTTCACACACATTATTAAGAATATTGATCTTTTGATATAGATTAATAAAACAGAGCATTCAACAAAAACCAAATACTTTTTATTTCAACTGGATATAGATTATTAACCAAAAGTGATTATTTGTGATATTTTCTGGATCACAAAGCAAAATTTGGCACATCTCAAAGGATATACATAGTTTATGGTATATTTTTTGATTATAGTGGAAATTAACAGTAGAGTAGAAATAAATAACAAGAAAACAATACACTCTTAAATGGTCCATTGGTCAATGTAGAAATCTAATGGAAATTAGTTTATTTTTGAACTCAGCAAAAGTATAAGATTCACAAACTTGTGAAATATTATTAAAGCCTTTTTAGAGTGATTAGAGAGAAAATACAGTGATAAATACATATATGAAAAAGGAGAATACATGAAATCCTTCTTGAGAAGATATAATGTGACTAGAATGTTAAACCAAAGAAAAATAAAGAATATGTTTTTAGGGGCGCCTGGGTGGCTTAGTCGGTTAAGCGTCCGACTTTCGCTTAGGTCATGATCTCGCGGTTCGTGGGTTCGAGCCCCGCGTCGGGCTCTGTGCTGACTGCCAGCTCAGAGCCTGGAGCCTGTTTCAGTCTGTGACTCCCTCTCTCTCTGACCCTCCCCTGCTCACGCTGTCTCTCTCTCTCTAGAAATAAATAAAACATTAAAAAAAAAAAAAAAAGAATATGTTTTTGATAAAAGCACAAATGAAAAATGAATGGAAAAGAAACAAAATGAGCTGTAATGAAAAAATAGTCAAATCCTGAAGTAAGGTTTTTGAGCAGTTAGTACAATTTTCAGACCTCTTATAAGATGAAAAGAAACTTATAGACAAAGTACAAACCAGCAATAATATGTATGAAAGAGGAGTCATCATTACAAATCATACGTATATTAAGATATGAAGTATCTTGGTATATGAAGTATACCATTAACAATTTTCCGTCAATATATTTGACAGTGTTTGATGGAAAACTTCATAGAAAAAACAGAAATTACAAAAAGTGACACAAGATAAAATTGAAAATATAGCTAGTTCTAAATGTATTAAATATATAATGAAAATATTGACACAGATGACTTTCTAGGATTAAATGATTTTACCACTTATTCCTAAATGTTCAAGGAAAAATTAACACAAAAGTTTGAGCAACTCTCCCAGATATACAAAAATAAAGAATGCTGCAAGCTCACTTAATGATGCCAGTATAAATTTTATACCAAAACTTGACAGGGAAACATTCTAAGAACAAGATCATGGCATTGTATCTTTCATGAATATATGTGCAAAATAAACTACACAAAAATATTATTAAGCAAATCCAACAATACATAAAAGTATAATGTATCATGATCAAGTTGGATTCATCTTTGAAGTGTGAGGTCAGTTTAATATTTAAAAAAATTAACAATATAAGTCACCATATTATATATAAAAAAAGAGACAATCATATGAATTTGTGGTGACTGAAAAAATTCAACCAAAATTTATTCATGCAAAGTCCATGGAATCTGTGAATATTACTTGATATGGCTAAATAGAAGTTTAAGCTTAGGATCTTGAGAGAAGGTGTTTATCCTGTATTATCTAGGTAAGCTCTGAATCCAATCACATGCATTCTTTTGTGTGTGTGTGTTTGCATTTTGAGAAGACAGCAGACAGCATGAGTAGGGGAGAGGCCAAGAGAGAGAGGGAGACAGAGAATCCCAAGGAGGCTTCATGCTGCCAGCTCAGAGCCCCAAATGGATGGGGCTTGAATTCATGAAACCACGAGATCATGACCTGAGCTGAAACCAAGAGGTGGATGCTTAACCAGCTGAGCCACTCAGGCTCCCCCAATCACATGCATTCTTATAAAACACAGGGATGGGGAGATTCATGAATGACACCCAGAGGAGAAGATCATGTGACGAAGGAGGCAGAAACTGGAGTTATAAAGCCACAAGTCAAAGAATGTGTGGAGCCCCAGGACCTGAAACTGGCAAAAAGGGAATCTCCTTCAGCCTTTGTACAGCCCTGATGACACCTCAGTTTTTGAGGACTTCCAGTCTTCAGAACTGTAAGACAGTAAATAGTAAACTTCTATTGTTTGAAGCTGCATAGTTTATGGAAATTTGGTATGATAGCCCTGGGAAAATAATAGTTTTTGTAGAGGCAAAAACATCTGATAAAATCTAACACCAATTTATGACCCAAATAAGTGCACAAGGCATTAGGAAAGCAGTCAGTCTCCTTTTGATGAGTATCTACAAAAATCCTTCAGCAAACAGTATGTTTGATAATAAAATATTGAATGCTTTATTCCAAAGTCAGTACTGATTCAAATTGCTTGTTAAAATAATTTTTTTCAACATTTTTATCCAAAATTAAATTGGTTGTCCTAGCAAGTGAAATAATAATTTTAAAAATGAGAATTAGAATAGAAGAAATATAACCATTTGCTCTTAAAATGATTGTGTGTGTAGAAAGTCCAAAATATTTGACTGGCATTCTATTAAAATACATACATGTATCTAGCAATGTACTATAAAGCAATCATAGGTAATTTTATTTAGCAGCAAATAAGTATGAGAACAAACAATTGAAAAATCAAACTGATAAAATTACTTTGGAAAAATTTTAGCAATATCGAATAAAGCTGAACAAATACATACAACCTTTGGTGCCACATTTCATTTTTATTCATGCATACATAACTGAAATGCATACATACATTCACCAAATATACAGTAATTTTCATAGAACATTATTTGCAGTAGCTAATAATTGGTAATAAACCAAATATCCACACACTGTAGAAGAAATATATTGAGGGCAAATTTATAAAATAAGACTATCTGAAAGTTATAAAGATTTATCTATTGCTACCTACAATAATGTGTATTACATTGAAGAAGAGAGGTCCCACATAGAACAGTATTTGATTCCATTTATATATTTTCAAAAGCAGCCAAAATTAATATATGGTGACAAATGTCAGGAATGTGGCTACTTATGTGTTGAGTAGATACTAGGAAGAGACATCAGGGAGCTTTTGGGTTACTAAAAATACTCTTTTGATGTGTGTGTGTATTTAAATGGACTTTTACTTTATGAAAATCCTATGTCTTTAACAAATCAGAGCATAAGAGATTATGTGACCAAAAAGGACCTGCCTTAACCTCCCTAACAACTAGGAAATGTATAAAAAAAACATTAGGCAGTGAAATAGAATAAGGAAAGTTTTATGTCTCTTCATTGCTGTTCTACCTTGGGTTGAGGACTGAGAAATTGAGGGTAAAGAACAATTGTGTAACGTACGGCACAGAAAAATCTCTGTTCCCAGGTAGAATTCAAGTGGTTTGTAGAATCATGAAGCATAAATGGCTGGGGAAGTGGTGGAATCACAGTATGGAGTTTCCTACATATGCTGGTGGAGAAGAGAAGCCAGAGCAGCAGGATTCCCTTAAGCTGAAAAATTACAGGGATAAGACAGATGTCGGGTGTTCCATAAATGTACCAATTGCAATCAAATTGTCGATGTTCAGAATTGTTTAAACTTGTCTGGTCTTATAAATTCCATAAACTTCATGAGGAATCCATGTTTGTCTCACTAACTATTTTTATTCCAGAATCTGGCTTGGAGCTTTGCATCAAATAAAAAGCTGACCCTTCTAATGTCTGTTGCATATCTCAGTAGCTCACTTAAGTTTATATGAAGTTACTGACAGTTCACAGCCATGTGATGGCTGCTGATAACAAGGACTTAGGTATGTCTTTCTTCTCTGCCAAGGGGTTTTTCCTCTAGCAGAGAGTGGGCTTGCTGGGCTATGTACAGGTATGATCAAAGGACAGGAAAAAAATCATATGGTTGAGACAGTCTTCAACAGTGGGTGATGGAATCAGAACATCAATGACTTAGCCTTCTGTACCTGTTTAGGCTGATTCTGAGGCATGTTCACGCATTATCTTAGAGAGTTCATGATGAAATTGAGCCCCAGTTACCCTTATTAGTAACTTGAACTTGGCATACACTTTATGGCTTATTTCACTTTCCCTAGTTCTTTATTTCTTGAGCTCTTTTCTCAGTTAAAATACTTGGACTTACATCAGTGTCTTAAGATCTATGCTAAGGAAAGATCCAACTAAGAGAGTAGATATGATGGTACTCAAACAAGGGAACTGTTTTTATTACTGTCGCTAGCACTCCTTCAGTACTTACAGTGACAGAGACCAGCATTAGAACTTCAGCTATAGGGGCACCTGAGTGGCTCAGTTGGTTAAGCGTCCGACTTTGGCTCAGGTCATGATCTCATGGTTCGTCGGGCTCTGTGCTGACAGCCAGCTCAGAGCTTGGAGGCTGTTTCAGATTCTGTGTCTCCCTCTCTCTCTGACCCCCCCTCTGCTCACACTGTCTCTCTCTCTCTCCCAGAAATAAATAAAAAAAATTAAAAAAAAAAGAACTTCATGGGGCGCCTGGGTGGCTTAGTCGGTTAAGCGTCCGACTTTCGCTTAGGTCATGATCTCGCGGTTGATGGGTTCGGGCCCCTCGTCGGGCCCTGTGCTGACTGCCAGCTCAGAGCCTGGAGCCTGTTTCAGTCTGTGACTCCCTCTCTCTCTGACCCTCCCCTGCTCACACTGCCTCTCTCTCTCTCCTAGAAATAAATAAAAAATATTAAAAAAAAAAAAAAGAACTTCAACTATAAATGGGAGAGAGAGAGAGGCAAGGAATGCATGTAAAATAACACAAAGGGAAGCTTAACTAAAGCAGACTTCTGCTCAGGATAAAGAAATCCACAGTGAATAAAAAGGGAATATAAGGAAATGAGTATAAAGAAGAGATGTTTTAAAGTTTGTCTTTAACAGATCTTAAAAGTATTTGCTAATAGAATGTTTAACAATGATCAGTAATTTCCCTTTCTCTCTAAATTTTGCTCTTTGTTTCTTTTTCCTGGAGGAATGAGGAGAAAAGAGGGAAAAAATCTGTATATTTTTGCTGTTTTCTGAGTCAGTGCATTCTCTTACATTTTCACACTGTTAGGTAATTGCATAGTGAGATTATTAGTTTTAACTTGGATAATTTTAATTGTAATATTGCCATAGTAACACCAGCAAAGGTGACATATTAATCATCATGGTTGGTATCTGGACAAAGCTATGATTATGATGACTTCTAATTGCTAATGAAAATTAGTTTGTTTTTTTCCTTAACTCTGACTGTGCAGTCTGAAAATTATTTACTTGGGGTCCTTGAAAAAGTGATAAATAATAAGGGGATTAATTTTACTACATTGGAAATTATGTACCCTAAGAAGGCAGAAAATGTTAATGACCATATAAAGTTGCTTTACCCTGTTTTTTTTTTTTTATTTAATTTCTTTTTTGAGAGAGAGAGTGAGACAGAGCATGAGTGGGGAGGGTCAGAGACAGAAGGAGACACAGAATCTGAAACAGGCTCCAGGCTCTGAGCTGTCAGCACCGAGCCTAATGCAGGGCTCGAACCCACTAACCGGGAGATCATGACCTGAGCCGAAGTCGGACGCCTAACCAACTGAGCCACCCGGGTGCCCCTGCTTTATCCTGTTTTGAGCAAGAGACTAGTTTTTAATAAATATTTTTTTTCTTACCATTTAACTGGAGGACTGAAGGAAGCCAAGTGCTCAAGATATTTCTTTTGGAATTATCAACATATTTTACTGCAATATGACATTGTTTTTTCCTGTTGGTTTTAAGATGTCCTGAACTTGCAAACTGTTGTTTGCCCTTCACAGCAGAACAACAAAATCTTCTCTGTTTTAATTATTTTTTCCTGCTTTTGAAGAAAATTGATTTAACGCTTGAAATAATTGATCTGATGATTTAAAATTTGAAAATAAAATCTATCAAATTAATGCTGATATTTGTCTTACTTCATTGCTTGATTACCATATCTTTATTTTCTTTAGATGTAGGGGTGAAAAGTGATATTGAAGGTTTATTTTACTCTTTGATCTCTGAGATTGGAACTGAAACATCTCTTCTGTATGCTGCTTAAAGAAGTTTTTAGGCTAGGCATAATCCTTGCTCCCACAAGCAGTTAATGGTTGAGATACAATTGTTTGGACTAGAAAACAGTGAATTGTAGAACATTTATTGGTGCTTAGTTGGTAGAATGGGACGGAAGAAGAGGGAAAAACGTCTTGGTGTGTGATTCTAGAGCTCTAGCCCACATGCTTTCTCTGTTCCTGACTAAGTCACATCTCTACTTTCTTCAATAAATCCATCATCATTTTTCAACTAGAGCATTAAATCCTCTTCAAAATTTGCTCCACAGATTCAAATCTTAGAAATTTTAATAGTCCATTTTTCAGAATGTTATGGGAGTGTCTTATTTTAAAATCTGGGTGTTTTCTTAAAGAGGCACTGGATTTTATTAATTAAATGCCTGTTCTTTATTACCATTAATGAATTTTCTATTTTTTCCATTTCCTGAAGTATTTTCCTATTTCATGTTCTTCTTTCCTAATTATAGCATCTTTTACATATGTTTTTCATAGGGAATCTAGATAAGACAGTTCCCCCTTTTCGTTGCAGGAAAATTCATATTATACTAATCAACAAATATAAAACATAAGAATATGGCAGCTAAAACATGTTTAAAGGTATTTATTTCTAATCAGAACATCATATGTGTACCCATAGTTGGAGGATGGTAGTTATCTATGTATGTAATACAGGATCTACCTGATCAATGATTATTCTCTGAATATCATTTTTCTCAGGTTTGTAAATACATTAAAACATATATAAATTATATCTACCAGAATAGAAGAACACTTTTCTCAGTTTTCAAAGGATCCGTTGAAAATTTTGAACTTGAAATAGCTAACAAGTCCTTCCCATATTGTAGCTGCCAAATTATCTTCCACTGGCTTTGACAGTATTTTCAATCCTGAAGAACACAGGAATCTATTTGATTTTTCATTATTTTATAATTCAGCTTTACCAAGTGTTTGTATGTACATGCATACTCAACATTCATTCATGTGTTTGTGTATTAAAAGTAAGGAACCAAAACTATGTGTTTAGGCTGCATGATAGCTAGAATTCTGGATGCCACTTAGATTTTATAGTATGGATTCCTTCACATGACATTTGGGGAATGTACATGAGTCAGAACTCAATTTTCTGCGGTTACAGGTGACTTTTTTTTTTTCTTCTAGTACTCAAAGTTATGATGAGATAGGGTTCTGCTTCAAAAGTGTTGCAATGTCTAGTCTCCAGTTTTGTGGTATTTTAGCTTCTGGATCCCTGAATTGCTTATTGTTACTTTGGTGATTATGAGTTTGTAATGTTCATCTTTATTAATTTTATTCTGAATGAACACAGGCATTCTGGGTCACAGATATCTTATTTATCACTTCATAATAAATAAGTGTGTTGGGTCCATGTTTGCACTGGTTCCTATGTCTAGGGTGATGTGATGAGAGCCAGAAGAGATTTTCCTACACAAGGATCTAGACATTCCGTAGGTGAAGGGCAAAGAAACATGATATTTTCTTGCTTATGGAAAGAAAGAGGCAGCTGTCCTGCTGTCCTGAAAAGAAATGCAAGGGGAGCCTAAGCCCAAACTCCAACCCTTTTATATGTTACTACAGTCCCTCAGCTTTTATGACCCGGAGGGCTTCATTCCTTTTGAAATATAAACACCTAGACAGATAGTGCTTCATCCTGGGCCGTAACCTAGAGACCTAGTCAGAGCGATAACCATTTGGACCTTTCAGAGAACTGAAATGTTCAATTATCTGTTTAGATCTAAGCCATTACTCAGAGCAAAAGTTATAAATCTAATTCTTAGGGTATGCAAAGAATCTCAGGAAGCTAGTTAGAGCTTTTTATGGTTTTTTTAAAAGTTTTTATTTAAATTTCAGTTAACATACAGTATACTCTTACTTTCAGGTATACAATATAGTGATTCAACACTTCCATGCAATATCCGGTGCTCAATACAACAAGTAGTGGTCTCCTTAATTCCCATCTCCTGTTTCACCCATCCCCCCACCTACCTCCCCTCTGGTACCCATCAGTTTGTTCTCTATAGTTAAGAAACTGTTTCCTGATCTCTCTCTCTCTCTCTCTCTCTCTCTCCTTCTCTCCCTCTCTCTCTCTCTCTCCTTCTCTCCCTCTCTCTCTCTCTCCCCTCCTTTGCTCATTTGTTTTGTTTCTTAAATTCCACACATGAGTGAAGTCATATGGTATTTATCTTTCTCTGACTTATTTCACTTACTCTCTACCCCTACCCATGTCATTGCAAATGGCAAGATTTCATTCTTTTTTATAGCCGAGTAATATTCCATTATGTATAGCTCTTCTTTATTCATTAGTTAAAGGACATTTGTGCCATTTCTGCAATCTGGCTGTTGTAGGTAATGCTGCTATAAACATTGGAGTATGTGTATCCCTTTCAGTTAGTATTTTTTCATCCTTTGGGTAAATAGTTCATGGTGCACTTGCTGGATTGTAGGTTAGTTCTATTTTTAAGTTTTTGAGGAACCTCTATAGTATTTCCTAGAATGGCTGTGCCAGTTTGCATTCCAACCAGCAGTGTAAGAGTGTACCTTTCTCCACAGCCTCACCAACACCTGTTGTTTCTCGTATTGTTGATTTTAGCCATCCTGACAGGTATCTCAGCTTTAAATTTATATTTCTCTGATAATGAGTGATATTGGTCATCTTTTCATGTCTGTTGGCCGTCTCTGTGTCTTATTTGGAAAAATATCTGTTCTTGTCTTCTGCCCATTTTTTAATTGGATTATTTTTTTGGGGTGATGAGTTTTATTTTCCTTATATATTTTTGATACTAATGCTGTATCTTATGTCATTCACAAATATCTTCTCCTATTCCTTAGGCTGTGCAGAAGCTTTTTATTTTGATGAAGTTCCAATAGTTTATTTTCGCTTTTGTTTTCTGTGCCTGAGGAGACATCTAGAAAGAAGTTGCGACAACTGATGTCAAAGAGGTTACTGCCTGTTTTCTTCTCAGAAGCTAGAGTTTTTTAAAGGAACACTTAGAAATGTCTCTCTGGTAGTTATTTTATTATTTATTTATTGTAAATAATAAATTTACAATTTATTATTCACTGGCACTGAAATGCCAGTGACTTCATATCCCTTTCTGATTATTCCAGTGGTGTGAGCTCCCTGGAATTTCATTTCTTCTGTGTACTGGAATTTACTCTGGAAACCTGATCTAGAGGCTTTTTATTTTGTAGCCTGTATTACAAATGTTTTATAATCACCAGTTTCCTATATTAAATCATGGTAAAAATTGAGTGGCCATTTTTCCCACTAATTTGGATATTTTGAGTGAAGATATTTGGTCTTATCTGAGGACTTCTATCTCTGTCTTTTTCCGTTTCTTTCTCTGACTCTAACTCTCATTGAGTGAGGCTTTTCCTTGGGAGTTAGATACCAGGTTAAGGCTCAGAGGAGCGAGAACAACATTTAACTCAGTTACTGCTGATGCAGTCAGGGATAGCTCTAGGTTAAAAAGACTCAAACCTGGAGACCTGACAATTTGATTCCAGGCTATCGATCTGTCTTAGTGATATTGGGAAGGGGCAAAAAGCTCTAGAAGCCTTTGTCACCTAATGGTTTGATTTTTGCCTTAGCATTCTGATTCACAATTACGCAGACCAGAGCACTTCACAGAAAAGCTAGCAAATGGGGCCATCTGGCCAAATGCTTTTTCATACACCACCAAAGGTAAACTGATACTAGAGTATTTTGAATGTTTGTTGTTTATCATATTGCAATTGACTTATTTAAAACATTTTTTAATGTTTATTTATTTTTTGAGAAAGAGAGAGAGAGTGCAAACAAGGGAAGGGCAGAGAGAGAGAGAGAGACAGAATCTGAAATAGGTTCCAGGCTCTAAGCTGTCAGCACAGAGCCCAAAGTGGGGCTTGAACTAGTGAACAGCAAGATCGTGACCGGAGTCGAAATCAGTCACTTAACTGACTGAGCCACCCTGGCACCCCTCAATTGACTTATTTAAATCATGATTTGTGACTCACTTTTTCTTTTCTACTCTTTTTTAAAAATTTTTCCTTTAAGCTACGTGGGTGTAGATGCCTTATGTTTTTCATTTTCTATATATTTTTTGGAGTATGAGAAGTAGGAAAGAATATTTAGAAGGTACAAAATGTGTGAACAAAAGATATTTTAAAAATCACCTGGAATGTCACAGCCAACAGAGAAATCATGGTAAATATTTGGTATCTATTGTAATTCTTTTTAACTTTTTTCTCCTTTTTCCTTTATCTACACAAGTGCAAAAAATTATGTGGTGAAATTTAGTTTGTCTACTTTTAACTTTATACTATGATGATTTTCTTATGCATTTTCTTCAAACATATGTTCTGCTATATCTAAATAATATTCAGCTTTTTGTAATGAACATTATCAATTTAATATTTTTCACAGAGAAGAATATTTAAGCCATTCCTTTTCTTCATAAAAACAGTACAGTGAATTTTATAGTACATAAAATTCTGATATCATCTCTGAATGTTCCCTTAGGATAATTTTCCAAAGTTGAATTGCCAAGTTAAAATGTACATATTTTAAAGTGTTTAATGTATATTGCTAAATTTTCTTCTGAAATGTCATAATATTTTATATAAATGCTTAACAAAAACAGTAGAGTATAAAAACACACAATTTTATCAAATCTTTCACCCTAATGAGTACTGTAATTCTTTATAAATGTTGCAACTTACTATGCAAAAAAATGCTATTACATAGTTTCATTCTTTCTTATTTTTTTGATTTTGGGGGCAGTTAAATTTTATGCATTTAATTTTTTTTCTCTGAGATTTGACTATTTAGATCATATAACTATTTTTTTTTTGGTGTGTTGCTCACTAATCTTTTTAAATAGTGCTCTTTTTATAGTCAAGTTATTTAGCTGAGATTTTAATATATGTGAAATCATTTCCCTGACTTCCTCTTTAATTTTACTACATACAATCATTATGGATACATAGACTATTTTAATTTTTATTATATATAATCTGTTAATTTTTAATGGTTTTCAAATTTACTTTAATGTTTTGATTTTAAAATCTATTACGAAATTAACATTTTATTAACTATTCAACTAGCATTTTTGAGATTTTCGTTAGCTTCTGTTTCATCTGGCTTTTATTTTATTGTGTATCAACAGATAAATGATTCACTTGTAAGCATTGTGTTTTAAATATTTCATCCCTTGCTAAAGGTTTTGAAATTTTTTAATTTTTTTAAATGTTTATATTTATTTCTGAGAGAGAGACACACACACACAGTGTGAGCAGGGGAGGGTCAGAGAAAGAGGGAGATACAGAATCCGAAACAGGCTCCAGGCTCTGAGCTAGCTGTCAGCATAGAGCCCAATGCAGGGCTCGACCCCACAAACTGTGATATCATGACCTGAGCTGAAGTTGGATGCTTAACTGACTGAGCCACTCAGGTGCCCCTCAAGGTTTTGAAATTTAAATTGTTTAAGATTCTTTTATATTTTCCTATTTATCTAGTGTTCTACTGATACTTCACAGTTTTAAATTTTGTCCTTCAAGAATCTGTGTTTGAGGATAACAGTAGGATCTCAGCATCTCCAAGAAGTATATAAATAGAAATACTATTTACAAGGTTGTATACAGCCTATAGTATATATCCTACATACAACACTATATAACAAGATTAAAATCATCCAGGTTGAGTTTGTGAAAAGGTAACCTGTGGAATGGGAAAAAATATTTGCAAATCATATATTTGATAAGGGATTAATATCAAAATTACATAAAGAACTCCTACAACTCAATACCAAAAACAAAAACAAACCTACAAAAGGCAATCTAATTTAAAAATGGGCAGAGGAACAGAACTGACATATTTCTAGGAAGACATACTAATGTCTAACAGGTACACGGAAAAGTGCTCAATATTACTAATTATTAGAGAAATGCAAATGAGCCACAGTGAGATATCATCTCCCACCTGATAAAATGTCTTTATAAAAAAGATGAAAAATAACAAATGTTGGTGAGGATGAGAAAAGAGAATGTTTGTACACTCTTGGTGAGAGTGTAGATTGGGGCACCTTTTAAGGAAAAAAGTATGAATTTTTCTCAAAACAATAAAAATAGAACTACCATATATTTTAGAAATTCAACTTCTGGATATTTATCTGAAGGAAATGAAATAATTTTCTTGAAATAATATCGATATCCTGACATTTATTGCAGTATTATTTACAACACCCAAGACATGGATACATTCAAAGAATCTATTGGTGGATGAATAAAGAAGAGGTGGTATTGATAAATAATGTTCAGTCATAAAAAAGAAAGAAATCCTACCATCTGTGACAACATGGGTGGATCTTTAGGGGATTATGCCAAGTAAAATCAGTCAGATAAAAATGAATACTGTTTGGTTTCACGTATATGTGGAATCTAAAAAAAAAAGTGAACAAGTGAACTCATTTATACAAAACCAGATTGATAGTTGCCAGAGGCAGGGGTTGGGAGTGGGAGAACTGAGTGAAGATGTAACTTCCAGTTACAAGACATTTAAGTGCTTGGGGTATAAAGTGCAGCATGGTGGCTATAGTTAACAATACTCTATTGTATGTTTGAAAGTTGGTAAGAGTATTTCTTAAAAATTTTTATTACCGGAAAAAAGAATTTGTAACTATATGTGCTGATAGATGTTACTTATTATGGTAATCATTTCCCAATGTCTCTCTATATATATCAAATCACTACATTGTGATTTAACACTTAAAATAAGTTCATTGTTATGTATTAATTATACATCAGTAAAATAAAATAAATAACGGATTCTTAGAAGTGTAAGTTGAACATCTTGGCAGACTCACACAAAGTACACCACTCCCTGCCTCTCAGTACTCTCTGTCTTCCCAGATTCAACTTCTTCCTTCTCCAGTCCTCCAAGAGCAGGCCCTGTAAATAAATGTTGGATTTCCCAGGAAATCATTTCTGGTTTTTATCTCAATTTATTCTCTCTTACTAAGCAGTCCATCATCCACTTTCACAGTTTCGAATGCCATCTATGTGAAAACCTCCCAATGTTATATTTCTAACATAAATCTCTCCGCTGAACTATAAAATCATGAGTAGTGGCATTAAAATATGTTCACAAATTATTTGGTAGCCCTCCACTCAAGAGGCAAAGCTTAACCTCCCTTCTCCCTTAATGTGGACAGGACTTAGCAACTCACTTCTAGCAAGTGGAATATGGCAGAAATGATCACGTGGGACTTCTGAGGCCATGTATGAGGCATTGCAGCTTCCTGCTTGCATTCTCTAGTATCACTCACTCTAGGAGAAGCCAGCTGCAATGTCATGAAGACACTTTAGCAGAGCTACAGAGAGATTTCTATCGTGAAGAATTATGGCATTCTCTAAACAGCCAGCAAGGAACTGAAGCTTCTGCAAAAGCCATGTGCATAAGCCATCTTGGAGTCAAATCTCCAGCCTCCCACAAGCCCTCAAATGAGTGCAGCCCTGGCTGAAACCTTGCCTGCAACCTCATGAGAGATCCTGGGCCATACAGTTGTTCCCAATTTCATGACCCAGGAAACTGCATGAGAAATATATGTTGTTTTATGCTGCTAAATTCTGGGTTAATGTGTTGCACAGCAATAGATTGCTAATATAGATTTGCTGCTAAGTGTCAAAGAAATCTATTATGCAGCAAGAGATAAATAACATAGCATGTATTGAACCACCTACCTTATATCTCCACCTGTACTGAAATATCTCTCAGAACCATTGCAAAATTAATACAACTCAAGCTCAACTCTTGGTCCTCTCTCAAATCTGTTCTGTCTCAAGTCTTTTTGCAACTTAGTACACAGCACCTTCATCTACTTGCTTCAGGTCCCTAAAAACAATCCTTGACCTATCCCCATTCTGATAACACAATCTATCACCAAATTCTGTTGGTTACAATTCTTAAATGAGACTTGAATCCATCTATAACTCTTCAGGTCTCAGTCATGCCCCTGGCCAAGCTACTGTTCTATGTTAATTGGAGTCCATCAACCTAAGGGCAATGCACTAACATTGTCTCATTTCTGTTTTTATTCCTTTCTAATCTATTTTCTAAGTGATAGCCAGCTTGACATGAACTTTGGAATGATTAGTAAACAGGGCGGTTTACAAAGCCCTGAATCATCTGACTCCTATGTACACAGAGCCTTATGGTGTTCTCCCTGCCTCTCAGTATGCTCCAGTCACAGTGGTCTTTCCTGCTCCAGGATATTTGCCCAGGCTGCCATGTCTGCCTACATTACTCTTCATTCCATTCTCAACCTGCATAATTACTATGACTATTTTAGGTTCAATTTTAAACTTTTTTTTGGTAACAGCACAAGGGCAAGAAATGTCTACCTTGGTTGTCATAGTATATGTAGCTCTCATTACAGGTTGTCAAAATTATTGAATGAGTTTATTTAATGAGTTCATTAAGTAAAAACAAAAATAATTTAAAAAAAGTATGTGGTGACTTACACGAGTATGGTAGCAATGAAGAAACCAAAAAGTGGTAAGATTCTTTATATATTTTAAAGGTAGAGATCCTTATAGATTGTTTCAGATATGAAAGAAATAGAAGAATCATGGATATATCAAATATCTTTGGTCTGAACAATTGGAAAAATGGTGCTGTAATTAACTGAGATGTGGAAACCTATAGGTGCGTGTGTGCGTGTGTGTGTGTGTGTGTGTGTGTAGAACAGGAGTCCCTTTGAATGCATAAAACTTGGCCTTTTAGATCCCCTTCATAAAGCTCTTGAGTACAGAGTTGTATATCACATCTGGGATTTGGAGAAAGCTGAAAGTATAAATTTAGGAGTTGCAAGCATAGTTGTTTTCTAAAACCATGAGGCCTTAGGACGACACCAAAGGAGTAAGTATAAAGAGTGAAAAAAATAAAGGAACAAGGATCAGATTCCAGATAACCAAAGAGTGTGAACATTTTCAGTGGACTTTTCATAAAGGAGAGGAGGAAAATATTGCAGAAGTTATATGGAAAAGTAAACTTGAGAGAGAGATTTTTAAAAAGATGGATGTAATAACAGGGTATTTGAAAATGAAATGCCTTATTTACCCACATGCCATGGAAAATTTTCTTGACTGCATTTAATTATACATTTGATTTTCTTAATTTTAACCTCATGAATATATTTTTTGAAAGAGATGTATGGAAGTGGAAATTGCATTTAGATTTTTTTTTTCTCTCTTTGTCCTTGTAGCTTCGTCTGTGGTTGGCTTTGTTAATATTCATGTATTATTGTATGGCTACTGGGATTTTCAATATGTGTTATAAGGTAAAAAAGAAAAGAGGGCTTTTACTTATATTTAGAAGATGTTTTTAACATTGCACTGACAGTGTTATAGATTTACACACTTAATATATTTTTCCAGTTAATAGCAGTGTTTCTTTGAAAACGATTTACTTAATAATAATTGCTTTAATGGGGGAAAAACATGTCATGGTAGCCATGGTAACTATTAATTTGTGAACAATGTATACAACTCAATTTCAATGTTCAACTTGAATTTTCTTGACATTTTTTTTTATTTTACTATTTATTTATTTATTTATTTATTTATTTATTTATTTATTTATTTATTTTTAGATGTTTGTTTATTTTTGAGAGAGAGAGAGCGTGAACAAGGAAGGAACAGAGAGAGGGGGACAGAGGATCTGAAACAGCTAACAGCAGAGAGCCTGATGCGGCCTTGAACTCACAAGCTACCCGTGAGATCAGGAGCTGACCTCAGGTAAAACACTCAACTGACTGAGCCACCTAGGCACACCTGTATTTTACCTTTTAAAAAATACTAAATCAGAGGGATGCCTGGGTGGCTCAGTCAGTTAAGTGACCAACTCTTGGTTTTGGCTCAGGTCATGATCTCACAGGTATGTGAGTTCGAGCCCCACACTGCATTTTGCTGGCAGTGCGAAACCTGCTTGGGATTCTCCCTCTCTCCTCAGTCTGCCTCTCTCCCACTCACACTGTCCCTGTTTCTCTCATAATAAATAAATAAATTTAAAATAATATTAAATTAGAATGTTCCTTTGTATACAGAATTATAGTAAATGTAACATAAAAAGTAGACTTATATAAATGTATTTTATTGGTGACTCAAATATCACTACTGGTGTTGTCAGTAATGAAATTTTCTAAAATGGTAACATTTATTTTGTTTTGAATACAGCAAGATACAGTTCTCCCATGATGTATACTATAGTGACACTTATGAAAAATTAATTTCTATAAAAATAGCTTGCATGTAGTATTCAGTACATTAAAACCATGCAGAAAACTTATTCTGTGTTACACGTAAAATGTGTTTAGATTCTAGTCTCAGATAAATAAAAACACATTAAAACCATACTAATTTTGGAAGGGACCATTTTTCCTGTGTAAAACTGATATCTGGGTAATAGAATAATTAACACTGCAGATCACTATACACTGAGCTAAACTAGTGAACCCAAGTCGTTGGGCCAACAACCTTAACAAATTGCTAAAATACTCCTTTAATATGAACCATTCCCCAACCACTGGCTCATTCTTTGTCCTCTTGAATCAATTGTCTGAACATCATATTGAGTCATCATGTAAAGGTCCAACTCTCATTATATTGACATCCTACCTAAAATATGTTAATGTTATCCTATTCTTAAGATAAAGATTTAATTCTTCAAAACTATCAACTGGTGTGGACTCTGTAGCCTTTCGTGCTTATTCCTCCTAGCCATATTTGCCCTATTTCAAAACTTTATATTTTCCAAGCAAATTTCTACCAGAGACTTTGCATATGCTTTTTCTTTTGCTTAGAATTCCTGCTGTTCCTCTTTTCATGTAGCCAACCCCTACTTAGGTTTTGATTTGGTTTAATTATTATTTTCTCTGGAAGGCCAAACTCCACACCTGAAAAACAAACAACCCAGTGAAGAAATGGGCAGAAGATATGAACAAACACTTCTCCAAAGAAGACATCCAGATGGCCAACAGACACATGAAACGATGCTCAGCATCCCTCCTCATCAGGGAAATACAAATCAAAACCACACTGAGATACCACCTCATGCCAGTCAGAGTGGCTAAAATGAGCAAATCAGAGAACTCTAGATGCTAGCGAGGATGTGGAGAAACAGGCACCCTCCTACACTGTTGGTGGGAATGTAAACTGGTGCAGCCCCTCTGGAAAACAGTGTGGAGGTTCCTCAGGAAACTAACAATCGAACTCCCCTATGACCCAGCAATAGCACTGCTAGGAATTTACCCAAGGAATACAGGAATGCTGATGCATAGGAGCACATGGACCCCAATGTTCATAGCAGTACTCTCCACAAGAGCTAAAACATGGAAAGAGACTAAGTGTCCATCAATGGACGAATGGATCAAGAAGATGTGGTTTATCTATACCATGGAATACTCCATGGCAATGAGAAACAATGAAATCTGGTCATGTGTAGCAACATGGATGGACCTTGAGGGTGTTATGCTGAGCGAAATAAGTCAGGCAGAGAAGGACAAATATCATATGTGTGCACGTATAGGAGGATTAGGAGGAACTTGACAGAGGAACAAGGGGGAGAAGAAGGGCGGAAATGGTGGGGAAAGGGAGAGAGGCAAACCATGAGAGACTCTTGAATGCTGACAAAAACTGAGGACTGATGGATGTGGGGGGGGAGGGAGGGGTGGGCATGGAGGAGGGCACTTGTGGGGATGAGCACTGGGTGTTATGTGGAAACTAATTTGACAATAACCTATTTGTAAAAAAAAAAAAAAAAAAGAAAGATAGGCTTCATAAACTCAGTGATTTGGTAATCTCTATAATTTGTATCCTGTCATTCTTCCATGCTCCTTTTCTCTATAGCACTCTTCACTTTGTTATTTTTTTTTTATTTTGTTTTTGAGAGAGAGCATGAGTGGGGAAGATGTAGAGAAAGAGAGGGAGACAGAATCCAAAGCAGGCTCCAGGCTCTGAGCTGTCAGCGCAGAGCCTGATGTGGGACTCGAACCCATGAGCTATGAGATCATGACCCAAGCCAAACTCGGACGCTTAACCAACTGAGCCACCCAGGCACCCCTGTTATGTCTTTATATGAGGCACTGAGTGCTATTTCACAACTGACTTGCAATGACCATCCATTTTTATTTATTTGGGTCTTGCCGTACTCTCCAACACATTGTCATTTCTTAATAAATATGTTCAGTAAGATACAAAATTCATGAAGACGGGACCTAACAATTGAAAGAACTGAGTCCTAAAAGAAGCCGAAAATAAGAAATAAGAAAATGGGAAAAGTCATTTCAGATGTAGAGAAGATTATGTATGAAGACATGAAAATCAAGACATTTTGGGATAAGCAGAGATAATGCAATATAGCCAGACTGCTAACAAAGGGATTTAAGGATTGAAAGCATTTACAGATTCATAATCAGAAACCATTGATGACTTTCAAAAAGGGTAATGATAAGATTATATTAGAAATCAGAAAATTCTTCTGCCTGTAATAAATGAATTGAAACATGGCATGTCTAGGTAGAGAAATGATTTACTTCTCAATTAACATAGTCTAAGAGAGTAAATTGGGATTAGGACTAAAGGAACTTCTACTGAACTGTGTTTGGGTGACGTAGCCTTACAATGGTTTTCTACAAGTTGATGTACTTTCAGTTCTTCTCCTTTTATGTGTTAGAAGAGAGAGAAATGCTTATATTCTTTAGAAAAAGATCATGTAAGTAGACTAATTTATTATTAAATTATGAACTCAATTTTGATTTTCATATTTGTGTGAAAAACTTCTAATAGGATCCTAATGGACACAAAAGAAAAGCAATCAAATTATCTTTAACTGAAGCATATAAACTGGAAATGAAGGCTACACCATAGGATCTTGTTCCATGCAGCATATAAAAAGGTATTTAAGAGGAAATTAAATTGAAGTATATTCAGTATATGTTAATTGATATAGAAAATGTCAATTCGAGTTGCTCATAATAGTTAGAGATGAGCAAATGATTCAAAGTAATTTGGGCTATGATGATATTGATCACTCAAATTTTTTTCACTCCAATTCACTTTACACTGTGTCCTTGGGAATGCAGTAAAATAATAATAATAAAAAAGTAATTTAAAACATACCTAATCAAGCCTTTATTTTAGATGTTCTGAATTTCTTTGGACCTTATTAGAAAGAAATATACTTATCATAACCTTTGAAAAGTTTATAGAGCACTACTGTCAATTCTACAAAAATAGCTAATGATTTTTACACTTATCCATGCTTAATTTTTTTGTGCTTGCCCTTGATAGAAATAATAACATGTAATATAAAAAAATAAATAAAAAGAAAGGCATACATTACATAAATATTTATTGTATATTAAATCTAAATTATAACCATCAAGTTTCACCTGAGTGCTAATATACACATTTGATTCAGTATTTCTTACTGAAGCCCACCTTACTATTTAAGGTACTGACAAAAATAGATAGAACAAGAGCTAGAGAAAATGAAAACAGGTTTTTAAAGTAAAGTTAAAGCGAAAAAAGAAACTGATTAGTTTGCCTTACTCTTCAGTAAAGTTACAGCAGCTGACCCATGATAGCAGCATGTGAAATGATTGAGAAAAAACCAAGACGTTTGTTGTTGAAAGTTTGACACTCTTTGCTACTGCACCCAGCAAGCCCATACACCCAGTGAGAAATCGCATGAAGGTAGGAAGAAGAGGTGTGTTTCAGGTAGAAGAAAAAGAATATATTACACCTTGGAAATATGAGACCTTTAATATCCGAGGAACTAAAAGGAAATCAGGATACATACAAAATAATACAAGAGGTGTTTAGGATTACAGAGAATTTGTCTGATGCGGTGAAACTCAAAGTGTTGAAACATTTTACACAGTGTTTGAAGTAAGGGACATAGTACAAAAAGTTTTGAAGTAAGTAAATAAAATATCCAGATTTAAATACTGCAAAGCCAGTTAGGGAATTTTCTAAAAGGAGGCCATCCCTGAATTCAGACAGGTTGTTATAATAAGCAAGATATATGATAATGGACTTGAATAGAAGCAGTCAAAATAGAGGAAAAATATATGGATTTAATAGAGTATAGCATTTAGAAATTATATTACTTGGTATTAGAGTTGAAATGAGTGGGAGAGAGAAAGACATGTATGAAACCCAGATTTCCATTTAGGTAAATGATGCAGCCTTAAAAAAGGGTGAGGGGTGCCTGGGTGGCTCAGTTGGTTAAACATCAGACTCTTGGTCAGCTTAGGTCATGATCTCACATTTGGGTTCTGTACTGACAGTGAGGCGCCTGCTTGGGATTCTCTCTCCCTCTTTCTCTGTCTTCCCCCACCCTCTCTCTAATAAAAACATTAAAAATTTTGAAAATAATAAAAATAAATATAAAAAGAGGGGTAAACACAAGAACATTGGGAATAGGAGAGTGAAGTTGGCAAGTTCAATTTGGGATGAGCTAGTTGTGTACTATATGCACAGTGTTAAGTGTTATGTGTGGTCAGAAATTCAAGAGGACTATGTAGGATAGAAATTACTTAGTCAGGAGTTATCAGCCCATAGACACTAACAAAAGTGGATGCAGTTTGCTAGAGAGAGTGGTGTATGGATGAGAAGGTTAAGGACATGGTTCTTGTAGTGCTAGCATTTAATAAAAGGGCAGAGAGAAACACTCTGTGAAGAAAACAAAGAATCCCTGAACCTTAAGGGTAAAATGAGTAAATTATAGTAAAGTGGTAGCTAAGCCAGTATTGAAACAGACAGTATGCTCAGTACACACAGATGCTGCTAAAATATCAAGAGTAAAAGGAATCATAAGATGGCCATTGTTTTTTGTTATAATGGTTTAATATAAATAATATAGACAAAAACAATGAGAGAATGGGTAGCAAATGCAGGCTAGGGAGCAGTTAGTTTACCAAAATTTTCAGTACATTTGGGCTTAGAGAGAAGCTGAATGATAGGATAACACAAAAAGGACTTGGAGCCAAAGGACTGTAGTGTTTTGCTGCTGCCATTCTGGAAATGACCTGATACAAAGGGAAGGAGCAAGAAGAGACTGATGGGTTAAAGATGCCAAGGGCAATGAGGGCTCAGTCGGTTAAGCATCCGACTTTGGCTCAGGTCATGATCTCACAGTTCATGGGTTTGAACCCTGTGTTGGGCCCTATGCTGACAGCCAGCTCAGAGCCTGAAGCCTGTTTCAGATTCTGTGTCTCCCTCTCTCTCTGACCCTCTCCTGCTCACGCTCTCTCTCTTTTTCTCTCTCTATCTCTCAGAAATAAATAAAAAACATCAAAAAAATTAAAATATTGAGAGAACCAAGGGGATGGAGTGCAACACTCAGAGAAAGGGGCTTGGATTGCATGAGGGGAGGTGGAATAAGGAAAAACATTTCTCTAGGGGCATGAGAGGTGTGCTGAAAGGCTTATGTAAAGTAAAATATCCTTAACAGATATTGAGGGGGATGGCCAGGGTCTTAAAGTTCCTCTCAGCCTGATCAAGATTTAGACATATATATATTTTTGACTACTGGCCCCTCCCAACTCTGAGATGATTTACTTTAGAAAACTTTGCATTGTAAATACTCTCTGTTTCCCCTTTGAGATGTAAGTTTCTTCCCAGCTTCTTGACAGTTTTACTAGAGGAATGTCCTTGAAATGTAATCATCAAGGGAGATATCACCCCTATCTCCCAGAGTCTGAAAGAGAGTAGTAGGAGCCTAACTTTCACTTCATGTCAGTGAGCAAACTCAGGTGGCCCAGTCACATTGACTAATGTCCCCCAAATGTCCTCCAGTGCTTTTCCACTAGCTTACTGCAGTGCCCCAAATCCCTGCTGTCTTTTGTTTCAATGGAGTTAAATGCACTCTCTCTCCTAGAGCAACAAAGTGAGTATTGGATCCTTGGATTGTAGGAATTTCTGCCATTGGATGGAACAATTAAGTAACAATGCTGGAAAGAGAGAAAGGATTTGGGCCCCAGTCTAAAATCCTGTAATTTTTGTTATCTTTACATCTATTTGTTTTTTCCAAAGTCCTTCATGTCTCCTTAAACACATTTATTTTGTCTAGCTGTGCTTTGTTTTGTTTTTGATAACCAGAAAGTATGTTTTATGAATCAAGTCCTTTGCCTCTAACAAGTCAGCTTTGCTCTTTGAAGTTTCCGTTGCTGTCCTGATCCTTTAACAGAAAAGATCGTTTCGTTCAAGTTTAGCAATATCACTTGGTACTCAGCACATTGCTGTCTTTCAGTCACTGTTTCATCTTTTATCTACTTAAAGTAGGAAATATTCTTGCATTTTTTACTATTGCTTAGATTTGCCTAAATCTCTGCCTGATTTTTTTCTTCTTTTAGAAAGTTGCAGTACTTTAAGTGGATATAGATGTGTAGTTTTTGATAAATTTTCTAGATGGTAGTGTTATTGTTATTACTGTTGTTTATTTCTGTTTCTTTGTTTGATGTAGTAGCCAATGGAAGTGGGGAGAAATTATTTCTGAAATCTGGTGAATTGGAAGAACTCGAGTTGTCAACAGATGATATTGTTACAATAGTTCAGTGAAAATCTGTCATATTTGCTCATATGGAATAACTGAAGGGTGGGAGTGAGCAGGGAATGGTTTGGTTATAAGCCACGAGGCTGTTTTTAAAAGTCTTAGTGAATTTTACAGCAAAGATTGGCTTTGTTGTCAGGATAGTGACAGTCTCCTAGAGGCAGGATTTGCTGTCCAGATTTTCAAATGAAAGTTCCCATGTAAGTCTAAGAAATAAACGTTATCCCGTAATCAGCTCACACACACAAATGTCATGTGTGATGGAAGAGTTCAGGCACTGAAAAGTAGAATCTTCAAGGAAGGTGAATTTTTAATCCTACAATCCTCTTAGAGAAGCCAGTTTGGTTAAAATTCCTCCAGGAGCTGGGCCAGTTATATAATTTTTCAGGGCTCAGTGCAAAATAAAAATGATGGACTCCTTGCTAATAATGCAGGGTAAAAAGTAGCATGAAAGGTTTTGAAATCTGAAGGGAGCTCTTTCTGTCATCTCTAAACTTACTATGTTTTCTTTTATTTGACAAATAATGCCATTGAAAGTAAAGAAAAAAATTTTGCTCATGATCATGACATTTACTATTCATTATTATATGGTACATTGCCAGTTTTAGTTGCAAATACAGTAAAACCTTGGGTTGCGAGTAACTTGTTCTTCAAGTATTATGCAAGATGAACAAACATTTCTAATAAATTTTAACTCAATAAGTGAATGATATCTTGCAATACAAGTAGTATGTGATGCTGAATGTCACATGATCACAACTGAGTCAATGGTTCCTCTCTCTGTCTCTCTCTCTCTCTTTCTCTCTCTGCATGATTCTGGTGATTGTTTCCCATGCTTGGATGCTTGGTGTCAGTCCGTGGTGTTTAGCAGAAATCAGCGATTTTTTGGAATGTTGGAAGGTGCCCATAACTGGCACTGTGCATTTTTTGTCACTTCAGAGCACTTATGGACAGTCCTTTGCTTTTCCATACAAGAGTAGGCTTAGGAATATTTTACTTCATTCTAGGTCAATCTGCCTGCAGATATGGACCCTTTTCTCTACTGCCTTATTGCCACTTACATTAAATACAGTATATGACAGGCGTTTATTAATGCTTTACTGTGGTCAACATCTGTGCAAGTGTTTAAAATGGCTACCATGCAGATAAACATTGAAAAGAAAGGTGGTAAGAAGAAGGAGATAATTACAGTGGAAATTAAGAAGGAAATCATTGAGAAGGATGGATGAGGTGTGTAAGTGGCCAAAATGGAAAGATTTTGTATGAAGATTACATCGACCATCCATACAATATTAAAGAAGAAAGAAGTAAGGGGGCTAGATGCAGCAAAAGGAGTCATGAGAATATCAAAGCAATGGCCACGTGTTCTGGAAGATGTAGAAAAGTTGCTTCTGGTTCGAATAAATGAGAAGCAACTAGCAGGTAATACTGTGACTGAGAACTTTATCTATGAAGAGGGAAAGGTCTTTACTGACCTCATAAGTAAACTGCTAGGTACATCAACAGAAAATAAAGAAGTCTTCAAGGCAAGCAGGGGGTGGTTTGATAACTTTAAGAGGAGACGCAGCATCCATAGTGTTGTAAGGCACAGAGAGGCTGCAAGTTGAGATGCTAAGGGAGCTGAGGCATTCGTACCAAATTCAGAATCTCATGGTTTCTTAGTGTTACCTGCTGGAGCAGGTTTTAACTGTGATGCTTTTTTGAAAAAGATGCCAAAGAGGACCTACGTTACAGAAGATGAAAATTCAGTGCCCATCACAAGCCCACTGGAGACCTTCTCACCCTATTTTGCTCTAATGCAAGTGAGGATTTCAAAATGCATCATTCTGAGAATCCATGAGCCTTCAAGAAATGAAAGGTGCAGAAGAGCCATTTAAATGTAATATGGAAGTCCCACAGCAAGGTTGGGTCACTCGTATCTTGTTCGTTGGGTGGATCAACAAGGTCTTTGGTCCTGCAGTGAAGAAAGCACCTTTTAGAAAAGAATCTGTCACTCAAAGTCTTGCTGGTTATGGATAAAGTTCCTGTTCATCCTCCAGGCTTTAAGGATGACTTACTGGAGGAATTTGAGTTCATTTGGGTCAAGTGCCTTTCTCCCAACACCATGCCAATCCTCTAGCCCATGGGTCAGCCAGTCATTTTGAACTTCAGAAAGGTTTACATCAAAGCTTTGTTTCACTGATGCTTTGAGGTAACCAAAAAGAGTTTTAGAAAATCATTTCCATGTTGTGAACTGTCTCAAGATCATTGATAAAGTCTGGGATGAGGTCACCAAGCGAACCCTCAATTCTGCCTGGAGAAAACTGTGGCCTGCTTGCATTCTTGGACATGAATAGAAGGACTTGCTCATGAACAGGAGCCTCTAGTTGTTGATGAAATTGTTTCCTTGGAGAAGACCATGAGACTGGAGGTGAATAGGATGACGGTCAAGAGCTGCTGGAGGAACATGGCCGGCAGCTGACTGCTGACAAACTGATGGATCTGCATCATGAGCAACAGCAAGAGGTTATGGAAGAGACCTCATCTGCAGAGAAGGAAGAGAAAAAGGCAGAGAAACCTCTCACGTCAAATGACGTTAGGAAGATGTGTAAAATGTGGGAAGCAGTGCAAAATTTTGTAGAAAAGCACCGAATAAGGCTGTAGCAGTGTAAGCAATGAATCTGTTTAATGGCAATGCAATGTCACATTTCTGCGAAATCCTCAAAAGGAGGCAAAATCAAGTGTCATTGAACAGATTCCTTGTTAAAATTGCGCAGAAAGAAAAAGATTCCATTGAACTAGTAGACAGAAGTGATTCCATTAGAGGTTAGTGATAGTGAAAGTCGTGCTAGATAGTAAGCCTTCTCTCTCTTATCTCCCTTATATCAGCCATAAGGGTTTTCAAAGGTAAGTGAGGGTTAATTTGTTTTTTTTTCTTTGTATTTTCTTTATGATTTTGTATTATATTACAGTATTATTTTTATATGAGTCCTTTGAGTTGTGGAACGAATCATCCTAGTTTTCATTATTTCTTATGGAGAAATTCACTTTGATATACAAGTGCTTTGGATTACAAGCATGTTTCCAGAATGAGCCATGCTTTCAAATCAAGGTTTTACTGTGTATGGGCATTTAACTTGTGTGTGGAATCACTGAAGTTATAGTTTTATTTTATAGTTACCAGAACAGTGGAAAACTACACAAAACTAGCTCAACTGTCTTTCACATTTTCATATGCACATATACCACTACTTTACCTTCAGCTTACTGATGAATGTGGAACGACTTAAAGAAAAGGGTTGCCTTATCTTTTTTTTTATTCCAATGTCAGTGTAAGTTGTTTGCTGATACAAGGAAATAACATGAGTAAGAGAGTTTATGACACAGTTTCTTGATCATTCATGTGTCTTGAGAACACTTTTGCTTTTTTTCTACATTTGACACAAATTCTAGTTCAAACAGACATGGCCTCTCAGGGTATAGGGCTCTTAGCACTCATGTCTCCTACTTGCACAGAAATAGACATTCTTCCTGTATCTTGTACACATCTTGAGTCTCACTAAAGTCCCATGCATTGTCATTCCAGAAGAGAACTGTGTTCTCTGTGTTAGGCAGAGTTAGGCCTAACTGTGTCAGGCATCACAAACACTTAGGTGAAAGGAATGGCAATGTAGTGGAAACTGCACGTGTGCTTATATCATCCATGAACTTACATGTCCCATTGTCCCTGAAGACCTCAGTTACAGAATGGAGGTTCCCAGATAAAATTATTCAGAATTCTGAGACAGAGAAGAGAGTCAAATCACAGGTTCTTATGAGCATGGTGCCATGTGCTCATCCATGAAGTGCACCTTGCTAGAAGCAGCAGATAAAAGGGTGCCTAAACAGTTACAGACAAGGTTCCCTACTAGAGGTCCCCAGTGAGCAGAAGTGCCTCCCTTGGCATCTTCTTCCTTTGCCCTAGGGAAACCCTCCAGAAAATGTGTCTCTCCTTGGGCAGCCAGCTCCCTGAGCATGAGAGGGAGTTGGAGAGAGGAAAGGCTTCTTCAGTGAAAGGAGGAAATGGCTCTGCAAGGAGGCAAACACACCAGAATGAGATATGTCTAAGTTTATATTCTGCTTCCAGTCTTGAGAGCCGGATCCCTCTGTGGTGGGCAAACAGATAGCTGTAAATAAAACAGTGGGTCTTTGGCATTCCCATCTCCAGCCAGTCCAGGCAGGAAAAAGGGTTGTTGGGGTTGAAACCCTCCTTGCACTACCCCACTGTCTGCCATAGGAAAGAGAAGATGTCCATTGGATACTAGCCAAGAGAGGAGAGGTGAGAACCAAACACAGGCCAACATTTCCTTTCATTTCAGGTGTAAGCACTTTGTCATCAGCAGCCAATCCTTTTATCTCTTCACACTATTACTGTATCCTGGTGTGATGGTCTTTTACCAACTGCCCATCGTCCTTGTTCTAGAAAGTTCTTTGGTGCCCTGCATCCTGGCCTCCCTGCTCTTACTTAGCCTGGATCCTTCCCATCCTCCAGGTCATTATTCCATTAACACCTGCTCTGAGAGGCGCCTATGTAAAGGAACTCACTGCACTTTTATTATCTTTATTTTTACTACATCTTTATAGTTATTCAACCATCGCCACAATCCAGTGTGAGATTTTTCTCTGATTATTTGCAGTTTTTCATTCTCCCACTCATCCCTCAGCCTTACACACCATCTGTTTTCTTTATTTAAAAAATTTTTTTTGTTTATTTATTTTGAGACAGATTGGTGGGAGGGGAGAGAGAGAGAGAGGGAGAAAGGGAAAGAGAAAGTAGAGAGAGGGAGAGAAAGCAGATCCCAAGCAGGCTCCACACTGTCAGTGTATAGTCTGATGTGGGACCAAATCCACAAACTGTGAGATCATGTCCTGAGCCAAAATTGAGAATCAGACACTTCACCCCACTGAGCCACTCAGGTGCCCCTACCTGCTTTCTTTTTCTGTCAATTTGCTTTTCTTAAACAGTTTATAGAATTGGTATTCAACATTATAGAGTCTTTTGCATATGTTTCTCTTCAGTGATTTTGAGGCTCACCTATGTTACAGCATCAATAGTTTTTTATTACTGAATAGTATCCTAGTATTTGGATATATCACATTTATTCATCATTTGATGGCATCTGGATTTTTCTTTGTTTTTGGACGTAATTAATAACACTTCTATAAATAGTGCACACATACCTGGCATGAACATGGTTTTATTTGCTCTTGAGTAAATTCCTAATGGTGGAAATGTTGTGTTGAGGGGTGATTTTACACTAAACTTTTTGAAAAATTGCCAAACTGTTTTCCAAAATGTACCATTTTGCATTCTCACCAGCAATATATGATAGTCCCAGGTTCTCTACATCTTTGCCAAAACATGTTACTTCTCTAAGTATAGCCTTCTAGTGGGTATATAGTGGTATCTCCATGGGAACTTAGTTCATATTTCCCTAATGAATAATGTTGTTGAATGTCTTTTAGTGTGCTTTTTAGCTATTCATGTATCTTCTTTGGATAAATGTCTATTCATTTCTTTGCACATTTTTAAATTCAGGTGTTTATTTTCATTTTATTAGCATATGATAGAGTTCTTTAAACATACTATTAAAGTCCTTTTACCAGATATATGATTTGCGAAAGCTTTATCCATTGTGGCTTGTCTTTTCATTTTCTTAATAGGGGCGTTTGAAACAATGATTTTTTATTTTGGCAAAACTCAAATCAATATTTTTTTCTTTCATGGAACTTAATTTTGGTGTCATATTTAACACTTTTTAGACTAATCCAAGGTCCCCAAAATTTTCTCTTGTATTTTCTTGTTTTAGGTATGTATGATGTAAGGTTGAGAGTCTGAATCTAATCTCTTTTAATGTGCCCAAGCACAATTTGCTGAAAAGATTATATCCTATATTAAACTGTTTTGGTACATATGTTGAAAATGAATGTTAGGGCTTATTTCTGGACTGTCAGTTTTATTATATTGATCTTATGTATTTTTTATTTTATTTTTTAGTGTTTATTTTTGAGAGAGAGAAACAGAGCACAAGAGGCGGAGGCACAGAGAGAGGGGAAGGGACAGAATCCAAAGCAGGATCCAGGTTCAGAGCTGTCAGCACAGAGCCAGACATGGGGCCGGAACTCGTGAACTGCAAGATCATGACCTGAGCCAAATTCAGACTCTCAGTCGACTGAGCCACTCAGGCACCCCCCATCTTATATATATATATAATGCCAGTACAACAGAGTGTCTTAATCCCAGTAGTTTTATAGTGAGTTTGGAAATCAGAAAGTATAAGTCTAAACTTTCTCTTATTTTACAAGATTATCTTTGTTGTTCTGGGTATTTCAGATTTCGATATAAATATTAGCATCAGTTTGGCAATTTAAAAAAAAAGAGTCTGCTGGCTATTTGAAGGGAAAGCAATAAATTAATAGATAAATTTGAGAATTACCATCCTGACAATACTGTGTCTTCAACTCATGAGCACACAAAATTTCTCCACTTATTAAAAGTTTTTTTTTTAATTTTATTCAGTGGTATTTTATAGTTCTGAGTATGACTTGCAATTCTTTTGTTAAATTGATGCCTAAGTTTATTTGTTTTCCTTTTTGAAACTATTATGAATGAAATTGATTTCTTTGAATTCTTTTTTGGTTTCTTTGTTGCTAAGTTATAAAAAATATAACTGAGGGGCAGCTGTGTGGCTCAGTCGGTTAAGCATCCGACTTCGGCTCAGGTCATGATCTCACCGTTCATGGGTTCAGGTCCCGTGTTGGGCTCTGTGCTGACAGCTAGCTCAGAGCCTGGAGGCTGCTTCAGATTCTGTGTCTCCCTCTCTCTCTCTCTGACCCTCCCCTGATCACACTGTTCTCTTTCTCTCAGAAAATAAATAAAACATTAAAAAATATATAACTGATACTGAGTTTGAATACTGAGATCTCATGAAACTTATTAGTTCAAATAGTTCTTTTCTGGATTTTTTGATCACATTCTACATGGATTTTCATGTTATCTGTGAATGTAAATAGTTTTGCTTCTTTTAACTTATCTATCTCTTCATTTGTTTATTTCTGCCTAATTGTACAGGATAAAGCCTCCAAGACAATGTTGAATAGAAGTGGAGAAAGTAGACACTTCTGCCTTATTTTCAGTCTACGGAGGAAAACATTTGGTTTGTCACCATTGCATACATCATAAGCTGTGAGGTGTTTGTAAATGCCCTTTATCAGACTGAGGAAATTACCTTTTTTTCTAGTTTGCTGAACATTTTTTGAATCATGAATGGATGCTAGTCTTCGCCAGTGTTTTTCCCCCCTTTGCATTTATTGAGATTACAGTGCAGTTTGATTTTTGAACGCTTTTCAATTAGTATGGTTATTATACTTATTGATTCTCAGATTGTAAAACAACAGTATATTCCTTGGATAAATTCCACTTGCTCTTGGTGTATAATCATTTTTATATGGTGCTGGATTTCATTTGTAACTATTATATTAATATTTATATGTCAATGTTAATGGAGAATTTTGATCTTAGGCTGTATTTTCTTATGTTGTGTAGGTCTGGATTTGTATCAGGGTAAGAGTAGCCACATAGAATGATATGGGAAATGTTTTCTCCTTTATTTTCTGAAAGAGTTTGTGAAGGAATGTTATTATCTCTTTTCTTAAGTATTTGAAAGAATTCATATGTGAAGCCCTCTAGGAATTTTCCCTGAACCTGGCCTCATTGCATTTTATGTCCCAACTCATTGAGCTCTTCCAGTTAAGTTTCATCAAACTTTTAGGTCTTTCCTTGTCCGATTATACTTGCCTTTCAAGTCTCAGCTTAAAATTCATGCTCTTGCAATAACAGAATTTAGCACATTTTGCAGCATTACAGAATTGTTTTTCCTATTTTCTAATGCTGCTATGAAAGACTTATGCTGTGAATGTATATGTATACATACTGTTTAATTTCATATATTATTTGATGGTTTAAAGAATTTGAAAAATTGTAGAGGTAAATATTTGATCATATTACATTTTAACAATTAGGAACTATCATTTTAGTCCTCCCCAAACCATAGCTTATTGTGATTTAATATTTTCTTAACTTATTTAGAATTCCTTCCTATGTGTATAAATCACGTTAGTCTTGTTGGAGCTAGCCACGTTTTCCAGAAGACCAAGAAACTACAGACACTGTGGGGAAATATGGGACATCTTAGTAAAAGGATGTTAGCTGGTTCTTATTGTAGGATTTGTGGTTGTGTGAAGTGCTTTGGGAGAGGATTCAGTGAATCAGGTCCCCTTCCAAGATTGAATGCTGAATGGAAGTATTGGTAGTTCTATTGAATAATGTCTAAAATATATTACACCAACTGGAGTTAAACATGCAAGGAAGATAATTGCAGTGGGGGGGGGTTTCATGCTTTTATAGTTAAGGACAGAGACTGAACTCAACTCCACTGACACAAAAGGCAGAAGAATTTTTGAGTGCAGTGGTGGTCTAATGGAAAAGTACTGGTGGACATTAGGCAGGTGATTGGCCAAAGTGATTAGGTCATCTATGTTTGTTAATTAGTGCTTGCTCAGGAAGTTAGGTTCCTACCCTACCACAGACTAGAACATAGGTGAGCTCTCTTTCTAGATGATTATATTTGAACAAGATGGCTCCCAGGTCCTTGAGCCAAGACGTTCTTGGCTTGTAAAACTGGCAACAGACTAGGAGAAGATTTACATCTCAAAGGAGCAGAGAGGGAATTTGCAATTAAAAGTTTTCTAAAGTAAATCCTCTGAGAAAAATGAGGTCAGGGCCCTATTGTCAGGAAGAAAGCAACCAAAGTTAAGTCACAGTTGAGGGGAACATTAAGGCCCTCTTTGGTTAGTACCTTGATAATTGTTTTCTAGGAGGATGGAACAACAGAGCAAGGCTAAAAGTGTAATTGAAAATGAAGTAGCAGTCACTTGTGGTGGCCTGGAAAGGGGGCCATTTCGTCTTTCTGGTTGCTTGTGCAACTGGCTATTTGTGCTCAGAAGTGATTACAGAGAGATTTTGTTACTTTCTTTCCATCAGGATCATAGAGTAATTTCATCTGGATTCTGCGAGTTTGTGAAATTATTTATGTTCAGCAGAACACCATAGCCTGACAGTTAATGCGATATCAGCTATGAGTTGACAGCTGTCAGGACGGTTTATTGCTGTCTGTACCTTGATATTTTTGTGTTTACTTTTATTTTTGGAAGGAAGAGAGCCATGTTTTTATAGATGGGTGAAAAGAATATCTTTTTCATTTTTTTCTATATTTTGTATAGATTATCTGTTAGCTGAAGGTGTTTTAATCTCTGCTGTTAAAACCAAATAGGACTGAGGTTTGATGAATCTCTCCTTTAAAAATTAAATGGTTTAGAGTGAACTGATTGACAGTGGTTTTTTTTTTTTACTTTTTATTTTTACCCTTAATATTTTCTCATTCTCTTGCTGATTTCTTTGAATTGCTTTTCTATATTTTTTCATTTTTTTCTCTATTTTGTATAGATTATCTGTTAGCTGAAGGTGTTTTAATCTCTGCTGTTAAAACCAAATAGGACTGAGGTTTGATGAATCTCTCCTTTAAAATTAAATGGTTTAGAGTGAACTGATTGACAGTGTTTTTTTTTTTTACTTTTTATTTTTACCCTTAATATTTTCTCATTCTCATGCTGATTTCTTTGAATTGCTTTTGTAATTTAACATCATCAACAACGAACATTTTCCTAGAAAACAGAGTAATACAATAATTGGGGGGGAAGCCCTTGATATAGTTATAATTCTTTAATCTTTTCAAGTGATATGATCATATGTTTCCCTCTCCTTTTTACTTAACTATGTTAGTCACATATATTTTTTAATAAATAAACTTAACCCTACATAGGAAATTTCTTAATATTTTTACCATTCTATCATTTAGGGAATTGAGGGATACAACTTGATGAGTGACCACATAGTGTCATTTTCTATAAAATATTAAGATAGTACTATCTTGTTAAGGAAAAAGAAGGTATATACTACATATATTTTGATTGATTTGAATATATGATGTGTGTCAGATAATGGCTCTGGCAATCAACACATTTGTATACTTAAGTCTCATAAACATTTCTGTCCTAACTAGGATTTCTGAAACTCTGATTATAAATCCTAAAGTTTATCATTTCCCTTAGCAGTAATAGTGATACAAGTGAGTATAAAACTAATCCTCACCTCTCATTTCTTTAAGTATGTCCCCATCTTCTCATGGCTTTAAAATCTATCTATCTAAATTTATATCTGCGGGCAGTTGGCTCTCCTCAATTCCAGACCATGCATACAATAGTTTTTCAATATCTCCATTTGGACATCTGATCAACATCTCAAACTTAATAGGCCTATTAATGCAATAGATGCCTGATTTTCATTACCCCAGTTTTCAACTCCGTTAGATTTCTCTAAGTTAATAGCAAATTCCACTCTTCCAGTCATTCAGGAAAAACTTTGGATAATCCTTGATACCATATTTTAATCACATTATCTTCCTAATTAGTGATCACATTCAAATAGTTCTTTCTTCAAATTACATTCAGAATTTAACCAAAGTTCACCACTACCACTGTGCTGAAGGCACAATCATCTCCTTTCCTTGACCAGTAAAGCCTCCCAATGGTCTAACTGGATTCTACCTTCTAGATACTCTGACAGTGCAGCAGCCAGTATAGGCTACATCTCACTGCATTTCTGTTTAAACTTTCCAGTGCTTGCCACTTTCCTTCCAACCAGCTGGCTGATTCTTGCCAGCTCTCCCTGCCCACATTTCTCCTCCAAGATACTCCGAAGTCTTTCCTTTCATCTCATTTAACTATTTCCAAAATATTAACTTCTCAGTTCCCAGTTCCCTGGGAACGTTAAGGTTTGGTCCTATCCCAGACACTGGATTCTCCATCAATTTTCCTTGCTTTATTTCTCTTCAAAATATTTATCATCTTCTTTTTATTTTTATTTTATTTCCAGGAGAGAGAGAGACAGAGAGACAGCGTGAGCAGGGGAAGGTCAGAGAGAGAGGGAGATACAGACTCTGAAAGAGGCTCCAGGCTCTGAGCTGGCAGTCAGCACAGAGCCAGACATGGGGCTCGAACCCACGAACCGCGAGATCATGACCTAAGCGAAAGACGGATGCTTAACCGACTAAGCCACCCAGGCGCCCCAATATTTATCATCTTCTAACATTCTATAAAATCTAAGAATTTGATTAGTCTTTCTTTTTCCACTAGAATTAAGTTCTATGAGAAGTTTTGCTTTTTTTTTTTTTTTGCATACCTTAATCACCGTCCTAACTGTAGAGCTGGGTGCGTACCTGGTGCATGTGGATATATAAAAGGGCTTATGGGACACCTGGGTGGCTCATATGGTCAATTGCCTGACTCTTGATTCCAGCTCAGGTCATGATCTCATGGTTTGTAAGTTAAAGCCCCACTCAGGCTCTGTGCTGACAGTGTGGAGCCTGCTTGGGATTCTCTCTCTCTCCCTTTCTTTCTACCCCTCTCCTGCTCATACACATGCTCTCTCTCTCAAAGTAAATAAATAAACATTTAAAAAAAATTTTTTTTAAAATAAAAGTGTTATGTAGGATTCTTAATAACCTCTATACAATATTCTTTAGGTAGGCTCTATTAATTTGGATTTTAAAAAATTTGTAGATATCATTCTATCCTTCTGGAAAGAATAAACTATGCGCCCGTGAAAAACTATCCAAGAAACTCAGTGGTTTACAATTACAGTGGTTGATTTCAGGATTGTAATCACACATTTATAATGACCCAGTGTGGTTCTGTCCATATCACCTTCATCCGAGATGTCAATCAGCCCTGTTTTGTTTTGTTTTTTTTTAAGCATTTACCATTCTTAGTAGAAGAAAGAAAAGAAACAATGTCTAGCCATGTGCAAACTGTTAAAACTTCTGCTTGAAAGTATCACTTTTTTTTAATATTTCAATGGCAAAGTAAGTCCTATGCTCAATCCTTAAGTCCATCAGGCAGGGAAATATAGTTTCTTCACAGGACAAAGTAGAAATAATTGTCGACTATGATACTATAGCTTACATTAGTTTATTTAAATCATAATGAAAAGGACCCGTTTACATTATTTGTTTTAACCAATTTAGTTATTATATTTCTGATGCTTTCTAAATTTGGAGTTCTCATTATTTTCTTTTAAAGTTTTAGGGTCTATGAAATATAGTCTTTATGTTTTCAACTTCTCTATTGTTTAGATAATTAGAGATAATCTATAACTCTTTTTGTAAGCATGCTTTATCTTATCTTTTTCTTTTTTTTTCTTTTTTTTTAATGTTTTATTTATTTTTAGGAGAGAGAGAGAGAGACAGTGTGAGCAGGGGAGGGTCAGAGAGAGAGGAGTCACAGGCTGAAACAGGCTCCAGGCTCTGAGCTGGCAGTCAGCACAGAGCCCGACGCGGGGCTTGAACCCACGAACCACGAGATCATGACCCAAGCGAAAGTCGGATGCTTAACCGACTAAGCCACCCAGGCGCCCCTATCTTGTCTTTTTCTAAATGATACATAAAGAGTATTCTTTTGGGGGCAAAAATTCTAAGTCACCACTGCAATCCTTAATTCTTCCCTTATGAATGAAAGATGGTATACAGTTGCCTTCATCCATTTGGGCTGCTGTAACAGCAGACATTTATTTCTCACTGTTCTGGAAGCTGGGAAGTCCAAGATCAGGGTGCTGGAAGACACGATATCTGGTTTTTAAATCACTGTCTTTTCACTGTGTTCTTTCATGGCAGAAGTAGGGAGGGAGTTCTTTTGTAAGAGCTCTAATCCCCTTCATGAGGGCTTCACCGTTTGACCTGAGGAGGTCCCAAAGGCTCCACCTCCTAATACCATCATATTGGGGTTTAGGGTTTTAATATATGAGTTTGGGAGTAGGGGAGACACAATACATAGCATTCCACTCTGACAGCCCCCCCGAATTCATGTCTTCATATTCTTCTCTCATGCATAATACTCTGATCCCATCCCAGCAGCCACGCAAGTCTTAGCTTATTCCAGAATCAACAAAAGTCTAAGTCCAAAGTAATTTAACTATCGCTTAAATCATATACGGGTGAAACTGAAGGTTCATTTTGAGGCAAACGGCTTTCCTCCAGCTGTGATCCTGTGAAATGAAACATGTTACACACTTCCAAAATACAATGATGGGACAGACATAGGATAGATACTCCCATTTCAAAAGATCAAAAAAGAAAAGAATAATAGGTCCTGAGCAAGTCTAAAACTAATTGGCTCCACTCTCAGGACCCAATCTGATCCCCAAAGCCCCATCTCCTAACATAATCACCTTGGGATTTAGGATTTTAACCTGAATTCTGGAAAGACAAATATACTGAGTCCATAGCAATAATTATTATAAAGATTGCTGCTATTCCAACAGTCTAGCTACATTTCACTTATTCCTAAGTAGATCACTGGTACAATGGTAATAAAAAGAATATCATGGATTTGAGATAGAAGAGGGAAAACATATGGGGCATAAATATTGAATAGGTGTTTCAGAAACAGACAAGGAGGTTGAGTATTATGTCAAGATTCATGGCCTGGAATTTTTGCACTCAAGGTAACTTCAATCAGAATTGAGGAAGTCCTTTTGGGATTCCTACACCAAGGGAATCTTGTTTCACAGCTGTCCGGACAATATTTCTTTTTTACTGTTTTCTTGGATTCAATAAAGCTCAAGCTTTCTGTCATCATGCATTTCTTTGTGAGAGACACACAGCCACAGGGACGACCATTTAAATGCACAGGCTTTTGAATCTTCCAGTTCTGAGCCAAGTGGCTCAACCCCTTGGAGTAATCCTGGATAAGCTTCTCTCAGCTTCAATTTTCCTTCTCTGTAATTAGGAAATCATTACAATCTATGTGGAACTTTAATGAATTACTGCATCCAAAATACCTCACACAGTCCCTAGAATATAATAAGCCTTCCATAAATATTATGTTTTTATTATCCAACCTAAATACTTTAAAGCTTCTTATTTTTCATTATTTGTTTCTGCTGAACTTTGGAATCCTGAAATTCATGTTATCTGTTCATAATCAATAGAGAGGACAAGCCATGTGAAAATTTACATGGGACTGAATGCTGAGAGTATATATGGAGAGGAAAGGAAGAAACCTCTCAGCTGCATACTGTGACTAAGAGATATTATGGAATTTTAGAATACAGATTGAATTGAAATTATTCAGGAGGTTTAGTTTCTGTTTAATAAACTATGTAAATTTGCTTGAAAAATACATCTGTCAAAAGCAGTGCAAAAAAAAAAATCGTGAATCCATGGCTTACTGCCTAGGAGGTGACAGTTTTGCGGACAGAATCATGTAAATGCCACAGACCCAGTTTGGAGTCCTAGGGTGGCTGAAAGATTTCTCTTTTCTGAGATTTGAGTAGTTTAATGGTCACATTTTGACAAAAATGATACTATTAACTACCTGGGGATTATAAGAAAGATATTTGAGTTTATCCCTTATTGAAATATATGACATTCTCTGTGGAAAGAAATGTCGGCACAGCAAACAACTGGAAATGAATATGGGTTAAAAAGGAAAACTATACTTTTATTATAAACTTGAGAGTTATTGACTAGATAATATCCTTGGAGCAACAGAAATACTGAAGTCATCTACTGAATACGATTTCTTTTTTAAAGCAAATGATTAAGGCACAAACTTAAGAGAATGTTTTAGCAGTGACGGGGACTCTCTAGAGTCAGGTTGCAAAGGAAGAATGGCATCAGGGATTGCACTGTTGCCAAGAAAGTAGAGAGCTTTAAAAAGTAAAGTATGAAAGGCAGAGAGATGTCAAACAACGATCTTTCAGAACTTAATTTTAGTAGATTAGCAAGTTTAAAAAATGGATTACAAACCCATTTAATCAGAAAGTAATCAGAAAATAAAGAGAGCAAATATAGATCTCTCTTGAAAATTTTGATAATTAATAGGAAAGAGGGACCTTCATTTTCTCCTCTTTCACAGATCATTATTCAGACATTCTACTGGAAGTAACTAAAAGTAACTAAAAGTCTTAAGTAAAAATTAGAAAGTGCTGTCAGTGCTTAAACGTGTGACAGTTGGGGCACCTGGGTGGCTCAGTCAGTTAAGCATCCAACTTCGGCTCAGGTCATGATCTCACGATTTGTGAGTTCAAGCCCCATGTTGGGCTCTGTGCTGACAGCTCAGAGCCTGGAGCCTGTTTCGGATTCTGTGTCTCCCTCTCTCTCTGACCCTCCCCTGCTCTCAGAAATAAATAAAACATTTAAACAAATGCATGACAGTTAAATATATATATATCTCCAGTAATTAGAAAACAAACATTTTGAAATGTCAGTTTTCCTCACACTGATAGAGAAATGAAATTTAATTCCAATTATTATCACAACAGGTTATGAAATAGAGACTAATCATTATTTTATTACTTACAATATTAAAATCACAGGGAATTACTATTATGTATCATTAAGTATATAATAGACAGGTAAGGACGTGAAATAAAGGAAATCTATTGTGTTGAGAATACAACTTATACTAAGCAGCTGGATAAACAGTTTGCCATTAGCTACGAAAAATGCCTGTTCTTAAAGCAGCGAATAGACTCTGGTATCCATATCCTGGAGAAACCCTTGAACGTGCTCCAGGAGAAATTTTGCAGGATGTTTGTAGAAGCTCTGCTGGTAAGTACAAGAAAAGGAAAAAGAAAAGAAGTGGAGAGGATGTGGAGAAGAGAGAAGAGAGGAGGAGAGGAAAAGAAAAAAGGAAAGGAAAGGAAAAGGAAAAGAAAAGAAAAACAGAAACAAAAACAATTCACATGTAAACCAATAATAAAATCAGTGTGGCTTCACAGGCATGTGATCTATGCAGCCTAATAGGGGCCCACACTTAAAATATCCCTTTGCTTGGCTTAGTGCTTTGCTGTCACTATTTTAAAATTCTTAATACTTTTAGAACTAGGGGCCTCACGCTTTCATTTTGAAAACTTCCATTTTGGCTCTCCCAAATTATAAAGCCAGTCCTGGACAGAACTGAAAAATAAATCATATGTTTACACGGTGGACTGTTTCTGCAGTGAAAACGGGTGAACCACAGCATCATACAATAACTTGGTTATAGCCCACAAATTAATATATCCATCATGATGTCATTTCAATGAATTGGAAAAGCAGGGAAAATTAGATTATTTTTGTTTAAGGACGTTCAAGTGGGTAAAGAAACTATATTTTAAAAAGGCAAGAGAATTTTATCAGATAAGTTAGTATATTGGTTGTATCTAAGAAACAGGGGTATGTGATCTACACAGGCGTCTTCTACAATCTTGAAACTATATTTTTATCCAAGGTTATGGTTAAATAGATCGTTATTGATTTTCTGTCCACGATTTATACACTCTCTTTTATGTATGATTCAGCCCCCCCGAAGAAAAATATAAAATAAAAATAAAATGTAAATCAACTAGAATTAAATCTCTGTCCGTGAATTTGAACAGTAACCCAGATCTCCTCTGTGTTTGGGTGAAAGTAAAGTTGAGGGAAAGGAAATGAAAGTGCCAGATGGAAGAAGCAAAATTGAAGAGGCTTCTTGAAGTTTTATACAGATGTCCAAGTGATTCTCTACAGCTGAGTTCTTTCATCTGTATCTTTTAAATGATGGATTAGGAAATTAGTTATAACTGTAGTTTGAAGAGAAACAATATTAAAGTTACATTAAAGGTACATTTTAGTCTTTAGTTTTTCAAAATGGAGAAATTTCAGCAAACTTTAGAAGAAGAAGAAGAAGAAGAAGAAGCTGTAACACATTCAGTATGAAGCACATTTGCCAATATGCCTTGGGCTTGTGTTTGCTGACTTGATGTTTTCCCCTTGCAATGGGCCAGAGAGCTTTCCTCTGCTACTAATAATGCTGAAATTGCCAAAGTTCTCCAACTAATGAAATGTTTGCAGATATTCTAGGAGAAAGGGCATGGAATAGGAATAAAACATCAAGGGCTATTGCCAGCTCTGGGACCCAGAATTCATTTCCACACCATACCTCAGATTCTCCCAGGATAGAGCTATTTGCCTGCAATCCATATCCTGATAGCTGGGCACATCATAATAAATGCAATCCAGAGACTCCTCATGTGTCATGAGGTTAAACAGCTTACAGCTGCCTTCCCTATTTCACACCACAAGAGTATGTGGTGTTGTGTTGGCTAAATGGGTCTGAAAACTTCGGGGTTATAGAAATAAGCACTATGATGATGAAAACTCCTGCTTATCATTCCAGCTACAGGGTCTTTATGATTAACAACCTCAATCATCCCAGCTTCCTCCAAGTGTTACGTGAGGTCTCAAAGACCCCATTATCAGTCCTCAAGCTGCACTTTTTCCTAGATCACTCTTAGGGAACTGACCGAAAGGGTAAAGATGTTAGAGATAACCTGGTTTTAAAAGAAGCCATTCTATAAAATGAATTCACTAGTGGAATTTCATTAATGGAAATTTCTTCTTCCAGGGAGAAACAGGCAACTAATTAAAAACAACATATTGTAACTGCTCCTCCTAGAATACTCTAGTAGTAAATTGTGCTCCTCTGGTGTCCGATAAATTGTTGTTTTCCTCTAAAAGCTGTCACATGGTTTTCAAGATTATTCCTTGAAAGTTACGTTTGCATTTATCTGACAGTGGCATTTATAATATGTGAACACCTTGAGCAAAACTTTCTGTCTGCCAACTTAGTAATTTACCTTTTATAAACTTGGTTTCATATCAGATAGTCTAATGCATTTTGCCATTCATTATAGAATCATGTCCAGAGGTATATTCTTTTCTGGACCGTGTCAAGCATCTCGGCAATCTTGTTTTAACCTGAACATACTACTCCAATACATTCTAGCATAAAATGATTTGGAGGGGGTCAAGACCACTTCTGCCTCTAAATATTTTCCCTTCCCAACTTAGTCTAAAACACTTATCTTCCAGGGTCTCAATATGGGACTGCAAACAGAAGTAAGTACATTACCTGGACGGTCACTCTATAAACAAACTTACTCGATGGGGTGCATGGGTGGCTCAGATGGGCTGAGTCCCGACTTCAGCCCAGGTCATGATCTCATGGTTTGTGGGTTCGAGCCCCGCATCAGGCTCTGTGCTGACAAATCACAGCCTGGAGCCTACTTCAGATTCTGTCTCCTTCTCTCTCTGCCCCTCCCCTCGTTGGGCTCTCTCTGTCTCTCAAAAATGAATAAACATTAAAAATAGCTGCAGCTGTATTTCTTTTTGGCACTCCAGATATTTCATTTGACTGCTAACATGGATGATTATATTCAGCCACTTAATAATTAGTGTTTAAAAATTAAATGGACTTTTTAGCAAGGTGCTTGCCAGAAAACCAGTGTTCTGATGCTGAGACCGAGTTTTCTTAAGTATGATGGAGTAAGAGAATTCAGTGCTTTTGGGGAGGATGCATGTCTCTGAAGGATAATGTCATAAAACCAGAGTTATTTAAAAAAGGAAAGGGTGGGGTGCCTGGGTAGCTCAGTTGGTTAAGTGTCCAACTCTTAATTTTGGCTCAGGTCATCATCTCTGGGTTTGGGAGTTCGAGCCCCACATCAGGCTCCACATCAACAGCTTGAAGCCTGCTTGGGATTCTCTCTCTCTCCCTCTCCCACACACACACACTTGTACTGTCTTTGTCTCTCTCAAATAAGTAAAACTTTAAAAAAGTAAAGAATGTCCTATTTCCATAACTTAGTAATGCAACAAACTTCTGAAGTTTTTAAGCAATTAATAATAGGATTTTAGTTGACATTTAGCTATCTCTATCTTATGAAATTACTTCAAATAAGTATAGTGATAGAATATTGACTTACTATACAGTAATATCATATTTTAGAAATTTTCATTGTATACCAGATTGAGTCATAAACATGTGTAACATCATTATAAATCATTCAAAAAGCCTATAACAACTTCTGATATTTCTTAAAGCTCTATTTCCATGGAACTTAGAGGTTTAGGTTTAATTATAGATCTATGATTTATAGCAATTTGTCATTTTGATCTGCCTTGGCTTCTTCTACTTTACTGGTGATGGAATTCCTCATCCCCATAAGAAGTTAACTCCATCTATTTATAGGTGGTTAAGTCTACTCTTCTGGCTAAAGGTTTGGTTATAAGAGTTCTAGCTAATCAGAATATCCAATTCCCAGGATTGATGTGATTGATTCAAACATTACTCATGTGGGGCTATCAAGGACCTGTCTGAGGATTTTCAAGGCTTTCTGGAAGGATTTGTTTTAGATGTTGCTTATCTCCTGGAAAAGAAGCCTTCAGTTAAAAGATAATTTTTAAAAAACATTTTTTGGACATTTTCTTATTGCATACACACATGCTATATATATATATTTCCAAAACTTTTTTCTCACCCAAATAGAACTCAGTAATCTTTGGGCGATAACTCACCCATTCTTTCTTCCCACAACCCTAGTAACCTTTGAATTAACCTATTTTTTTTTCATATTCCTGGTAAATGGAATCTATTCTCTTTTTATTACCGAACAGCATTCCATTGTATGTATATACGGCATTTTGTTTATCCGCTCAGCTATTGGTGGGTATTTGAGTTGTTTACGCTTTTGTTTGTGCAATACTGTTCCTTAGCTTTTGAAGTTTCTTAAGCTTTTTAAACAACCAAACTGTTTTCCACATCTGCTGCACCATTTTAAATTTCCACTATTGATGTACAAAAATGTATATATGTTTGTAATTATTATATCTTCTCAATGTGTTCATCCTTTTGTCAATATGTAATGATCTGGTAATCTTTTTTTTTTGTCCTTTTCATAAGTTTTGACTTAAAATTTATTTTGTTTGACATTAATCTAGCCATTCCAGCTCTCATTTGGTTACTATTTACATAGAATATTTTTCCATCCTTTCATTTTCAATCTATTTGGGCCTTTCATTATAAACTGAGTCTCTTATAGACTACATTCAGTTGTATTTTGGTTTTTGTATCATTATGCATATCTCTGTCTTTTGACAGGAGAGTTTAATTTGCATTCAAGGTAATGACTAATAAGGAAGGGCTTATTTCTGGTATTTGACTATTTTTCTTCTGTATGTCCCTCATATGTACTGTTTTGTCCCTTATTTTCTTCATTACTGCCTTCTGTTGTACTTAGTTGATTTTTTTTTAATGAACCATCTTGTTACCCTTGTCAGGTTGTTGGTTTTTTTTCCTGCATAGTTTTTAGATATTTTCTTTGTGGTTACCATGGAAATTTATTTAACAAGTTAAACTCCTAACAGTCTGGTTCAAATGGATCCCAAAAACTTTAATAACATAAAAAATTCTGCCCTATACAGCTCTGACCCCCCCCACCACTTTATGTTGTAATTGCCACAAATTGCATCTTTACCTATTGTGTGTAAAATAACTTTGATATTTGTTCATTTGTCTTTTAGATTATGTAGAAAATAAAGTGGAGTTACAAACCAAAACTCCAGTAATATTGGATTACATTTATGCCCATATATTTAGTAGAGATCTTTATTTCTTCACATGGCTTTGAGTATCTAATGTTCTTTCATTCCAGGTTTAAAGTCTATTTATTTATTTTTAGAGAGAGAGAGAAAAAGGATGCAGACACACACACACATGGCGCAAGCAGAGAAGTGGCAGAGAGAGAGAGGAAGAGAGAGAATCCCACTGTCTGCTGTCAATACAGACCCTGACATAGGGCACAATCTCACGAAACATGAGACTATGACTGAGCTGGGATCAAAAGTCTGGGGACGCATGGGTAGCTCAGTTGGTTAAGCATCCAACTTTGGCTCATGTCATGATCTCATGGTTGGTGGGTTCAAGCCTGCATCGGGCTCTGTGCTGACAGCTCAGAGCCTGGAGCCTGTTTCAGATTTTGTGTCTTCCTCTCTCTCTGACCCTCCCCTGCTCATGCTCATCTCTCAGAAATAAATAAAACATTAAAAAATTTTTTTAAAAGAGTCAGATGCCTAACGTACTGAAGCACCCAGGTGCCCCTAGTGTCCCTTCATTACAGACTAGAAAATTCCCTGTAGCATTTCTTGTAGTACAGGTTTAGTTGTAACAAACTCCCTCATTTCTGTTTATCTGAGAATGTCTTAACTTCTCCCTCATTTTGATGGACAGTTTTGCCGGCTACACAATTCTTTTGCTCACAGGACATTTAATATGCCATCCCACTGTCTTCTGGCCTCCATGATATGACAAGAAATCCATTGTTGACTTTCTGAGGATCATTTTAAGATACACCAACGTTATTTTTTTAAAAGATGCTTTATGTAGGATTGAACGTTTACTGGCAGAATTAAAAAGCTGAGAAAATTCTGGAGCTCATATAATTTTGCTTACCTGTAACTTTTTTTTTTTTTTTTTTACTTAGTTGATTTTACCCTTTGAACACCTGAGTCACAGGGGTGTTAAGAAAGGTCTCAAATATTATCAGGCTGGCAGGACGACACCTTCACAACCACTCCACAGCCCTGTGCCCTGAGCAGGACTGGGCAGCCCAGCAATGTAAAAAGTTCTACCCAATGCTTTTTCAAAAAGTACACTTTTGTCCTGATTAGTTTAATTATTTAAGTGCTAAGACCTTATTTCCAAGATCTTAGTGTTGAACTGAGGAAAACACCAGAGAATTGTTTAGTTAAGTTTTACAGATATTTATATATGTTTGCAACATATGTGGATGTTAAAAAGTCATTATTTCTAAGCAAAGTTTAATTTTGACATTAAAAAAAATTAGAAACATTTATTGAAGAGAGCTTTTATTTATAGAATGTATAATTATATAGTTATGTCAAACATATGATTATATAATTATAACAGTATAGCAATTACATATATCATTTTATTATACATAAAGCAGAGAATATGTCTATTCTTTCAGCTCATCTCCACTTAATGTATTAATATATATCAAAGAAATTACATTATATTTTCCATATCTACTCAGATTTTCAGACCCTTTATTAATCCACAAATATTCATTCAGTGTCTGTTGGGCCAGTCCTGAGGCCTGTTTGCATTCACACCCACTCTTCCTTTGTTATGCATCCCAGGTTGGTTGTGTTTACTTGAAAAGCCTCTGTTTTCAGGAGGGGGCTGTGGGGACTGACTGGCTGGGCCAGTGTTTCTCAGCTTCCTGGGTACTCTGTGTTCTATTTGGGTTGGTCACTGTGTGACACTTACAGAAAATTGGAAGGCAGATGGAAAAGATGCTAAGGTATTCCTCCCCCAGCCTTTTCTTTCCATTAGGATCTCCATGGCGCCTGCTCCTGCTGGACAGGCCTATCAAGGCTCCAGCTTCTGGAGGTGACAGGACTTACTGTCACCTAAACTTCAACACATAGATGACATTGCTGAATTTGACAGTGACATCTCTTGTTGAAGAAATGTCAGAGAAAGCCTGCCTGGGATCAATAAGGAGAGAATGGGAGGGGGGCGCCTGGGTGGCTTAGTCGGTTAAGCGTCCGACTTTCGCTTAGGTCATGATCTCGTGGTTCGTGGGTTCGAGCCCCGCGTCGGGCTCTGTGCTGACTGCAGCTCAGAGCCTGGAGCCTGTTTCAGTCTGTGACTCCCACTCTCTCTGACCCTCCCCTGCTCATGCTGTCTCTCTCTCTCCTAGAAATAAATAAATAAAACATTAAAAAAAAAAAAGGAGAGAATGGGATGAGAAAACTGGAAACAAAGAGCATAGACAACTGTTAGGGGCAGTTTTGATGTAAATGGGGAGGCAGAAGTTG